>JAVDOI010000011.1:21240886-22440886 GCA_032191485.1 Leptoclinus maculatus | reverse complement strand
TTCATTAAGCTCTTTGACCTCATCATCTCATCAGTATCTGGGCCTTTGATTCTACTTTGAGTTAAAAAAAACAACCTGCCAGCAGATCCGCCGGTGTTCTGGTTTAATGTTAACGAGTGACCGCGTGAACTGAACCGGAACACGGGGGGGGGGCTTCATGTTTCATCACGTTACGTTTTTTCGTCCAAATTCGCGATAATGACGAACGTTAACAGTCGACAGAGTTCCGCATGCAGTGGACGTTAACTTAACCAGCAAGTCTGAACAATAACGGAACTTACACTGATCTCAGAAATGGTCTCTGGAGTTCTAAAATAGCCGGAAATCCGCCGAACGGCGGAAAAGTCTCATGCCTGCAGAAAGTGTCAGAATACTACAGTTGAAGTAGAGTTACTACTCTAGTACATATTATGTTCTAATTAAAACATTCGCAGCCTATATTTGTATTTGTGTGTCGCGTAAACGGGCTACAACATACATTCCATTCATTCAATTAAACGCACCTTGGAGAATACCTACATCTCGCGATAGCAGAACGTTAACAACGTGATCTCGCTCCGGTGATTCCAGCGCATCTAAAGTTGTTTTGGCAACTCGGGGTCAAAAATACAATTTGAAAAATAATGTTTTGATTGTCATTCGTTTGTTCATTTCTTGGCTGCAGTTGTTGGTGGATTAAAAACAGATAATTCAGAAGAAAAGCTGCTTAAACAGAGAAGACATGGCTGACCCGGAGGATATTCAATTGAACCAGAGGTAATTAAATCAGTTATAACACTTGTTTTGGTCTGTTTGAAGTGTTTTTTTAAATATCGGTACAATTAATATGTATTTTTGGATTTATTGATAGGACAATGTAGTCTTGGTGCGAATATTGAGTGATAATATTGAACTAGGAGCTGGAGTAAAAGTACAGTAAAGGAAATCATGCATAAAGACCAATCTGGTCTTTATTTACGAAGCGTTAATTGGTATGTGGTTACATGAGTGTGTGGTTTTAGAGCATCTTGTTTTCAGTGACATCTCTTGATACCTTTTGTTTTTTGCTCTTAGTGTTAACAGTGAAGCTCCTGGTGAGAAACCAGCAACAATTCCCACAGAAGAGGAAATAGACGGAGGAGAGACTCGAAACAGCTTGATGCAGAGGCTAAGACTCTGTTGGAAAGACGTTTATATTGTGATTCCGTTGGTGATGCTTTTTGCTGTGATCGCTGGCTTCCTGATCTATTTTTTTATAGAGCAAACTCAGAAAGCGGAAATACAAAATATGGAAAAACAAGCCATGCAGTTGCAAATGAAAAATGATCAGCTGAAGCAACTGCTGAATTCCTCAAACACCTTTCTGAATGCAACCCTTGGAAGCCGTCACCTTGTGGGGGAGGAGAACAGAAAACTGAACCTGCTTCAGAATCGATCCATGCAGATCAACGCCCTGACGTCTGCAGAAAACCAACAGTTGCGCCTGCGGTTAAACAATGAGCAGCAAACATCCGCTCAGCTGGAGGCAGAGAATCAACACCAGTTCTCAATCCTGTCCTCCAGCAGACTGTCGTTCCTGTGGAGTTTCTGCAGCAATGAGTCCCTGCAGTGCACTCGCTGTATTCCAGGCTGGGTTGAACACGCCTCGCGCTGTTTCTTCGTGTCCAAGGAAGGACAGAAGTGGGAAACTGCACGACGGTACTGCATGGACATGGGGGGTGACCTGGCCACCGTTAGGACTGCAGAGGACCAGGCCTTTTTAACGAACCTGACCTATCAGTTTAAACGGGTGCACCCTCAGTTCGTCCATTCAGCATGGATAGGCTTACAAGACTTTGTGGAGGAGGGCCTCTACCGTTGGGTGAGTGGACAGAAAATGGACAGGGATTTAATGTATTGGATGCCTGGGCAGCCAGACAACGTTATCCCGCATTGGGCCACCGACCAGGCAGGGCAGGATTGTGTGGCCATAGTCCCGCCGGCACACATCGAAGCAGAGGACTGGCTGAACTCTTGGGATGATATTATCTGTGTCGGCGAGCGACATTACATCTGTGAGCAAATGGCCCTCATTCTGTCCTGAGTGACTAAGATGTGATGCAGGTGAATGTTATTGTTTAAGATGTGTACGCTCAATTAGAGTCACTGGTATCAGATATTACCAAAGCTGATTCTCATTTAGAATTGTTTTTGGACAAATTGAATTCCTCTCGTTTGTTTTTTTTGAATTGTTTAATCCACTTGTTGCTTTGATAATTAACCTGAATTAGTAGTATGTAAAAAGTTATAATCAAATTAATTGAATTGTTCTGCATATTTTAAAAGTTATGATTTCTGTTTACCTTAAAGTGTCATCAAATAAATTGCATTGTTTGTTCTGCATATTTGGTTCTTGGTTCTATCAACAGTGGAAATGTCATGTAAATCTTACACAGCCACTTCAAAGCAAGACTCTTGAATCCAGTCAGCAGAGGCCCATACATACCAGGCATGGGGGGGGGGGGGGGGCATGAATTTTCATTTTTAAATATGATCTTTAAAATGTAGCATTCTGGTGTACTCTGAGAATAACATTTAGTGATAAGACCATATTTACTTTAAGCAAAAGAATAATGTATTATTCAGTTATTTATCACTATTTCAGCTCCAGTTGAACAGCTGGCTAGTTAGCTTCTTTTTTAAATCAATATTATTATTATTAACAACCTTGTTTTTGGCTTATTAACAACCTTTATTTTATTTACAACTATTTACAACCTTTATTAGACAAAATCCATTTAGAACGAGGTCTCATTTTCAAAAGTTTTAGTCAAATAAAAACAAAGATAGCAGAGTAACGAGAACCATCGCCTGCAAATAAAGTGATTAGTTTTCATTGAACCCTGTTACTGTATGTCTTCATATTAACTTCTACTGTTACTGTATGTCTTCATATTAACTTCTACTGTTACTGTATGTCTTCATATTAACTTCTACTGTTACTGTATGTCTTCATATTAACTTCTACTGTTACTGTACAGCTGTTAGAATAGTGGCCTATCTTCTATTTGCAATTAATATGCATTCAATCCAGTTCTATTATTTAAATTAAAATGATAATCTACTCTGGCTGTGGTCATTACAGTGAACAGTGTCTGGTAGTGTGATAAGAGGGCACGTGAGCCCTTGTTGCTGTACTTTATCTCCTTGGAGCAGAGGCTGCATTCAGCAGACCTGCCTCATCAATGTATTTAAAACATTGTGACAGCAGGAAGCTGTACTCGCGTCTGTTTAGACCTCCACCTTTATCCAGGCCCAGCTCCACTCACAGCTCAGCCCTGCGTCAAGCTGCGCTACACAAACAGCCTTCTCTTCCTGAAGCTCTTTGACCTCATCATCTCATCAGTATCTGGGCCTTTGATTCTACTTTGAGTTAAAAAAAAAAACCTGCCAGCAGATCCGCCGGTGTTCTGGTTTAATGTTAACGAGTGACCGCGTGAACTGAACCGGAACACGGGGGGGGGGGGCTTCATGTTTCATCACGTTACGTTTTTTCCTCCAAATTCGCGATAATGACGAACGTTAACAGTCGACAGAGTTCCGCGTGCAGTGGACGTTAACTTAACCAGCAAGTCTGAACGGTAACGGAACTTTAACTGTAACGGAGGGAAATGAAGACGCTGTAGACATCTGAACGCTGATTGGACAAGACTCGACACGTCACATCAAAGATGTTTTATTGTGAAGATCACGACATCACCTTTTCTCCTCGTCTCACTCCAATCGGAGAAACGCTGGCTGGCCAGTTCGATGTACTCTGCTTTTTATCGTTATGTTAGCAAGCACATACATTAAGACAATGATACGAGTAGAAGCGCTCCGGATTTACCGAGTCACAGTGTGTTCACATGTACGCGATCGTCAGAGCCCACGGAGGTACCTTACCCCCCCTTCCTCAAAAAAAAACTCCTCGAATTTACACTGATCTCAGAAATGGTCTCTGGAGTTCTAAAATAGCCGGAAATCCGCCGAACGGTGGAAAAGTCTCATGCCTGTTGCATAAGTGAAGTGATTTGACCTTAATAGCACATCCTCAACTATAAAACATGATCTGATGTACTTCACTGATTGGTTTGTAGACTGGCTCTCCCGTCCTCTCATATCGCCTCTCTCACTTTTTGTGAATTCTTTTCAAAACTGACTCTGAACTGAAGTTGTCGAAACAATTTTCAGTTTAAACGTTTGGTCGTCCAGACTAACGTTTTCTAAAGCTTCCCATTGGACGCGTGTGGTCACTTTGAATGCCTCTAGGTGGCAGCAGTCAGTGAACTAACCTCCTCCACCCGAGCCTGCCTCTCCCTCTCATACTGCCTCCTCAGTGCTGCCCTCTCCTCCTCCTCCTCCTCCGCCTCATTCTTCTCCCTCTCCAGTTCCTTCTTCCTCCGCTCGGCCAGTTGAATCAGCTCCTTGTTCTTGGCCTTTTGCTGAGAGACGGAGAAAAGAGGGGGAGAGAATTGGAAATGATTAAACACAAGTGTAAACCCTACCTATGCCTTGTTGTTTATTATTTTAGCGCCTCACCTCCATTTCCTTCCGTTTCTTCCTCTCTTGCTCTTCATCAAACTCCCTCTGGATGCGAGCCCTCTGCTCCGCCAGCCTCTTCTCCTCCTTCTCCTCCTCCAGTCTTATCCGTTCCCTCTCCTCCGCCTTTTTCAGCATTTTCTCATCAATCTGTAAGCGAATGCAGATTAAAGACATGAAGTACATAAACAAAACCCACAAACAACTTTGACCTGAAACTACACAGAACTTTACTTTTTTGACTTTTCCTCACATTTCCTGTCTCTCTCCACTTTCACCGTCAATTAAAGGCATACAATGGAAAAAATATTTTTTTTTTAAAAACAGCTAACGTTAGCCACATTCAACCTCAGCCAAAAGAGTTTGCTAGCTTTGATTTAGCCAACATAAATTCATCCACTTTTGTTGAAAACACTTCTCACAAGGTGCTTCAGAAATCAAATAAACGTTGAACGACCAACCAAGGATAATTCTTCTTTGTGCTCTATCAGTCAATTCTTTCCTTTTTCTATTTGCTGATGTCGCCCCAGGATCAGCCGTGACCACAAAACATAACGTCAAAAACTAAATTCTCTACAGACAAAGTCCTGCTTCCCTTTAACTGGCTAACATCCCACCCACTGCCCGTGGAAACATAAACGTCATGGTCTGTGTGCCGTAAATCCTTTAATCTGATATTTTGGGGACCCCGGGTCTGGCATTATGCATAACTACCGTCTGTAGAAACAGTCTTCTAGTTGATGGTCTAGTTTGCTAATGTTGGTCACATACAGGCATCAGTATTGAATTGAGACCGTTTCATAGTAAAATAACTTACATTAACTTTAATTCAGAAAAAAAAAATGTCATTTCTATCGAGGCACGAAACAGAATGTCAAAACGGATGGTGGGCTGTCAGCAGAGAAGTGAGAAGAAGGCTCGACAAGCCTCCCATGAGACACAGGCAGTAGAAGTAGCACCAGTAGATGAAGCGGTACCTGCTGTTGGAGGTAGGCTTTGTACTTGTCCTGCTCATGGAGCTGGTGCTGGGTGGGCTGGTTGGAAAACACACTGCCTCTGGCGAACTGGGGGGTTTGGACATGGCTGAAACCTACAAAAGACAGAAATTCTACCTGAGTAGGACCCAAAGAACCTTCTTTTCAAATAGAATCTGACAGAGCAGTAGCCGAGGACACCAGTATATTGGTGTAAGATGGAACAAACCTCCACAGTCATGTCGTAGTGCTAGCGTAACTCTCTGCACATAGACCTGAATGAGCTCTAGGCGTTCAGAGAGGTTTAGTTTTCTTTGTGTTCCACAGTGCTGTGTGGAAAGTGCAGGCTGCAATGCTAACAACGTGCTAACGGTCACGGCTACAACACAAAGAGAAGAAAGGCGGTTACGGTACCAGAGAGCCTGTCACTAGTGTCGTGGCTACTGCACTCTGCTACAGTACCGGAGACCCTCTCGTCGGGGAGCTCCGCTCGGCGGGCCGTGGCTCTCCTCTGCCACTGCTCCGGGTTGATGTAGGCCTCCTCATTCAGCTTGTGCATCTGGTGGAGGTCAGCTGGTCCACAAGAAGAGGAGGAGAGAACTTATCATTCGTGGACAAAGGAGTTTATTTATGATTAAGAAAGAAAATGAATACCTTTCACGGTATTTTAAGAATCGGACACTAAACTGCGGGACCTACCGATCAGGTTTCCAGAGCTGTCTCTGAGCGGGGCTCCTCCTCCACCTCGACCCCACGGCTGGTGCTTCTTCATGTCTGCCTCCAGCCGGGCCTCGTAGCGCTCCTCATCCTCCCTCTCCACGCGCCTCTGTTCCTGTTGCTGCTGGATCTGTAGTACAGCATGTTCTATCAAAATCCTCTAATGACATCGTTATTCTCCAAACACTAAGAAATAGTATTCATCAGCAGCATCTTCTCCTGCTTTGTAAGAGTGCAATCCTCTCCAACTGAAGCAGTGATACCTGTGTGATCTAAATAACTACATGGCTCTTTAGTGAGTCACATTACTCTCAAACGCATCAAATATATATATAGAAAACCTCCAGTCAACAGTCATAACAGTCAAACAATGATAGGATACATTTCCATGACAGTATAATCCTGATGCCAGAAAAAATGTATACATTTTGAGGTTTAGTTCATTCATGTTGTCATGTTGCAAGTGCAACTCATGAGCCAACAGTACACAACCTCTGCATGTTTCCCACAATGCACAGCGCACACGCAGCACAACAGGAATTGGTACTTAGAACTCTATAATCGAGGGGCAGAATTAAAGGCACACGTGTCGGTATCAGTATGATAATGCACTCTGGGATGTTCCAATATAGAAGAAAAAAATTCTTCAACCACATGTGGCACAAAGAATGTAGAGCGGAGAAGGAAGGAAGGACTCATGGGATTGAGGGGGCACTGGGATGTAAAGTACCAGCTGAGTAGGGAGGAGATCTCACAACACGTCTACGGTGGACCATCTACAAATGAATGAGGATCTAAGGGGCGGACTCCACTTTCACTATATCTTTCAGTCTTTACTAGGTCTGTTTTACCTTGTTGTAAAGCTCGCTGCTCCCTCCGCTGGAAGCTTCCTGCCAACATATCACAGACTAGGATGCAGTGAGAGTTCAAAGTCACCTGCGACCGCAGTATTTCGTACTCTATAGCAATGTTGTTTCCAACCACAGAGGAGCCGAGCTGATGCTGTTCATACACAGCCGTTTATTGTGGGTTTAACCCATAATGAAGTACAAATGAATGTACAAGTCCTTTACCATCTTTAACTATTGACGTAGTCTGTAAATGAACGTTCTCTACATTTAAATTAACATTATCCTCTGAACATGTTGGGACACGACAGAATGGTTTGTATCCGGTGATCTAAAAAGTCGCTGCTTTGCTTTAATCAGTTTGGATTAAATCTACATCCATCAACATACTCGCACCGTAGCGCGACCCTCCACAGCCGGGGCTGGAGCTTCGAGCACGCACAATAGGTGTCTATGCTCAACGCGTCGGGTTTTTTGCATTATTTTCCGAAACACCAGAGGACGGACAAACAAACCGTACCATGAAGAAGAAAGACGTCAACGAGCGTAACTGGAAAAACGCCGTAGAGTCAAGAATTAAATGTATAATAATCATAAAACTAACCTTAAATATCCTGTAAACGATTCGATTTGGCTGAACATGTAATCAACTACAAAAAACAGAGGACGAGGTGGAAACTTCATCCATGTCCTTGGATACTGTGATTATAATGCAACCACTAGATCTACACATCCGGACTGAGCTCCTTGTGTTTCAGAGGAACATGATGATTCCAATGCATGATGGCAGTAGGAAGCTTTACCGACCTGCTGTTTCAAAGCCTCCCTGTAGCTCAAAACCCTCTCCGGGGTTGATCTGGATCTGTCGGAGGGGGAAACCCTGACGTGCGACTCCACAGGGGCCGCCTCACTGCTAGGCCTGTCAGGAGAGTTGCAGAATCACACTTAATATTTAAAGTTTGTTATTATTCAAGTCCATTCGGTTAGGTTAGAAATCAGAAAAGGCCGATTACAAGAGGCTGCACTATTGTCCTCTGTTGTTTTTGGCTCATAATTCTTTTGGTTCTTTTGGTCAATTGGTTGAATTGAAATGAGTTGACAGGACCATAAGATGCCTGGGAGTTGGTAAAGCAGATACATTCACGGTTAGCTGCTGAACACCTTCCTGACCCTGCTCTCCAGGTCAAAGAGCTAAAGAGTGAGGGGAAGATATTTACTGTGTTGGAGGCTCAGGGAAGCTGCTGCCACTGTGCTGACTGTGAGGGCTGTGGTTTCCAAAGTGGCTGGGCGGAGCTCCTCCTGCTGGTACGTTCCAGTAGGACACGGGAGGAACAGACAAGGGACCATCTGGACAAAGAAATCAAAACATTCCAATGTGGACGATAGCACTGATCTGTTTAGCCTTCCACCGATATGTTCACTAAGAGTGAAGCTTGTTTCACTCCCTACATTTAACAGAGGAGACCAGTGCTTACAGTAGGCCGTGTTGGGGTCGAGCAGGTTTCTGGTGCCGTAGTAGTGATGGGGCTCTCCATACGGGCTCCTGTAGGCTTCACTGAGGGCTGAAGGAGGATGAGGAGGAAACAAGGGGATTCTGGAGATTCAAAGCAGAATATGAAACAATCAATGATGTTATACAACACAGCGTCTCATTTGTAAATGTCTTACTTTTCTGGCTGCGACTGGTGTTCTAGATTGTGTTTTATGATACGAGCTACACAGTATGAGGTGAACTAACAAGGCCAAAGTATCTGTTTATCTTTCACAATAGAAAAAACTAAAAACGACATGTTGAATGGACTTGCCAGCAACAATTTTTTTTTTTTAAAACACGAATAGTTTCAAGTTATCGTCTTTAGATGTTTTAGGAAACACCGTTTGTAGGATTTGCCATTGTTGGCGGCGGAGTCCGCCATTTACGCACTGAATTCACACGCACAGGAGACTAAAAGTAAATGATACATTCATGCAATCTAGCGTTACCATGTCCAATTTTATCAAATTGATTCCACCCTCGCTGTTCAGAATTCCCTCTCCCACAGCCCAGTGTTAAATTTGAGGAACCACCAGGTGGCTTTTATTGTGACACAGTCACAGGAAACGCCAATGCGCTTGTCAACGAGGTTATCGCCGACTGAAATCTTGAGAATTGCCGCTCACGTGAAGTTAAAATTCAAGGGGTACCTGGGAGTGTCCGTGGTCCTGGGGAAGGAGGGGCCAGCAGGCTGGCTGTTGGGCGACAGGCTCAGGGCGGAGCTGTACTCCAGCAGAGGGGACTGGAAGGCCACATGGGGCTGCTCGGGAGGAGGAAGAGGAGTCTCTCTGACTCGCACACCCATCTTCACGTTATTAGGGAAGCCTCTGGATGAGGTCTCACTCCCTCCTGTTGCCGAAGGCTCCAAGACCTGATGACTTTCTCTTCGGCACAGACCAAACTGTCTGATTCGGTACGGCTGATTTGTGGAATTAGACAGAATTGAGAGATTGATGTAAATGGCATGTATTCATATTCCCGTCGTATTTTCTGTGTGAGCTTTTTTTTTTTTTTTTTTGCCACTATTTGGTGATAAGAATAAACATTTTACTACTGCACTCAAGAGTTTGCTGTGAACTGAGACACAACCATCATTCACAGACTATGTTCTTACAGATGCAGCTGGAGGGTCAAACCCGTAAAATGGTCAGTGATTTGTATTCACCCACTGTGACCTCAAAAGTAACCAACAATCCTCTTTACACAGGCTACATGAGAGTGGGTTGTCGTGAGGCCTACTGACCCGTTTCTCAGCATCGTTCGCTCCCGTTGCAGCGACTTTCATCTCCAAATCTTTCTCCCTGCAACAAGGACAAGCATGAGCAAGCAGAGGTCTGGGGCTCTCCTCAGGAACACTTTGAGAAGACACATACGTGTTGCCAGGATGGTATGTATGTATATATATATATATATATATATATATATATAAAATATACATGGACATGGATCAATAACAACACACCTCTTCTTGTTCCTATGCTGTTCAGCTATCTGCTCCTGCAGCTCCTGTCTGTAGCGCTCCTTCCTCCTCTGTAAGGCGTCCTCTGTATCAGCTGCTCCTGAAAACACAGAATACCAATTGTTTGTTTTTTTAAATAATGAAATGGCAGTTTAACTAATCAAAAACATTCTCCACTAAACAATACCTCTGATAAGAACTGTCCTATCAGAACAACACATGTTCAAATTGACTTTTAGCAGAGTCACTTGTAATAAGTAAAAACACAAAGAAAGTCCTTTAACCTATTTTGAGGCCAGTGGCAAACTCCACATCCTCATTGTTGGTCAGTGCTCTCGATCCCCTGCCTACTAGATCCTCCCTCTTCTCCCTTTGAAAAGCAAAACAAAAACAGAAAGAAAATGATGAGGACAAACAAGTGTCTGCTATTTTATATCATGCTCTTAACATACATGAACATACGTACCTGCCATCAGTCTTATTGGATCGTCTCTTCTCATAACTGGCCTCGACCCCTATATGCCTGCGCCTTCTTCCTTCCACCAGTTCCAGCTCCTTAAAGTATTCCTCCTCCTCCTCCTCCTCCTCGGAGTCCCGGTCCAGAGGCTTCCCCAGCCTGTCACAGTGCCTGGGAAGTACTGCCGCCTGCTCCTCGTCCGCCTCAGGACAGAGGGTCATAAGCTCAGCGAGACGCAAAGCCCTGTGCAGTCCCCTGCTGTGCTCTGTGAGAGTGGCTGCATCCCTCCGGGAGGGCGGTCGCTGTTTGGGAGGAACAGCTGTCTGGCTTTCAAGCAGGTGTTGCTGATGGAGACATGATTGTAAAAGGGAATGTTTGTTTAAAAATACAGTGTGGGACTAGATCAGGTCCACAGCAACCATTTAAAGCATAAATGTCAAGTTGGGTCATCAAGACTTATTTTGTTTGTTTAGCTATTAATTTAACCATTTATTCATTACTTTGGACTAATATTTAGACTATTTATGCATTGCTTCCAGCCATTTCTGCAATATTTTTAGCTATTATTTCAGCCATGCATGCATTATCTTTAGCTATTATTTCAGCCATTTATGCATTATTTGTGGATATTATTTCAGCTATTCATGCATTATCTTTAGCTATTATTTCAGCCATTTATGCATTATTTTGCCTATTATTTCAGCCATGTATGCATTATCTTTAGCCATTATTTCAGCAATTCATGCATTATTTTTAGCTATCATTTCATCCATTTATGAATCATTTGTGGATATTTCAGCTATTCATGCATTATTTTAGCCAACTATTTGAACTTCTCTGCTTGCTATGTAGCTAGTTTTCACTCTGTGACTAAAGCGTTATGGTTGTTACAGCTGACGAATATATTTTTGTAATCAAATTGTAATTTCTATTTTTTTAAATGAGTTGAGCTGCTATACCATCTTTGCATTTATTCATTGGAAACAAACAGCTGAAGTACCTTCTAGGGTACAGGAATCAACAATGTTTACATAGTATCTCACGTGCATTTTGTATATTTTTGGAAACAATCCTTTATTAAATCTTTATCCATAAAGAATGAGAGGGAGTTAGCACAAGGTTTCTGTATCACTCATTCCTTTCAGACTGCTCTCTGATAGATTTTGGCAGGCATCCAGTAATAATGAGGAATTATTTTCCTTCGTTCGTAAAGCTGGCTGATAAAAACAGTAAAGGTTCCTAATTAAATTTGTGATATGTCAGCAACTCACTCAGTTTTGTAAAATCATAATTACCCTGTTCGGTCAAAGATATGATCTGGCAATCAACTGACATCATTAAGTCGTTAAGAGACATTTACCTTGATGGATCTCCTATTATTGAGGCGAATTAACGGTCCAGGCTCTGCATGGCCAAAGTGTTTTTTCTGGAACATAAAATGTCGCCAACATGATTCCAACATTGTGACTTTTACACTTCCCTGGATCACAGCTTATGTCTGTGTTTCCTCTCTCATACGCCTCATGTTTCTTGCGGACCTCTGCGGTAGTGATATCTACCTTACAGTACAATTAAGCACAATGTAAAACTAGAACTAAACAAAGCCTGAGCTGAGCTTCAAGCTCGCCTGCTACGGCCAAACACACGAGTAAACAGCCAAGTCCGTGACAGTCACCTGAGCCATGTAGCGCCTGTAGTCCATACGGAGTTCATGCTGCAGCCTCTGTTTCTTCCGCTCGTACTCCACGCCGAGTGGTAGACCCACGGTGCAACTCTCCTCTGACGAGACACATGCATCAATATTTAACAGAGACAGGAAGAGAAGGGTTTTGTAGCAAGACAACTGCCACTTTAAAGAAACAACTCATCCACCCTGACAAACATTGCTCACATGACAGGACACATCATGAGGTAGAGTTAATGACTTCAGGTATGAAAAGAATCATCAAGAGTTTAGAACTGTACCTTTGTCCTGTGCTATAGACTTGGGAGGGATGTTCTCTTTAGCAGTGGACTCGTAGGCTCTGTGGGGTTTTGCCTATCAGTCAAAAACAGAACATCATACATTAAAATAAACCCAGAACAGGATCCCTGCTAGGGGGTTATCCCCGTGCTCTGGTCATATATATTTACATTTCACTCAATACTTTCTATCAGTTCCTATTCAAAACTTTTGCATGTCATTCGTTTTGGCTCTAAACAAAAGGTCATGCAGCAGAATTTTACTAAATGAATGTATGTATAAGAAGTGGTTTCAATCTGCAACCCCGACCTGGTCCTGAACCAGTTCACAGCTTATAACCCGACAGCCATCATTCCAACACACCTTTATTTCCACGTACGGAGGGTCGTGTTTCAAACGGGCTTTATCCTCGGCCATTCTCGCCTTCCGCTCCCTGATGAAGTTCTCCAGCTCGTCATCCATCTCCTCGGGCCAAAGTCAGAAAACACAACTGAGAACACAAAATGTCATGCTTGGCATAATTTAAGAGCAAAATTTGACAAAAAATGAAAAAAGTGTAAAATGGTAAAAGACTCAAGGCTGCACATTTTAAACTTTTAATTGGGTAGTTAATAACTAATATTTAATAAGACATTGGAGAAAGGGGTTTCCACTGTGTGCCAAGGAGGGACACATGTAAACAAACCAAAGACTACAGGTGATCTCACTAATGTGTTCCTCCTCTCTCTAATAAGTCAGTGCTAATCAATTCAATCACCACAAAGATGGAATGAAAATGAATCATTTTGTACTTTTGAGGCACTTCTTTGCAGTTTACTTTAGGGGTGCATTATATGATGAATCCAAGACAGGTCAGTCCACGTGAATTGGGTGCCATTATATATATATATATATCTTTTTTTTTTTTTTAAGTAATCAAAATAATGGTCATATGCTTCGATGATCTGGAATAGGAAATGAACTACAACCTAACCGCTGTGAAGGGCCGGACGAGTCGGTCAAGTCGGTGACGTTACTGTTTCTTTAATTTCCCGTTGTCAGGCAACCACAATGAACAAGATAGCGTCACTCTTGCCTACCGATAGCATTAACCCGCTAAGCAGTATTAGCTTAGCTGCTATCATAACAAGTAGTGTTGATATCAAAATAATACGTTAAACACGTTGTATGGGATGATGATTGTTTAGTCAGTTTAAAGGAATATGTAGCTTACTTAAGTTAGCTTGTTAGCTTTAACTTAAGGAAAGGCAAACCCAAAGTAAAGCCAAACGACACAGAAATGAGGAAAGCTAACATTAGCTAACTAAATACTAGCTCCTCATCCAGCTAGCGTTAGCTTTCTAAGGTAACTACCAATAGCCTATTATACTCGTTTACTGTAAACAGGACCTACCATTGAGCGATGTCAACATATGGTGTTACCGGATAAGGCAATGTTTGCTAGCCTGCAAATGTTAGTGGTGCCATGGTCGTCCAGTTTGAGTTCAGCATCACCAGCAAGATTATATATCATAATAATACTGCACTATTTCCGGGTTTAAGTGTCAAAATAAAAGCCCATGTGAGAAAACCGGCTGCACACCATTGTTACATTGTTTTATATCTCTGCTGGTGATACAATATTCTGTGAGCGTTAGAAAGGCTCAGACATTATGCACGGTTCATTGTTTTCATCTCTGTTCATCCACGTCTGGGTATCAGGAATATTATTTCAGGCTTTTCTAAAAGCAGGGGCCTAATATTTATATTCATCTGGGCTTTCCATTCTAAAGCATTTTACCACCGATACTCTTGGCTCATGCGATTGCTATATCCTACCTGGTGGAATTGCAAACCAGAATAAGTCACATGGACAAGGTGTGAGACAAAATTACACTATTATTTGAAAGTTAGAATCAATCAGGCGCAGATCTAAAGTTGTTTGATGTAATGATGTTAATTGTTTTTTTCTTTATAGAAAACATCTCAATCGTTCTCCTGTACACGACACATTGTATGCTCTTACTTTGAAGGCAAAGTGCTACTGTACCTGTCTTTTGACTCTAGCTTGACGTGTCGTGGCTCAGCTCATCACTGAGAGGAGGTAACACTCCATCCCCTTTTTGGGAAACACATGTTGCATTCAGGTCCTTGGAAAAAAACTGTTTAAGCATATACACTATTCTGTTGTTTTTATATTTTCAAGTGCTTCGACCACTTTCAGTTGCAGTGTTAAAAAGTAGGATCTCATCCACAAGCAGTTGAAGAGTTTTAGCAACGACTACTTGTTTTAAATCATTTAAATTTAAACACCATGTTTTGTGCCATGTTATGTGAATGCAGCAGAATACTACGAAAAATAATGTAATAGCTAAAAAGGCAATAATGTCTTCACTGCTGCTCACTTTACTCATTTTCATGTGCATTAAAATGGTTACAATATAATATTTAACATTACTATTATATGCTTTGCCGATATCTGTACAAAACATTTTAATTGTAGGACTGCATTAAAATTATTTATTTGATATACTTGCTTTTTGCTGAAAGTAGGCAAACTAAATGCTTTGGAAGAGCAAGGCAGCGTCTTTAACCTTTACTCATTGAAGATTTATATTTTATTTCAATCATCACTTGTGAGAAAAAAAATTAAATAGTTAAACATAATAGACAAGTCAAGGAATGGTTCAATATGAATTCATATGAAATGAAAAATATGAATAATGCTGGGGACAATTTTTGTACATCTGGATTTGATTTTACGCTATTCAGTGTTTCCTGCTTACACACGCTGGCTCATTGGACAATGTGTGTCAATACTAGCAATATTTATACTCATAATATTTATGGATATTATTCAATTTAGTATCAAAAACCATTTAGAGAAAATCAAAAACACCACATCCACTTTTTGTTTGCAATTTATTGCTTATATAAACGCTCTCTAAACAATTTTTGGTAAAAATAAAATCTATCAATAATAATCATAAATAAAATCATCACAATGACTTTCACATGACATTATATTGCACAATTATAAGCCTTAACAAGAATCACAGAACACAAGTGTTGCTCAGGTTGTGTGTAGGAGGAATGTTCAGAGATCCGGGGGCAACGACGACGCACTTGGTTGCCTTCAGAGGGCGACAGAAAACCGGAACTTAAACTGTCTTTGATGCGTTTAACCAAAGTCAAACAGCTGATGACCAGACAATCATGCTGTTTACTATCACAAACTGTGACTCTTCTTTGTAGTCTAGTGACCGCCACGATTTACACAGGAACAACGGATTTGTTGTGGTACAGATCTGACGTTTCAGTGCTATCAAAATAAGAAAAAAGAAAAATGCAGACGTGGCTCACTTAAATGTCAAAAATACATTTTGTTCTTGCGTGAATGTGGACTTCCAGGTGCAAATGTGATGCGTCTAGTTAAGACGGCTGCTTAAACAGGAAGAAGTCGGACTCCATTTGGTTTCTCCCGGTTCAGACAGACAAGTTCAGATCTGTGCCACAACAAAGTCAAAACATCAGCCTCCTTTCAGTGACTGGTGTCGGCCCGGCTGGTTCATCGTTCCACAGCAGCGTTCTACTTCCACAAATCAGCACGCGTCTCAGCTCTGACCAACACAGCTGCTTTCTGTCTGAGGTTGAACCAAAAGGCCGTCTCCCTGTCTGGCTTGGCAGTCTATGATTGGTCAGCTACAGAAAGGCCTTAGATCCAAAGACTCTGTTTGTGTTACGTGTGTGTGTGTGAGTGAGTGAGTGTGTGTGAGAGTGTGTGTTCAGATGTTGTCCACCTCTGCGCTGAGTTCAGGGCACACTTCCTTGAGTAACATTTCCATCAGCACCTAGCGGAGACAGCGAGACAAAATGATTTTGTTTTGCAGCTGTACTTACATACAGTATAATACATATACATCAGTTAAAGGAAGAGTTTTTAGATTGACATAATGCATCACTCTTACATAGAGGAGATGTTTGTTGGCACTAGCCTCCTGCAGGACATTGAAGATCTTGATGATTCCATAGCGGGAATTCTGCTGGCCGACTAGATTTGCTAGTGCATCTGACAGAAAAGATCATATTGAAACAAAGTGAAGAGATCAGACGTGTTTCATACTTTGTACCTCCACAGGTCAGTGCGTGTTCTGCAGCTACCTGGGATATTGTCGAGTAGTTTCTGTTGAGCCCGGTCCTTAGTCTCGCTGCGTTCGGAGTCAGTTCGGATGTTGACGTGAGGTGCCAACCTCCCGTTGGGCCAGAAGGTGTCCTTGAACACATTGATGTAACACACCGACATCTGCTCACAGAAGATCCAGTTCACCGTGTCCCGGATCTGTCTAGAACAAAGAATAGAAGGTGTTAGCCTCGTGGCTGGTCTAGGAAGACATCCAGTTAAATACGAGTGATCACAGTGCAACCTCTAGCACCGCAGAGCAGGTCAATAAAACACAGCGACATCCAGAATCGGTCAATAAAACTAGTTGGATTCTCATGTACTGTGACTGGTAGTTTGTTGTTAAAAACTGTTCCCTGCAGTACAACTATAACAGATGTGAATGTGCCTGCTAGTTTGCCAAATAAGGTGTCAGAGACGGTGGGAATCACTGGAACAAAGTCAATCCTGCAACGTACTTTATGATTGACAGCCTAGACATAGTTTATCAAAATGCCAACTTGTTAGAACTTACTTGTTGATGGTTCGTCCAAATGTCACCTGGACTAGTGCAATTAGGGTCTTCCTCACCCACTTAAACACTGTGGGGGGGGGGGGCAGACAATGAGAGAAGGACACAGAGTGGATAAATCCACTGTCAGAAATCACTAACTGCACCTCCAACAAAAACCCACAAAGGTGTAACTTCTTTTATTTCTATATGGATATTAAAACAGTGATTAAAGGGACAACAGTGCACTACTCACTTCCTCTGAGTTCAAAGATCTCTCCTATGAGCATGAAGCAGGGCTCGGCCAGGGCGTCTCTCCTCCCGTCCGTCTCGTCGCCGTAGTCGGACAAGTCGCTGTCGTCGTCAGCCTCCTCCTAGACATTTGCACACGGCACACACAATCTCAGTGAGGACAGTCCTCGAGTTACCGTTCCTCTAGCGGTCGTGAACATGATGGGAGTACCTCGGTGTGGGAGAAGAAGTCTCCAGGTAGCCTCTCCAGGAAGGAGGCCAGAGAGAAAGACGATTTCTTCTGGATTGACATCACCTTCAAAGCATTGGACAAGATATCATCACTACACAACGTAGAGAATCATCATCATCGTATGGAACCATAACCAATAACAGGATTCGTCCAGGTGAGCACAAACACGAACCGGACACGTAATAATCAAGAAAGGGAACAAATCAGCGTTGTGTGTATCGAGTTAAAAGCAGCTCAATAACTAATAGGACTGTGTACATATTGGCTGCTGCATTCTTAATTAATTGGAATGTATTAGTGCCCTGATTTATTTGAAACGTAAGAATGAGAAACTGGTTACCTTGAGGTACTCTGGGGACGGGCTGAGGAACGCATAGAGAGCCTCTGACTGGCACAATCGCTCATCTGTCAGCAGACGCTACACACACACACACACACACACAGACAGAGTGTCATCATCAACATCATTTAGCTGGTGTCATACACTACAAAGAGGCAGTGTGAGCTGGGTGTTGTTCTCCAGTGCGGTGGTTCCAAACCTTCATGTCTAACCAGTTTCTACTTCTCTGCTCGCTTAGTTTTCACGAGCTCTTGAAAGAGAACACAGCTGTACCACGTTTTTAAACAAACTGTCATTTCTATTTCACAGTCCATGTACCTCTTGGCAACTGCAGAAGTACCCTCTGGAGTACAAGTACCCTTAAATATCTTACTCTAGTGTATTTAAATATGTGTGCGTTGTGTTGAAGTTAAGCGTTTATTTGTTAGTATAAAGAGTTTTATAGTCCATTACGGCAGACACCAAGCACCAAAGTGATCGTCTTGTCAAGTCAGTCATGAAATGACTCGGGTGTAGCACAGCTCTACAGTACTGCTGTTAGCTCGTTTACCTGGAGAAAGGCATTGAGCTGAGTTTTGCTCTTGTCTAAGAATTTCTGGTCGATGGATTTGAAGGGAAGTTTGCTGAGCGATGGTAACTGGAGCTTCTTCAACGATGGGAAACACTGCGGAAGAAGAAGGCACCGAGCATTAAAGGGGAAATTCGCCACCTTTTATGTGGGTTACTAATCAGTGTTTTATATATATATATATATATATATATATATATATATATATATATATATATATTGGTGCTGTGTTACCTCTGTGAGTTTGCGGTGCAACATCTGGAACTCAGTGAGTTTCCTTTGGACGCTCCAGCGGCTGTTGGCCGTCTCCTCTCCTTCTGCCAGGCTTACACTCACACTGTAACAAGCTACCATCTCTCCACCCTCCTCGGTAGCCTGGACACAGAAACGTCTCAATATGATCCACATACAAGAACAGATTTCTGCTCTTTCAAAAGGCATGTTGATGTAAAGTGGAAATCTGCCAGTTAGACTACGTTCAAACTGCAAGCCTTAATGCTCAGCTTTGTCTCTCTTTATTATTTTGATGTTCACATTCTTCATTAAATGTGGCCAATATCAGATTCCAGTGTGAACTGAACTGACCCGCATGTCCAAAGGAAACATGGAGGCCATTGAAGTCCACGTTTATGGTTTTATTTACAAGTTGATACGTAGTGGACATATGCAACAACTTTTGCCTGTAGTCTGAACGTAGCAGCTTGCTCGTTTCTTCAGCCATTTGTTGTTTGTAAAAGACAACACAGCACAACAAAAGTACCTCAGCTGTCGTGATCGTAGCCCTCCAGTGGCCCAGGTTTTCACACCACCAGTCAGTCCTGGTGATGTGCTGCTGGAGTTCACCGTGTTCTCTCTCCATGGCTCCGATCTCCTCTTTCAGTTTGCTCGCAATCTACAGACGTACAGGAGATGCACAGTTGAACCGGCATGCAAACCAGTGACTGACAGTGACATGAAGACGTTTGTTAACCCTCGTCAGAAATGTGAGTGTTGTGGATATTCTGTCAAGTTACTCAGATTCATGAGTATACAAATGCCCAAGAGCAGGTCCATAGGCTTTTAAGCAAATCAGATTGATTAGAAGATGTTCTTCAGCTCAACCAGTTAACATCTTTCCGACACTGGATGTGCACATTCAGCAACTTGTTTCCTGTGTTTGGGTGTTTTTAATGCTGTTCTGCTGGGAACTTATGGGGTGAATTCTCATTTAGTTTCGTTACCTTTTTGTCTGGTTTGGGTGCGTTCTGGATGGAGCCCAGGGCCTGTCGCTTGTACTCCAGCTTGTCGTAGAGTTGGCGGAGTTTCGTAGCGGCGTAGCTGGCCTGCTCATTGATTCTTTTACTGCCTTCATCGCCCACCTCCTCTCCTGAATCTAGACCCTGGCACTACAGCATAAATGTATCTGTATTACAATGTGTAGAAGCAGAGGTATACACACTTACGCGTGATACATTCGAGTATCTTAACAGTTTGACCCTTCGACAAAATGATGCATGTCTGACCCCTTCTTCCTCCTTTTCCTCCGCGCTGCACTGTGATTGGCTACCCTGCTCGTCTCTTCTGATCAGCACATCGTAGTGGTCGGAAACCAGGAAGGAGGGGTAGTAACGCTCTCTCATCGTCTCGGCAACCTGGAGGATGTAAGAGAGCAACGGGAATGCTTTATTGTCAGTGTAGAGCATTTTGACAAGGAGAGCCATGAGTTACAGTTAAGTTAGTATAAAAGCAGCAGTGACCTGTTCTTGTAGTCTGACAAAGACCTGTGTTCCTCTGTTCCCCACCAGGCTCTGTTGGATCTCCTTCAGGAGAACCTTCTCCACTGGAATCTCCCTGCTCTCCACAAAGAACTTCTGGTAGATCTCCCCGACGATTTGGGGCACTTCATTCTGCACACGTAAACAAACACAGAAGCGGTTACTCATCATATTAATGTGCTTTACTACAGCACCGATGTCACTCATCACTAGATCTCCACCCCCTTTAATACCATGCACTATGAGCAGCAGGAGGCTCAACCCGACTGCAATCACCTTGTTGGCGGTTTTCAGTGTTTCCACCAGTTCCCAGAAGCTAATCAGAGCTCTCTTATCGACTCTCTCCATGTAAACTCGGAAATGCTCCCGGTAACCTGGGTTAGACAGGATGTCATCGAACTGGAGAATCTGGATGTGGGGAGGAGAGAGAAGATGACAGAACATCAGCCATGTGGAGCACACTTTGATCCAAAGCACAAGTCCTCCAGCAAAGACATGCAGCTAAAGGGACAGTTCACCCCAAAATCAAAAACACATACCATCTTCTTAATATCTGATATGATGTTCTAAAACTACAGTATTCTCATTTTCAATTATTCAGCCGCTTGTCTTCAACCAAGACCACACCAGCTGTAGCCGAGTCGTACCTTCTGACTTTGAGGCTCGTCCCCTTCATCGGCCCCTCCTTCCTCGTTGTTCTCATAGTTTGGTCCGCCGAGGAGGCGGATTCTTTTCTCACATTGTTTCTTAGCAACAGTCAGCTGATTGATGTATCGTTTCATATCTCTGGCCCTCAGCAGGTCTGCCTTCATGGCTGCTGACTCTTTGCCTTTTCGCTCTAAGAGAGGGAACAGTGTGAGTCACACAGTAACATACAGTTCCCTAACTTCATGTTACAAATAGGTTCTTTAGGGAAAGCGTGGTTGCTGATGTCATACGTGGCACTGGTCACTGGTCACTTAAGAGAGAGGGCGTTCTTGTTGACCGTTCTACAAATGCAAATACGAGCGCACGTCTCTTCAGATTGTGAGAGAAATCCTGCAGAAAAAGTTGCTATTCCAGCATTGTTATCTCAAAGGACTTTACGGTGCCACAGTTTTGCGAGGAAAACAGAGGACGGTAACTCTCACAGAATTGACGCTATATAACGGCATCGGGTTCATAATCACGACCACAGAACTGCACACCCCAGCTTTAAATTTCCACACTTTATTTTTTGGTTTTGTGTAATCATTTTTCGGCCTTTCTGTCATACGATGAAGCGTTTCTGTACCTTTCTGCTTCTTGAGCTGAGGGAGGCTGCTGATGGTGGTGGCATGAATAATCTCTACCACTATCTGATACCTACAGAGAGAGAGAGAGATGCAAAACGTCAATCACTTGTTGGAATCAACTGATACGATTGTCTTAGGATGAATAAACTGAACACTACTGGAGTAAACAAGACACATCAATACAGTCTGATGTGGAACAATGATAAAATGCATGTTAACTCTAACACATCGTACAGTCTGTAAACATGGAGCTTACTCAGTCTATGTCCACAGATTTTAGATGTATATAAATATATTAGCAACAACTCAGTATTGAGCCATTCATTCTCAAACTAACTAGACGGTAGAACAGTATCATGTCCAGTCCGCATTTAGATCTCGTATAAGAGACACCGTCTGTTCCCATGGTAACGCCACAGCAGAAAACAGACTGGTGGTTAAATGTTTGTGTATATTTGGGAGTACTGTATACACACAGTATGGTCCTTTAAAAGAGGTCTACGTCCGTACGGGTTTAATAAGGCAAGTCTGTGTGTGCTGCTTGTGTCGTGCCTGAGTTGTTTGAGGAAATTGACATCGGCAGAACTTGATATCAGTTTGACGAAGTCTTCGTAGGAGGCAGCGTAGGTGTAGGCTTTCTTCTGCTGCTCAGCCTGCTGCTCCCTCTGCTCCAGCTGGGACAGCAGCATCCTGTTTATAGAGTCTGGATCGCTCAGCACTTCCACCAAAGGTTTCAACACTGCAGCACACAGAGAGAGAGAACAGCTATAGGTGCACTTGTTTTTCAGCTTGACTACACTTTACAGCACTGCTTGTATTCATTCAGTCACAATATATACAGAGAGATCTGCACTCTACTTAATGCACCTCTGTAGGTGCACATGGAACTCTCATTTCACTGGAGTCGTGATTCACTCGTACAACCCAATGCATCTTTTCACCTGCCGAAAGTGAAAGTGACTGGACATGTAATTCAAAAACGTGGGTCGAGTGTCAAGTTACTCTTCAAGCTCACAGAGGGACAAATCTGTGGGAAATGCAGTTCTAGAGGTAGACTAGCAGCTGTGAAGAGGATGCATTGCCACTCCCATATTATGTAATACATAAATACTGTCCCTATTACTATTCACAGCAGGCAGAGAGCGGGTGTAATCAATGACACTAAGAATGGTGGTTACATTCAGTGTAGGATTTCCAGTTCCACAGCCCTGCTATTTTGCCTGTTGGCTCCCTGACATGGTTTATTGGGACATGACAATAAAACAGGTTCAGGTTCCTTTCATTTGTACCCGTCGGTAGACTTGGTTTGCAATAGAGGGCGAGGCATCCATCTCGATCCATCTCGACATTATGATGTTATCTAAGTCGGCTTTATCATCCTTCACAGCAGACATGTTCACTTGTCCTAGCAGGTGCCACTAATAACATTAACTTCCATTCGAGTTTCCACAGAAGCCGGGCCAGAAGGCAAAGCATGCACAACACCAGGGCCGTGTAACCGGAACACCTGAATAGAACGCAGCCATCATTCATTGTTATAAATTACACCTGTGCCTCTGCTGCAGTCATATCAAAATGTCTGCCGTGAAAAGAAAGTAATTTACTTGTAATTGGGGATAAAATGATACCTGACTTTAAAGTACGTGTTCACTGGCTGACCCAAATACATGGAGTGCCATACGCAGTACTTGTACCTTTAGTAGTGATGACTTCTGTGAGGCAGCAGCGTAGTGTATGTGACTTGGCATCCTTTTGTGGCAGCAAACATAGCAGCAGTATTCTGGCTACACAGCGGAGGAAGGCCAGCTCGGAGTCCGGACTGACCAAACAGGGATGGAGAGGAAACGGCCGAGTACACTCCTCTAGTCTGGAAACACACACACACACACACACGAAGGAGACACGGATTGAACTCGAGACATAAACGCAAAGACACAGAGAGAGAGATGTCAGATGACACGTATGAGATCCCATTTGGTCAACAGAGCGAACACTGCCATTGTTATTCGTACTTCATATCGAGGTCTTTGCCTCTAAAGCCCGACTGAACGAGACGCTGCTGCTGCTGCTGCTACACTGTTCCTAAAGTACTGAAGACGAGGGAGGCCGGACGTCTCTGTAGTGCGATCAAATCATACGTCTCGCCCGACTTGCCGGGGTAATGAAACCAGATGATGTGTGAGTCATCGCTCTGTCTGGAAGTGTACCTGGCGGACGCTGACTGGAGGGGGAGGAAGCGAGTGCAGAGGATATTAATGGTATTTATTGCAACAATTTCACCCCATGGGGGTGGGGGTGGGGGGAGCTGACATATTTTCTGTTAAACAACTGTGAGTCAGCACTGAGAAGTGACGAACGCAGAACACACACCCAAGCATCAACTAAGCTAAAGTAAACTATTCACAATCGTGTGTGTGTGTGCGTGTGTGTGCGTGTGCGTGTGCGTGTGTGTGTGTGTGTGCGTGTGTACCTTGCAGATGCAGCCTTGAGGTCGGTGAAGTGTGCGTGTAGGATTCGGATGGTGTCGTAACACACCACGTTGACGAGGTCGATGTCGGCGAGCCTGGATCGCAGCTGCCCGATCATCTGCCACCAGTCCTCCGACAGCATGGAGTACAACTGGCCCTCGTCGTGAGTCAGAGGGATGTACCAGGACAGGATGTAGTCCCTGTAGGCGTAGTCAAACACTGGGGACAGACAGGGAGACAGAGAGAGAAGAGTCAGACAGCAGTTCTGTCTCTACGTGCCAATGTGAATCCGTTGAGGAAAGAGAAATAGACTTTTTCAAAGTTTAAAGATGCATTCAGTAATATTCTACCGACAGCATTTCGTGCACGAACCATATGGCTGCTGAGATTTCCAGCTTTCTAAACAACAGGAGCTGTCCTATATATATATATATATATATATATACCGCATTTAAGTTGAGATATATATATATATATATATATATATATATATATCTCAACTTTAATGCGGTAATAACTGCACATTGATGTAACGATGCTTTGAAGGAGTGTGGTTCTTCCCCCTCTGAAACTCCATAAAATATGTGAATCAAATCAATCTTTCCTGTTTTTTTTTTTGATTTGTTAAGTAAAGGAATTTTTCTTTTAGTCTTTCAACTATAAGGGACCGTAACATCTTAACATGGAGAGCCAAAGAGCGGACATGGTGGACGTGGTGGACGTGGTATGGCACGCGACGCTACAGTTATAGCAAGTCCAGGGAGTGTCAATGACACGATACATTAATCTGATCTGAGCCAAGACCTGTTTGTAGACACATTGGGGCTTTTCTTACATCGAACATACAAACAGGTTCTGCGTAGGTTTTTGTCCCTCCTCCCAGAGTCCAGAGAGATGCAGGTTATGTGAACTGGTGACTCTGATGCCTGTAGGTGAGAATGAATTTATCTGTATGAATTAGACTTGTGACGTGTCCTCCAGATACCGGGACCCTGAGAAGGATCAGTGGTTTGGAAATAAGATGGATGGACGGAAAGGCTAGTGCTTTGATAGTAGTTCAAGTGCACATTAGATCACCTCCATTTCAGTCCCAATAATCCTAAATGTGTTTGAAATACCACGTACCAAATTAGAACACTATCGAGCACCATCTTTTGCTTTGGAGGCCATTGTTACAGCAGGGGAAAGTGTCATAAAAACTAAGTTTTAACACATTTTCTTGCGTGCTGTTCCTACCAATCATAAAAAGCTAGCTAATAATCACAGCTCCTCTGGGGAGCTAATGCCTTGAATTGGTTGCTTGGTTTAAATCCAAGAATTGAGCAACACAAAAACCGATACAGAAACTCCGTTTATCAAAATGAGTGACACAGCAGGTCTCGACTGTGAACCTAATAATGTCCTCATAAACTCGTACCACACTACGGCCCAAAACACCAAAACACACACTGGAGCATTATGCAAACACACACCCTTGGTGTAAATCCTGGAGCCATCTGTTACTTGGCAGCCAGACGTACTTTGCCTCTTTGTGTGTGTGTGTGTGTGTGTGTGTGTGTGTGTGTGTGTGTGTGTGTGAGTGTGTGAGACCAGGACGTTGTACTGTTGTAATCCACTATGAGCGGGAGGGATCACTGAGGGGACATGGTGCCTCAGTCAGCAGTGTTTTGGTTTGTTTATTAAAAAGCAGAAGCTGAAAGTGTTTCCAACAGTGTCAGAAACATTTAAGTGACACTCTTTGAAATGGAGGAGAATTGATTTTTGAGGGACGTGTAAAACTCTATTTTGAGTTTATTTTTTAAACACTGTGGAATTGGCGTAGCAGAACTGAAACTCACACATTTGTTAACTTAAAGCAAAAAGTAGTTGGATGTTGTAATGCATCGTGCTCTGGTATCATTATTAATGTGATAAAAATTGGGATATAACATGCTATTTAATATTTAGACATGTAGAATTAGTGTACGATTACAGCTGCAACAAGCATAGCTGAAAGCAAACTTGTGCTACTGCCGGTAGCATATTTGATAGTGCACAGCACTGAAAATACCTTGTAATACTATGAGAAAGGGACTACAGTGTACTAGATGGCGTATAAGAGGTGGATTTAGAGATGAACTCAAACCTAAAAGCTTGCTTTCCTTTTCGTCCCATACATTCTGTTGTTATAGTGTGAGCAGTAAACGTGAAGCTTTAAAACACAAATATCACATTTGACGCTCGAGCGATCTCAAGCATATCAAGGATCCTGACTTGTTGGTGCACTTTGTTCTTCGCACTTTCATGTCCACACAGTGGCGGCTGGTCCATAGAGGGCGCTAGGGCGCCGCCCCCCCTTGAGCTACAAATAATACAAAATAAAATAAATAATAATAATAATAATAAATTATACAAATTGACAATATTTGTGTTTTTGAAACATGGAATCACCCAGTAATATGTGTAAAATATGATATCTGCGGTAAATATATGCTTTTCCTGCACGTCCTCTCTGCCTGTCTGCAGCTCCTCTCTGCGTGTGCACGTCTCAGCTGGCTGGGGCGCTGGAGAAACTGCCCCAAAGAGGCGGGTCTATAAAGCAGTTTAGCCAATGATGCTTTAATGCTGACTAAAGATATAAATGAGTGACATACAATTTAGCCAATCGGCGTCCTCAAATAGATTCAGCTTGGGGCAGATTTCATTCTGCCCCAAGCTGCGCGTTCTCGTCAGGACTAGTCTCTACAGGCGAGCGCCAGCGCGAGCACTGCTCCTCCAAGACCGGTTTGAGAGGAGAACTGAGAGGAGAAACTACTGAAAGAGCTGATCCCAGATCAGCCTGACCTCACAATCAGACAGCAGTCTAGCAGGAAAGAGAAGCAGTACATGAAGCTTCTCTAGTAGCTGTACACCAGACAGGTTTGACTAGCTGGATGACGTCATGCTAATAACTTATTTAGCTTTTTAAAACAACGGGGACAGAACCAGCATGGACAGAGTGAGGGACATGAAGCACCTGTCTGATAAATGGATACATAGTTATATATATATATATATATATATATATATATATATATATATATATATATATATATATATATATGTGTGTGTGTGTGTGTGTGTGTGTGTGTGTGTGTGTTATATTATAGTGAATATTATTATATGATATATATATATATTATTATATTATACAGAATATTATATGATATATATATTATTATATTATACAGAATATTATATGATATATATATTATTATATTACACTGAATATTATTATATGATATATATATTATTATATTATACAGAATATTATTATATGATATATATATTATATTATACTGAATTCCCTGTGAGGGTGACTAAAATAAGATGACGTGTTTGTCAAAGTGTTATTTACTGCTTTTTTTCGTGTTGGAATAAATGTTAAATATTTAACTGCAAAGTAGTAATGCGTGTTTGATACCTTAATTTGTTTGCATTAAATCATTCTGGGATGTTTGCTGAAATTGATTGGATGTGGCACAGCCCTACCAAGAAAATGTTCCACCAGCCGCCACTGTGTCCACAGCTAACGTTTACACGAGACGATCTGAAACCTGCTGTGCCGAAAAAAACGTCTGGCAGACCGTTTCCAAATGCGTTAACATGGACACAAGAAGAAGACCTTAGAAGATCTCTGAAGCGGCGGCGATCCATTACCTTCCTTCAGAGCTTTGTCCACGTTGTGCGACACCACCACCCTCCTGCTCTGGCTCGACTCCTGAGCGGGCACCAAAAAACGGGCCTGAAAAACAAGAGAATCAGAGATCACGTCCCATCACA
Organism: Leptoclinus maculatus; assembly: GCA_032191485.1. Taxonomy (NCBI): domain Eukaryota; kingdom Metazoa; phylum Chordata; class Actinopteri; order Perciformes; family Stichaeidae; genus Leptoclinus; species Leptoclinus maculatus. The sequence goes on along the minus strand of JAVDOI010000011.1, from coordinate 22,413,057 downwards.
GATGGTGGAGGCAGCATAAAAGTCGTGGAAACATTGGGCAAAAACAGGACGAGAGGGAAAAGGCCGAGAGCGGCGCGTTTAATAAGCCTCAAATTCTAAAGGCAGCCCACATTTGTCACAGCTCATACAGCATGTCGACCAGACAAATGTTTGTGACAATACTCCGCTGTCAACATCAATAAGTCATCAGTGCACAGCAGCACACACACACACACACACACACACACACACACACACACACACACACACACACACACACCGCTGAAAGGCAGCCGCTGGGTTGTGGCTGCCCATTAGAGGCGAAACCACCAGCCGGTTGCAGGGACATAATTTACTTTGCTTGCGGAATAAATCACCCTGTATCTGAGCGTGTGTGCGAGTGTGTGTGTGTGTGTGTGTGTGTGTGTGTCTAAATCCAGCACCGTGACTCCACCTCATCTATTATAGAGCAACACAGCGAGGAATCCAGGAAGAAGATGAGAGAGAGTGGAAAGCTGGGAAAGGGGCGGGAAATAATTGGGGGGGGGGCAAAAGGAGAGGAGAGTGACAATAATATGGAACACAGATGTGCGTGTTTAACATGTTGTTCCTGTTGAAGAGAAGTGTCCTTAGACTTAGTAGAATTTGTCAGTTTCCTCTCTATCAATGGATTCCAGCAGTTGGTTATAATTCATGGTGTCATGCAGATGCAATATCATAGTGTGCTGGTAGAAAGTGTGTGCATTGCCGACAGTGTGTGATTAATAATAATAACACCAGAATCTTACCATAAGCTTGTTGAAGAACTCCTGCCGCACAGCTGACTGCCTCCTGTTCCTGTCAAAGCAGCTGACTTTGAGAGGACTCTTCCGGACCAGCAGAACAAAGCTCCCAGCCAGGAAACACAGCAGGGCGAACGACACATAGATGAAGAGCTTCAAGAAGAACGAGGTGAGGGTCAGGTCTCCCCACGCCAGCTGAAACACTACTGCTGCCACCACGCCCAGGCAGAAAGCCGGGACGAACCGGAAAGAGGATCCGACGGCGGAGGTGGAGGTGGCAGACATGGGCCCCTCTTCTCCGCCGGCGCTGCTACTCCTTCCAGCCAGTGGTGGTGTGGTGGTTGAGGGGGTGGGCATGCTGCGACCCCACCATCCATATATGTGCCACTACTAGTTAGGCTGGAAATGTGGTCCGCTAGTCTATACGCCAAGTCCGACTGGTAGGTATACTGTGTGCACTCGTGTGTACCCTCGACTACAGCGCTGTCTCCAAGACGAGGCATCCCGGCTCTGACATCTCCTCTCCGACCCACGCCGCTATGGTGTCCGCGCTCCTAGCATCGGCCCGCCCGGCAGCCACCACAGTCGGCACGGAGCCCCGTCAGCTCAGTCATCCACGGCACGGTCCTCCAGGCGACAGACCGGGGGCACCGGGATTGACTTGGAATCGTCCGACAGGACCTGCCGGTCGCTCAGAGAGCGGAGACCCGGGGATCGATGGGAGAGATGTAGCTCCGGAGCACCATCCACCGTCACCTTGGAGACAAATATGTGGAAGGGTAGCTTAGTGACTGTTGCTAACCAACGGGGCTAGCAGGAAGCTCGACTAGCTAAGTAGCCAATATAAGTTACCGTTAGCTGCTTTAAAACTACAAAATGCATCAAATACAAGCAAGAGCCAGCAAATAACCACGAACTGCGGTGTAGTTTGACTACTACGCAAACTGCAATACTGACAGCTAGCCGACTAGCTTGCTTGCTAAGCAACCAATTTAACATCAGCTAACGTTAGCTTACTTACCTGTCGTTATGAAGGGTGAGCGACAACAGCGCTACATTCTCGCTTTCCTCTGTGTGGAGCAATGTATCGGGGACTTTGCAGAGGTGAATTAAACGTAGTATAAACGCAACGACAGAATAAATCAAGTCCAGAATGCCCAACAGATCAAAACAAGCTACTGTTATTCTCCCCGAGCTCCAGCTGACTGACAATCTCTGTGAACGTGAAGGCTGTCAGCCAATCAGCGCTCGTGTTAACCGCGGACGGTGCGCCTGTTTTAAGTATCAGAACAGCCCGAATGGACGGGGGCGTTTTGTTTGAACGTTGTTGTGGGTGCACTGGGGAAAAGACGGACCAGCTGGGAGGCTACGGGTTATAATCAAGCGTACCACGGGATAAAGGATCATGCCTCTCTGACGATTGTTTTATTCGTATGTGGTTTAAATTGCTGTCTGACTGTTTTCGGTTTTGTGCTAACGTTACAGAGGTGTCTTAAATTATAAATACAAACTAATGTTTTTATTTTTCACATTTTACACAATGTCAACTTACATTTCAGCCATATTCAATCCAGATAGCATATAGGCTACATTAAGGGCTATTATTAATTCCTAAAGGCTTGATATTCAGAAAGGAAACTACATTTAAAAAAACAAACTCGCTCAGAGTAATAGGGTCACAGTAATTAAGCCATTTGAATATATGGATTTATAATCAAATACATTAATGGCAGCAGATCACTTTTCATCAGTGGCTCAAACAATATTACAGATACATTAGATATTTGTTGATTTATGTTAATTTTGGGCTACTGGCATGCATGGATTTGCTTTCTGCACAACAATTTAAAGTCCAATTGTGATTACAACGCTTGTGCAAGTATTTTCACTTGGCAGGTGGTGCCTATGTTAAATCCAACCTTTAAATCCAACCAAACATTGTCTTTGTGGCATGAATCACCTCTTCACAATATGTGGGAAATGAGACAATTGGACTGAGGGAGCGGTTATCAGATCAACCTTTAAATCCAACCAAACATTGTCTTTGTGGCATGAATCACCTCTTCACAATATGTGGGAAATGAGACAATTTTTTTTACAGACACTCCATTCTATCAATAAACAAATTGTGTATGATACAGAGAGAATCCGAAAGGATTTGAGCATTATAACCAGCCTCTGTCCGAGCTTTCAGAGATGCAAACACATGATCAGTAAAGTGTGCAAAAGGTTATGGTTAACGTTAAAGGGACAGTTCACCCCAAAATCTAAATATTTTTCCTCTGCTGTTGAATAGTCTCATTATATTGGAAAGAAGGCAGACATATTTATGTCTGATATGTCCACAACTAGGCAACTCCCACCAAAACAATCTAGATTGATAAAAAAAACACTATACAGGTAAGAGGTACATATTGGGGTGAGCTGGCCCTTTAAGGCATCCTTGAATGTGACAGTAAGTCTGGTCTTTAAAGGTGCTTATGCAAGAATATGAAATGTCTCAATGGACAAAGGGAAGTGATTCCTTGTTTTATTCTTTGAATCGTGGTTATGAAGTACAGATGTGACGACCTCTCTAATCCACCAGGGGTTCCTTTTCCTGTCTGTTCTTTGTCTGGCAGGATGTTGATCGTCAGTTGATGAACCACACCTGAGCCTGGTGTGGTTATAAAAGCTCACCACCTTGATTTATATTTCTCTTCCTCGGCTGACACAGCAGCCATTTTGTTTTTGGTTGAGTCAGACATTTTCACACATGCTTACATTATTGATCACTAATTTTCCACATTTGCTCTTACTTTGTACATAAATGTGCTTTTTTATTATTTTTAAGTTGTCTGGTCTCCCATTTTTTCTTGCATTCTTTGAGCCAGGCTGTTACACCGAGAATACTAAAACCCTGAAAGGAATCCTTTATATTGTGTTTTTCTTACATTATCTCACTTGTAACATCTTACCAAAGAAATAACTCTATCGCTGTGCACCATTCTTTTTCATTGTATTTATGTAATTCCTTTATATCAAATATTTGTGATTCAATTTATATTAATCTTCATTAAATCTGGGTCAACTCCCAGTGCTGAGCTCAGCTGCTCATGTATTATTGTATAAAAAGAACACTTTCCAATTCTTGTTACAGCCATTTTCAATGATCTGATAACCGCTCCCTCAGTCCAATCTTTCCGTCTATGTCTGACACACACATGCTGACATCAGATTTCCCTTTTCTCCACCAAAACAGACAGCTGTGTGTGCAAGTTACTTCCCCTTACAATATTCATGTATCGAAACCAGGCAAAAGGTTTCACAAGTCTTGTTGCAAGTACATTGTAAGCTGTTTAAGTCTTTAAAGATTTCACTATATTGTTAAAATGTACAGTTTCATTCCACTTCAGAAATGTGGGCGATTGAATCTTTAGTTTGTCTTGGCTATATTTACTCAGTTACTGCTACTCTGCGCCATCCAGATTTAATCTGATAGCACAGGAAGCATTTCTGATAAATTAGATTTATGTTTGAGTGTGTTTTTTAATTTGAAATATGATTTTACATTACAGTCATTTAGCAGACGCTTTTATCCAAAGCGACTTACAATTCAGATCACATTTCGAAACCGTAGAAAACCGCACAGCTACGGGAGCAATTTTTGGGTTAGTTGTCTTGCTCAAGGACACATCGACATGTGACTAGCGGAGCCGGGGATCGAACCGCCGATCCTCTGATTGAAGGATGGCCCTGCTCTCCACTTAGCCACAGTCACTGATTTCACAACAATTATTACAGCTGCAAGCAGCGATGATCGTGGTATGCTGGTGGGACAGCGGTTGACGCAGGCGTAAATCTCTGTGACCATTAGACACCTTGTGTATGAGTTAGATGTTTTTTTTCCTGCGTGGAGTCTGTGGCGCTGGAAATTAAGTATTGCAAATATTCCACCACTTCTTTTATCCACTATGTGGTGCTAGAGAACATGCGCAAGAATGCATTGTGTTGCTCTACATCAAGTGTAGAACACATCATGAAAATGTCGCAGAAAGTGGCTTGCTGCATAACGCTGACTTCCTGTTGCCAGTGGCACCATGACTGTGAGTCATGGCTCACAGTCATGGTGTGACATGGTGTCACACTTGGCTTGTTCACATCCTCAAGCCAATAGGTTTATCAAGCATGCCAATTTTGGGACAGATTTGAGCAAGTCCAGTGGAGTTACATCAGCTTGTTTTTTAATGGCGAATCACGTGAAAATGGCTGCCACGCCACGGTTACGCCATTCCATAAAACATAAAGCTTTTAATACATTTTAATCACAAAGGTCTTAAGAGTTTACTGACTAAATTTAAAGTGGATCTGATTAATTCCAGAGGAGGAATTTGTTAAAGTGTTGCACCTGGAAACAGCCAAAAATGCAGGGAAAATATCCGACTTCCTGTTAGGTTTAGAGAATGGCCCAAACATACTTATTTTTAAGTCTATATGTGATACACGTTCCTACCAAATTTGGTAAATCTAGTTCCAACGTACTGTGAGGGCTTCTTCATCGAAATTTAGTAGGGAACTTGTTTGCCCAGCTGTTTCAGACCAAAATAGTAGAGCCAAGAAGACTTGATATCCCTCATGTCTGATCTAGGAAGCTGGTGTGCGAGGAATAGCGTTGGGGTCGTCAATGGGATCAAGTTTGAAGTCGGTCGGTCGCAGCTTCATGACGCTTGTCTTCAGGGAGTACCACCATCCTCTCCAAGGGTACCAAACTACACCATCGTCCGTCATCGCATTGTAGTACCCATTGGGGTAGTACATGCCATTAAGATGGGCTGAGTGACACCTAAGGAATTCAGTTTTTTTTAATGTAATGAATAAATGTGAGCATCTTGCTGCATGTGAATATATAACGGAACTCGTACTTGTTGAACCACCAGCCTCCTTTGTCTTCCTGTGCGCAGTTTCCTTTGTAGTTGTCGTTGTCCTGGTCGTAGGTGCTGAATCGGACTCCCTGGTGACTGGCCCACTCTGACACACCAACCTCATATCTTCCAGACAGAGCATCTCCAACTGTACCTAGATAGGTTCCAAAGGTAAGTCGGTAGTGATCCTGTAGAGAGGGTGATATGAGCAGAGCTGCTCAACTTGCCTCAAATAAAAGCAATAGTTTGATATCTTTGGAAAATATGTGAAATTCTTAACGCTGGACAACACCGGGCTAATTGTTACCCCCTGTTTCCAGTCTTTATGCTAAGCTAAGCTAACCGGCTGCTTGCTTTATAGCTTCATATTCAGAGTAGATCTATAGACATGAAACTACATATTTGATCTCATTCTCAGCAAGAAAGCCAATAATTTCCCAGAATGTTGACAATTCCTTCAAGCCTGTACATAAGGTTAAAGAGGGAAAATTATATAAACACATGTTTACAAGCTGGGTAGATGCACCAAGGGACTATATCTGAGATTTATTGTTCCTTTCCTAAGCATTGTCAAACATTGTCTCTACATTTTAGTGGTGAGTCAGTATCAACACCTCTTTGTTGGCCACTTTGAAGTTCTTGTACTCGGCATAGCCCTGGTAACCACCAAAGTCTCCCAGGTTAATCCTCAGAGAATAGTTCCCTGTAACAGACAAACAATAAAAAGAAGAATTATTCATTTTTTGGAAGGTTCTGGCAGCTTGGGGGCAGCAGAACAACACTGATCATGTTAGCAAACGGTTGACTATTTACACACCCAACAGATATGGAGCAACATTAGCTTTCATTCGGAATCATGTTTCTGTACGTGATGAAAGTCCAAAATTCACTCCCTCCTAGCTCTGTTTTTGGTCTCCACTAACTCCTGAGAGAAAGCTTCTAAATGCTCCTCATATGTTCACCAGCTATTCGTTAACTTGTCTGCCTGCTGTTTGTAGCATAGAGCGGGTTAATCCAATATTTTTTTCCCGCCAAAAACAACTTCTTGCTGTTTGCTGGAAAGACGGTTGATAACAACGGTGAGCGTGACACAAAACAGTGAAGATGGGGGTTTGAAAACTAAAACAATGAGCTGAAAGATGCTAAAACGCTCCGTAGAGCTGAGGGGAACTGCAGAGTCGGGTTATAATTCTCAGCAGGTCTGTCGCTGTGATGCCACATTTCACATTACAAGTCATCATTCATGGTAATATTGATTAGAGCAGCCTTAAATTTCACAATTTAAACATGTTTTTTTGGAGTGGTATCAACCTTGTGTGGTGATGTAGTGCAGGTTGTCATTTCCGAGCCAAAACTCAGCAGCCATGTCTCCAAAACCATCTTTATACTCTGCCCACGACCTGCAGGTACAGATAGATAGATAAGATGCTTTTCATTTCATTATTTTACACTAGATATCAGACATCACAGACACACCTATTAAACCTCTCCATCCCATTGATCCGTCTCTGAATGACGATCCAACCACCTCCATCACTCATATCACAGTAGACTCTGACTGGGTGAGGGCTGCCGAGGGGTTTGATTGTGTAGAAACCACTGGATTTGGAGCCAGAACTGAAGAGCTGGGAGCAGTCTGAAACACAAACACACTGTCTGTATTTGGTGCATCATCTGGCTCCCGTTTCTGCAATATAAGACCTGAAACAAGATATTTTAAGAGTCCTAAAGGCCGTGGCCCTGACCTGTGGACTCGTTGTCCTGGCTCTGGTCGGTTCTGGCTTTGTTCTCGATGCCCGGTTGGCTCAGCAGTTGCAATCTGTGTAGGAGGACCTCTTGTTTCTGAAGCTGGCCCTTCAGAAGCGTCTCCTGGACCCGCAGACGAGCCACCTCCTCACTGCAACTGCCTGACGCCTACGCACACATTTGGATTACTGTATGTGTGAGGATCTTCACTAATATTCATTCCACAACTCTGAGATTAAATATGCACGGAGTAAATATCTATTGTTTAATCCGTACAAAAAAAAACAGTATGGGAGGCTGAGGTTCGATGGGGATTATGCACCAAGACTATTTCTTTGCAGTGGCTATCTCACAGTGACGACACAAACAAACAAGATATAACATGTTAATTAGTGAGCTTTTTCCACTTTCGGACACAACCAGGCTAGCTCTTTCCCCCTGTTTCCAGTCTTTATGCTAAGCTAAGCTAACCAGCTGCTGGTTCAAGCTTCATGTTTATTGTACAGATGTGAGAGTGGTGTCCACCTTGTCCTCTTAACTCCCAGCAAGGAAGCGAATAAGCGTATTTGCCAAAATGTTTAACTGTTCATTGAGAACACAACCAGACAAAATGACCTCACTTTTTAAGTTTTTTCTTATTTGCAACGTGGTGTCGACAGGTACATAAATACAAGAACACTCTGACAAAAACAAAGATATCACAACTACCATTGCCAGGATATGGTTAACGATCCCCATTGCTGTTAAAACAGGGCGAGTATTTTAATAGTGGTAGTGTGAAAAGTAACACAAGGCTGTTTGTCACTTTCACTGCAATTAGTCCCGCAACTTGAAAAGACATTTTTAAGTTGTATGTAGATACAGTAAGACCATGAACAATAATACATATCCAAATATGAAAATATATGATATGAGCACATTCGCATAAGCACACACAATGATGTCTAGGAGAACATCTATGGCTAAGAATTGAAATATTTCTGCAGCCTGACGGCTTCTTCGCAGAGCACTTACACATTGAGAGCAAGCTGCGATGACCAGCAGTCCTGTGAGCAGCAGCCGCGAGCCTCCCATTCCTCTTCTTGTCTCGATGGCAAAACTAAAAGATAAGAAGTCAAGAAAGAAGGAGCCTTCTAGTTGTCAGAGTTTAGTATTTTTTTTGTATTGTTCCCCACACACCTGGAGGCAAACAAAACTGTGTGCGAGGAGGAGAAGAAACTGACGAAATGCCTGATTCTCTACAGTCATAAACTATAAGAAATATGCAGGGAGTGTCTAGAGAACAGATGATCACTTGCCAAAGGCAAAAGCATTTTGAGGAAAATCTCTTTTTTTCTATTACATAATAGAAAAAGAGAGCAGACAATAGATGTGTGCCATTGTTGTTTTAATAGAAGGCAATGTGAAAAAAATATATAAGCACATTCCTCTACAAGCATATGCATTTGATCAGAGGAAACAAGGCCCAAATGCATCATCAACATCCCCCAAATCCCTCTCCCTTTGTCTGTGATCTGCCATCTGTCCTCTCCATTTCCTTCATTGCTCTCTTCTGCTCTCCTCCTGCCAGCTCTGTGATTTTCCTGCTCCTCCATGGCCACTTATCCAGCTCTGTGAGTGTCATTGAAAGACTCGAGTAGTCATTTTGTTGATGAGCAGCATGGTGCCATTTCAAATAAATGTCGCGAGCAGCTAAATGCCACTGAAGGTCAGCTGTGAACAAGGCGGGAAGCGGCAGAGCCAGAAGGAGACATTTCATCTCAGAGAACCACAAAGGAATCTAGTGAATCCTGCTGAAGTGGTGCATAGCTGCAGCTGTGGAGATCACTGTCAGATCCTGACTGTATTAATGAAAAACAAGAGCAGTTCGTGTCAAAGGGAGGTTTTTATTTGCCATAAATGGCTGACGTTAATGTTTACATCTGCCTTCAACAGCCACCAGGTAGTGGCGCTAGTTTCATACACAACGACAGACCTGAGATGATGACACCATGTTATGTATTAATCAACCTCTTATTATCTACACCTAGAGAAAAAGAAGAGTTCTTCAAATGTAATACTCTCAGATAGATTTTTGGCATTGTGTGTGCAGTAAAAATAATATATTCATAATAAAAAATTAAATAATATATATATTTTTTATTTTTTATTTTTTTCAATAATATCAACAACAATAATAATCACAATAAATGACTAATACAATTTATACGTCACATGAATAAATAATTACAACTACTACTCTTACATCAATTAATATGTAAATTAATCAAAACTATAATACAGTCAGTAAGTCCTCACACATTCACACTGTGTAGTTTTAGGGGTGTAACGATCCATCGATCTGGATTAATATATTGATTTAATGATCAAAGATTCAATAACATCGATGAAAACTGAAAACATCGATACATATCATCATCTTTAAGATACGCCTTTACTTTGAAATTCCCCCATGGCACATCTGTCAATGTTTCCACCCAAGTGCACCTCAGAGCACAGTAAGAAGCTTGCCTATTGATAGTAATAAAATATTAACAGTAATTAAATTGTTTGAAATTGAAGTGTCGATCGCAGGCCCCTGAGCCGAATCGAATCAAAATCGTGATCAAGTGGACTTTGTGATAACAAAGTGAATCTTGTATCGTTGGTTAAAGAATTGATATAATGCATCGTGATGAAACATGTGATTTACGCCGCTGGTTTTATCCAGTCATCAATACGGCCAAAGATGCGATTGCCCAGCATCCTCTTGTGTGTTGGTGGTGCTCTCCTCTCTCCTGGGGTCATTGCGTTGATGATCAATGATCCTACTCAAATACACACACACACACACACACACACACACACACACACACACACATATTTATACACAATTAGTCTTTATACAGTGTCAGCGACAAGACATTGCAAATTACAGATTAAATAGGCCTTGATGTTCAAAATCCATTAAAGAGTTCTGGCAATAAAATCATCAATGTGATAAATGGTCTTCGTGGTTCCAGGAGAAAATTCAATATGCTAATTTGGCAAAGCAACAGGTAAAATGCACATCAATTGTTATGGCCTCTAACATAATATCTAGAAACTTAAAGGGGTTATAGTTGAAGGACTGGTGCTGCCAGGCATTTCAGCTAAAATGGCAAAAAATACACTTTAGCTCTACCCAAGCATAAGTGTTATTAGCATTCCAGTATTCTGCAAGATGATGTATCACCTCTTTACCAGACATTTGGGTTGAAGCTGTCCTCTGTGTTCTGAAGTTTTTGGTTGTTTTTTGTTTTGCTCGATAGCACAGTGCCAGAACATTCCCCAAAATGTGGTCATGGGTTATTCATCAAATGAACTGCCCTTTTTTCAAACCCGCTCACCACAGTTATACATACTCTGTATTATTGAGCACCTTATGATAACAAAACCAGCTATTATCCACGTATTATCATACCAATTAAATCTACTTTGATGGATGGATGTCAGCTTTCAAATGTGCTTTTGCACCTTTAGAATCAATATTATCACAGTATAATGACATTATCAGTCATTATCAACTCCATATGGTCTGTTGAATCTTACCTTCAGGTCTAAGTCACACTTCCTCTGGTTACCGTGAGTGTCTCTCCTCCTCGTTCCAGCTGTGTCAGCCTTTCCTACACCTACACATAGAAGAGAAGACATTACTATCATTACTACTAACATCTGGACTCCTAACATGCCCTAATGATGAAAAAAAAGTGCACAAGTGCCCCCTTGGACGCCCAAAACGTGATGCACCCTCGAGGGTGCCCTTCAAGTGGAGAAAACATGATAAAATGCCCTCTAAGGTTCCCTTTCAGCAGAGAAAACATGCAATGCCCTCTAGGGTGCCCTTCCAGTGGAGAAAACATGATGCATTGGCCTCTAGGGTACCTCTCCAGGAGAGAACATGTGATGCAGTGCCCCCTAGGGTGCCCTTCTGTAGTTAAACATGATGCAGTTCTCTTTAGAATGCCCTTCCAGTAGAGAAAACATGATGAAGTGCCCTTGAGGGGGCTCTTTAAGTTGAGAAAACATGCAGTGCCCTCTAGGGAGACGTTCCAGTGAATGAAACCAGATGCCCTAACGCATGCAGCTGTCCCTCAGACAGCCTGAGTCCACCTCTGACAACTACGGATGTAACACCTCTACTTCCTGTACTTGCAATAATTTAAAAACAAAACATTACCTTTGATATCCACTGCCTCTGTCCGCTGTGAGAACTGAGGATCATCTGGTAGAGCATCATCAGACTTCTTGTAGTAATACTGTTGATCAGGGGGACCAAATCTCTACATAGAAACACATACACATGATTTGACTGCTTGTAGTGAAACTGTTTTTCGAGAGGACCAAACTCACAAATCATGCTGCATATAGTTCTAATGCTGGATAACAACACACTCAAATCCACATGCACAAACAGGCATATTCTACCTTGTCAGGCCACATGAAGCTAATGAAGAGAATGGCAGGAAGTCCAACGGTGAAGACGTAGACCCCCCAGAGCCAGGGACGCTGGTGGGCGGCCATTAGGAGGCTCTCTATGATCCCGGGCTGCAATACACATCTACTGTTACAGAATATGTCACCTGTAATTTGATAATGTCTACAGTATATCCAACCTACGGTGCAGCATACATAATTGTTAACGAGCAACAAAACAAAAACGTCAGTATCATAACACTATGACCTCAAAATGATCATGTGAAAGTAAAAAATTAGGAAAGGATTCGAAAAAGAGAATGTTTGGGATTTAAAAAGGAATAGAACAAGGGACATCATTTAGGAGGGAGACCATAAAAGCTACAGTACAGGAAATATGCTGACTGCATACTTATACTTATTTATATGCAGTTATATATCCAAGCACCAGGTGGTGTATGAACCTGATCAAAACCTGAGACAGGTGATGCCGCTTTGGGAAGCATATAGTAACAGCGTAATATCTTAACACGTTTTTTAACTTTAATGGCGGACTTTGACACAATTTATTATTCGTAAGAGTGTCCAAAATATAGTCAGAATAATAAACAATAGTACTATTTATAAGTAAATGGTCACATGAGGTTGATCAGGATTTCATCCAGTCCACTACCTTTGTTGCATGAGCTGTACGTACATTAAATTGCCAAGCAAACCATATTTGTTTCAAAATCATTTAAAAATATTTTAGAGCCATTGATTAATAACAGAATCATGAAGCTAAAAACATTGGATTCATTCTATCTAATTTTCGTATTGTTTGTTTATGTTTTATAATGGTAATTATTAACAATATCAATTCATTATATTTACAATATCATTTGTACGTCTACAGTATGTGTACGTGTGTTGTCATCAATACATATTTTGCAAAGAAAAATAATTCTCTTTTCCTAATAGTGATTAATAGATAAAATTGCGATAAAACGTACCTGTGCTGCAGCAGACACAGGTGTCACGCTGGCTACCAGCATCATACACAGGCACACAAAGCTCATCTCCATGTCTGAAACACACACCTCCATGCACACACACATTCATACACATATAAGACGTATCCACATACGGTACACACAGTAACGGTAAATACACTGCACGTGCACACACAACAGGAAACCAACTCACACGCAAAGACTCTGAATGAGGAGTAGGAAAGAACTATCTAGATCCAGGACTACAAAGACAGAAAGATAAGCAAGCAAGAACGAAAGAAAGAAAGAAGATTATAGACCCACACTACTGATGAAGCAAAGAAACATGCACAAAGGGGAAGAGTCCGGGAGCAAGCAGAGAGGGACGAAAAACAAAAGATTAAAAAAGGGAAAGAGGTGAGAGTAAAAGGAAGAGAAGCACAGAGGAAGCTACAGAGGACCAAACAGCATGATTCTACCTTTTTTACACAGCGGATTTCTCACACGGTTCACAAGTTCCTTTAATGTGACTTCCTGAAATCTTGCAGTCATGTTACGTTGGACTTTGGTCCCAAGTCACTTGCTGACAAGGCTGCAGAGCGTGCAGTGGCCACATTAGAGAAGTATTAACATGAACGGCCTTTCATGGTTATGAAGTAGCTGTGTTCAGTGTATGTCATTTATCATGCTCAAAAGAAATGGTCAGTGTAAGGATAGTACTTAACAGTATTTTAATACTAAAGCTGCTGATCAATAATGAATGATTGGTTTCAACAAGAGTAAAAAGCATTTAAAACATCTATGAGACAGAAACAGATTCAAAGCAAGGAAGGTTTTACAGAAGAAAAAGAAAAGGTTTCCATTTTAGTTTATGGAAAGTTCACGTTATTGAAGAACAATATAAGCATCATATCATCAAATTGCTTGTGTTGTTTCATATGCATTCATTTAGGACATAAGACAAATAATCAGTCGTTGCTCTGGCCACCATAAAAACAATCATATACATTTTTATTTTCAAATTATAATTGTGAAAAAAAGGCTTCAAGGGACTTACGAATAACCTTTATAGACAACACTACACCTGTAACAGAAAATGTGCTGAGAGGGATAGTTTGACATGTCGAAAATGTTGAACTGAAATACGCTCTACTTGAAGCGAATATGAGGGCCGAAAGTTTATGAGCACTTTATTTTATTCAGGTAGAATGAGACGTTTCTTCCAATTGAACAATCCACTGGACTTGTGTTCATGAAGATGCATCTGTGCCATGTTTAGCTCTCATAACAGGATGGTAATCACAAGCATTTATGGAGATTTACCTCACCCTACTTCATTACATTACAGTCATTTAGCAGACGCTTTTATCCAAAGCGACAAACAATTCAGATTCTATCGCATTCATAGGTACGGGAGCAATTTTTGGGGGTTAAGTGTCTTGCTCAAGGACACATCGACATGCGACTAGCGGAGCCGGGGATCGAACCGCCGATCCTCTGATTTGAAGGACGGCCCTGCTCTCCACTTAGCCACAGTCGCTCAATGACATAACTGAAGACACATGTTGGACACAAGTCAAGTGGACACTCTTTTGACTTATTAATGTTCCATAGTAGTGTACTGGTTAGTTCTGTAGTAGCCAGTATGTTCTTTTACAATGCAATCCTACAGCCCGTTCCACAGGCACGTTTCTGGTGTCTGATCGGGGCATAAGTTGCTACACATACATAAGTTGCTATAATGAATTTAATGACCGCCAAATATGTTCACATTCTCCTTTAAAAAGTGTGTAAAATTGTAAGAGGCAGAAAGTTTGAAGGAGTGAAGAAACAAAGACATTAAGACAGCTTTACAATAAAGTACAAACTATTTTTACTTTTTTTTTAAACAAATGAGAGGTTTATGGTGTATTTACATTGTTTAAAGCCGGATGTTGATTTCACTGCGCACGCCGTCACCACCAAAAACACTCTCGTCCGACAGGAAGCCGCTGCCAGTTGCCACCGTGGTGACGTTGTGTTCGAGGGTTGTGATTCGCTGTTTCAGTCGAAGCTGGGAGGAGTTGAATTCACTCTGCAGACGGGCCAAACACGTCTGAAAACAATCAGTAGTTATTACCATTCTTGTTTGGAGCCTGGCAACAGTACCATCAGCAGCTGCAGTAGTGGACTAATAGCACTGACCTGTAGCCGATCCAGACTGGTTTCCAGCCTCTCCACCTTCTCCTCGAGCTCCTCCCCTGCGGACACATTCACTTCATCCAGAAGCCCCTCTTTCCGCAGGATGTCCCGCCCCCTCTGCTCCAGCTGGGCCCTGGCGTGGGGGAACTCCTGAAGCGCATCCATCAGGTCTTGTTTGGAAAGGCAGAACAGGTCTGAGTATCCCAGACTGCGAATGTTCGCCGTGCGCCGGTTCCCCATCTTGCTGCCGCTGATGTTCAGGATGCTGATTTCTCCGAAGCAGCTTCCCGAAGTCAAAACAGCAAATTGGGTGACTTCGTCCTCCCCCACCACTGCCAGCTGGCCATCTTTGATTATGTACATCTCCTTACCCACATCTCCCTTGTAAAATAAAAAAAGACATATATACATCAGAGTTTTTAAAAGAATGGGGTGAGAACTGAAATCTAGCCAAGTAGCCTAGTGTTACTAGCAGTAGCAATGCAGGCTACAAACAGCAGTATATGTACTGCAATCAATTATAAAAATACCTGGTAAGAGTTAAAAGTACCCTGTGACGTTTTGATACTACGTCCTATAACAGTACCAGTAAAATGAATACTAACCTTTCTACAGATGTAGTCTCCAGGACTGAAAACCTGCGGTCGAAGTTTTAATACCAATTCTACAAGGAGGCCTGCCTCGCAGTCCTGGAAGATACGCACCTATATGTCGACACACACACACACACACACACAGACAAAGATACAAAAAAAACATTCAGGTCCTGTGTGTGTTTTAGCAGAATTCAACCTTTTGATGATGACATAATGCTTTCCATTGATGGAGAAAAAAGGCTTGAGATGTAAATTGATTTTGGGTCACATGGTCTACATGTGTCTCTACCTTCTTCAGTGTGTCCAGGTGAACATTAATAGCAATCTCTGCTCTCAATTTATTGGGCAGGCTCCTTAGCACTTCCTGTTCATCTATCGTCTTCTGATTGGTCCAGAGGTAGTCAAACCAGCGGATGACGCGCTGCTCTAGCACCTTGCTCACATGCCTGAATTGCATGTAATGTTTCAGTGTGTCTACGCGGCTCTGAAAGCCTGCTCTTGTGGCATTCATATTGGAGATCATGGATCCAACATTGCCCACGATGGAGGCAAAAATCAGAACACCAACCTATGACAGAAGTACCTGTGTTAGTATTGTAAAACTGGGATCCACACACACAAAAAAGGCTTTTGTGGATCAGTCACGGTAAGATAATATCAGCCAAAGTACACCTTTGCTATAGACTTACCAGAAAGTCAAATATCAGGAACAAGTATTCCTCATCTCTAACAGGAGGAGGCGTCTCTCCAATGGTGGTCAGTGTCAGAGTGGACCAGTACAGACAGTATATGTAGCTTCTGGTCAAGGAGCCAAACTCAGGATCTGATGCATTGGGATAAACCCAAGAATCAGAGCCCAGTCCGAGGACCTTGGAGAAGCTGTAGTATCCACAGGCATTCCAGTGGATGATCACCAGGATGTACAGAACCAGTTTACAGATGCGGAAAGCGTTGGGGTAGCCCGTCCGTGTCTCCGTGCGTTCGAACCACTCAAACAGGCGTGACAGACGGAGCAGTCGGTTGAATCGAAGAAGAGGTGTGTAGCTGATTCCGACGGCCAGGTACAGGAGGTCGGTTGGGAGGATGGAGCAGATGTCACTTTTACACTGCAAGGTTCGAACGTAGGCTTCTCTCAGACGCCGCATGTCTTTCACCATCAAGCCTTGATCGAGGAAACCTTCACATAGATGATCAACATAGATAAATAAATCAATGAATGAATGTGAGAGTCTCTCACATTACAAACATATTAGTTGGTGGCAACCTCCGGGTTTGAAGCCAATGGAAGTGCCTTGAACTTGCATTCTTTCTAATGGCCAGCAGGGGGCAAACCAATGAGTGACGTCACAGTGAATATGTCCTCTTCCTATATGGAGTCTATGGTTAATACCAAAGTTTTTTATCAAACATTTTCAAGTATCAATTATGCCAGCAGTTTTTTCAGTACCTGTGTGGAGACGAACAGCTATATCCAGGATATAGACTCCATCACAGATGTAGTCCAGTACCAGCCACACCAACACATTCCTCATCTGGAGCTCATTGAAACAGGCCCTACAGAAGCACATACACTGGGACACTGGCAAATGGAATAAATCAAAGTACAATATTCACTCTTCTTTTAGCTCTGATTTTGGTCTCTACCAACCCCTGAGGGAAAAGTCTGGATAAAGGCCCTAAATGCTCGACTATTTCCAGCTAATTGCTAACTTTGTCTGCCTACTGTTTAGTGCTGGGAAGGTTGTGTACAGTGGATTTATCAGCGCTTTTTTTGCTGCTGGAGAGGATGCTGATATTAAACGAATGGAGCTGTAGAAAGAGTTGTCGTAGTTCTAAGCCTCTTTCACACATTACAGTTGGGAATATTTCTGTCTTACGCCTTTTTCACACATGACATGGAAATACCGTAAAGAATGGGGCAAGGGACAGTCCAGCAGATGACCGTAATGCAACACTTATGGATGCCAACTGCCATAAAACTCAACAGAAGAAGAAGAAGATGGGGGTTAAGGTCAGATGTATGTGTGCGGCGGAAGATGTCTTTTTTTATTTTCAGGACCATGGCGGGCGACTATCTGTTTTTGTCATTGCCAGTGGTGCCGATGTTCTTGTAAATTATTTGATTAATATTAAATATTAAATATTCAAATCACCCACGAAGGATTAGTATAAAATCCTAAACCGCAAACAAGTCACAGATTCAAATACTCTCTCCACATGAAACTGTCTTTCCTTTAACTCACTTGTCCCTGCAATGCTACTGCTTTCGGCATTTTTTTCGGCAAACGTCACTAGGTCTTGAGGTGGAAAGTTGGTGGTACAGAATTCCCTGACTATCAATGTCTGTTCCCGTTCACACATGAGCTATGACCCCAAGCGGGAAATGTTTCTGAACCTTTCTGGGATAGAATGGATGTGTGAAAGGGACTTTAGTCAGTGGCGTGCCTAAGACATACGTTTCACAGTAGTACCAGAAGAAGAATTGCCACTATTATTGTTGTACAGGCCCAAACATTTTTCCCAACCTGACAACTAGCAGGGTCCAGTTATAAAATACAGCAGCACCGATCACCATCAGCCAGTAGTAGTATGCATCATCAGATGGTGATAAGACCTCGACATTACACTTCCTCTTTCTGACAAAGAGGGAAAGAAAACAGAAAGGCAGAGATTTATATGCAAGCCAGTTGATGTTTTAATGTGTACGCATTTTGTCTTCATGCTCTGTATCAGAGCCGCTGTGGCTGAACCTGCTGGGCGGGGCTTGTATGTCCGTGTTGGCGGGGCCTCTGAAACGCTCCAAGAAGGAATCCGGTCTCTCCGTCTCCTCAGCCAAACTCTTATGCGCCCATTCTCTCAGAGTCATCACCATACTAACTATCCTGAAGACAGGTAGACAGACAAATGTGAAAAAAAGGGAACCGATAATCAGGTCTTTTGAATAGTCAAAGAGTTAACAGTCAACAAGTAGATTAGTTATTTATCAGCTGTCATACCTGGACAGAGCACCTCGCCCATGCAAGGAATTCTGGGAATTAATATCTCTTCTGTCAATGGCCGCCATCCTCTGAAGCTCTGAGGAAGTGTCATCACACATCGACTGTGCTCTACACACACGTACCCCAACACACACACATCACAAATACATAAATCAAATAATTCAGTGACTAGTATGTATCACCTTCTCCCTCACACAGGAAGGCAAGAACAATTCTCCGTTCGAGTATATGAAGTAAAACTTGGATTGGACAGAGTTGTCACAAAGACTGACAGTAGGACAATGATCAAGACAACTGCAATTCTGAAGTTAAAAACAGGTGTAATTTATTGTTTTTTAAAGTAAATGTCGTGTTAGCAAACAGTTGCATAACCGTTTTCCATATCCATGGAGCAATATTAGCATTCATTTTAAGTCGCGTTTCAGGCCACCTGGCAAATTTAAGTCCAATATTCACTCTCCTTTTAGCTCTTTTTTTGGTCTCCACGAAACTCCTGAGTCAAACTATCTGGCTCTTTGACTGTATGCTAAATGCTATGCTTTGATCATTAGCAGGAGGCTAACTTTTTCTGCCATTTGTTGCTGGGCAGGCAACATACCTGGGTTTATTTGAGCTTTTGTTTAGCTGAAATCAGCTTCCTGCAGCTGCTGGGTTGGATGAGAGCTGTGAGACTGATCAAAACAATGAAGTTGCAGGCCATTAAGCGATACCACTCAGCTAAAAGAAGTTGAAACGTTCTGTAGAGCTGAGGGCAACTGCAGAGTTGGGTGACATTTCCATAGGTTTGGCACTATCAGTAACATCTCTCAAATTACACAGCCATTTTTTTTATATAAAAATATTGATTGGTGCAGCTTTAAATGCAAAATGTAGACATTATTAAATGATATAGCTGTTAATAAAATACACAAATCTGTAAACCTAAGGTGGAATGTAACGCAAAACCAAAAAGATGAACCTGCTGCCAGCCTCAATCCAATATCACTATTGTATTGTATATATTATAGTGGCAGCTATCCCTATGTATGTACAGACACCAGCATCATACATACGATCATGAAATTGATGTGTGTGTGTGTGTGTGCGTGTAGGTGTGTGTGTGTGTGTGTGTGTGTGTGTGTGTGTGTGTGTGTGTGTGTGTGTGTGTGTGTGTGCGTGTGTGTGTGTGTGTGTGTGTGTGTGTGTGTGTGTAGCCTACCTGCTAGGTGTGCTGTCAGCTCGGTCACTCTCATCCTCGGTCCACGTTTTCACAGACAGCCTATGTGAATCCTGCACTGGACCTGTCATACTGCACACACAAACACACACCACAACAAGACTCAGTTCATTTCCATCATCTCCAACATACCCAACTGAAGATACACACACTAATAGAAACACACAGACACAACACTATAAAATGCAAGCTTACGACACACACTCACATTAAAAGAGGCTCACGCAGACAAACACATAACAACAACTCACTAACCAGCACACACACACACACACACACACACACACACACACACACACACACACACACACGCAATGATGTACCCACAGTCAGAAAAAAGGGAAGGTCATCCAGTACGAGGTCACCTGTATCAGGCATCACCACGGATACCAGATGGCATAGCAACAAGCTGTATAGTAGTTATGACAACAGATCAGAAGAGGGGGAGACAGAAAGATGTTTAAACTCAACTAACCTGATCGATTTTCCAGATATCCAAACGTCAGCCCATCAATCCGCCAGTTCAATTCCCGTCCTTAGTTCAGCAGCATCCTATCTCTATCTGTTTAGTTGGATTCACAACTGTCATCACGAAGGGCAGACAAATGAGATGGATGGGTGGATGGAGTGAACAAATCAGCGACTGATTGATCAAAGGAATGATCACATGGCACCCTAAAAGCATATTTTAAATTGCAAATGGTGTGTGCATGTGTGTTCCTTTCCACTAGCGAGCTCATCTGTATTCAAGAGCCTTGTTTGAAGTGGCCTCTGAGCTGAAAGTGTGTCTTCGTGTGCGTATATCCTCCTGATTACTGAAAGAGAAGTGTTTTTATGTAAGCACACACCTGCACACGGGAATTGAGGTATTGGAATTGGAATATCGATCTTACATTTAAAAGATCTGTTCATTTAGGTTTAAGGATTCCAATTATACGGGTCTATCATTTGAGAGACTGGGTTTTTAAACATGTACTCAGAATTATAATCTTGTAGTGATGGTCTGTTAAAGGACTCGTTCAATATTTGGAAAAACCTGCTTCTTTGGTTTCCTTCCAAAATGTAGATGAAAAGACGGGGGAACAATGACCATTTAAAATAAAAATACAAAATGATATTATATAACATGACGGAATATGCTCATCTAATCTATTTTACGTTAACAATGAACACAACACACACAATATAGGGAAACAGTGTCATATCTTTCTCACTTCTTTTGTCTTCCAGTAGTTATAGTTTACGCAAGTGCTGTCTGTTGGAACGGAGAAATCCATGACAGGATTTAACATTAGCAGCAGGCACAACCTATTATGTATAGCTAGCAAGTTAGATAGTAAATAGCATTAGCAATAGATACTTCCATATTAGACTTTTGTTGACCAAGTAGCACGGATGGGAATAATATGAGATGTCTTAGTGGTGTGCTGTTCCTCACAGTGGAAGCTACAGGCTAAGCTGCTGCCCAAATCCTGTCATGGATTTTCTTCCGTTCCAGCGGAATTCAGTGTAATATGCGCGTACGCTACATGAGCTGGTTGCAGTATTTTTTCCAACATGTTATATAGCCTCCAGGATATTTATATGAATATTTTTTTAATATGGCCTTTGTTCCCCTTTAAACATGAAGCTGAAGTCAAGATGTGGTTAGCCTAGCTTAGCATAATCTATGGAAGCATGGGATAACAGCTAGCTAACTTTAGCTTGGCTCTAGACTAGAGTGAACTAGAATTACTGTCATGTTGCAGTTTACATCCAAGTCTTGTCCAAAATGTCATCACTTCATCATTTATCATTTGTCATCATGTTTTGTGAGGTCACAGTTATTTTTGACGACATCATTCTAAACAGTTCATCAATGCAAGTGGAAGTTTGAGCAAAATGTGAAGAAATGTGCTGTTCCTGTAATAATGCATTCACGAGAACGGGACGGACGTAAGGCCACAGCGACCTTCCTCTGCCAAATTTCTAATCAGTTTATTGAGTCCAGGTGGACGTTTGTGCCAAATTTGAAGAAATTTCCTCCACGAAAATAGACCAGACAGACGGCCGGACAACCTGAAAAGATAATGGTCTGTCGCCGATGCCGAAATTTGGCAAAAATGACACATGCCAGCGAATCTAAAGCTCATTAACACGCTGTAGTTTGTTTGTTTTCGGGACACAATGTCGTTAAGAAGGTCAGTGTATTCTCAAAATGTTGAGCTATTTCTTTAACCTTGACATTGGGGTTTTAGTAGATTGAAAACCATGACATCCATCTGCAGGTCTATGGAGTCTGGAGTGTGCCATCAAAATAATTCAGTGTTTAATTATAATGAACTAAGATTTTTTTTTTTTATGAAATTGATTTGTCAGCTGTTTAACAACAATGTTTGCTGTATTATATATTAATATAAAAGACTGGAAATTACTGTTAAGATAAAGGTAAATGGAAAACAAATGGAAAAAGAGGCAAACACTGTAGTACACCGAATAACAAAAATCTAAAATCAAAAGCCTTTTTAGAAATGGATGGCTATATATTCAAATACAACATTTAAATTGTAAGGCTGGCTTTTTATCCCAACATTTCCGATAACAAAAAGTAGACAAAACAGCGAAGTTACCCTAATACTAATGCACCAGATGTGTAGTAATCCGCTGCCTGACACTTCAGCCAAACACTCGTTAAGCTTTGGGGCAACGGGTATTTTAGATCATACTTTTTTACGTTTACAATAATTTGAATATTATGCTAATCTAACCGGCTTCACAGTAAGGTTCACATACATAAATTCCTCTTAAATTCAATGGGTTTTATTGAATGTTTTTTTGGTTTGATGCCTGAAAGAAGGTCTGTGGTTAACACAAGCTGAATAGATTTTAACATTATTCCCAGACGGTCTCTTATCTAAGTACTGCCTCTTAACCCTTAACCTTTGTGTTCAGGGTGGTACGACCGATGCACACAAGCTGTTTAAAGGTAACTATGTTTACAGCATCACTCTTTTTAATGTGTTCACTTTAAAGACAGAAAAACATTTAAAACATAATTGAAGTGCAGATTTAATGACTTTATAGCTTTGGTTTTCAAATTCATTCATTAATCTCCCAACTCAATTTCAGTCAATTGACAGATTCTGATTAAATACTCGAACTACTCCACATGGGACAGAAAAATAAAAGAACAAAGAGAAATAGAACAACAATCAAACATTTGGAAAAATGCTTTTATCGAACAGTATTGATTTGATTGTACACTGAGTTTTGGAAGTATTGCTATCATGTAAAGCAATAATTTTGCCCTCAGTGAAATTCCACAGGGCCGATATAGACACACACTCGGGATAAAAGAAAAGAAAACAGAACAGTAGTGGAACGTTAACATCAGCAGCAACAGACCTGGAACATGTTTAAACACATTCACACATTCAGCTGCAGCATTTAGACAAAGAAATATGAATATTTTAGACTAATTCAGGAACGTAAATCAGTCTCAGAACTGAAGTCATATTTCAATCATGGCTGTTTATTCATTTCAGATGGCAACAATTTAGAGAAGAAACTGCGGCATTGGTGAACTTTTATTTCTCTAAAATGGGAGCTTCGATGTGTTTTTAATATTTGATTAACGTTATGGGTCAGAAATATTTTCAGGGATTCTTATGCAGCATTCAGGTTTTTAATACCGTCAGATTTAATATAATATATAATCCACACATTAATGGGATTTTTTTATGTTTTTTCTGGATACATTTATTTTGGGTCAATTCATTGATAAATGTATTAATGTATTACATATCAATTGGGTTTTAATGGATTATCTGCAAGTTTACTAATAACAAAATAGCATGAAACTGTCACCATAATGAAAGAATCAAGACCCTTGTTAAGATTCATATTAAGATATGGCATTCATGTTATTTGGTCAGTTTGTGGTTTTACCCCTTAAAAGTCCTTAAAGATGATCCATTAATCATACCTAAACGTATGCCTCATACAAATATATTGCATCCATTAATCTATTTAATAATTATCCCCTTAAAACAGCTTCACTCACATCTGTTTTAATGAGTTAGTACATGGACTTAAATGTTTGACAGTTTCTAGTGGCATCAATAGCCTACAGTCTAGCACAGCTTTGGTCATAGATATTATCTTTTCTTTAAAAAGGCCAAAAGGTGTTCAGTAAAGAATATCGTATTATGGCTTAAGTGCAATAAATGCTCAAACTGTGAATCGGCTGGCACGTTGGAAGATGCATCAGAACTGAGTCGACATATCATGAGGCAGTGACACATGGGAAACTTTGAGGCAATGCAGCAAGCAAGAGGCCAGACTGCAGTGAAAAGTGTTAAAACCCT
This sequence comes from Leptoclinus maculatus, assembly GCA_032191485.1. Lineage (NCBI taxonomy): Eukaryota > Metazoa > Chordata > Actinopteri > Perciformes > Stichaeidae > Leptoclinus > Leptoclinus maculatus. Next base: position 22,388,906 of record JAVDOI010000011.1, on the reverse strand, counting down.
GAAATGCTGAGGAAGAACTATCACCTTGATTCTTTTGCTTTCAGCAGGACTGAGAGATAAGTGATCGTTGTCTTTAAATGTTCCCGTGTATCACAGCCTTTACATTTAAAGAAGACAATAGAGCTATGTTCACTCTCTTTATACTGTATCTCTAGACAGTGTGTGTGTGTGTGTGTGTGTGTGTGTGTGTGTGTGTGCGCGTGTGTGTGTGCGCGTGTGCGTGTGCGTCTCCTTTACGCCTTCTTCATGCCTCTCCCCATCAGGCAGGCGAAGATGGTCATCACCATTTTCTGGTTGATCTCCACCAGGTCCTCAGGCAGGGCGTAGACTTTGGCCCCAATCTTCCTCGCCATGGAAATGGCATACCTGGTGCAGGAAAGGGTCATGGCTATAGGATCACTATGGCAACGTATCAGATCTGTCATTGTATTTCTGGTCGACACTTTCTTTTATCATCACTGGGTTTTTTTTCATCTTGCTACGCAGCATGGAGACCTACTCGTGTAGGACCAAGAGGTCTTTGTGTGTATTATATAAGCCGACATCTAAATCCCATGAGATTCCCTGATAATACGAGTAGTGTATGAATAGGGCTTCAGTGAAACAACATCCATAATATCCAGCTATTATTCTCCTAGAGCTTCTCTAGTGGCCGAATCGGATTGGAGACAAAACAGCCAATCAGAAATTGACCTACATTAACTCTGGGTGGAATCGTGGCATACTGTAACAATGTAAACGTCAACCTAAGAGCGTGTAGAGTAAGTATGTTGCTCAAATAATGACAATTATCTTTGAATGACAATACTTCCTCTACAAAATATGATTCCTGTATACGCTCAACATCTTTTTCTGTCCCGTTGCTCACTCATGTCGTGCTTAAAACCCAGCAGCTACGAATCAACGCAGAGAATAGCAGGCGGGTAATTACTTTGCATTGTTGAGTTTGTCTTCCTCTGACAGAGTTCCTTTCTGAACCAGCTCAAAGTTCACACTCTGTGGCTGAATGGCATCGATCAGGTCCAGAACTGGCATACTGGTACCGATCGTCCTGTCCTGAACGGAGGGAGACACACACACACACACACACATATATCACAACACATGTATACACATTATATGAAACATACAGTAAAACCAAAGCCCAGAGCTTAACTTATTTTCAAGTGGAGGGTCGAAATACATGCAATGATATATATAACATATATATATATATATATATATATATGTGCATACTATTAAACTAAAACACAACTAAAGTAAAACTCACCTTAAAGCTTTTGATAGAGGAACTCTTGCCGGCCTTAGCCAAAGTTTTGTTGACCCATGAAACTATCAAATCGTCTCCTGCGACTTCTCCTTCTCCGAGGTCCTCAAGAACATTTAACGTGTACCTGCGTACAGATCGTAAGACCACATGTAAGAATGCCAACAATTATACAATACTACATTTCCCATGAACCCCGTTGTTTTCAGTCACAAAGAGGGTAATTCTTCTCAACCCGCCTTCCCTTGTGTATTTCTGAGTGTGCCTGTTTTCTCTATGAATAAAATGAAGAAGCATGTTGGACGTGCTCTAGATCTGCCTTTCACTCATTCCACTGTGTAACATTGACAGAAACACTGACAGAGCAGCGCCCTCTGCCTGTTTCCGGCTGTGTAGCAACTTCTCAGTGGTGTTTTTGCTAGTTTATGGGTCATTTTCTTGACCTGTCAGAATAATGACGTCAGGTTTCACCATAAAGAGTAAATCACCTCCTCATCAGCTGCCACACCACTGCCAGAGTTAGTGTTTGATTGCCATCGTAGAGGTCCTGTCCGCCGATCCCCACCAGGGAGAAACCAGCTTCATTCTTACCCAGATCCACAGCGTAGGTACAGTTTTCCATCTGTCGCACACACACACATACACACAGACACAGTTAATATATATATATATATATATATATATTTCAGGTGTTGATGTTTCTGACCGCGTGGGGACAGATTTTTGTGAGAGCGTCACAACACTAGCAGTTTGGAAAGTAGTATGTATATTTACCTTTTTTAAATGCCCTCCTCCTATTCCCTTGAATGGAGGGTGGTTGACTCTGCTGTCCCAGTCCACTGGCACCTTGATCTTTTCATAGAGCTGCAGAATCACCATGGCATCCTGCAGATCGCTGCATCAACACAAGTGCACAGCACACAGACTTATTTAGTCAGTGTGGAAATACACAGTCGGCATAGCAAGTTATTTCAGACGGAGGGATGCTGACCCGTAGATATGGTGAACATTCGGACTGACTCCCAGAGAGTTCATCCAGTTCCTGAACGTCCTCTCCTCTCTGGTCTCGCCTTGAGAGAGAGAGAGAGAGAGAGATAAGCCTCACAGATGCAGAACTACACAGGAGGTTACCTTACAAGATGACAGAATATGTGAGAGAGGGATTATTCATCCACACTTACTCTCCATAATCCAGTCTTGGTTCTCCGGTTTGGTGAGCGCCGGGTGTTTGTTGAAGAGCGTGGCCACGAAGGCCATGTTGAGCTTCGCGTTCCCACCCACGACATCGGTGGCGGTCACAAACTGCCGGCAGCTGAGTCGGTCGGCCTGTATGAGCATACACTCCGCCCTCTTCATGAGATCCTTCTCCTGGGTGACACACACGCAAACACACATTTACATCTTGCCGTCATGGGGGTTACAGAACATCCTTTACATGCACTAAATCGTGTTAGTTTATTGTCATATGCACAACAATTGCCGTGCAGCACCCGGCAGCAATGGAATTCAAATACAAACTAAATATGTGTAGAATTAGAAAACACTATATTTGGCATGTGATTGGTTTCACAAGGATGGTACTGTAATGAACAGGCTTAATGTCCTCATAGACAACGCTGACATTTGGCAGGGATTGAGATGATGGTTCTGACATGTAACATAAAGACGTTTCATGAAACGGACACTTGATAACCAGAGAGATTATTCTGTAGTATTGTAAAGACAAAGCCATGTCACTTATGTGAAACATATCAGAGGGGAAAAAGAGATTCAATAACACAGCACAACGTGTGTGTGTGTGTGTGTGTGTGTGTGTGTGTGTGTATTTGTTTGGTCATGTGTATTTTAAAACTGTGTATTCTCAGAGACCCAAACGCATTACTGATTCCAGCCGTAATGACTCAAATAACACCAAAATAAATAGAATATAAAAGGTGAAGAACATACATACATACAGCATTACACTCTGCTGTCTTAAGACAAAAAAGGTTGCATGACACGTTTAACTCTTGCCTCATGGACTCACATAAAGACCAGTCATGTCCACCTCGATCCGTGGGACGTCCTCTTTGCTGCCGTCTGGAGCGATCTGCTCGAGCAGTTGGAAGTAGGCCTTTGAGTCCTGCACAGACACAGAAACAGAAACAGAAAGTTACTCCGCACCACAAAAGATTCATGCTCGGTGTGGATCGACTTCACTAGCATTGTGATGGGTTTTTAGTTGGAGTCAAACGGCGCTGGGCAATGTATCGGTATTGTATCGATATCCTGATATGAGACTAGATATCCTCTTTTTGGATATCGTAATACGGCCTGGGTTTAAAGACTGCACCCTAAACTGTGCTATTATTCGTCTCATGGTGTGAACACTTTGTGAAAGCGCCACTGGTCAACCCTACAATATCGTCTTATCGATATCGAGGTATTTGGTCAAGAATAGTGTGATACTTGATTTTCTACACACTGTACAATTCGTCACCTTTCTGCAAAATAACTGTCTATGACACATATTGAATAGAAGCAGGTGGCAGCTCACTACCGTGGAATAAACAATTACAGATCTAAGATGTCTGACACAGGTGAAATCCCTGAAACTGAGGTTTCCAGTGAGAAGTTTGGCTATCGCACTGACATTTCCTCACCTTAATGTCTCCAGAAAAGTTCGATATGGACATGCCGACTTTCTTCAAATGGAAATTGGCCCAACGCAGCAGCAGCTCCTCGGGACTGAGCTTCATCAGCTCCTCCAGACTCTCCCCTTCCTCCAGCAGCGCTGCTATAGCTGTAAACAAGAAGACACAAGACACCCTGATACTTCTTTCCTTTTCACATTTTTTTAACCACGATTACAATCTGTGTTTTAAAGTTTGTCCGTGTGGGCAGACAAGCGTGTGCGCGTTCGTTCGCACCTTCATTGCGGCTCAGCTCTATGTCGGCGAACAGTCCAATCTTGATAATCTGCCAGAGGAGCCCGAGCACCAGGTGAGGTTTGCCCTCCTTCAGATCTTGGGCGCCGATGTTGACGACTTGGCAGCCGATGGCCGAGGCGGAATTCAGAGCCAAGTTCAGATTCTCCTGTTGGAGTTGAAGTTGGGTGACGGAGGGCCAAAACAGAGGTCAGATCCATGCAACATAATGTACATACGTCTAACCAGGGATGCAGTTTTAGATATGAAGGCGGCGCCGCTGTCAAAACAGAAGCAAACCTAAAAAAGTATGTGTGTCTTCCAAAAGCCCCTCTTTATAACTGTCACTTAATTTGATGTGTTTATTTGAATGATTTATGCGTTGAAGTTAAATCACTAAACAAAACATATACAGCTGATTAACTAGTTCAGACACTAACTAACTAACCTGTGTGGTGAAAGGTGTGAGTTTCTTTTTATTGATGGTTCTCTCATCAATGGTGTCAGCGACGGAGAGGTTGATGAGTTTACTGCATGTGAGAAGAAAACAAAAACACATTAGCACACTGAACTGAAACAAGGTGAGGACCTGTGGAGGCTTGATGGTAACATTAAGGGTACTGATGAAGGTCAAAATTAGAGTTACGGATAGATAGGTACAGATAATTCCAAAGTATGTTACCAAAGTATGATGCCGTCTGCCACTGCTTTAAACAGAGCTTCAGTTTCGGGGTCGATGGGCAGGACGTGTTTACAGTCCGGATCCTTCTCCAGAGAAGAGTTGATGTAGTTGGCAAAGGCAAAGCGCTCCTGCTCTGAAATACAGTGGAGTCAAATATCAGGTGCCCATCTGTCCTGATATAGTAAGTCTTGGCTTGATGACATTTGTGCCCTCACGTATCATTCTATAGGTAATAGTGTTACTAACCAGAGATCGAATGCTGAGTTCCTTCACTAGAGATCGTGCTGGTTCCCCCGATGGCTAAGATGCCTTCTTTCTTGTTCAGAGCTTTCCTGAAACTCTGGGACATGCGGTCGTCCTTCATTTCCTTGAAAATCTGAATGTGCACACAAAAAAGGGCCCGCCCGAGGCTTAGAGTCAATCAAGTTTATTGGAAGTATGTGTGTGGGCTGCCCACACGGGGCCCAATTGTCTTCCCTCTGTGGCCCCACACGGGCCCTAGAAGGGCATGTCTGCTGTGTTGTGGCTTTATTTGTTAAGATACTGGCGGATATACGTAGTTAGTCAGTCACTCATCTCGTCAGCTGAAAATCAGTCAGTCATTGCGTTGGGACTTTTATTTCGTCAACATTTCGTTGATAGTTAGTTGGTTCACTGTTAGTAATGGTTGTGAATCGGTTTAGTTAGTGCAGTTAGTGTTACCTACAGCCGTGAACTCTTCAAGGTTGATGCGGCTGTCGTTGTCTCGGTCCAGCTTCTGGAGGAGTTCTCTGACCTGGTACCCGGGCATGGAACAGCCCACCTTCTGGAAGAGGCCACCGAGTTCCGAGGCACAGATGTACCCATTACCATCCACATCTAGGGAAGAGGGGCGGAGGGAAAATAGCAAGCAATATTTTAGTTGGAGCCCGTGCTGCTAAATCTCTCCCGATCGATGCGACAATATCAGGACTGTGCAATAGAGGAATAACTATTCTCAGTTAAAATCACACAGATTTTACACACAAAAGTCAGGCAGTTCATTAAGGAGTGCTCCTCAGCATGTGAAGAAAACACTGTATAGCGTCCTCTGTGGCTCTGGAGGAGCTTTGTCGACACTGAAGAAATAATCAGGATTATCTCAGTTTGGGCTTGGAGACTTGGATGTTGGCATGGAGTTTGGGAAGACGTTGCATTGTGGGAAACATTGCAGATTTTTTGAGTTTGACCCAGGGACTAAAGGTCAAGAAATCTCTACCACTGCTGTTTTTGTTTACTCTGTCTCAAGTTCCCGGACTTTACATCTAAGTGCAATGCTAAAATGCTGCAGTATCCCTTTAGTGACGCATTGATTCAAATGAAGCTCTGCAGCAGCATCAAGGAAATCTGACAAGAGTAGTGCATTTAGAGGAGAACAACAGTATATTGACTTATGTACAGAAAGAAGCTCTTTTGTGTATAGATAGAAAAGAGTGATGTACTATCCAGACAGATTTTGGGTGGCTTATTCGCTTTCTTACAGAGAATCAGACGAGAGGATTGGTACCACTGTCAAGTGGCAAGAGGCATTAGAAAGTTAGCTTAGCTTAGCATAAAGACTGTAGCTAGGAGAAACAGCTGGCCTGGCTCTGTCAAAGGAAACAAAATTAGCCGACTAGCACCTCTAAAACTCACTAATCAACACTTTAAACCTCACTTGTTTAAAATGTACAAAAACCAAAGTGAACAAATGTCAGGCGGTGAGGTGCACTTTTGTTTTCCCTTGAACAGAGCCGAGGTAGCTGTTTCTAGTCTCTATGCTAAGTAAATAATAAGCTAATAAGTGTAATATCCTTCAAGCCATAACTCCAATGTGGGTGCATCAAAGGTTTAATTTCCTTCCATTTATCCCAAGATAAACATCTGTCTGTCAGATGACGCACACACAGTGGACAAGGACATGCGTTTGTTCAGCTGCTTTACCCCACTTCAAACATGGCTGACTCATTCATCATTGTCTGATGGGTTACTGCAATATCCGCACACACACATGTCTTTACTCACCCACTTGCTGGAAGCCCTCACTGATCTCCTCCATCTCCTCAGCGCTGACATTTGCTGACATGTTGACACCTATAAAATAACACAGTGTTTAAGTACTGTGATACAATTTGAACTCTTTCCACATTATACACATAATGATAATAACGCGTAACGATCACGTGCTAAAGTTATAGTGTGTGTTTCTCAAAGAAATGTGTCGGCATTCCTCATCTTTCGACGGCTTTCTCTTAAGCTGGATCAGGATGAGAGGGTTTGATGTTATGAGCTCCTGTGTATTGATGATTGATTATGATTGGTTGACTACGTTTGTGCTTTTCATATTCATATAATATTGTTGCGGAGGAGCATTTCCCTAAAAATCTCCATGCCTTAAAGTTCCCATGTTGTAAAAAGTGATATTTTCATGTATTTTTTATATAGGCCAGGTCTAAGTGCAGTATAAATACTGTGAAAGAATCGAAACACTCAATGGAGAAATACACATATACCCATATTCAGTGACTTTGCCTTTAAACGTCAGGACTTCCGTACGGTTGTGAAGTCACAACTATTCAATGTATAGACATTTTACAGTTTTAAACATATACATTGTTAATGTGTCCAAGTTTATTTTGTTCCTCATGAAGTAGAAGTATGAACCATGGAAAATGACCATAAAAAGTCCCCTTTAAAGTGACCCTATGTAACTTATGCTGAGCAGCAGCCACTGTGGCCACAAGAGACAAGTACGGGATTTCTAGAAATGATAAAACTTAGCGAGGTGGTAGCACAAGAAGGAAGGAGTCATGAAGTCAGCGAATGTTTGTTGAATTTGCTAACATTAGCCACCGTACGCTACTGGTCATACCAGACCGAGGGCGACTTCAACAACAAAACCCCCGAGTCTGTTGAAGTGAGCGAAACAGTGTTTTACTGCTTATGAATTGGAGTTTTCATTTTGTACAAATCTTGACTCTTGAAGATTCAGCACGTAGCTAAACATAGTGAAGCTCAACATATTGACTGATTTATGACTTGGGCATCTTAAAGGACAACAGACAGAGGTTTGTTAAATTAGATGAGGCTCTATTAGCTTCATTTGCTGTTACATGCTTGGGTCAGACTGGAGCCATACAGCTCTGTTAACTCCCCCAGTAGCTTGATCAATTATACAAAGAGCCATTTAGCATTACAGCTACATCAAACCCTTATGACATCTAACAGATTTATGTAGATTGCCTTAGGTGTAATGTGATTCTGTAATGGAGGGTGTAGTTTTTATTATAGCTTCTATATTACAGCAGAGAGTAGGCCAGCACATTTACATCTACTGTCTGAGAGGTTAATGGATTAGTTCACCCAAATGTTTACTGAACCTGAGCCACCCACCACCACAGTCCTCACTGTGAACAGATTCTGCCAAAGCATGATATATCTCTGTCCATACTTCGGTTCACCTCATCTGTAGTGGGGTTATTTGCGGTGTGATGTATGAGAAAATGATTTTGTAATTTGGGGCGATATGACCCTTTAATACCACGATACAGTCTAATGAATTGAGGTAGGTGACTATATCCGTTTTTTGGATGCAGATCCCTTCAGTAACAGAAACAATCAGCTCTTAGGCTAGGATGATGCTTTCAGTAGCAAGGCTCTGTTACAGTATTACACACTATATCAGATAATGTTATAGAAAACATTGGCCTAGATATAGAGTCTCAGTAATAAGGGATGATGAGATTAGACTGTTCTGTACATGCTTTAGTATGAGAGAGCGCTTTCTGCTGCAGAGAGCAGAGCCCGGCTAGCTGAGACAAGAAGATAAGGCAACTTGATGTATTGACAATCAATGCAAGCCTAGAAAGCCAAAGCAATCAGGACAAATCAAGCATTATTAGCCTGAGATATAAATGGCATCTAAGATCTGATTTGATGATTCGACTTAAAGCGATGAATGATGTGCTTCCTCCCACTTCCACCGGTGACTTTGAAGAGACATTAGCCAGACGTTGGCTCGAAAAAATCTCTCAAATTGTTGCTTTTGACCTTTTGTTTTAGTTCAAATCAAGTTCCGGTTTCATCCAGACTCCTCTTTGGGTGCCTTGAAAAAAATCTCCACGATCTTGTTCCAGCATTAGCAAATAAACAAATGGGCTACGCTTCAGCACGAACATGCAAAGACAGTGGTATCAATGCATAGACAGTCACGCACAGACACAGGCAGGAAATCACAGGGCCACTAATGTCTCCAAAGAGACGGTGGTCTGGTGACACATTGCTTTATGTCTATTGCCGAAGTTATTTGAATAATGAATGGAGATGCATTCTGCTTAAATCAAAAACAGGCCTGTATACACAATATCACAGTATCCTCCTCACGGCAATAGATACTGAAGACCTTAAAACAATGGTTACTGATTTACAGTGTGGGGGCATTTGAAAAGCTGATAAGAGTGCATTTACAGTGAATAGTAAATGCAATAAACAGACATGATTGCTTGGTCTCTTTTTTTGTGCAATATATCATCATCATCATAACTTTTCCAGAGTGAAATAACTCAAGCTCATGCAGAATTGTTGGATTACAGAAAGAAAAAAACATTCTTAATGCCACAAGATGTCACTGCTTCACAAGGAACCGACGTTGCTTGTAAGGTTTGCCCTTGCTGTGTTTTCTGGGTAGGTTCATTAAAGTAGAGGCATGCGTAGGGCGATATTAATCAGAAAATCCTGTTATTAAATAAAAATGGCATGATCATACATAGCGTGTTTTTTTATATTATATATTATATTTATATTGATCAAATATCTGTGTCTACCAGGTGGGGAAATGCCCAGGTAATAAAGGTAATAAACATTTACAGCACCATGTTGTACAAAATAAATAAAAGACACATCATCGACCACTCCTGTAGCTAAAAGCCAATCACTGCTGGTGGCTCTACAATGAGCCCATGGCACTGGATGCTCTGGATGATATTTCGATGCTCATGACTGAAGGAGTGTCTGCAGGAATCCTCACTCTCTCACACACACACACACACACCACACACCACACACCACACACACACACACACACACACACACACACACACACACACACACACGTCTGTGTATAGAGCATTGACTGTATATAAGAAGAGTGACGGTGCAGTTTAAATCACCATCATCCCCCTGACGCATGGCTGCTGCCACTCACACTCCAGTATTATTCACTAAGAATATTATATTATATTATAGAAAACTGCAGGAAAAGCGTTGCCTTTATACAATTAAATTTTATTTTGGAATCCATTTGCTGGCTAACGTGCTCTACAATAAATCGGCTATAGCATACTGTTTATTATATATAATATGTATACAATATTTATATATATTCATAAAATTGTAATAAAGAATAAATAAAGCATGCATTTGCACACGTGACTAAATTACATTCACAATTGTTTTGTGTGCTGAGAAAATTATCTTTCCAGTGTCCAACCCAGTTTTTGTCATCTGCCACATGACTCACAAATACATTCTTATCATGTTTTTTTTTTTATTCACATCTCATCCCATATCCTCAGGTACACTGTGTGAAATGTATATAATCTGTTTTGCCGCGGTGAGTTATAAATCCACTTCACTGCTCCATAGTAAACCTAACACCAGACTTCCCCCTCCTGAGCGTGAGAAAACGCCCTAAACAGCTCCTTCCTCTTACCTGAAGTCCGCTCGTGCAATCCAGTACAATCACCCGTGGTAAATGAATCCCTGCGTCGGCCTCTCACCGCTCCTCTGTCCCGTTTCCTCCCACTGACACCGCCCGGTGAGGAGAACCGCTCCGCCCCTGCCGCGTCACCCCTCCCCTAACCGAGCCCTCCTCCGCCTTGCTGGCATCAGCAGTCATGTCCCACCGCTTAAACATTGCTTTAGTGGAGAACAACAGCTTGTATTAATTTAACCGTACTTTACCTAAAACATTAATACTAATAAAATGGAAAAAATATATAAAAACAGTTTTCTAAAATTGCTCACTTTATGACTGTTATGCTAATGCTAACCTATTTTAATGCAGAAACACTCATGCACTAGCTTGATTAGCCAAATGGCTACATGTAGAATAATGTGATAATAATAGGTTAGAAAGGTGGACACGTGGTTTCTTTACAGGTACAATTTACATATATTCACAAACAGTATTATAAGTAAAAGAGTATGACATTGTTTAACCAACAAATGTGTTTCCACTTCTATCAATGACAACATTGTGTACTGATATGAATAAGCCTCCCGCTTGCAAGCAGGAATATTTGTTTTCTTTAGCTACTCACAGTATTTAGGAAAAAATAAGTTTTTGATTATGTGTGTTAATACATTTCGAGGGAAAGAAACACTAAAGCATAAACCCCAAAAAAACATCTGAATTTTTTATTATTTTTGTTTATTTGTGTATTTTTTGTTGGTTTGTCTACGTTTTCCCTCAAAAAACAATGAGCTTTAAGATAGTGGCACCGTAGCCAAGATGGCACCAAGCTAACGGCGCAGAAGGCTCACGAGCAACAACAAAACAGCCGAGCGTGGCCAGCTACACTGTCGGCAAGAACTCTCTGATATAATATGACGTTAAATAGCACTGGCAACTGGCTAATCACAATTTTTTTTTTTTTATGGAATGGAACAGGATGAAAGATATCCACACAAAATGATTGGTTGACGCTTCACTACGTCATTTGAGCGCTAAACAAAGACCAGAGCTGCGTTCCAAATCGATTACTTTTTATTTTCACTTTCAGTACGTACTGCAGCTGTCCTGACAAAGTATATACTGTTGCATGCAGTATGCACTCAATTGGGACTTACTGATCATCATAACATGCCACCTTGAACTTTGACCCTCTTGCTCATGTATCTGCTGCAAAGGATTGTGGGCCAGAAAAGCATGCTGGATTGCATACTGCAAAATGCGACCGGATGCAGAACGACGTCCTGGTATATTTTTGTCATCCTGCTTTTGTCATACTATGTATTGGGACATACTAAATATTTTTCTGGCAAATTAAATGGTATGATAGTATGGTTGTTGGAACGCAAAGGTCTACTTTGATTTGTAGCGCATCCCGCCCGTCATGCAGTGACACGTGTCGGGCGTCAGTTTGTAGCTTCATGTTCCGTTGAAAATAGGCTCCTCCCAGATGAGCCAGGCCTGCGCAGAATTGATCATCGGCGTACGATGCTTGTTACATTTGTGTCTGACTTGACGCGGCTTGCTCTGACGTGTGATTGTAATATTTAACGCTAAATTGTTGGCTATTAGTCTCATGCTGTACAAAGACATATCTTGTGTGCTTGATGATAATAAAGGTAAAAAGTACTTTACAAGGCAGAAGAATAAAGGATAGACTACAATGCAGATACATTTCCACATACCGGTATATATAATTACAAACTATCCGAACGAGGTCTGCAAACTACAAGTAGACTACAAATGTATGTTTGTTACGCATGGTCCACCTTACCCATCTCTATCACTCTCTTTGTCTCAGTCAGCCCATAAGTCACATTGTATTAAATAAGATTAGATAAGATAAGATGTATATATGCTTTTAATGTCCTGGTAGGGAAATTTGTTCTGGACTCCCGCAGTTCCACAATAAAAACCTACAACAACACATTGCTTCCATACAACAGTTTGCACATACTTCTGAAGTGTGTTGAAAAGAAGATAGATTCTATTGAAATATTCTTCTTCAATCATCTTCATATTTGTTGGCATTTAGCCTCCAAAAAAATAGCCTCCACCTCTGTTGCTGCATTAGGGTACACTAAAATGCTAACCATGTAGTAAGATGCATTCCAACTATGTAGCATATTAGTCCTTATCAATGGTCAAATAGTTGGTCAAACATTAGTCTTCCCCGTCCTCAGCCTCACCCAGCACCCAAAGCAACGAGCTGAAAGACACAGAGGGACAGTCACGTGATAACTCAAGTTCATCACTACACGCCACCATTTTTAGACAACAGAGTAGTTATTTGATCCATTGTGAATGTAAAAATAGTCATTATTTTAACTTTAATGATCCTCCCTATTTCACAAATCACCAGTAAAGCAGTATGTGCATGAACACGATTCATTTAATGAATGTGTAAGATGTCTAATCACTACCATCTGACTCCCCAGCCTGCCTGCAATAAACTATTTCACTGTGTGTGTGTGTGTGTGTGTGTGTGTGTGTGTGTGTGTGTGTGTGTGTGTGTGTGTGTGTGTGTGTGTGTGTGTGTGTGTGTGTGTGTGTGTACAGTCAATAACAGTCATATTTCCCCCTCCAGTTGGACAGAGATTGACGCATTACCCTAGAAATGGTGTGTGTTTGTGTGTCTGCTGTGTGTGTGGGGATTTGTGGAAGTGAGAAGTAGACATGTGAAAGACACAGATTATTTTTGTGTGTGTTAGTTTCATAAGAAAGTGAAACATGTGAGGTGGAGCAACATTCAATGCATTTTAAGGGGTTAACAGTTAAACCTAGAATTACTGCCTGACGGTTGTATGCCTCCGCCAAACAGACGAGCCGCAGTTTACATCTATGTCTGTCCAAAATGTCATCAGCTCATCATATGATCCTATTTGTGTGACATAAGCATATGAAAATGAATGGCCAAAAGTCAAAGTGACCTATGACCACCAAATTCTAATCAGTTCAACCTGAAGTGCCAGTGGACGTTTGTGCCAAATTTGAGGAAATAGAGCGGTGCAGGAATGACATATTTTTGTAGACTAACAAGATAATCTTCACAAATAAACAACACTTTTATGATTTTTGAAGCGACTACTAAACATCGTCCGGCCGACTAGCAGTAGTTTGTTTTTAGCTTAACGTTATTTGTTTTACTTCTGCCGACTGCATTCACGCATACAAAATCATAACAGTGGTGTTAATTTGGGAATATTATCTGGCTTAACAAAACGTCAAAGTATCATCAACGTGGGTTTGCCACAGAGTTTATTTTCTGCAATAATCCAATGGAAAAATCCCTTTGACTTTTTGTCTATAGGGAACCAGTGCGATGCCAACTTCCAGGTCGGCCTACAAAAACACATCATCCCTGCTGCACTCCATGCTACTACACGCTCTCACTCGGTCCCCTTTGAGCAACCGATTTGCAGTATTCCATTGCAAGCTTGTTGCAATAAACGGTTCCGGTTAGTACTGTTGCAATCTGCACTAGTTGATTCATTGTTATGGGGTACTCTGCAACAAGTCCGTACGATACTTTGTATTGGACTTAATTGGAGAAGGATGTTTTGGCAAAGTAGCCGAGTGTGTCAATTTAAAAACATCCGAGACTACGGCCATCAAGATCCACAAAGATGTTAAACATCACGACACAGAAGTGAAAACGCTGGAACAACTCAGGACCCTTGACCCAGAGAAAAACCACATGGTGAGATTCATAGACAGTTTTATAATCGAAGACACGTCTTGCCTCGCCTCCGAGATGCTGGACATTTGGGATTTGGTGGTGCAGAGACAGGCACCAATGAACCGTAATGAAATCCGCCCCATAACACGCCGGCTACTTGTAGCATTTGAAGCCCTGAAGGGTATCGGCATTCTTCACACAGCCCTGAAACCTGACAACGTCATGCTCGTCAATCACCAGGATGAGCCCTGAAGGGTGAAATTAATTGACTTTGGTTTCGCCATTCCAGCCTCCAAAGTAAGAGAAAGAAGGATTATGCAACCTTGTGCATACAGAGCTCCAGAGGTGACCTTTGGCCTCCACATATCTGAAGTCATCGACATGTGGGGACTGGGATGTGTCGTGGCATTCCTGTGTTTTGGCCGGAACCTCTTCAATGGAGAATCAACATACAACGTAATGACAAGTGTTTGCCATCTGCTCGGTCAGCCAGAAGACCACCTGCTGAATGCTGGAAAGTACACCAACCAGTATTTCAACAGGGGACACTGCTCTCCTAATTCAGGATGGAGACTTAAGACACCAAAAGAGAACAAAGAGGCAACCGGTATCCAGCCGCAAATCTCAAAGTGGAGTTTCGACGCTGTCGGAAATTTGGAGGAAGCAATAGACCTCTACTCAGAGAAAGATGACTACGTTATGTACAGAGACAGGATGGCATTTGTACACCTCTTAGAACGGTTGCTCAATCTGGATGCTGAAACAAGAATCACCCCCGGTCAAGCCCTAAACCATTGTTTTGTTACAATGGTTCACCTGGTAGAAGATCACGAGAAAGCAAAAGATTGTTTCCTCGTATTATTTATGTTTGGGTCGAATCATCTTCCTTAGATGTAATCAAACGGCCCAGATCGAGCTGACAAAGATGGACTAGGGAAAGATAGTGGAAGGACACACGTGTGACTACGTCCGGTTTTCAAAATAAGATGTATATGTATGTTAACAACATACAACAATCCACCAAATTGGATAGCAATCTTCTTTGCTGCAGATTACTGATTGTTCATTCTACAAACTTACTTCATCAGTGAGTGTGACTTTGTGGAGTGTCAGAGCTCCGCTGCTGCTACCAGTCTATACACGCAGGAATTCCTCCTCCTCCTCGTTTTATTCCTACTCTCCTCATACCTTTCCTTCCTATCCCTCCCCCTTCGTCTCTTCCCTCTCCTCTGTTTCTGGAGTGATGTGCTGAATCTTGTCAGAGTAAATTCCGAGGCTGACTCCCAGGAAGATCTTTCCAGATAGGGCCTTGATTTTTCTGTTTTCCCACGGTGGTGGGTTTTGTGTCACTGAATGACATAGAGTAAATATATTCATCAACATCAACATCTGAAAAGGAAGCGCAGGGATTGGATTAAGTGCAGCAGACTTTGATTAGATCACCGCCCACAGCCGACCAACCAGCCGGACCTGCCGGACCAAATGCCACCAAACTGCCCCAGAGAGGAGAGGGAGGAGAGCCCAGATGGAGTTAACCCAGCTAAGACCCGAGGCTACTCCATACCCAGCCTCCTGCTGGCTGTATGATGTCCGGTCGCAGAAGAATAAGATGGATGACTCTGACTGTTGAGCTGTGTTGCACAATGTCAATAAATGATCCTTGAACTCTACATGTCCCTCTATCCCCCTTCTTTCCTGTCTTTCTCTACACCATTAACTGTCCAATAAAGACATCAAATGCAAAAATAAATACATGTGCCCACTGAAGTGCTCATTTACATAATAATATCCCCAAGAAAAGGTCACATTTCATAACAGATCTCGTACATGACAGAATCATTAGCATGATTTGCAGTTTCCATTGTGAAGCTATAATAGTGTTTTTAAAGGACACACACCTTCATACCTGTATTTTGGGTTTCTACTAGAACATGTTTACAAGCCTTAAATATTCAAAATACTCTTTATTTTTCTCATACTGTCCGTTTAAATATACCTGTTTATTCACCCTCTGTCTAAACATCTCTGTTTTAGCTCATTTCAGTGGATCCTTGTTTACTTCCTGTCAGCTGATGTCATTCACATGAACTCCAACAGGAAGTAAACTGGGAGACATTTAGAACGCTTACGTCATAACTGTGAAATGGTCCATACATTATATAGTTGTGACATCACATCCGTACGGAAATCCTGACAACTCGTTTAAAGGCTCAGGTTCTGATTCACGGTTTATTTATTGTCAACAAAATGCATTTGGAGCTAATTTTCTACAGAAAAAAAGATGACAGACAACAACACTGAAACAGTAATGCAGTCCTGCTCCCTGCATCAGGAGGAATGGAAACAGCAACAACAACCAGTGCTCCAGTAATAGAGACCAAAAGACAATACGGGCTGTGTGCATTCCTCCATGGATTCAATACTTTCACAGTACTTATAGACCTGTGTTTGAATACACATACATGACTCATGGAATGTATTCAAATGTGAAATTGAAACAGAGACCACAGTCGATAATTTGAAGGACTTTGGATAGGGTCTGCCGGTGCTTAACCGGGGCTGGAAGCTGATAAGTGGCTCATGTGATAACACTAGTATGTCAACAAGCCAAATAAAAACACTGTCGGACAATTCACTATTGTTGGCGGCTCCTCTGCCCCTCAGCTATGTGTGAGAGACAGACCTGCAGAGAGCCACAGACAGAGAGAGCCACAGACAGAGACAGAGAGAGACACAGACAGAGAGAGACACAGACAGAGAGAGAGACACAGACAGAGAGAGACACAGACAGAGAGAGACACAGACAGAGACAGAGAGAGCCACAGACAGAGAGAGAGACACAGACAGAGAGAGAGACACAGACAGAGAGAGAGACACAGACAGAGAGATACACAGACAGAGAGAGCCACAGACAGAGACAGAGAGAGACACAGACAGAGAGAGAGACACAGACAGAGAGAGAGAGAGATACAGACAGAGACAGAGAGAGAGACACAGACAGAGAGAGAGAGCCACAGACAGAAAGAGAGACACAGACAGAGAGAGCCACAGACAGAGAGAGAGAGACAGACAGAGACAGAGAGAGCCACAGACACAGACAGAGAGAGAGACACAGACAGAGAGAGAGAGACACAGACAGAGAGCGAGACACAGACAGAGAGAGACACAGACAGAGAGAGAGACACAGACAGAGAGAGAGACACAGACAGAGAGACACAGACAGAGAGAGAGACACAGACAGAGAGCGAGACACAGACAGAGAGAGCCACAGACAGAGAGAGAGACACAGACAGAGAGACACAGACAGAGAGATACACAGACAGAGAGCGAGACACAGACAGAGAGAGACACAGACAGAGAGAGATACACAGACAGAGAGAGCCACAGACAGAGAGAGAGACACAGACAGAGAGAGACACAGACAGAGAGAGAGACACAGACAGAGAGATACACAGACAGAGAGAGAGACACAGACAGAGAGAGCCACAGACAGAGAGAGAGCCACAGACAGAGAGAGCCACAAACAGAGAGAGAGAGCCACAGACAGAGAGTCACAGACAGAGAGAGAGACACAGACAGAGAGAGAGACACAGACAGAGAGAGAGAGACAGACAGAGAGAGCCACAGACAGAGAGAGCCACAAACAGAGAGAGAGCCACAGACAGAGAGTCACAGACAGAGAGAGAGACACAGACAGAGAGAGAGACACAGACAGAGAGACACAGACAGAGAGAGCCACAGACAGAGAGAGAGACACAGACAGAGAGAGACACAGACAGAGAGACACAGACAGAGAGAGAGACACAGACAGAGAGACACAGACAGAGAGAGAGACACAGACAGAGAGAGAGACACAGACAGAGAGAGACACAGACAGAGAGACACAGACAGAGAGAGAGACACAGACAGAGAGAGAGACACAGACAGAGAGAGACACAGACAGAGAGAGACACAAACAGAGAGAGAGAGCCACAGACAGAGAGAGAGAGCCACAGACAGAGAGTCACAGACAGAGAGAGAATCTGCAGAAATGGTGAAATGACGTTACAGCACAAAAACTAGTTTAATGTGGAGCTGGAACAAAGAAAACGTCCTCTGGATCAGTGAGTGCATAACATTGACTGGCCAAGACTTGGTGATGTTAGTTAACAATTTCTTCTTCTTCTGGACCTTTTTTCCAACATTTTCTATTGGCACGGTAGGAAAAGCACAGGTGTGATCAGAAAGTGTTTCTTTACAGACTTTGAGTCTGCAGTAAGTTACGACTTGGCAAACCAACTCACTTGCATTGACGTGCTTTCTCGTAAGAAGAATGAAAAAGCAGATTATTTCATATTACACTGATAACGTTTTTATTAACACACTGATCCACTGGTTAATTATCCTCCAGGGAAAATCAAAATAGATCAATCAGGAAAAATATTTGTTTCCTGAAATGTAGATCTATATTGTAACAAAATGTAAGGCTTATGATATTCTATATCTTTTTGTTATTATCAACAAATTACATGATACCAAAACCATCAACACTGTAAGTTATAAATGTACACTTTAGTTTCCTCAAAAAACGTCTCACTGTGTTTTTCACAGATATTACACAAACAGGAGTAAACAATGTATTTGTTAGGGACTAATTTCAGCTGCGGATGAATCCACATCTAGTGTTGTGGTGAGTTACAGCAGCAGGACGGTGAGTAAACTTAAGTGGCGATGTTCATAGTAATGAAGGACGATGTCACCCAGTGCAACAATGTGGCCTATTATCTGTTTTTTAACATTGCAGCGTTGTGACACGGAGGAATTATCATTCTTTGGATACTTATGCACGTAACTGCTTCAAAACAAATGTATTTTGTCGGACTGTAGGCTGTGAACTAGGAAGCTAACACAGGTGAGTTCCTGAATCAAACCTCATCCCAAAATTGCTAAAAAGATTGTATATTTGTAAATATTTCATGGCTGACATCGCCAAACTCATGAAGTGAAGCCGGTGAAGATGCAATTGGAACTATTTCCATTCTAACACTTTTCAATCTGAATCATGTTAAGATAACATAAGATGAGATAATCCTTCATTAGTCTCCCCATTAGTGGGGAACTTTGCAATGTTATTACATGTTAATACCACTGATATGCCTTCAAACAGAGGGTGATTTTATTCAAACAGCATTTACAGGCTGCATTTCAAATCATTGATCTGAAAAGCTTTCAGAAGATGGACAGAGGGTGGCCCAAAGCTGGAGTGGTTGGGAGTGATGGACACAAAATGCTTGTTTTGTTGGCCTGAACGGCCCCCATCTGTAGATATGCACTTTTTAGTGGCACAGCACAATTTCATCATTATAGCAAACTCTGAGAGTCACTGGTGTAAAAGGGCTGTGGTATTAAACGTTAAAAACAAGTGGGATTTAAGTCTTTATTGAGACAGAAAGCTCCAGTTAGATATGAAATAATGTTGACCGAAAGCCAACTTGAGGTCTCGACGGGCAATCTGGATCCTGTGCTCTTTCCAGTGTGGGGGATTGACAGCGCTGGATGCCAATTACAGCTGTCAATCACCATGAAATGTTGTCGTGGGTAGACGTGAGCTGCCGAGCTGTTTTTCTTTTCTCAACAGAGATACACAGTTACCCAGCGAGAGTTTAGAGGTCCATTAAAGCCCCTTTTCCTCTTCTTCCATCGCCATCTCTCTCTCTGTTTCCTCCCCGTTTGTCCTCTTCACTCGCCTGCGCTTCCTCTTCTCTCAGGATGTAAGTTAGAAGAGAAGAGAAACAAAACAACCACGTTCTTACTGTGACAGCCAGCAAACTGGAGTTTATTTTAACCTCACATCGAGTGAGAAATGTTAAAAGGCAACACGCATTAGAGGACGTTCCATCACATCCTGTTTGACCTCTGACCTCCTCATCAAAACCGTCTTGTTGCATAAAGGAGTGGGAGAAAGGAATGCTTGTGACCGGCCACTTGTTGTTGTTTTATTTTGCAAGCTTGCAGAACACAAACTATTTTGTGATGCGTTTGCCTTTTATCCAGGCGAATCAAACTCCTCATTGTTGTTGGTAACCTTACACTTCTGCAGTTCTTCAGTCAGGTCCTTCAGTCTGTCACAGGCTATTCCTAATCCTTAAAGCAACAGTTCACCTCAAAATCACAAATACAAATATTTCCCTTTACCTGTAGTGCTATTTACTCTGTCAGATAACCTGGTTACTCAAGATAAACCACGTGGATTATCTTTAGTAACCGGGACACGATTTCTGAAAAGAGACATTGCTGTTGAGTTCTTCCAAACATATGTTTTTGGCGCTTTATGCTCCACAAGACAAGTGTCATATAGTCCCGTCATATTGGAGAGAAGGCCGACACCTCTACGGCCGATATCTTTAAAACCAGGCAACTCACACCAAAACAATCTACACCGATTAAAAGCACCACAGGTAAGAGGGGACATATGTATTGTTTTGATTTAAGCATGAATAGCAGAACAAAGAAAACTACCTTCACGCTGTTTTTGCAACCTAACAATTCTCAAAATCTCTGTGTGTGAGAGCATGTGTGAGAGTTCATATGTGGGAAGGTGTGAATGTGTTGGGTCCCCCCCCCCCCCCCCCCCCACACTATCTTGAGCAGGTCAACAGAGAACAGAGTGTTAAGTTTGAAAGGCGACACTGTTGCGGTTATCAGCGTGTAGCAGCGAGTGGATTTGCTTGTGTGGTTTTAGGCAGCTCCTCTGGAGAACAAATCCCAAGACCACACCCCACACACACGCACACACACACACACACACACACACACACCCCCCACACACACACACACACTCACTTTAGCCCATTTGCCCTTATACGGTCATACCCACAGTTCGGCTCATGATTGGTTGAACAAAAAAAACATTTTGATAGAGACACACCTGTGCAGGCTTGCGCACACACACACACACACACACACACACACACGACTTGATACCAATGTTTCCTCTACATGCATTGATGCTGAGTGGGATCGCTGCTAATAATGCCATTAGATGAACACAATAAACACTATTACTATGCTTCCTTATGCATTAGATTAAAGTTTTTTTCTGAATTATATTTTAAAGCAAGCAGTGTTTCTAAAGGCTGGAGTGATGTAGAAATTAAGTTGTAGTTGTCTGTCTTTCTCACCCCCCCCCCCTCTGGCACCTGTCTTGTCTAGACACGCTATCCTTAAATTCCTCAGAATCTGTAAAAACAGACACCCAGTGGATACCTGCATCTGCACACACCACCATCTGTTTCTCTGCATGTCTCTGCTGAGCCTGCTGGAGGTCTACGCGGATAAAACGGGACAGTTAAAATGTCCAGACCAGCATTACAGGCCCCTACAGGCACAAGGAAGTGGCTTATCAGTGATTTGAGGAAGTTGGGTCAGTTATCAGCGAGAGACATTTGCCTCGGCGTCCTTCCCTCCAAACCACATTTTTATGGTCATGCATAAAAATACACATCTCTGGTCTCTGAAAAGAATCGTCTAATGCACACAGAGTGGGAATGAAACTGTAAAATATGACACAATGTGGTAGGACCCCGAAAAGTGACTTGAACACTCCCTGAAGGAGAAATGGCGGCCTCTAGCTGAGGACCAAAACAAAGCATTGCAAGAGGTTTAGATCTTCTTTACGGGACATATATTTTTATTACACAGATATAGAAACACAAACACACTCTGTGGATTATCACATTTTTGTAATCAATAGATCGGCATCATCGCGGTTCACCCACTGCTGTCTCCTTCAAACAGAGGGCTCTCCTGTCGCCTCCAGCTCAGATAACACGGCTCTGGATGGGACAGAAGAATAAGATGAAAAGTAAATACATACGATACATCATGTTGAGTTCAAATGCTACAAAGATGCTGAAATTATTATCAAAAAAAACTTTTCCCGTTATGTTTCCTGGCGTGTACAAATGTCTAGACTCTCTGCTCCTCACCTTTGCTCCTCCGTCACATCAAAGTGGGCCAGCGTCTGGTTTGCCAGTCTTGGTGTTGCAGACAGACAGAAGGCTGCAGACAGCTGGACCAGCTCCACTGCTCTGTCGGGAGAGCCGTCGCTGAGGCACGCCGACAGGAAGTCCTCCACCAGCCCCTCTCTGGAGAATAACACAGCAGGAACAAGCAGCCAATGATCAAACGTCATTCATACAACTTGTTTTATCTGTTGGAACAGCTGCATCCAGAGTCCGTTACATTTCTACATGTGGTGCTTAACTGTTGTATGAATATATAATTACATTTTATCACCTTGTGCTAGTGACATGTTTACCGTCTGTGTTGAAAACCTCCTGTCACGACAAGTTTGAGATGTCGGAGCCGACAAAAACTTTACAGGTTTTCCATGATGGTAGTTTTTCAAAGTAAAATACCAGCATTATGTTCTTTGTTTAATGTGAAATGATGTCATCAATTAGAGCTCTGTGGAAGGCCGTTTGTCAAAATGGATTTGTGTGCCTTTGTAGTTTGGGCGGAGACTTACTCGGGAACTCTGTTCTTGGATTTGAAGAGCTGCAGCATCTCCCTGCAGACAACAATGGAGGAGAAGTCTTTGAACATCATCGGGCAGTAAGGGTTAGTAGAACGCTCTTGTGTTAGTGGATGGACCGACTCTCTCACCAGGCCTGTTGGGTCTTGTTGGCTTGCAGCAGCAGGGAGGTGATGTGTGAGAGGGAGGCGTTGCTCCACTCCAGACTGTGCTTCCCTCTGTCTCCATTAAACGCAGTCTTCACGTCCAGAGCACACACGGCGAACGCCTCCTGAACCTGCGGACACACACACGCAGCCGTCTGGTCACACACACACACAGATCCCCTTCATCACGTTACCGTCCCCGCTCTCTCGCCACGGCCCCGCCCCTTTACTGACCTCAGGACTGTGTCTGTCCCTGGCCATCAGGGTGAGCAGCTCCTCCACCAGATCGGACTTGTTGTCGTGACCCAGAGACCGGATGTCTGGAACGACAGATTCGGTAAAAACAGACACAAATGCTGTTCATTTTTTACAACTCATCCAGTTTAAAAATGTAACGGGGCGGGGTTTATCACAATGCAAACATGGTCTGTGTCACTGAATGCAGGTTTGTACTGAGTGGGATTAGATTCCTGTAACCCTCACGTCATCTTTAAACTCACCTTTCCATATTGTGGGCAGCAGGTCCAGGCGGCCGTCTGTGTCCAGAGCCTGCAGCAGGTCCCTCAGTCCCTGAGGGTTCGGGTAGTACAACTGGAAACACATTCAAGATGCTGTTCATTTCCATAAAGCAAGATTATATTTAGTTATATGGTAAGTATCCCTCTCACTTCCTCCTGAGGTGAGATGAGGGTAGTCTATCCTATTCATTTGTATGACAAATTAAAGGAAGTCCAAAAGTGAAGTGCAGATTTTACAGTTTCTCTCATTTCACACGTTTTCCGTGACAAATTGGGTCAACTGTTTTCCGGGACGCGTGGGAACCCTGATAATGGAGCGAAGTACCAGCTGCAGCTTATAATATCCCATAATGTGTTATTGATTCTTCGTATATAGCATTACATGGTCTAGAGTGGTGCAGAGCTGTACTGACCGAGGGAATGAGCCGTCTGTACCACTTCAGCACCACGTCGATGTGCTCCATCATACACAGCAGGTTGAAGAAGCGACCACTGGACAGAAGAGAGGAGAGGTCCGGTTAAAAAAAGGACAAAATATGTGGAAATTCATCGACAGTATTGATATAATCACCAGAGTTCATGCTTCAGGCCGCTGTGAGGCTCATGAACCTACGTCCTATAACTTACATGTGGTTCATGCATTGATCAGAACCTCTCAGTTGTTTCCCGCTGTCACCCCGAGACCACATGTAGGAGGTACAGGGATGTGTTTACGGTCGGTGGGAGTTGTTTTTTTACTTACTAATAAACACTCTGCTGGTAGGAATCCCCCAGAAGCCTCCAGTTCTCCCCCTGTTCTACTAGACTCTGGACCTTATAACCCAGCTCTAGATCTTTATTATCCAAACACTGTTGGGACAAAAACAGGTTTTAAGACAAATGTAAGACGAGCCTTTTAAAAAGCCTTAAAATGCTCGTGACAATTTAAACGTTATCAAAGAACAAACCAGTCGACATGCGAATACAAATACAGAAATGATTGTTTTTCAGAAACAGGAGCGCAGGATTGATTGAATTGGATGTTCAGAAAAGGGTGTAATTTATATTTAAACAGCAACTCTTTTATCCCTCTAAAGTATAATAAGACACAGAGGAGCTTGATGAAAGAACAAGGCTCACAATGACTAACTGTGCACTTAAAAAAGGACTTGCACTTTGCAGAGATCTATATGTGATGAATATTCAAACAAGTAATACAAATGACTTACTATTCTCATCGCGCTCGAGAAGAAGAGAACTGGAAAGAAAAAGAGAGAAAGTATTAAGAGTCCACTTCTTACATACAGACTCTGGGTTTAAGTAGCGATGCACCAAAACCTGAGCTGATACCGAGTACTGTGTTTATTCAATGAGCTGCATGCCTCCCTGTGTGGAGGTGACTGGGAATTGTTATTTATTATTAGAATAATAAACTGTGAGCCGGCAACTTTCTTCAAAATAACAGAAATTACAATTCAAATGTAAAAATGTTAAATGCTGCAACAAATAGGTCAAACCCTAAACAGGCTCCAGTATATAATGTATATATTACATAAACATAGAACTGAATTGAACAGATCTGCCTCATTGTCACCGATACCCGATCTAGCCGTTCGGTGCATCCCTTCGCTTTAAATCAAATGTGTAGAATCATAACACACACGCACAGCAACATACCGTCATCGGGGTCCTGGCAGGTGAAGCTGCTTCCTGTCAGCTCTGACATCACTTCCTGTAAAATGTCAGTGTTGCCCTGGCCAGAGGAGGCTGGAGAGGAAACAAAAGCGCTTAATGCAACTCAGACGACGACACCAGTAGTGTGTCAGTATGATGGAACCTCGCACTCCGTTTACCTGCTTTGGAAAAGACCGCCAGCACGTGGTCGAAGGAGGCCAGGGTGGGAGCTGAACACGTACAGACACAAAGTTAGTTTTCAACAGAAGACGATGGATCATCCATCGTTCTGGTGTTGTCTTACTACTGTACCCCTGTGTGTGTGTGTGTGTGTGTGTGTGTGTGGTCACCTATTCCCATAGCCTTCATCTCATTCAGCGTGTGCAGAGCTTGTGTTTTGGCCAGAAAGCCACAGCGTCTCAGAGCTTTGAGAACACTGTTGAAGGTGAGCAGGTTGGGCTGAACTTTCTGTTGACTCATCTGGTTCAACAGCTCCTGCAGACAGAGAGAGAGACAGAGACACAGAGAGAGCGAGAGAGACAGAGAGACAGAGAGAGAGAGACAGAGACAGAGACAGAGACACAACAGGAGCTTTTAACAATGGTACAGTCATGGGAAAGGCCATCTTACTACATTAGTGACTTTTCCCGCCAAATTTGGTTAAAAGAATTTTAAATTTGCACAACAGCCTGTTCATATTTTTAGTCAAAATATATGGATGTTGAATAAAAAACATAAATAAGTATTTTTTTAATAAATTATCATATGAATAAATATATCTGAAACAATTATTTGTGATTTTTTTTAAATATATTATAAATCAAGTGAAATGATATTTCATCACTCTAATTTACATAACAGGGCTTTACTGGCTGGTATGTTTATTTATTAGTTTGAAAATGTAAAAATATAAATGTTACACTCTACACGGAGCCCTGGTGATGTGCAGCGTTGGGTGGAACAGTGAAAAGGTGATGAGGTCTTACTGTGATGAGGTCCCATCTCTCGTTGTATTTGTCTCTGACATCTGGAGCCGCCGACATCAGGGCGTTGAAGATGTGGACGTCAGCTGGAGACAGAAGGTGAGCAGAAACTTCAGCAGCTGTTTAAATGTCACTCTTTGGCACCATCTCATGGTACCATCAACAATAACACTTAAACGGACCAACGAATGTTCATTTCAACAAAGCTTCTGTTAATTAAGTTGTGGGAAGATCAAAAGACAATTAAAACTAAATACAATTTCTACTCAAAATATTGCCATTAAAGTGTTTTATACATCTAATGTGTCTCTTGCCACTCACCGGTCACTCTGTTGTTAAGCATGTCGGTGTACATGCTGAAGGCCTTTGCATAGGCTCCATGCTGGGGAGAGACAGACAGACACTCGGTCTACAGCAGATGCAGCAACAATCCCAATAAACCATGAAGAGTGCACCACATCAGTGATGAAGCTGTGCATACCTTCACCATGCCTCTGATGAGAGCAGAGTAACACCGCGTGTCTCTCTCTGGCAGCAGGTTGAAGATGCGCTCTGCGTTGCTGGTCTCTCTCCAGGTGGACCTCAGCAGGTCTGACGGCCGACGGAACCTCCCTCTCCGTCTCCTCACCTCCTCTGCTGACTCCTCCTGAAGACACAAGAGACACACAAGAGTAAGCATACAGCATACAGCATACAGAGCAGTATTACTGTGATGTCTCAAGTCTCCCACTGAATGAGGCTCATTCATTACTTTACTCGCTGCAACAAAAACACAACTTTGGGTTTGTAGAATATTAGATTGATTGCAGTTATTTTGATAACCGATTGGTCGTTTTGAGACATTTTAAAGAACTTTTCTAGTTCCATCTTCTCCCATGTTTTTTTTGTCTTGAACTGAACTGAATATTTTTTGCGGTTTGTACAAAACAGAACACATTTACATGCCATGTTGGACTTGTTGACACTATTTGCTGACGTTTCTATAGACAAGACAAGTAATGAAGAAATAATTGGCAGCTGATTGATAGTGAAAACAATTGTTGGTCTCTGAGCATCCCCCTGAGGTTGGGATCAGGGGAGGACTCACCGTGTCCTCTGCCTGCGGTCCTCCCTCCTGGACAGGGTCTCTGTCACAGTAGAGACAGATCAGGTCCAACAATTCATGGGTCGTTTCCATAGAGACCATTGTGCCTGAAAGAATTGAAGAATTGATGTAGCAGCATCCCATAAACAGAGAAAGAGTGTGTGTGTGTGTGTGTGTGTGTTCTCACCAGCTTGCAGCAGTTGATCATACATGTCGACAGCGGCTGTAACTTTCCTCAAGCTGATTCGTTCCTTCAGTGCCTCCTCACTCATCTCCTCAAGTAGCAGTGACACAGTCTCTGGCATCAGACACTACACACACACACACACACACACACACACACACACACACACACACACACACAATAGGAATCAAACGATGTCACTAGATATTTGAATGTGTTACATCAGCAAAAGTGAAAGCAAAGAAGATACGTCTGCCCTGAGAGTAAAGCTACAGTTTAACTTCCAGCACTTCTTTTGTATCCTGCTGTGTGACCGCTGATGTTTGACTACTCACACCTGTGACTAGATACTATCCAGCCCTCTCTACGTGTTCCCTCGCTGTAGAATACGTGTGCTTCTTACTGGTATATGTGGCTCAGCAAAGTCTTTGGTGAAGAACTTGGGATTGCTGTTGACAAAGTATTTGGCCGCAGATCTGCCAGACTCCTGAGAGAGAGAGTACAGCTTCTGTAGAGAGAGAGGGACGATGTCACATGATCAATTACAAAATAACAACCCGGGGAGCTCTCTTTACTGCGATTGTGGCTACAACAGCGATCTGAGCTGCTAGCACCGAGTCATTAGTTCTGCATCCTGTTGTTCATGTTGTGTTTGACCACATCTGTGTTCTCAATGGGGGCATTAACATAAATACATAGCAGGTGTTAAAACGATGTTATGACCTGAAATACAAGAAGAAGACATGTAACCAAACTTAATTTGGTAAAAGTAAATAAACTAGAAATATTTGTAAAAGTACCTTTCTCACAGCACATTTGTTGTTATTAAAGGAAACCACGAGTAGAACTAATAACACTAACGACAGCTCCCCGAATACAGCCAGAAGTAACTGGATTAAATACTCCTGCACTTCTCCTGGTATGCTTAAAATAGACACTATAAAAACTAATATTAGTTTTCATAATTTTGTTTTTACGTGGTAAAAAAAATAAAAAGCTCCCATGTTCTTTTAAATAAAATAGCAGTTTTCATGAGCCACAACATCTGTACGACATTAACATAAAACGCGATAGAAATTAACGGCCGTTCCAAAATGACAAACTAGATTCAAAGAGAACCTTTTAAACGATCATTATGAAGTAACAACGGTAGCAGAGGTCCCTTTATAGGGGAACATAAATGACAAGTGACTGATTTCAGAACAGAAAACTAAAATAAGCCAGCCGAGTAACGCAAAGCCAGTGGAAAGTTTAGCGCGTTTGTGTTTTTTTTCACGTACAAACTCAGAGGAGGTCCTGGGAGAGAGGTACGGGTCATCCTGGAAATAGTAGGGATGTGCTGTAGGATCCTGGAAGGAGAGAAGAAGAAAATGAAACACACAGACAGACGGATACACAAGTAAACATCCACACTGAACGATCATCAGAGAGAGGGACGCCAAGGAGCTCTCACCCTGCCGACTGTCGAAGCCAGAGCCTCCAGCACGGCCTCCTTGCTCCTGTTCAAGAAGGAAGAAGTGACTTTAACTCACAGGTGTGTTTATAGACATTCATGCAAGTGTAAATACTCGGCTGACTTGATTTTAAACTGCTTTTTAAAGAAGCTCTATGAGACGTCATGTCGCAGTGATGGACACGTACCATGTTTTCTTCCTGGGGATGACAAAAGTATCTGTAGATTCTGCAACGA
Source organism: Leptoclinus maculatus (assembly GCA_032191485.1). Lineage (NCBI taxonomy): Eukaryota > Metazoa > Chordata > Actinopteri > Perciformes > Stichaeidae > Leptoclinus > Leptoclinus maculatus. The sequence continues at coordinate 22,359,871 of JAVDOI010000011.1, read as the reverse complement.
CACAGAGGAAATGGTGGGATTTAACGTCACTGATGTATTACAGTCAAGTATAAATACCGCCTGGCCTCTGATGTAGGTAATGGTTGATTTTTTTTTACCATGTACCTTGTTTGCACTGTCCACTTTGCTGCTGTGATCCTGTAAATGTCCCCACTGCGGGACTAATAAAGGATTATCTTATCTTATTTGGTCAAATCTAACAGGTCTCAATAAATTAATTCCTTTGAAGAATCTGTCTATTTGTTTGTATTGTCAACAAACCCACTAAGACAAAAACCAACGATATGTTTGTCCATCTCTCAATACTTTCCAAATTCTCCACCCTGTCAGTTGCTCACCCTCAAGCCCTTTGGTTCCTGCTGACAATGAAAGTCTTTAAAAATGGGTCATGCATATATAGTTTGTTTCATTTTCTTTTAAGGCTAACAAGGATACATTATTTCCTAAAACAGTGGGACATTGTATTTTTAAGCCACCACAAATCAAAGTGGAGTACATAGTGCATGTGTTGGCGACTCATTCCAGCTGCATGTCAGTACACGGTGCTGCAGTGAGTAGATCTGCAGGACGGTGTGTGTTGGATCAGGACTACACTATTTGATAGTGGAGGCTTCAGGGATGTTGGAAGTGCATTGTTTTTTCAGGATTATTTCAGCAAGCAAACTGCACATTAGTCAGATGATTTGTAGATTATTGTTAACAATATACTTTTTTTATTATGTTTAAGTTGTATTTACACGTGTAGCTGAGACATAGACATAGGAGTCGATGGCCTGCTAATTTATTGCTAGCAAGGTGGCGTTCACGGTCTAGCAATACAGACAGGTGTGTACAATATACCAGAAAGTGTCAGAATACTACAGTTGAAGTAGAGTTACTACTCTAGTACATATTATGTTCCAATTAAAACATTCGCAGCCTATATTTGTATTTGTGTGTTGCGTGAAGGGGCTACAACATACATTTCATTCATTCAATTAAACGCACCTTGGATAATGCCTACATCTCGCGATAGCATAAGAGTAACAACGTGATCTCGCTCCGGTGATTCCAGCGCATCTAAAGTTGTTTTGGCAACTCGGGGTCAAAAATACAATTTAAAAAATAATGTTTTGATTTCCATTTGTTTGTTCATTTCTTGGCTGCAGTTGTTGGTGGATTAAAAACAGATAATTCAGAAGAAAAGCTGCTTAAACAGAGAAGACATGGCTGACCCGGAGGATATTCAATTGAACCAGAGGTAATTAAATCAGTTATAACACTTGTTTTGGTCTGTTTGAAGTGTTTTTTTTAAATATCGGTACAATTAATATGTATTTTTGAATTTAATGATAGGACAAGGTAGTCTTGGTGCAAATATTGAGTGATAATATTGAACTAGGAGCTGGAGTAAAAGTACAGTAAAGGAAATCATGCATAAAGACCAATCTGGTCTTTATTTACGTAGCGTTAATTGGTATGTGGTAGGCTATTTACATGAGTGTGTGGTTTTAGAGCATCTTGTTTTCAGTAGCATCTCTTCATCCCTTTTGTTTTTTGCTCTTAGTGTTAACGGTGAAAGTCCTTTTTTACACGCCTCGCGCTGTTTCCTCTTGTACGAGGAAGCAAATGAGTGGGAAACTGCACAACAGTACTGCATGGAAATGGGGGGGGGGGGGGGGGGGGGGGACCTGGCCACCGTTTGGAATGCAGAGGACCAGGCATTTTTAACTAACATGACGGATCAGTTTGCACAGCAGCACCCTCAAGGCTTCCATTCTACATGGATCGGCTTGCAAGACTTGGTGACTGAGGGCCTTTACTTTTGGGTCAGTGGACACAAAATGGACAGGGCTGTCATTTACTGGATGCCCGGGGAGCCAAACAATGCCATCCCCTCCTGGGACATCGACGAGGCAGGGCAGGACTGTGTGGCCATTGTCCCGCCGGCACACATCGGAGAGGCGGACTGGCTGAACTCCTGGGACGATGTTGTTTGTACCGGTGAGCGGCAATACATCTGTGAGACAAAGGTCCTCAGCCTGTCCTCAGTGACAGAGCTGTGACGCAGCTGAATGTTATTGCTTAAGATGTGTACGCTCAATTACAGTCACTGGTATCAGATATTACCAGAATGTTGATAGTTTTTAGAATTGTTTTTGGACAAATTGAATTCCACTTGTTGTTTTGATAATTAACCTAATTTAGTAGTAGTCGAAGCTAAACTGACATATGTAAATAGTTACAGTTGTAATCAAACTAATTACATTATTTGTTCTGCATATTGAAATGGTTATGATTTTTGTTTACCATAAAGTATCATCAAATTAATGACATTGTTTGTTCTGCATATTTAAGGTCTGTGTGGTTCTATCAACAGTGGAAATGTCATGCAAATCTTACACAGCCACTCAAAGCAGGACTCTTGAATCCAATCTGCAGAGGCCCATACATACACTTATACACCTATTTTATATTCCAGGTTGTTATTTCATATGCCCTATCTAATTGTGTTTTTAAAATATATTTGGCTAATAACTCCTGTTTTACACGCTCATGATTAATAACTGAAAAGACATGTTTTTTAAAAGTTCCTATGAAGATCTAACGACTATGGAAATCAAGTAATCTACTTTTTTTAAACTGCCATGATTAATTAAGCCACAAGATGGCGCTATCCGTCTTTTTAAAAAGCTCATTCTACTTCAGCATCTACCAAAATATGTTTTATTGAATAGTCAAATGCTTTCTGGGTTGATTTCTAAAATTCTTCTAAAACTTGGTTTACGTGGTGGAAGCATTTCTCCGTGATCATATATACAACATGTTCTTGATTAAATATATAATCTGATTATGCATATTGCTGTAGTGAGTAGATTTATGGCTGCAGGACGGTTGTGTTGGATCAGCTCAACATAAACTTAAGGTAGGAACATGTCACCCTGTGCAAGTGTGCCTCATGTTATAGCGATTAACAGAGAGATTCACTGATTCACAGAGAGACTCAGTCGTGGCCACAATTATTATTCCAGATTACCTTTATTCGCTTCTGCAGCTTGTTGTCGCAGAGCTGGAGACCAACCAAAACTCCTGGAAAGAAAAAAAGAAACCGTGTTAGTTCATAGATCCCCTTGTTGCAAATACTGCACTGTAAATTAAACATGCTGAGGAAGGACTTGTCCACGATGACATGTTTTAAAGGGTGTATGAGGTACAGAGAGGATGACTGGCACACATCATTTGGCATGTTGGAAAAGCACCATGTTCTGACAACTGACAAATATAAACCGTGTCAAATCATTTAGGTATGACACAGTTTGCATGCCTAACACTCCTCACACCTGCTTAAATATAAGAACATTAGCTCCAGTGACGCAAATTAGCTTCATAAAGACATGACCTCCTGTCAAATGATGCTAGCTGCAGCTGTAAGATGAATGTAGCAACTCAAATTAAAAGATAATTAAGTCGACTGAATAACATTCTGCTTTAAAGCACAGCTGTCTTACCTATGACTCCATAACTGCTCGAAATTATTTCGCAAAAACTGGGTGTTTCTTTGAATATAATGCCCTACGTGCCGTCCGGGCGCCGCCATGTTGTTACAAAGTGAAGGCTTCTGGGAGGAAGAAACCATCTGGACAGAGAAAAGGGGAGAGAATAAATATAGCACGTTGTATTTTGAAGACATGCTACATTCTATCAACACGTAAAATCGAGCCAGCTTCGATTTTAATATGGAATCGGTCATTTTAAGAGTACAGTATGCGCAAAGTGTGTGTAAAAGCCTAGTCCTCTGCATTTCAGTCTCCCCTCTAATCCTACGCTTGGTCTGACGGTCCCACGTGCAGAACAGGAGCAACGTTGCGTCGCATGTGGTTAAACTGTACGCCATGAATTTATATCAATAACCAGCCTAAAGTGTGGCTAATTCTCCAAAATGTTATTTGAAAAAAACGTGCCATGGCGGCAACTGGAGGGCATGTCGTTTGGCATGTACTCTGCCGAAGAGATAAGGTGAGCGATAGCTTGTAAAGTAGCTAACACGAGTTCAAAACAACATGCCTGCTCGTGTCAGCATGCTGTAACGCTATGTTCCAGCACTCCTCTCGCTAATTACACAGATACATAGCTAGGAGTTGCTACGTCAATGTTTAAAATACATTTTAAAAAATGTTTTTAAATTCATACCCCTGTCTTTTTGTTGTTTATTCAGATTTTAGCCTACATTGGTTCAGCCCTGTAGGGGCCTATCAAGATGACACTTAACCACCTAAATACTGACAACACCCATATGATAAAGCTACCAGTTATCCCCTGATATCCTAAAATAGCCCAAAAGTTGCTAAGAATCCTGTATAATTGTGGAAGCAGTTACGTGGTTCTGATAATGCATTCTTCTCATCGCCTGTGCAGGAAGCTGAGTGTGAAGGTGATCACTAACTTCAGGCTCGTCGATGGTGTTGGGAACATGGCCCCGAACAGCCTGTACGATCTGGCCCTCGGGCCAACAGACATCAAAGAGGTACGTCTCCACTGAAAATCATATAACATACATTCTGTCTGTTGCAAGATACGGTGATGATACATCTGCATAATGCTATAGATCCGTCTGTTCCTGACTTGTAGTTGTACCTCTGTGTGTAAAGTTGTAGGTTGAGAGCCTTAACTTTCACCGAGCACTTAAAATTATACATATTTTTCATGTTACTCTCTGATATTGTTTTTACCAGGTGTGTTCAACCTGCTGTCAGGACTTCAACAACTGTCCAGGACACCTGGGACATGTAGAGCTACCTCTACCTGTGTACAACCCGCTGTTCTTTGATGTAAGCATGGCCACAGATGCACACGCATGTTTACGACTCAATAATACAGGGTGTGATACCGGTATTGATGGACCAGCCTGAGGAGTTGAGATACATTAGTGTGACTTTAACCACTGTCTAAAAATGTGTTCTAATCCTTAGTTTCTAATATTTTGTATGCTTTTCTCTCACCTCCTCCTACTCTCCTGCATCAGAAACTCTACCTGTTTATTCGTGGTTGCTGTCTTTCGTGTCACATGTTATCGTGTCCCAGAGCTGCCATCCACCTGCTGCTGAACCAGCTGAAGTTATTGGCCCATGGGGCCATGCTGGAGGTCTACCAAATAGAGCGCGTTCTCAACCAGGTGGGTTTAGAACTTTCTTTGGAGACTAGTCAGGACAGGATTGTACAGACAAATACATCAACCATTATTCATCATTACAATACTTATCCATTGATGTGGAGGAGGGAATTTTAATGGTTATTTTTGTGTGTTGTGTTGGATAGCATTTCTTATTTACTGTGGATGTGTTAGTCTAGATCTCCGTTTATACTTTACTTACTAATTTGTGTGAATTGTGTGTGTTAGCACCTGCAAGAGAATCCCAAAGCCAGTGTAGATGAGATCCAGCTGGTGCTGAAGCAGTTTACAGACACCATCGTTGGAGTGAACGCTGAGGGTTCAGAAAACACCAAACCGGTGAGTACACACTCACACATTCAGTTAACAAACAATATTATAAGAGGTACATAATATGAATAAATACGTAGATAACAAAATCGTGTGTGTGTGTGTGTGTGTGTGTGTGTGTGTGTGTGTGTGTGTGTGTGTGTGTGTGTGTGTGTGTGTGTGTGTGTGTGTGTGTGTGTGTGTGTGTGTGTGTGTGTGTGTGTGTGTGTGTGTGTGTGTGTGTGTGTGTGTGTGTATACTTTAAGTGCAAGAAAGTTTATCTTATTTAAAAGCCTCCCAGGTATTGCATGTAGCTCAAACAAACCTGCTAAACTTTAAATCACTTAGTAAAATGACTAAGTGAGCATCTCACACAATGTAGTGTGTGCAACCTTAAGCTTACTGTTACACACCATGCAGTTCTCATGGAGGCACACTGTCCTAATTCTTGTGTCTTTTTTTCAGATCAAACACCTCGTTGAAAAGAAGAACAGTTTGATCAACGACTTCTGGAGGATCCACATGAGATCTAGGAAGTGCCCTCACTGCAGGTAACTTGATAAAAGTAGTGTTGCATTGAGCCGGATTCTCCTTTAATGTTGAGCTATAATACTCTCTATACTTGCAGACGTGTATATACTCTACTGTGTACCAGCTGTTATGGTCTGTGGGTTGTGCAATGAAACAGCACACAGAGGACTAATCTCCCACTGGCCACCGGAAGTATATGACCACAGTGAAATACACAGGAGGAAGTGTCCACTGCTGTCCACTATATTTGTGTGGTAGTTATTATAGTGAAGTCAACCTTACTGATGCAAATGGGTATTTGCTTAAAAAGAGGCTGAAAATATAGGTTGCTTAATGATGGTTTGCATAGATAATTGTCAAATTCCTAATCGTGTGTGTGTGTGTGTGTGTGTGTGTGTGTGTAGGAGCGGCCAGTTTATAGTGCGCCGTGAACACAACAGTAAGCTGATTGTCACAATGCCATCAGCACTGAAGACCAGTGACGACACTGATGGTTAGTGATGATTTAAAGAAAGAAATGGCTCATATAACATGTACACATGCCGTTCACTGTTTATGCAGGCTGGAGGAGACTGAGACTCAACGTATTGTTGACTTCTGAGTGACAGAGTGGGAAAGAGACCACCAACATGGCACCCATTATAAGCCCAGCCTATATACACACACACACACAGGCAGTAAATAGATGTCAACTGGGTTTTGTTTCTGTCTTCCAGCAGACGAACTGATGGCTGGAAAGAGAGTCTACCTGACGGCTACCACTGCTAGAGAGCACATCAACAAACTGTGGGTGAAAGAAGGTAGGCCCAAAACAAATGAACCTGTTTAGATCATATAGACACATTTGAAGTGTGCCACATTATTTTAATATTATTTGATTTGAAAAGGAGCATATGAAGAAACTGCCATATTGTTTAATGTCAGAGTTGGAAAGAAGGCCACAACTTCAATCGCTTTTGTCTGTTAGAAGGAATCATTTTCAAACTATAATTCTTATCTCCTCTCTTTGTTCCAGGCTTCTTCTTGAAGTGTCTGTTCGCTGGGCTGGAGGAGGGGACGATGTCGAAGGAGGGAGAGGAAGGTTTCTATCCAGACCTCTTCTTCCTGGAGCTGCTGGTGGTCCCACCGTGCAGGTACAGTACGTGTGACGCAACCATAGAAATGAAGTAGAAGTCGAAGCAACGTATCAGGATGGTCAGAGCGGCGGCCATTGTTTTGACTGTTGTAGCGGGCTAACTTCTGAATATAGGAAACAGACTTACAGCAAGTAGCAGACTCACCGACGTAAAGTTTTGTAGTAACGATTTAAACAAGCACAAGGCTCATTTACTGCAACCGGTGTAGCATTTAAGTATTGTGGAGTCAGCAAACTAGCTAGCTAACTAACTAGCGGAAATCTGGCTAGTTAGCTATCTTGCTAAGTCCCCCATGCTACCCTGGTTACAGAAATCAAGCCGAACAGCGGGCTGTTGGATCTAACGCTCCTTCCTCCTCTCTCCGGAGGAGGACAAGCTACATAGCTAACTAGCCACAACACTTTCCGGCCCCACTAACGTGTCGTCACCATAACGACTAACAACAGACGCCATTTTCTTTCCTTCAGTTAAATGTCCTTTCTACTTCTGGACTTCTTCTTCTTCTTCTGGAAGTGTACAAACATTAGTCGTGACCTCCTGAACAATCGCTACAACACTATCACCTTTGACTAGAAATTCTCAGGCAGAATAGAATCAAAAGAAGCGTGTTCAAACTGTTCACAATCAGATTACAATCTGTTTAAAATATGATTACAGTGTCATAGTGGACGTATTTATATTGTGTCATCATAAAGCTTAATCTCAATAGTATTGATGTTAGCAGAGGTAGTGTAACCATGTTGCTTTGTCACACCCCTCCGCTTCCTGTCAGGTATCGTCCAATTAATCGAATTGGCGACCAGATGTTTACAAACGGTCAGACGATCAACATGCAGGCCGCCATGAAGGACTGTGGACTCATAAGGAAACTTCTGGCTCTCATAGCAGGGGAGAAAACTGTGCAGGAGAAGGAGGTAAGAGGAAATATGTGTGTGTGTCTGTTTGTGTGTGTGTGTGTGTGTGTGTGTCTGAGATGTTGCCCTCTGTCCTCACAGTTGTTCCCTTTACCCTTTTTTAAAATTCATGTTTGTGTATAATAAGGCACAGCTGCAAAGATCATGATTTTATTTAATTTTTTTGTGCTACAGTCAACCAAACGGGGATTGTCAACAACATGTCAACCTGTCCCCTCTTGTCCCTTCTCAGGCTCCTGAACAGACGGAACAGACGCAACAGACAGAACAGACAGAACAGACGAAACAGACAGAACAGACGCAACAGACGGAACAGACAGAACAGGCAGACCAGACGTTTTTGATAACTATTCCCGGACTGACTGTAACGGATAAACTCTACAACATCTGGGTGCGACTACAGACCCACATCAACATCGTCTTTGACAGCGAGATGGACAAACTGCAGACGGAGAAATACCCTGGAATCAGACAGGTATCAGATACAGCACTGTGCATCACGACCTGTTTTAATGTCAGATCACTATGTTTTTCCAGCTGCTTCTTACCCATCCTATCAACAAATAACCACAGCGATCTGATATAATAACACTCCAACAAACTAAACAAATCATAACCTGGTACAACAATCTGTTACATGGAACCGTTTAGCAGCATTTAGCAATGCAACAAGCCTTGTTTGCCAAAAAAGACGAACAAAGCCAGTTTCTTAATTGTCTCCACTCCTCTGCCAGCTCTTGGAGAAGAAGGACGGATTGTTCCGGAAACACATGATGGGGAAACGAGTGGACTACGCGGCACGATCTGTCATCTGTCCAGACATGTACATAGAGACCAACGAGATCGGCCTACCTATGGTACGTCTTGACTCCGTTTCTGATCATTTCAAAAAGAGTGCCAGCAGTAGAATAGGACATCATTGTATCGTCGCCATTGCGACCATTATAGGTGGCTCACTTTTATATAAACTAAACTGACTTACGGCAAGTGGCGGACTCAAAAAGGTGAGAGTCAATGAGACAATTTAGCAAATTATGTGCGATGAGGTCATCTGCCGCAATATTTGCATATTTTTCCGATCGGGAATGAACCGAGCTCTCCGTCTCTCCCATCCTCGTGCAGGTGTTTGCCACCAAGCTGACCTACCCGCAGCCCGTCACCCCGTGGAACGTGAAGGAGCTTCGTCAGGCCGTCCTCAACGGACCCGACGTCCACCCCGGTGCGTCCATGGTGATAAGCGAGGACGGGCACAAAACCATCCTGTCGGCCACCAACCTTGTACAGAGAGAAGCCGTTGCCAAGCAACTGATGACGCCCTGTCCCGGTCCACACACGATGTCCATGAAGATAGTAAGTCCGATACTATGATATGTAATGGTTGTAGTGCACAGACGCAAAGCCTTGTGTACCCTGCAGTGGGAGTTGACCTTTCATTGTCGGTGTCCTTTTGTCTGTCCAGGTGAAGCGTCATATAAAGAACGGAGATGTTATGTTACTCAACAGACAGCCAACTCTGCACAGACCCTCCATACAAGCCCACTGTGCACGCATCTTACCAGGAGAGAAGGTACCATCTATTCGGTCCAGGCTCATTCGTTCTGTTGTGTGTTAGAAATCAACATATGATGTATAACAAATTGCTCTTTTGTCTTCATTTGATGCTGCAGGTACTAAGGCTCCACTATGCCAACTGCAAGGCGTACAACGCTGACTTTGATGGAGATGAGATGAACGCGCACTTCCCTCAAAGTGAGCTGGGCAGAGCAGAGGCCTACACGTTAGTCAGCACTGACCAGCAGTACCTCGTCCCCAAGGTTGGTATATAATAGACACACTGTAGATAGAATACCTTCATAGAGTCCTAACACAGCTCGCCACAGACCTGAACTCCTTGGTACCAATAGTTGTAAATCTAAAGTTTGAATCTGCTATGTGGCACATTCATTTACATTACGTAGCCAGTAATTAGTGTCGGCTAATTGTTGCATGCTAATTAAGCTTTTTCTTATTCAATTGACCCTCCGCTAAGTCCCGCCCCTCAAACGTAGGATGGCCAATTATTGCGTAGCATCAACAGCTATCAAGAGCTATCCAGCTCTGCTCCGTAGATTCATCTATGTCATTTCAGATTATCCTAGTTTTCATCCTGGTTTAGTGGATTTAGAGCTAGTCGTGGTTAAACGTTATGTAATACTGATACTCGTTACCCAGAGAGGTTGGAAGGAGAAATCTGTTTCTAAAACGTTACGTTACTGGGTAAAAAATGTATTGGAATAAAAAAGGTGCCATGACACAAACTGTCTGACTTGATAATGGACTTATGTTCGTACTCGCCAAACGCAGCCTTGTCAAATTCAGTGCTTCCTCCTCAGTGGATGCCACTGGCCAAAATGGCTGCTACAGTGAAGGTGTAGTTCATGGGCCCCATGGTGCTCCATCATGGCCTCTGGGGATAAATATGTACTACACACAAACACACACACACATGTGATCAAATGAACTGAACCGGTGAAGAGTGTCTACAAAACCATATACACAACTGAAGCTGATATTGTCTCTTAAATCTCGTGTGAGAGTTAGTCCTCATCCACGTTGTCCAACTCAGCCAAATATTCAGCCATGGCATTGAAAATCTACCGACGTCGCTGTCACTGGGCAAAAGTGTTCAGAAGTGATTGTGCTCAGCAGCAGGCAGCTTTTAGTGGCCTACACATTCCTAATAGCGCACACAGGTCCGCGCTCATGTTTTTCTCTCTCTTTAGGATGGTAAACCTCTAGCGGGTCTGATCCAGGACCACATGGTGTCCGGTACGAGGATGACGATACGAGGCTGTTTCTTCACCCGAGTCCAGTACATTGAGTTGGTGTACAGAGGACTCACCGACAAACCAGGCAGAGTTACACTGCTGCCGCCGGCCATACTCAAACCACAGCAACTCTGGACAGGAAAGCAGGTAATTCAACCTTTGACTGGGCTTGAGGTTATCGTTCAACGCGATAATGCCACGATAATAATCCTAACATGTCTACGATAACAGAGCGATATTCAATTCTGCTCGTTGTAGCAAAAAAGTAACCTCCTGCGAGCGAGCATACGTCTGATTTTGTGTTTATGTGGAAGAGAGAAGTGAACCCTCAATCATCGGGGCTTTCACAAAGGCAACAAAATATCAACGTGACTGTACTAGAAAACTACGAGTGTACATGAATGTAACGCCTCTGCAAACTCATTTGCACTATTGTGTCACTGATTTGGTGATTGTTGCAGGTGGTGTCGACGCTCCTGCTGAATGTAATCCCACAGAAGGCTGTGCCTCTCAACCTGGCTGGCAAATCCAAAATCCCCAGCAAAGCTTGGATCCAAGTCCCACCACGAGCTGCTCCAGGATACAAACCTGACAGCATGTGTGACTCAGAGGTACACACACACACACACACACACACACACACACACACACACACACACACACACACACACACACACACACACACACACACACACACACACACACACACACACACACACACACACACACACACACACACACAAGACATGTGCCAAACATAGACTGTATATAGAGGTGGACGACGCATCTCCAGAGTGAGTTAAAGCATCAGATGTGTTTCCATTATCTCCAGGCTGGGCGATAATTCAATATCATTTATTGTCTTTTAGTGGAATCATATCATAATTAAATCATGTATCCAGATATCATGATACACCATTACGTTGTCTAAATTGATATTAACAAACGCATGACTCAAGTTTCTCAGAAAATCTAATTATTTTGCCCACATGTTTTTGATCAAATCAGAAAATGCTCAATAGTTTTAAGTATTTCAATATCGACAATTTATTTAGAGATTTTGTGTTATTTAAACCAATGAACATAGGGAAGACATAAAAGGCACTAATCCACACACAGTAAGTATTTAGAATAAAACATGCAGCCGTGTCAAATTCAGTGCTTCCTCCTCAGTGGATGCCACTGGCCAAAATGGCTGCTACAGTGAAGGTGTAGTTCATGGGCCCCATGGTGCTCCATCATGGCCTCTGGGGATAAATATGTACTACACACAAACACTTCCTCCTGCAGTACTTTAATGAATACAAAACATCCCGGATACAGGCGCCATCTTGCGCTGGTGACATATTTCGGATGCCAATTGCCAGCACGGCCACAGCTGGTTCGCGTGAGAGCGACCGAGCTGCTGCACTTAACTGATGTGAGCACTTAGCTGTAAAATCTCTATTAATACATTTATGATCAAATTGACGCATGTTGCAACAGGTTCTAAAGATAAAGATAGAAGCCTACAGATCACAGTGTAAAAATGACCACGTCTCCATAGATCCCCTGGTTTTTACGTAGAAACGTAACATTTTAGAAAAGTTCCTCCCCTCCAACCTCTCCGGGTAACGAGTATCACAGTTGCACAACGTTTAACCCACGACTAGCTCAAAATCCACAAAACCTGCCTGAAAATGAAGAAAACCTGAAACGACTGCACAAGAGTCTAAAAAGCAGAGTCGGATAGTTTTGGGACTCTTGTCAGAGCTGGCCGATGCTACGCTATGATTGGCCAGTCTGCGTTCGAGGGGCGGGACTTAGCGAAGGGCCAATTCCCGAGTCTCCCGCTCTGTGACTACCTTACTCGGAGCTGCCGCCAATCGCAGCTGTCAATCATGATGCCACACTCCCTATTCAAGGCATCGAATAATGAATTCACACCAAACGTAACATAAACAATGAAATGTATTTACCCCTCTTTCTCCGTTTCCCAGGTGGTGATCCGTCAGGGGGAGCTGTTGGTGGGGGTTCTGGACAAAGCCCACTACGGCTCGTCAGCCTACAGTCTGGTCCACTGCTGCTACGAGCTGTACGGAGGGCAGACCAGTGGCAAGCTGCTCAGCTGTCTGGCTCGACTCTTCACCGCTTACCTGCAGCTGTACAGAGGCTTCACTATGGGTGAGAGCCCAGATACAGTTCGTGTACATGCCGAGCCATTTGTTGCTCTCCTGACAGACATATTCCAGACAGCATTACTGGTTTAAGTCTGTCAGTTTTTGTGTACGATTACTCAAGGCAGAAGAAGAATATTACCTTTAAAACCTTTGTGTGCTTGTGTCTAGGTGTGGAAGACATCCTGGTGAAACCAGCCGCCGACAGGCAGAGGAAAGAAATCATTGAAAAATCTCTGCAGATTGGCACCAGAGTGAGTTAAAGCATCAGATGCGTTTCCATTATCTCCAGGCATAATTAAATCATGTATCCAGATATCATGATACACATTACGTTGTCTAAATTGATATTAACAAACTCATGAAAGTCAAATTATTCTGCCCACATGTTTTTGATCAAATCAGAAAATACTCAATAGTTTGAAGTATTTCAGGAACGATTTAGTGTTATTCAAACCAAATGTCATATATATATTATAATGACATAAAAGGCACTACTCCACACGCAGTAAGTATTTAGAATAAAACACGCAGCCTTGTCAAATTCAGTGCTTCCTCCTCAGTGGATGCCACTGGCCAAAATGGCTGCTACAGTGAAGGTGTAGTTCATGGGCCCCATGGTGCTCCATCATGGCCTCTGGGGATAAATATGTACTACACACAAACACACACAAACAATCAGTAAATTAGATTTGTCTAATTGTACATATTGTGGCTTCAAATGCAACCATAAACTTGCAACAACTGATCCTTTTGGCCACTTGGGGGCAACAGAAACAACTGTGTCTGTCTGCTGTTCTGCTGAGCCGGTAGTGCACAGTGGGTCTTTGGAGCTTTTCTCCTGAAAACAACTTCCTGCTGCGGCCAAAAACGTTTGTAGTGCTCTTATCTTTTTCCTTTCCATGTCTAAGGCCCTCCAGGCAGCCTTCAACCTGCCCTCCAATGTGGATCAAGATGTGGCCCAGAGCCGCTGGCAGGATGCTCACCTCAACCCGGACCAGAAAGACTTCAGCATGGCCGACCACAAGTTCAAAGAAGTGGCCAACCAAGTGAACAACGACATCAACAAGGTAACCTGCCAGTACTACTAGCAGCACCACCATCACTACTACTACTACTGACATTCAGTACAGCGAACGATGACTCAATCCAAATGGCATAATACCGGCATGGAGAAATGGAATAGAAGCACATATTGTATGTTGTTTCCACCGCAGGATCTTTCCCCAAATTTTGTGTCTGTCATGGGCCCCACTTTACGGCCCAGTCCCACTTTCTGTTCAAGTTGCAAATCACTGTATCCCCGCAAGTATTGCTCCTATATTACAAGGTAAAAGACGGTTTCAGTCATTCCCATCCAGCCTGTGCGTGTCTAGATCTGAAGGTGTCAGAAGTGTCTTTTTATCATTTCAATCAGTGCAGCCATCTGTCTGCACAGCTCCTTCTCCGTCTCACGTAACCACAACCTGAACTGAAGCGTTTATTTACACTTCAAGTCTGTTTTTTTTTTTCTGACAATACGCACATAAGCACGAAGTTGGTGCTCAATAAAAGGCACTGAACAATATATTTATTTACATTTTGCAGCCAGCAGAGCACAGTGTGCACAGTGAGTCAGGGGTTTTCTAACACCTGCACCCGCCTGACCGGTTATGATAACCTGACCTACACAGTGCCAACTTTGTCCATAATATTAGCACAGTAGGCCCTTTTCACAGCCTACACGCACTACAAGAGCCCTGGCCGACCTAAATGGAACCCTGTAGCCCACCTGTGTGTGCAATGTGTCGGATGTTTGCGTGAGTAAACGTAACACTAACGCGGTGACTGATCTACGTAGGAGAAATGGTAAAGACGTATAGAACAAGGCTATTATGTAAACATGTGTTCCAACATCGTCAAGCCTGTGTCCCTTCTCGCGTGTGCTTTCGTGACAAAATGTTACCTAGTGTGTGACATCCTGTCGCCGCACAGTCACGTAGTGTGAAAACCACATTGTCTTTAAGACCGCAAGTTGTGTAATGTGAACGGTGCAGCGATCTTTGAAAGACTTTCTAGCGACGGCCCACATTTCCCATCATGCAGTGCTGGACTGAGTATTGTGTTGCTTTTGCTGTTTTATGTTCCGAAATGCAAATGTCTGTTCAGACTATGGTGGTTTATGTTGGTAATTGTAATTTTTATGCTGGTTTACGTTTTAACGATTAGTCAGATAGCTGTTGAGTTTCTGGAGACCAGCTGCATTTATTAAAAGTATCATACAGATTGTCTAAGTAGCCATCAAACATACATGTCCCCTTTTAATCCATTCATTACATCAATTCAAACATCAGTCCAGCGTTTCCCCTAGATCTACTGTCATGCAGGGGTGGTGAGCATGAGGACCATAGACCTGTTTCCTGGTGCACATTTTTAAATAATAGCTGATAAGTTAAGGTAAACAATGCCTCTCAGGTGGTCCAGAGGCAGCGTCTGATGTTGCTGCATCGCCTCAGCCACCAGATTGATGGTGTTCGTTTCTTTCCGGGAACTTCTTTTGACTGCTTTGTTTGCGTCGTGTGTGCGTTTGTAGGTGTGCATGCCCGTCGGACTCCACACGTCTTTCCCAGACAACAACCTCCAACTGATGGTCCAGTCAGGAGCCAAGGGATCGACTGTAAACACCATGCAGGTACCTCCCCCACACTTCAATAAACGCTGATGAACCGAAGGCTATTAAACAAAAAATACCCTAACCCTGTGTGTGTGTGTTTTTGTGTGTGTTGTGTGTTTTGTTTGTGTTTGTTTGTTTGTTTTCAGATTTCATGTCTACTGGGCCAGATCGAGTTGGAGGGCCGCAGGCCTCCACTGATGGCTTCTGGGAAATCCTTGCCGTGCTTCCAGCCATATGACCCCTCCCCCGGTGCTGGGGGCTTCATTTCTGGAAGGTTCCTCACGGGCATCAAACCACAGGTACACGAGGAGAGATGTGTTGTGTGGAGCAGTGGTTCTCAGCCTCTTTCCACGCCAACAAGACCCCTAAATTGACACACATTGGGGCACGGACCCCCAATTAGATAAGATCTCCTCCTTTTGAACAGATTTTGGTTGTTAGGCCATGATCACACCGAGTCGTGTCACTAGAAACGCGCCATGGATGTCAATGGAGTCGCACTGCTCGTCGATGTTGCGCTTGGCCCGGTGTTTATGGTTTCTTTGTCCTCAGTCAGATAACATGTAACTGGGGAAGATGTGACCTGTTAAACCAGGTGTTCAGCAGGTGTGAATTAAACCCCGGCTACTGCGATTATTTGTTGGGTTTGGGCTTTTTGCATGACACACTGACAGTAACACAGTGGGTAACGGTTAAACCACAGGCCACGTTCAACCACAGCGTGTGAGGAGAGAAAAACACATGATTTGTGTTCCAGACAGCAGAGGTTTAAACACGACTTCAACCTTAAAGTGCAGCTCAGCCAATGACGGAGCAACAGCTCCATGAGGACTAGTCCACAGTCCACAATATATCAGGATTTAGAAAGATCGCAGCCGTGTCAAATTCAGTGCTTCCTCCTCAGTGGATGCCACTGGCCAAAATGGCTGCTACAGTGAAGGTGTAGTTCATGGGCCCCATGGTGCTCCATCATGGCCTCTGGGGATAAATATGTACTACACACACACACATTAGGTGGCATGAGAGGAACTATTGGACAGCACTAATGTTCTGGGTCTCACCGTTTATTAGCCGTTCTTCCTACCATAGTATCAAACCATAGTGTGCTATAATGACAACAATAGTTTTACATTACAATTTTTCATTTTCCAGTAAGGAGTTCTTGGCCCGGGCCGCCAATCAAATCCAGCAATAGGCGGGCTTTACTACTTATCCACGGCCTTCCTGTTTTGATGCAGGTAGACGTTGTAGGGCTAGCTAGCTTGTTAGCTGTTGGGCTGTGAGAGAGCTACAGAGTATGTGAGAGGCGCACCACACCTTTCTGGCTAACCTGCCACGGTGATTTTTAAACGGCGGGGCCTGTACGGATGTATCAGCCCCTTAGATATGATTATGACCAGTATTCTATAATTGTCAACCACAGTTGAGATGTTCGTGGAAGAAGTGAAGCCAATGATCAGAGTAGTCACTCGTATGACTCTTGCTCACACTGGGCTCACTTAGTGATTTTAATAGTGAAAATGAACGATTCCTCGATGCTATGAATCTTGTTTCCATGCGACTCATTTTCTCTCCTTTTCCGTGTGTAATGTCGTTGTGTTCAGGAGTTTTTCTTCCACTGTATGGCCGGCAGAGAGGGACTGGTCGACACAGCTGTGAAAACGTCCAGATCGGGATACCTGCAGAGGTAACGTAAACCTCACCGCTTACTGAAAAAGGCTGCTGCCATCTTTAAAGTGTTGTGTGCAAAGGCATTCAATTCCCATTTGGCGTGGTTCATGTTCTCAGTCTCTCTCTCAGAAGCTCTTTGAAATGGAGACGCATCTAAGAAACAGAAAGGCAAACACTACGTTGCACATGTCTGTGCAGGTCCACTTCACTAGTTCTACATACATGTTATTTGCATAAATGTTATTTGCATAAATGTTATTTGCATAAATGTTTTCAGTTGCACCAGATCTGATAAGGGTTACCCATATCAGATAGAGAGAACTGCGCGGTTGACTTCATTGTTAAAGGCAACGGATAAAGCAAGCAAACACTACGTTGCACATGTCTGTGCAGGTCCACTTCATTTGCACAAATGTTTTCAGTTGCAGTTCTCTCAAAATGTTACATATACACCACCAGATCTGATAAGGGTTTTATCAGATCTGGTGGTGTATATGTAAAATTTTGAGAGAACTGCGCGGTTGACTTCATTGTTAAAGGCAACGGATAAAGCAAGCACTATCATATCATCAATGGGCCGGGAAAACCCCCGAAATATCACAGTTTTGTTGAGCATTTGTGTAACTTGGATCACAGAAAGATTGAATGTCTTTGGTTTTGTAAGTATAGAGAGTTTGCAGCAGTGAACCCCACGCAGGAGATCCAGAGGAACCTAGCAGAATGATAATGTGCTGTACTGAGAAAATGGCAATGAAGAACATCAGCTTTCACATTTCTGATTTTACACTGAAGAAATTCAGAAATCCTTCGTCAGACAACCGGGACAGCACAGCCCAACTGTGATCAATTCTGGGATTCAGGTGTTTTTTTGTCACTCTGGGTCTCCCGCCCCAATTTCACTCAATAACTCCAGACCGGCGTAAAGTCCAAAAGTAAACTTTTATTGAGAAAAAGAAACTGTTGTGATAACTATTTCTGATAAAATGTTGTCAAACTAAATATTCCGCTTCCATCCATATTTGTGGGCGTTCAGCCTTTCTAAAACAACACAAAGGACCCACCTGTAAGGTATCAACAGGGCGATCTAGCAGCAATTAAAGTTGTATTCATTAAAGAAAGTTGATTCAGTAAAAAAATCTGATGGATCAGTTTATTCAAGTCAACATAAAATGTGACAACAGATATTCAAAGTTTCATCCGATTTTAAAAAGGCCAATAAAAGCTTTGTATGTTAAAACAATGACATTCAGTTGCCTACAGCCCTAATTACAAAAAACATCGAGCCTAGCAGCATTTCACTACAGCAACAGAAATGCAACCGCTACCTAACTAATGGTTGAAATATAAACCAGCACAATAATGACACTTACCAACATACATCATGTTCTGAACAGACACTTCAAACTAACGGTATTAGAAATAAGAAACAAACAAACCACACTTTCATTTTGTGACATGAAACGGCAAACTCAGTCCAGCGCTGCATGATGGGAAATGTGGGCCGTCGCTACACGCATGCTGGTTAGAGCGGCGCTGTGTATATAGCAACAAGTGCACCCAGTGAGCTCGCTTTCAGCTCAGCTGGTCGGACCCTATTGGTTTTCTGTGCAGCCGAACAAAGGGCTAAGAAAGACAGTATAGACCTACTCACATAAGGGTACTACTTCGTTCACACTGTTCATTCAGCCTATCTCTCCACTACTGTGGGTGGAGGAGAAAGGGAGCACTCTCCCAGCATCAGGCCCCCCCTACTTCCTGCACCCATGCTACTTAGTTACAATAACTGTCCTCATTAGGTTACCCGAGTGTTAGAATTATAATAAAAAAAAGGCTCCATGACACGAAACCAGCAACTGTACACTCTGTGACTTGATAATAGACTTATGCTCGTACTCGCTAAAATGCAGCCTTGTCAAATTCAGTGCTTCCTCCTCAGTGGATGCCACTGGCCAAAATGGCTGCTACAGTGAAGGTGTAGTTCATGGGCCCCATGGTGCTCCATCATGGCCTCTGGGGATAAATATGTACTACACACACGCATGGTTGTATGGGCTGAACCAGTGAAAGTGTGTATGACAGCTGCCATACACACTTGTTCTGGGTCGTACAGTTTATAAGCCATAGCCATGTTTATCAGTTTGAAGATTTGAGGTTCAGTAAAATAAATGATGATTTTGTAACTGTGTAAAATCTGTCTATGACAAAGGGTCATGGTGCGAACCAGAGCAGGACCACCCTCAGGATGAAGAAACTCACCCTAGGACGCTTTGTCCTCTCCTCCTACTGACCTTGCCGCCTTTCTCTCTCTCTCTCTCTCTCCTATCCTGGCCTCTGCAGATGTGTCATAAAGCATCTGGAGGGCCTGGTAGTGCAGTACGATCTGACGGTGAGGGACAGCGATGGCTCCGTGGTCCAGTTCCTGTACGGCGAAGACGGACTGGATATCCCCAAGACTCCGTTCCTGCAGCAAAAGCAGTTCCCTTTCATAGAGGACAACTACGAGGTAAAAACCGAGCAAAGCGCAGGCACAGTGTTGTTTCTGTGAACGCGCCACAAATAATTACACACACATTAATAATGCTGATGGTATTTAAATGCATTTTGTCATATTTTTCTGTCTGTGTGTAATGGGGGTATCTGTTTTTGGCTTTACTGGGATTACCTTGATTAGTGCACCGCATATGCTATTCGGTCAAACAATGAAAGCCTTCTGATTACCTGGAACTGGAGCAGAGGTTTAAAACACGGCTGCACCATTGGAAGTAGCTGTTGGCAGCTCCTGTAATGCACCCATGAATGTACAGACAACCATCACTGGATTACTTCGATACTGCAGAATAAGACGCATCTTTTTTTCTATGATTTCCAAGTGAATTTCTGGACGTTTATAGTTTCTTTGTCCTCAGTCAGATAACATGTAACTGGGGAAGATGTGACCTGTTAAACCAGGTGTGAATTAAACCCCGGCTACTGCGATTATTTGTTGGGTTTGGGCTTTTTGCATGACACACTGACAGTAACACAGTGGGTAACGGTTAAACCACAGGCCACGTTCAACCACAGCGTGTGAGCAGAGAAAAACACATGATTTCTGTTCCAGACAGCAGAGGTTTAAACACGACTTCAACCTTAAAGTGCAGCTCAGCCAATGACGGAGCAACAGCTCCATGAGGACTAGTCCACAGTCCACAATATATCAGGATTTAGAAAGATCGCAGCCGTGTCAAATTCAGTGCTTCCTCCTCAGTGGATGCCACTGGCCAAAATGGCTGCTACAGTGAAGGTGTAGTTCATGGGCCCCATGGTGCTCCATCATGGCCTCTGGGGATAAATATGTACTACACACACACACATTAGGTGGCATGAGAGGAACTATTGGACAGCACTAATGTTCTGGGTCTCACCGTTTATTAGCCGTTCTTCCTACCATAGTATCAAACCATAGTGTGCTATAATGACAACAATAGTTTTACATTACAATTTTTCATTTTCCAGTAAGGAGTTCTTTGTGTTGTAGAACCATTGCGGTGCTGTTCTAGTAGTTCGGTGCGATGCCTGTGATACCTCCAATCCTCCCTCTCCAACACTCTTTGTTTTTGATGTTGATTAACCTGCTCGCCTCAAGTTCACACACAAGTTAAATATTGAACATCAGTGTTTAAATACAACATTGATTCACGAACAGTAAAAAGCAATCCCCGTTCCTCTCAGGTCATCAAGAGGTCCCAGCGCCTGGACCAGGTTTTGGCTCGTCTGGACCCTCAGGCCGCCAATCAACACTTTGCGTCTATCCAGAGATGGAGAGCAAAGAGAGAGGTGGCAGGTCCGCGGAGAGGTAGATAACAAAGTTTGTTTTGGCACCAACGTTATCTTGTATCTCTGCTGCACAAAGATCTGTTGGATTTCTAATCAAGTTTCAGATAAATATTTAACTTGACTGACTAAATACACTTTAGTATCCACTCATTGTGTGTTTTTGTCGTACTGATTGTTTGGTAATTTATGTAATTCAGAACAGGAGTTTCTAAAATTCCATAAATCCTTGTGTGGTCTAAAATCCCACTGTGAGCTATTGTGGTTCAGTAGCAGGTCAATAATATAATCGGGAGAATGCATGAATTGGACAATGAAATGTTGCATGCTCTATTTGTACCTATGTGAATATTTGTGGTGTTATATTTGTGTATATGTGTTTTAATCTCTCGTCAGGAGCGTTCTTGCTGTTTTCTCAGAAGAAGCTGTCCAAACTGAAGCAGACGGAAGAACGAACACAACCAGATGTCTACTGCAGAAATGTTGCTGAATCACAGGTATCAAAATGTAGAAACGATGTGACAGTTTCCTGGATGTTGACACACACTCTCTCCAGCCTCGGTGCATACGGACCGCTGACCTTTTAACCTCCTCTGACCGAGCTGTACTTCTGAACTCCGCTCCCTCCGCAGCTCTTCAAACAGTGGCGTTCTCTGGAAGAATCCAGCAAGTCGAAATACATCAGGAAGACGTCCCGCTGCCCGGGGCCCACCCTGGGCCTGTTGAAGCCTGACATCTGCTTCGGCTCGGTATCGGAAAACTTCCACAACATCACGGAGAATTACCTCCAGAGCGAGGACAGGAGGAGCCGAGACAGCGTGGACACCCACAGGTACAGACTCGGCGAAAAATACATATTCTATCAAATGTATTACAACTTAATGAAGCCGAGAAATGTTACAAACTGAAGTACATACCTCGCTCAACTCTCTCTCTTTCTCTGTGTGTCGTCAGCCTCCGGCAGCTGTTGCACTACAAGTGGCAGCGCTCGCTGTGTGATCCGGGTGAAGCGGTGGGTCTGCTGGCGGCTCAGTCCATAGGCGAGCCCTCCACCCAGATGACCCTCAACACCTTCCACTTTGCCGGCACAGGAGAGATGAACGTCACTTTGGGAATACCCCGGTAACGTCTCCTCTCGTCACCTTTTATGTACAGATGAACACATTATTCACGACTCTTGGAACAGGCAGAAAAATAAGAGTCACATGTCGACTGTTGCGTCGGTCTCGGCTTTGGTTTCACCGAATAGGAAAAATAAATGTGTGAAGCAAAAGTTGTGGTATGAGCATGCGTGAGTAGAGTCTAATGTGTGACAGTTTGGAGCTCTGCAAATGTCCCGGCAGGACTGTTCTGGCGTTCCTTTCGTCATATTTGTCCTCTTATGTCTCACTCTCTTGAAATCCGTCTACCTGTCTCGCAGACTGAGAGAGATCCTGATGGTGGCCAGCTCCAACATTAAAACTCCCATGATGAGCGTCCCAGTGCTGAACACCAAGAAAGCCTTGAAGAGGGCCAAGACACTCCGTAAGAAGCTCACCAGAGTCTGTCTGGCTGAGGTAAGGATCTGCTTCTCTTGCCTCTTTTTGTATTCTTTCTTTTCCTCTTCTATTTTTCTCTTCATCCCGTCTTTTATTTTCATTGTGTGGTTTCTTTGGTGTTTTTTTATGATGCCAGCACTTGTTCCTTTCTTCCCTCCTGTCTGTCTCTTCTTTTATCTCCTCATGCATTTGTTGTGATACTCATTGTGCTTTGAGATGTCCTCACCTGTGTGCTTTACCCAAACTTTTGCATTTGAGAGGTGTTGGGGAATTAAAAATAGGAACTCACCATAACTCTGTTTGTGTGTGTGTGGGAGCAGGTGCTGCAGAGGGTGGATGTGGTAGAAACTGTGCGGCTCGAAAAACAGCGATCGTTCAAGGTCGCCTTCCACTTCCTGCCACAAGAACGTTACTGTGAGGATAAGCTGCTATCACCCCAACAGATCCTCCACTACATGGAAACTAGGTGTGTCTGTCTGTCTCTCTCTGTGTCTGTCTCTCTCTCTCTGTGTGTGTGTGTGTGTGTGTGTGTGTGTGTGTGTGTGTGTGTGTGTGTGTGTGTGTGTGTGTGTGTGTGTGTGTGTGTGTGTGTGTGTGTGTGTGTGTGTGTGTGTGTGTGTGTGTGTGTGTGTGTGTGTGTGTGTGTGTGTGTGTGTGTGTGTGTGTGTGTGTGTGTGTGTGTGTGTGTGTGTGTGTGTGTGAGAGTGTGAGAAATAACCTGATATTAACTTGTTTGTCCTCCCAGATTTTTCACTCTCCTGCTCGCCGCCGTTAAGAAGCGGAGTGCCAAATTGGCGTCCATTGCCGTAGAAACAAGGAAGGCCACCCCCGGAGATAAGGACCATGATGGCGAGGGAACAGCTGAGCCAGCAGGGGTCTGTTTTCCATTGGCTTGCCTTTGTTTCAGTGTTCCCATGTGATATTTTGGATTAGTGTAGTCGCTCATGTTGTGCATGTTTTTACCTGAACGTTTCTTTCCTTCCCTTGAAAATCCTCGTCATGTGGTACTCATCAGTTGGATGACGGGGAGGAAGAAGTGGAGCGAGAGGTTGTTGTTGATGACCAGGCGAACGAAGGAGACGCCGATGCTTCAGACGCCAAGCGAAAAGACAAACAGGAGGAGGAGGTAAGAAGACGGGTGAAATACTTTGTGTTAAATACCAATATCGTGTAAAAGCACAACCCGTTGATGTTCCCGGATTTGGAAAACTCGGACGTCTCTTGAACTTTCATTTAATTAATTTGCTGTGAGCCACTGATCTAATCCCAGCATCCCATAATTTCATAATAGACATTTAACAACGTCGGCGTGCTAACACGCTAATAACTTGTTGCTAAATAGCGCCAAACACAAAGTGCAGCTGGAGTTGATTGAAATGTCATTAGTTTTGCAGGTATTTGATCATAAACCAAATGCATGAACAGGATGATGGTGCTATGTGAAAAATGTAGGGATAACCAAAGTTATTAAATGTGTTTACCAAATATGGCAGTACATCCGGTTGTTGTTACACCCAGAGCATGGTGGCACCAGAGGAAATATATCACCAAGTTTATTAGAATACTATGAATGTCTCTACATCATTTTGTGCCAATCCATTTCGTAGATGTAAAGAAATATATAATTATATAGAGGAAAAGTCAGGAGATCACCAAATCAGTAAGACTCCTCCTCTGGGGACCATGAACAGGCCATTCTTAGAGTAACGTGGCCTAAATTAGCGTGGCTAACAATCTAAAGAAGCTGTTATTTCTGACAGAAACACAGTCTAGAATGCTGCTTAAATTCCCTCTTTTTTTTTTTACATTTCTCGTTCTGAGCAATGTATCAAGTACCTCTTTTCTTTTAAAAGTCCTCTTCACACAGGACGCGATGCTTTCATGTATCTTTGTTTGATATCATACTAGAGCGAGTGGATAAATAGGGTAACTGCTAATGCAGTAATGTAATTGGAGGCACTACGTGCTCTATGTGTGTATATATGTGTGTGTGTGTGTGTATATATATATATATATATATATATATATATATATATATATATATATATATATATATATATATATATATATATATATATATATATATATATATATATATATATATATATATATATATATATATATATATATATATATATATATATATATATATATATATATATATATATATATATATATATATATATATATATATATATATATATATATATATATATATATATATATATATATATATATATATATATATATATATATATATATATATATATATATATTAGGGGTGTAACGGTTCACAAAATCCACGGTCAGGGAACAGCTGCTTAAATGCTTCGGGAGAGTTTGAAGCGCGTGTGCTGCTCCAGGTTTTCGTTTACTTCCACCCATATCAGAGTGAAGTATCAGAGTGAAGCTAGACAGGCCCAGTAGTAATATCCCAGTCACCACAGAAAGGTCTACCCTCTCCCCAGACAATGGAGATATTCTCATCTTTTTGAAAATAATGTCACAGTAATGGTAAACATTATTGTGTATTTGAATGACATAACCTGACAGGAAGTAAACATTGACTCAAATTGTTGCCGAGCAGTTCAGTTCAGTGTAAACAGTGTAAGCTAGCTCACTGGCTGTTTCTTTCTTTCAATATTGATCAAAGGATGAGGGCATCAACATACCTCATGTTGCACTTAAACTTAACAGAATTGAATATTCTTGAATGTTTTATTTTTATTTATTTATTTCATTTTGTTTCAAATTGGACATCTTCAATATTTTAGTTTTTATGTAAGACTATAGCCCAAAGTTCTTTGCTTTCAGTGTTCTTGAAGTTCTTTAATTAATAAATGGAAAGCAAAGTTATATTTGACTCCTCCCCTTTTCTTTGTTGATCCGATAAAAATTATCCGAACCGTGATCCGAACCGAACCGTGAGGTTTGTGATCTGTTGCACCCCTAATATATATATATGTGTGTTTTTTTATTTTAAAAAATATTTCCCTCAAATAAATCCCCTTTTTAAATGACTAGTTCAACATCTTGGAAAATATTCAAATTCTCTTTCTTTCCAGTGGTTAGATGAGAATATTGATGCCACTCTCACATCTGTGCAGCCGTGTCAAATTCAGTGCTTCCTCCTCAGTGGATGCCACTGGCCAAAATGTCTGCTACAGTGAAGGTGTAGTTCATGGGCCCCATGGTGCTCCATCATGGCCTCTGGGGATAAATATGTACTACACACACACACATTAGGTGGCATGAGAGGAACTATTGGACAGCACTAATGTTCTGGGTCTCACCGTTTATTAGCCGTAGCCTGTCAAGATGTTCACTTTGAAGATCTGAGGTTCAATAAAATAAAATACCCTTTAACCCTCTTAAGTGTGAAAAAAACAATATATATATATATATATATATATATATATACTATTCACATTTTTACAACCTCTACTTAGTCTCTCCTGTCCTCTCCTCAATGTGTACAGCAGTTCATCAAGGTTTCACAGAATTTCTGTCTTGATCTCCGGCGAGTCATTCGTGGCGTCATAGTTACGCTGAGAAACACAGAATGTAATGCTTGTTACAGGATCTGGTTAAAGCAAAAGGTTTATTTGGGCAAAAGTTTAAATGAAACATCTAGAATTTTCATGAAATATCAATATTATCGTTGGTCACACATGATGTGTTCGTCGGAAAGATGATAATCTGACAACAATGATGGTTCTTACGGCTTCTGGCTAAAATGAACAGTGTAGTTTTGGCCATTGTTTAAAGAAAACATGCTTTTCAATCCTGGTGCTACGGTTTAACCAGGGACCATGTTAACTGGCGACCTTCAGCCGAATGAGTCTCATGTTGTCGTAGTTACGGCAGCTGTTGAAAATGGGAAGATAACACGTAGCTGTCCTCGTGAATGTCCCATTGTTTAATTTTGCAGTACAGTGTCAAACCTTCTAATTTACAGTATATGGTCAGAACATACCGGATTCCACGCCGGAGAGTCTTTTGATGAAACGAGTCCACTGGAGTTTGAAACGTCGCTTGTTGTTTATGTGTTGAAACAGGAAGAGAGCTCGTTGCTCTTCCTTTGAAATAATAAAGTTGGTAAAAAAACACATAATCGTCTTTGGAGCCTGTTTTGTGCAAACATGTGTCACGTAGAAGAACTCTGTAGCACAGTTAAAATAAGAAGACAAATGCATATAAATATAAATAAATCATATTTACGGGATTCAAACTCATTTCATGGTGTGGTAAAAAAGTGGATAATCGGAAGCACTACCACTACGCCACCATCAGCATACTTTGTTGGCTCATAGGGTCAATTTAAACAACGTACAACACAGTCAGCACTCGCTCCTAAGAGCAGAGGGCCACCAGATCAACTTGTGACCACACTGTGGGTTTACCACGGAGCACTCTGAGTAATACAGAGCAGTTTAGAATACAGCTGGTCTCCGAAACAAACGGACGCCTTTTTGAAATTCAAAACGTCTTTGTATCTCTGCAAATGAATGAGGCAAATGTTTGTGATGTTGTCATGAGGTGAAAATACACAATGTGGACATAACGCATCAGAGCAAACAAGAAAAGCAAAGTGAAGAATTTAACCAGCCAACAACACAGAGATGTCAAACAGTTCATTTGAGTAAAAGACAATCACATTTAATTTGACTCATATAGCATCACAATATGTAAAACATGGTGGCACTATTTGTGTCCAGCTTGCTATTGACCAGGTTGAATGGTCGTCCTTAAAACTGTATATTGTGTGGAAAGCCGATGGCCTCTCTTTAAACCATGAATCGGTTTCTTCTTGAGTGTGCCCACCATGTATTACATATTGTGATGCTATATGAGTCAAATTAAATGTGATTGTCTTTTACTCAAATGAACTGTTTGACATCTCTGTGTTGTTGGCTGGTTAAATTCTTCACTTTGCTTTTCTTGTTTGCTCTGATGCATTATGTCCACATTGTGTATTTTCACCTCATGACGACATCACAAACATTTGCCTCATTCATTTGCAGAGATACAAAGACGTTTTGAATTTCAAAAAGGCGTCCGTTTGTTTCGGAGACCAGCTGTATTCTAAACTGCTCTGTATTACTCAGAGTGCTCCGTGGTAAACACACAGGGTCACAAGTTGATCTGGTGGCCCTCTGCTCTTAGGAGCGACTGCTGACTGTGTTGTACGTTGTTTAAATTGACCCTATGAGCCAACAAAGTATGCTGATGGTGGCGTAGTGGTAGTGCTTCCGATTATCGTTTTTTGGGTTCAGAGGGTTAAACCATAATTAAAAACATATGACAAATCTAGCACCAGTGCAGTTTTGCCATTTTTAAACCATTAACTCCCATCTCTGTTTGCCTCTGCAGGTAGACTATGAGAGCGAGGAAGAGGACCGAGCTGACGATGCCGAGGATAAAGAAGATCAGGGGGAGGACGAAGGGGTGGGATTGGAGGAGGAGGAGGAAGAGACCACGCCGGAGGTGCCCCAGCCAGAGCCGGCAAGAGTGAGAGCGAAGAGGAGGACGAAAGGAGCAGTAAAAGGGCAAAGAGACGGAGAGGAGATGTTTGATCAGATGAGGATAAACTTGGTTCTGGATTCCAACCCGGCGATAGAGCGGTATCTCTACGATCTAGAGCACGAGCTCTGGTGTGAGGTGAGTGTGTACGTGTTACGAGAGCCGCGCTTCAGAAGTTCCCGCTAATTTTTTGTTCTGGGAAAACTTTTCAAGGAACTAAGAGGTTCCTTCAGCCCATTGTTGTGTGTGTGTGTGTGAAGACCCACAAAGATTAGGAAAATGAGTCTGCTGACGTTTGAAAAAGCAACATGACGGGCCGAAGGCCGCTGGTGGTCGTAAAGGTGAACACACTGCGGTTCAGTTTGCCTGCAAGTTTCATCCAAAAAACAGACTTAAATCAAATTACCTATGTTTTTTTGTTTTTTTCTCACTGTTTTCCGGTTGTCCGTCCGTCCGGTCCATTCTTGTGAACTTCTTCACATTAGGCACAAACGTCCACCGAGAATCCATAGTCTAATTATGACAATTTCACACAAATGTGATGACATTTTGTACGGACATGGATGTAAACCTGACGAGTTGGCGGAGGAATACAGCCGTGAGGTTTACTTTACTTTTAATGTTCTCAAACAAGAAGAAATGCTCTCTTCATGTCCTGAAATGGTCCAAAATTGATACTCGAGTACCTCCTTGTTTTATGAATGAAGCGGTACACGAGTTGGACCAATCGGGGACGGTCATCCCTGAAAACTCCACCCGAAAGTTCCTGATCTTTTAGAAAGTATCGCCCCGAAAAGCAATGAGATGCTCCAAACGATCTTAGTCCCCGGGCAAAGTTCCTGCATTTAAAAAAGGAGTTTAATTTCCCTGAAAAGTAGTCCCAGGACTAAGATTCCCTTGGTGGTAATGCGCCTTGGCAGATAAAAATAATTCTAGGTTTACATGTTGACACTTGAGAGCAGTTGGTGTAGCCACAGCCTCAAGCAGCTCAATCCTCTCCACGACTGTAAGGCAAGCAATGAAGCAACTTCATCGTGGCTTATTACATCATCACAATCCCATAATCTTTCCTTGGACACGAGGCCATCCACCTCGGTCGTGGAAACTTCTAGTTGGAGCATTTTACATCCCTTTCCCCCTGGCGGATTTCCAAAATAGTCTTTCTTTTACTGATGGAACCACTTCATGATGCTGTTTTTTTTCCAGTTTCAAACCTCAAACAGCTATCATTAGGAAGCGGTGCACTTCACCCAAACACGCTCCACTAATTATAAAATACTGACCAATATTGAGATCAGGTTTGGAGATCGAGTCCCTAAGGGGAAATAGTGCTTGTACTCTTATAGGCTATAGGCCCACGGTGGTGGTGGTGGTGGTGGTGGTGGTTGAGACGTGCATGCGGTAAAATAGAAGCAAGCCTACCCACTTCTGCTGCAGTCTGAGTGTTGTGACTGACACTCTGTTCATATAAAAAGATCATGTCATGTTTACAGTTAATTCAATTAACTGTTTAAAAAGAAACTAAAGGCTATCTTCTTACCCTAATAACTGCATACCGTTTAAGTCATTTACTCTAGATTTGTCTTTACCGAAGCCGCCAAAAGGACGCTAACCGTAGCCTGGTTCTAACTCCCTTACCTACTTGCTGTAAAAACTGGGAGCTGCCGGTTTTTGGGCGTTGCCCAAATCAGTTGTGGGAGAAGTGCTCAGAACTTTTACTTAAGTAAAAATAGTAATACCACAGTGTGAAAATACTTTGTTACAAGTAAAAGTCGTGCATTCAGAATCTTTCAAAAGTAAAAGTCTGCTATGCTCAGTCCTGGTTCTCATACACCGAGTCTGTTCCACCAGGTATTTCGCACACACTGCCCTTCATTCCCTTCATCCGCCTCTCGTCTCCCCCGTTCATAGGTGGACCTGGTCGTACCGGCGAGCAAGGTGCACTTTGACCTGACTTCGGTCCTGTCGACGCTGGCCCAGAACGCCGTCATCGTGGAGACCAAAGGCTTGACTCGCTGCCTGCTGGGTGAAACCACCACGAAGAGAGGAGAGAAGGAGACGGTGTTCAACACAGAAGGCATCAACATGCAGGAAATGTTCAAACACAGCGATGTACGTTTGTTTCAACATGAGACTACACTGTGGTTTTAGGGGTGATGGACAGATTGCCTAGAGTGGAATAGAGAAGTTAACCATATTTATAAATAAAAACAAGCATGACCGCAGATAACAGTTACAGTTGGTCGTATCTACTTCCGTTTTGACTGTTTTAAAATAATCTTTTCAGATAACTGACTCAGACTTGTGATTCAAATCTGTTGGTCACAATGTGACTCAGGCAAGTCTTTGCAGTGGATTCAAATATTGCAAAGCACCATTTAATTGCTTAAAAAATAAAATGCAGTGACTTGTTAATGAAAGAGCGTTTGGTTAGGGCTAATTGCTAATGAAGTATTATATATTACGTTATTATATAATGAGGTTGCACATATTGTTTTTTATCTTGGGTTGGTGATGATCCCAACATTGAGACTACATTTTTCCTCCAGATCTTGGACATCAACAGACTGTACTCCAATGAGGTCCATGCCATGGCGAAAACATATGGGATTGAAGTGGGTCTGAAGGTCATAGAGAAGGAGATCAAAGATGTCTTTGCCGTCTATGGTACACACACGCACACATAGTCAAACCCCAGATAGCAGACCACATGGTTGTCAGAACCACTCAGGTTTTGTTTTTCTCTGTCCGTGTCCAGGTATCGAGGTGGACCCCAGACATCTGTCCCTGGTAGCAGATTACATGTGTTTCGAAGGCGTGTACAAGCCACTGAACCGGCACGCCATCCAGTCCAACTCGTCCCCTCTGCAGCAGATGACCTTCGAGACCAGCTATAAATTCCTCAAACAGGCGACCATGCTGGGTGAGGAAATGGAAGATAATGATTATGCAGAAAAGAGAGAAAAACAAGTGTTGTCTACCCATTTGTTGACTGAGTGTGAGAAGAGGCATGTGACAGTGAAGCCGTTGTAACATGTACGTTAAGTACCTGTAATGGAAATGGAGCGTTACACTTTCTGAGATTCAAACGAGCGCAGTCGAGTTAATTATTACAGGAGTAATTATTCAAGGCGATCGTCGCTGCAGTTTTTTCGGAGCTGTTGTGGTTTTCTGTCAGAAGTTGGCTGTTCTCCTTGAACCTTGGAGCCACCGCTGCACTTCCCTTTGTGTGTTTTTGTTTGTTCATGGCTGTTTTTCCCCTCCTCTTTCAGGGTCACACGATCAACTGGTGTCACCATCAGCCTGCCTCGTGGTGGGGAAGGTGGTGAAAGGTGGAACAGGAATGTTTGATCTGAAACAACCTCTGCAGTAGGAGAGAAGACATTGAGACCAGAAGTCCGGTTGGATGGATGTGGCAAATAGGGACACTTCATGTGGACTGATATGATCACAGAGCTTTCAGTTCTGCTGACTCAAAATCCTATGACACTCTAGTTCTTTCACAAATGCATAAGAATAATAAATTGTATCTCAGTTCGTACTGAATGTGGTGGATGTGACTGTCTGCTCCTGCCAAATGTTCTTTAATATTTGAGGTTTTGATTAAAAAAATACTCTGCATTAATTCAGTTGAGAATTAATGTAAAACAATTAACGCTCTGTGTCTGGCAAATTAAATCACTGAGCAGTCGTCACTGTATAATTCTACAAACTGATCCATATCCACACATCTGTTAGAAAAGCAACCCTTTTTTTGTATTTAATAATAACATTAAACTTATAAATGTGTACAGAACAACGTGTGTTGTTATTTTTATTGTTTAATTGTTAATGAATTATTTACTTTAAGGGAACAATGATCAGATAACGGGGTAGATGTCCAGGGCTCTTATTACGCAAGACCGGAAATGATTGTGACAGCTTCTGCCGCTGATTGGCTCTCCGTCTGAAGAGCGAGGCTGGGATGAGAAGCCACGGAACAAATCGCTGATCACTTATTCTGTCTAAAGGACTCGTTATGCCCAAACGGTGGGTTCCATGCAAGGGTAAGTGAGCAAGTCGATACATGGAGGAGGAGAACATGTAGTGCAAAGGATAGTATTGTAGTATTGAGTGCAAAACAGCGCGTGTTGTGGTTTGGAGCAATAAAACGGTGGTCCGTGTCCCTGTAAATAGACCGAGGAACGATGTTAACTTAACGGGAGCTAGCTCGCTGCTTTAGCTGCATTTTAACATATTTGTAATTGTCGCTGCTGCTACCAAACGTTATCTTTTGCTCCGCTTTTAGGTGGTCTTTGATAAAGTTATTCGAGGTCCGTCCCCAATAGGTATTTCATATCCACGGGCCATATTACTGGCGAGACGTTATTTCATCCGGCAGGCTCCGAGCTGCGGTTAGTAACGTCCGCTAAGTGCGCATTGTTAGCGCCGTTATCTTGAAACGCTTTCCTGAGACTCCACAGAGCGGGGCGGTCGCGAGGGGTCCATGTATCTACAAAAATGTTAAACTTTGGTTCCAAAAACCATTCCGTACGAGCAACTAATATCTTCTAATAACGTGTAACAAGCTAACGATATCTACGTTTCAATGTTAAAGAGACGGTTCCCTTCGTTCTTGTCATTGTCAGTGAAAGTTGTCTCATTAACGGGTAGATCTACTTAACGTTACATATTTAGCGGACGTGGACGTTACCTCTACTCTATACCTTTACGTTACATTTTAGAGAAACTTTCTCCACACCTGAGGGACTACGTCACTAACGTCGGTTCCCTTAAAGATAAATAAAATGTATGTTATAACATACGAACCGTTTATGAGTTATGACTTTAACGCTATAGAGTAGACTAACCGTTACATATGCATACATGTAGCGTTAAAGGAGTTAAATGTGCTCCACCAGTAATGTGTAATGATACAGTAATAGAGCAATGAATAGTGTTCACAATATTACAGTTCAGCACAATGAGTGCTAACTTTAAATAGTGTAAGTATGTTTTAACCTGCACACTTTCGCATAAGTACAAGTTTGAATATGGGACGTTTACTTAGTCTCTTAAAGTAAGTAATTTGATATTTATTTCAGAGATGGATTCAAATACTTTTTTCATAGTTGTGCATTAAAATGATGTGCAGCCAGCTTGCGTGTCCCACACTGCAAATATGTCCTCAGCTGTAGCATGCATCACTGAGCTTGGATCTAAAAAATAACTTCTTCATTAATGAGTAAGTTTCCCATAATGCTTTGTTCCTTAACGTGGCTAATAGACTTGTATATATGACTGTCCCTGTGTGTCCAGGACCAGATCCCTGAGAGCGTCCCGCCCCCCTCACAGACACCAGAGGCCTTCTCAGATTCCAGTGTGGTGGAGACCAGCATGAGGCTTCCTAAATGCTTGGCAGCACCCAGGTGAGGCTCACGTTACACAACACAAAGACGGCTGCTGTTCTCTTTTAGGTAGACGGTACCACCGTCCTGAAGGTCTTGGAAGGTGATATCATAGTCACCGCCATATTGTTTATGTCTAAAAGGAAATATAGCATTTATTTAAAAAAAAACAAGCGCTCTAAATCTACGGTACGAACCCAGATGTGGCAGTTCAGATCTATTTTATTTTTGGGTGGAGTGTAATTGTCAACGGAGCAAGAAAAAGCTGGGAAAACAATGCTCTTTACTCATTCACAACACCGAAAAACCAGTGGAAATAAATATACGTATAATGTGTACGTGAATATCGATATCGATGTGGAGTTAAATAACCAATAAGGCTTTTTTGTTTTTTTTACTAAAAGACAGAGTAAGAATGCTTTCCACTAAAACAGGGCTTCTAGAATTTACTCCAGAACAGGCTTTATTCACTGCGATAAGTTCCCAACATGTCTTCAGTTACTTTCATCTACAAAGCACACGCTGTAATAAATAGAGCCGAGGGGCTTAAGTGGCTAGTCGGGCAACCTGCTATTCGTTTCACCTGTCGAGGCAGACAAGCAACAGCTTGTTGCTGCTAATTATCTCTCCGATCTTGCTATGCAGAAGGTGCTCAGCAACATTTTTGCTTCTGCGGTTTGTGCTGTGCACCTGCCATGCCGTCAGCATGTTTCCAGCGTGGTGCAGAGTAAACACCAGCCCCACTGTAGGAGTCACTTCACGCTGTACGTGTGGTCAGGGGGTTTTCCACTGAAACGGGCCGTCTCATCATGTCAGGCCGTGACTTGCGCTGGAACTCTTAATCGCTGACTCACCAGTCTCGTATGACAGCACCTATTCACTGTACATGGGATGTACCTGCTCCTCCCTCACCTCTTGTTTTGATGCGTCACCAGTGAATAGATCACGAAGCAGGCGTGGACTGGTAGACATCACTTGGCTCCGGGAGTTCAGGATTGGTGTGTTCAGCAGGCATACCGTCTCAGCCTTCATAATACCAGCCACGCCCCAGTGTCTCAACAAGATGAACCTGTCTAAGTAACGACAGAGTAAAGCACCTGTGAGATATGACAATACGTCTGGCAATGTACACCAAATCCACCAATGGTTGGTTTATATTACCTCCGAGGCTCTGTGGATTTCTCAAGCAAAGAAGGTAAGCCATCTATTTTTAGCTGACGGCTCTTTTGTAACGAATGAAACCCTCAATACAAGCATTTACATTCTAACCACCTGTTTAGCTTCTAAGCAGTACGCCGTGGATCATGAAATACAAAAGTTTTGGATTTGGTGCAGATAGGCTCAAAGAAATAGCTGGGGCTTGAACTTTTAAATTGCCGCGTGATTTATTCACACAAATTATTCGTGTGTGGTCTGAAGACCGTGAGTCACTAAATGTGTCGCTAGTAGTAGCCTTAGGATCCACTTATTAAATGACATTATAAACATAGATTATAAGTGGTTTTATATGTCAAAAGATTTGAAACTTAAAGATTATACAGCTAATTAATTAAACAATCTTGTATTTAGTACAACAAAAATAACAATTACTGGTACAAAAACATTCTCTTCATGTGTAGCGTAGGTTTTTCTCACAACTATTCAAAGTACACATTGGGCTCCAGTTTAGAGAGAGAACTAACCCGACTAGCCTGCTAACCCAGCTACAAAATGCAACGCAAGCAAAACTCAACCAATTAATGCGTTTCATTGAAGGCAAGTGTATTTTACGCACACATCATAAATCAAATCAAAACGGATAGTTTCTTTTCAAATACAGAATTAAACACAAAAAAGTTAATTAAATCAAATAAACCACATGTCCGAGTCCAGATATAGAAATCAAATGTTCATTAGTAATCAAAATGAATGAGGACTCCAGGTGAATGTCAATAGTTTATGTGCAAGTGATAAGGTGTGAGTGGCATGTGTGTGTGTGTTGGGGTTGTAGTTCCGTTCCAAAGCTAAGGGAATATATGGCAGTTCATTTCAGTTCATTTCAGTGTGTGTCAGTGTTAGGAAAATAAGAAGTAGAAGCCTGCAGAGTTTCAGTTAAAGGGACTTAGTTTGATGAATCAAACCGGTCCAAGCTGTAGAGGAACACGATTCTTTGTTCACCACCTGCTCCCTGGATCAGCACACCTCCAGTAAGGCGTTGTCCTTGGGCTATTCTGTGCATTTCTGTTCTGCTACACATGTCATTCTAATACTTTGACTCTTTGTGTGCCTGATGACAAAAGTCCATTCCTTGCCTGCAAATAAAATGCTCTTTAAGAAAAAAAGAAATAGATGCCGACTCAATTATTGAATGAGGCGATTATGCCGATTATTATTAGTGCTGGGCAAGTTAGCGCGTTATTATCGCGTTAACGCATTAATTAATTAACGCCGACAATTATTTTATAGCGCGTTTTTTTAATTTTGAAAGTCCTTGCTCACTGGCAGCGGTGGAGGAATGGAGACTACTGGACATCGCTGCGGTGAAGTCAGCAGACACTCAGATCTCCGTGGTCAACTCAGCAGACACTTACATGTTAGTGCACCTATATGCTGAAATTCACGGTAAACGTATTCAAACGGCACAGATCGGGAGCGAGCGAAGGACTTTGAAAGTTAGCGGAAAGATTAACGTGAGATAACATCCGGTTTCTTCAGATGAACATCCGGTTTTCAGAATAAGATGCCAAGAAAGTATGAATTATATTCACATTAAGTATAAAACATGGTACCTACATCTCGTGATTTAAAGGGAAAATACAGCTAAATTGTGCGTAAAGTGTCTTTATTCTTTGATCGCTGGGTAACCATAATCACCTCGGAGTTACAGCATTATATTGATGAACAGTAGAGCAGCATTCACATGCTCTGACTGTCATGAAGACAGACATTTTTGCTGAAACGTGCTGAAACATTGTATTCATGTTGCACAGCAGTGGAACGTTTCACATACAGTCAGCACACTGAGCACAGATAGTGTAAGAAATATGATCGCTACTGTGTAAAGGGAATACTGCTGTTAAAAAGAACCTGATTTGTTTTAAGTGTTTGCAAACCAAATGTTATTGTTCATATAGCAGTACTTCTAAAATAAAAGTGCGCAATACACTACTTTTGAATTCATTATTGAACTTTGCCATAACAATGCGATTAATCGCAAAAAATCCATGCGATTAATCGCGATTAAAAATGTTAATCGTTGCCCAGCACTACTAATAATTGCATAAAGGAGGAAAGCACTTTATTTATAGCCTATTCAGTGCTGCAGAATAGATTTATTTATTTATTTTTGTCTTTTTTGGCTGCACAACTGGGAAACGTTTTTTATATATTATGTTTAAATCAGTTCCAAGTTACACAAATGTTAATATATTTTAATTAAGTTTGCCTGTTCAACAGAATATCAACTACTTTTTTTTTATATGGCGGGGGGGGGTCCCTACCAATGTCCCTACCAATGCTGAGACCAAACCTACGCCCTTGACGTGTGGTAACGGTGCGCTCTCTGACAGCGGTGTAGCTGTGAAACCACTGTGGTTCATGGCTGTGCTGCATACACTATCTGGTCAACATGTTTCCTATAGTTCTCATGCACAGACCCTACACTTTGCTCAGTGACCTTCAGCATTTTCCCCTTCCCCTTTCTCCATCTTGCTCTGTGTGTGTGTGTGCAGGTGTGTGTTGGCAGTGGTTGTGGCTTTAGGTTTGCTGTGGATGGTCTCTCTGCCGCGGACGGAGACGGGGACGAGCAAACCTCTGGACTGGCACGTGGACCATGCACATAGAAAGGTGAGAGGCCGGGTAGAGCGGAGCGTCTAGCAGGCTTCCATGTTTTCTGTGTCCTGAACGTATTTAGAAGTGGAAGTAAACCTGACAATGTGATACAGATAACGGGTTTGGGTGATACGTTTCAGCTGGGACATGATAATCAGATCCAACCCAGATGTGGAGGTGGTTTGAAAGCCGCTAAAACGATTTTCAAAGTGTGCACGTGCTGAGCAGAATCCTGCTGCTACCAGCTGAGTGCTATGGAGGACCACAGAGGAGGAGAAACAGTCTGTGGACTGACGGCAAAATAAACTGTCAGCTGGCACTTCCCCCTAATGGAACATCTTTGAGTGTTTCTGGTGGAGGAGATCTGCACGGCGACTTACAGCATTGGATGCTAAACAAGTCTGACTCAGAATAGAATTCAGATCAAATTCCCTGGCTCTTCCTCATTACCCCCACACAGCATGTGCACCGTTTGGCCACTACGTAAAATGAGCTTAGAAGCCCGGCACTCTTCCTGCGGTCATGCTTGGCAGCACGAGAGGGCAAGTTCTTGTGTCTTGACACGGACTATATCTGTATGTGATTTGAGAAACACGTCCGATTTCACTGGAATCTGACTCAGCTTTTGTCCGATTTAATCAAACTCTAGTGCGGACCAGAACAACTGCGCTAGGGTTCGCTCGACAATAGTCCCGGACCAGCTCTCACCAGCGGCCTTGGTCTCTGGATTGCAGTGAGAAAATAACTGCAATCCCAATCGCAGGAAGTCGAGCGAAACGCAGGGATTACTGGCTGCCTGTTGAGGTGGACACAGGTAGACACAGGTAGACACAGGTGGACACAGGTGGACACAGGTGGACACAGGTGGACACAGGTGGACACAGGTGGACACAGGTAGACACAGGTGGACACAGGTGGACACAGGTGGACACAGGTGGACACAGGTAGACACAGGTAGACACAGGTGGACACAGGTAGACACAGGTAGACACAGGTAGACACAGGTGGACACAGGTAGACACAGGTGGACACAGGTGGACACAGGTAGACACAGGTGGACACAGGTGGACACAGGTAGACATAGACACAGGTTTGGGCCGAAGAGAACATACGGGATCTGCTAAATGAAGCCCACATAATACTACACACTGCTGACGGCTCTTTTGTAACTAATGACACCCTCAATACAAGCATTTACATTCTAACCACCTGTTTAGCTTCTAAGCAGTACGCCGTGGATCATGAAGCAATGACTGAACTGTACTACTATTGACTAAGCCTGGCCTATGAACTTAAGAAAACTGTTCTAAAACAAGCTCTCGCTGTGTTTTCATGACCTCGCAGCAGGTGCACGATCACGTGCGCAGCGTTCTGGAGAGTCCGTGTCGTCCCGGCAGCACCCGGCTGAGCTTGTCGGCCCGACTCCCGGCTTCCAGTCACGTGACCCGGCCCTTTCTGTGGAAGGACGTGGCGCTTCCCGAGGACCTCTTCCTGTACCCGCCACCATTCGGCTTCAGAGGGCTTCGGGGCAAAGTGGAGGACTTGCAGAAGCAGGTGAATGTAATTTATGGAACACATGCAACTCATCTAATCTACTGAGCATCTGACCGTTTAAAGTGTGGCCATCTTCATTTAAGGACACCTTGTGTGTGTGTGTGTGTGTGTGTGTGTGTGTGT
This sequence comes from Leptoclinus maculatus, assembly GCA_032191485.1. Lineage (NCBI taxonomy): Eukaryota > Metazoa > Chordata > Actinopteri > Perciformes > Stichaeidae > Leptoclinus > Leptoclinus maculatus. The sequence goes on along the minus strand of JAVDOI010000011.1, from coordinate 22,320,797 downwards.
GTGTGTGTGTGTGTGTGTGTGTGTGTGTGTGTGTGTGTGTGTGTGTGTGTGTGTGTGTGTGTGTGTGTGTGTGTGTGTGTGTGTGTGTGTGTGTGTGTGTGTGTGTGTGTGTGTGTGTGTGTAAAGGCCAAAAGTTTTGTTTTGGGATTAATAACAAGATTTCTGGCTCCACCTTCATCTTTGGGAGTCTTATCTAAACTTTGCGCTCAGGGTTCAGACCCCCAATGCACACTGAGAATGGCTCACAAACTGAGGGCCACTGTAATCAGCTACATGCTACATGTCAGCAGGCTCAGTAGTGGTAATAAAGGCCTTTAAAGCAGCCCTGACCAGGAGTTTGTGTCCCAATAAAAGCTTCCGTTCAAACGGCAAATCTTAACCACATTTTCAGAACATCTGTCAAAGGAAATACAAATCCATTCCTTCCACTACTGTGTGGGGTTGGTGCATTGAGATAAACTGCTCCATACAGATCTGTGGTCTCATTTATAAAAGCAGTGCATAGGATCCATATATATATGTACGTGAGCACAAAAGCCGAAAATGGCGTGCGCCAAATATTCAGACGCGTGTTGACAGAACAGTTGTGTTCTCTGCAGCAATTTTACACAAAAAAATGTAATCTTGGATTTCTACAACTGATAATGATAATTTCATCTGTTACCATCCAGTCCTCTGTGGAGAATGTGATGGTGCTTTATGTCTTATACAATCATTCATTTTATGTCTGTGTCATGCCAAATATTTGGCCCATGCCACATAGTGAATGGTAAATGGACTTGCGTTACCGGTTCACACATTCATATGGTGCCACCTGTCCCATCAGAACTAAACATTCACACCCATTCATCTGTGATTCTGTCTTTCCTCTTCAAGCTTCCAGACTCTGACTCCGAGCCCCAGACAGAGAAGACATCAGATAAATGTCGGCGCTGTGTGGTCATGGGTAATGGAGGCATTCTCCGAGGCCTGGAGCTGGGCCAACTCATCGACCGGTTTGACACCATTATCAGGTAAGAAACACAAATGTTCTAACCGTGATAATCCACTTGTTGTGGTAATTATTATCATCACTGACACTGACGACAATGAATTACTCTCTGCGGCTCCCTCCTTCAGGTTGAACAGTGGTCCTCTGGGAGAGTTCAGCGTTGACGTCGGGAATCGAACCAGCATCCGGATGAGTTACCCAGAGGGCACACCTATGCACTGGATCGACACAGACCCACACGCTCTGTTTGTAGCTGTGGTGTATAAAGGTGTGGACATCAGCTGGATCTCTGCCATGATCAACAAGCTCCCTGTGGTGAGTCATGGTGTGTGTGTGTGTGTGTGTTGGTTTAATAACACTTGTCTGGATTAGAAAATCAAACATATCATTGCAGATGTATGGTGAATAAACTACAGGCTGAGGCATGCAAGAGTACAGTCTTCCTGTCTGAACTTACGCTAGAGCTACATTTGAGGCGCTCAATACTGAACCAGTTTCAAAAACTCTTGTCCCCATTAGTCACTTATTAGTCACAAACATGGGAAATAGAGTCCAACGAATACCTAAGTTACCCTTTAACTGAAAAGAGCAAACTTTTTCTTCAAAAAGTAGAAAACAAAAATCACTGAAATCCAAAAATGTAGCTGAAAGTATAAACAGTTTCCAGGCATAATGTTCATAAAGTAGTGTTGCTAAACGTGGACATATTTACAGTCACTCTTTCATGTTGGTCTGTTCCTCCTCGTGGTTCTCTTCTCGATGACATCACAGATTATAGTACTTGTGTGATCAAGATTCAAAAACCTGATCCGTAATCTAGAGAAATAGAAAGAAAAGAAACGCCTGCACAGTATGAGTTTAGAGTTGTGTGCTTTGTGTTGCAGCCGCTCTGGGACTGGCTCTTCTTCTGGCAGAAGGTTCCAGATCGAATGGCTCTTGAGCCCGACAGGTTCAGACTTCTAAACCCTCATGTCATCAGAGAGACCGCATTGGACCTACTGCAATACCCTCCACCCAGAACACGCCTGTGGGGAAAGGACCAGGTAATAGACTCGTCCCGTACTGGGGATTAACTCTGTCTGTTCTAACAGCCGAGGTAAAGCAGCTGGAATCAACGCAATGCAAACTGTACTGTTACCACTCGTTACAACATAGAGAGCGACCTCTGGTGGCGCCTGCTGTGCATTACAATACATCACATAAATACAGCATCATAGAAAGCGCAGCGTCTGTATTTATGTCGGTATTGAAAATCATAATGTCTGGATTTCCAAATACCCCGGTACACTGTAATACCACCCGTCTATTGTTGAGGTGCCATGTTGTCTAAATTTGAGCGGTTTTCTCTTACAGTCTGTGAAAAGTATGATGTTTGAGTCAAGAAGAAGAAGAAGAAGAAGTTAGTAAAGAAATGATGACATAATGTTTGTCCCCGTTTCTCTCTACAGAATGTGCCCACCATAGGGGTCTCCGCACTGAACTTAGCCAGCCGGCTGTGTGACGAGGTCAGCCTGGCAGGCTTCGGCTACAAGCTGTCCCAGCAGAGGGCGCCGCTGCACTACTACGACCGGCTGTCCATGGCCGCCATGCTGAAGCAGACGTCCCACAACGTGGACAGAGAGACTGAGCTCCTGCAGAGCCTCGTCAGAGAGGGCGCCATCACTGACCTGACGGGGGGCATTCACTGCTCCTTCTGCCCCCGCTGACCACTGCACTTCTATCAACCTAAAGCACTTCCCTTCTCTGTCGTAAAGGGCTTTTTAAGCACAAAGTACACACTGGACATAAACACGGAAAAGCAACGGCAAGACCAACGGACTCACAAACGTGTGAGGAGCAGGGAACGAAAGAAAAACAAAAGGTGGTGAGAAAAAGACGGCAATAAATCTATTCTCATATGTGTAATATTTGTCACAAAGTGCTTCTTGAAGAACAAGGGACATAAAAACTAAATGAAAGTTATCCTGACTACATGGCTTTACATGTCTGTCAGTATTTCAGTTTGAAAGTGACCAAAGAAATGGCCTCGCAGCAGCAATATCTTTCTTCTGTCCCATCGACTTTCAAACCAACCACTGGATGAATTTCCTCGGCTGACCTAACAGAAAGTCGGCGCACATGTGGAAAATGCAGAATTATAATTTTGAAAGACTTTGATCTGCATCAGCATTTCTGACATGTATTTCCCCAGATATTCAGTGTATTACAGCTATCTTAAACATCAGCAGCTATGATAATATTAATGCACAGAAAGAATTTAGGACTGCTTCAGTTGGTGATACGATGATCTTCTTCGTATCATGATAGTTCTCCAAGCACTGTGATTTAAGACGGTTCTCTCAGAACCTCCCTGTCAGCAGACTGAACTGAGCCAGAACTATTCTTCCTCTGGTTCAAGAGACGTTTTGTCCACTTTCAACTATTGAAGGAGTTAAATACGTTAAAAATGCATTTTGAAGAAGTAAAGCATGTTGTTTATTTTTAGTAACACTGGAACAAAACAGATCTTTATTTCAAGCTACAGAGGAATGTGAACATCACTACAAAGTGGATCGATCCGCATCAGTCGAGACCTTTTCTCCAAGCAGGCTTCAAACAGTTGAAGTATATGAAAATGTATTTCGTCACAGTTTAATTTTTATGTTTCTAATGTGTTGGAGGAAAAAAAAGATGGAGGTTGTGTGTTGCCTACAGAATGCTGTGACATAATATAATATTTGTCATTCCACTGTAAATTAGCAGCTAAACAATGACTTTTGTTCATTTTCTCTGTGCTGCAACTTCTTCTGATGATTCACAAGAAGTCTGATTTTTATATTTCGCAGCTGCACCTTGTTTATTCTACAGTCTGTAAAAACACATGAAATGTGTTATTTATGAATTGTGTTTTTTTAATTCATGTATCATTTTCATTGTTTGTATTGCAGTTGATAACATTTACACAACACATACACATTGATCTTCCAGTGACACTCATCTCCAGGGAGATTGTCATTACTTTTGTTCATTCAAATATTCAATCAGAACGAGTTAGTTGAAAAACAAAGCAGATGTAATGATTAAAAAAAACAATCCTTTTTAAATGTGAATTTTACAGTGTTCCAAGGAATTTAAAAACATGTAGTCTTGTTTAAAACAACCAGCTGACCAACAGAAGGAGATGAATACCTGCACGACTAATGTGACTAGAAAGATGGATGACGCCACTTTCTTTTCCACCAGGGTTTTAGATTTGTATCAGTCTTAATTTATTGTACTGTTGTTGAACCTTTCTTGTTATTATTAAAATGTACATTATCACACAGTGAGTAATTGTGGTTTATTTGCATGTGAGTGATCATTCATGAATCATTTCCAATTTTCTTATGATGTCTTTTTGTGTGTGTCAGATGTAAGTAACGCTTTACACTGAAGAAGCAATGCCACAGGCGATTGGTGTACTTTTCAAAGTACAAAGGAATGTGCACAGCTCAGGTCACTCCAGGTTAGATATTACTATCTGCTACTCAGCGACTTCAGATCAGAGACGAACTCTGCAAGACAAAACCACTCGTGCACTGCACTTTGTCCAAGTGCTAACCACACACCGTCCAATCCGATGACCACTGTCCTGAATGTGCTGATTGTACAACAAAAGTGGCATCACGTCATGCAGTCATACATTCAGTGGTTGCTGTAAAGAGAGATATTAATTCAATTTAGACCGCACTGAGATTTATCAATGTTTGATCCGTTGTGGTTGGACCACATCCGTTGTGGTTGGACCACGGTTTAGCAATTCACGACATAGCAACGCCTCTTTCGTATATAACGACCGGAAATCAGGCTATTATGCCTTCAAAATGAAGTGTAAAAATAAATATCCTACAACCGTTTCGGCGTCAAAAGACAATCTGGGAATACTACAGTCGTATTTTTGATTACTTCAGCATCTCCCAAATGGAATATTGTATCCTATTACACTCTTACTGCCATGTAGCGTGTATTACTCGTAAGTACAGATTTTATTTTGAAATATTTTATCCGGAAGTAGTTTTTTCACACTCTTTAGCTGCGCGTGGTCAGGACCAACAAGAAGCTGGGGAGATCAGCCGCTAACAGGTGGGAAGTAACTTACTTCTAACTAACCAGTTATTGTTGGTGTATTAATATCGAACCAAACATGTTTTTGTGTATTTGTTTGCTATACCACATGCTTTACAAAAATGTAGCACACAAAACCCATGTAGTGGTATTGAAAGATAGGTCAGGTCGAACTATTCAAATATCTGTCAGTGTGAAAAAACATTAATACTCGTGACAGAGAGACAGTTTTGTCCTACTTTTTTTATTCATTCGGCGTTAAAATGTATTAATTAATTATTTCCTTTCACTACAGTAACGTTACACCACGGAGTCTGCGCGGTAAACCAGTTGTAGTTCACTAGTTGAAGTGTAGCGTTAATTCATAGACGGTTAAAATGCTGCTGTAAGTCTTTACGTCAAAATGGCTTCAGGCACAATTAACGGATTCTGCACGAGCTGGCTCCCTGTTTTCTAACGCTTGAACCGGGTTTTCCGTTCATGTTGCTGTTTTAACGGTTCTGCAGTTGACCTCTTAGGTCCCGTGACTGCTGTCAGAAGGTTACTGGAGCTGAGAATAAATAGCGAAAGTTTTGTTTTCCAAGAGTTACACTAGTCAAGAGTGTTCAATAATATCAATAGTATCTCACTACCGTTGAAAGTCCAACGGTAGTGAGATGGTATGCTTACGGCGGGTTCTGCATAGACTTGCATTGCGGTGGCTGGCTTGTGTGTGTGTTAGTATGCATTACTGCAGTAAAGATAAAATACTATTCTGTAGAAATACATTTGCATAGAAAACATTAGACAGGTGGACAGAGACTGTAAAATATGACGACTGGGGTCTCCATGACACTGGCACTGCAGGTTTTGAGGTGAAAGGTGACTCGTGTCTGATTGGCTGACATCTATGAACCCACTCTTCTTTCATTGGTTCCTTGGTATGCATGTCCCCCCCACACACACACACGTGCCCCCCCCCTCTCCTTCTGTCTGGCGTGGCTCTCGTTATGCACGCGCTGCGCTTAAGGCGGATGAAGTGCCACATGCGATCAGGACAACTTTGATTTTGCAGCCGCTGAAGAATATTCGACTGATTTACTTTTGGAACAAGGTGCTCCTGTAAAACATGAATGTATGTTTCTGTGGGAAAACGACACATTGTGACGTCACAGTTACGCGAATGTGTGTAACGTGGAGTTGCTGAGTCCGCCCACCTGAGCGAGTTTTAACGTAAATCAATGTGAAGTGAACGGAGCTCTCTTTGTACAAATACAATGTAATGGAGGACAAGTATATAGAAACATGAAACACATCGACATTACTCTCATCAAAGTACTTGAGTAAATGTGTATTTAGTTACTTCCCACCATTATTTAGTTCTTCATTGGCATTCCCATATTGATACACAGTGATGCCAAAGCACTGAACAAATATTGACATATGCTTAAAATGTATGCAGAACATTTTTTCAAACAATACATAGAAATGTGTAATTATTCGACAATCAAGATGCAAAGGTAAACAGTAAAGTCATTAATGTAAGATAACACACCATGAGTCCCAGAAACCAACCAGTATTTCCAATTCCTACCCTGCCTAAGGTGTGCTGTATTTCAATTAATTTATGATAATATAATTATAGAAAACAATGTCTATTATATTATTATATATTATAGTATAATTTTAGATATATTTCTCTCAGAATGCATACCATGATAGCACAATATTTACTTAAATATTAAAGGTATTAAGACTAGATTTGGACAGAGCCATTCTACATTACAGGGCCTAAATATTTAGTTTAAAAAAAAGACAGTAACCACCATGAGGCCCCTCTCATTTCAGTTTTTATTGTGCTTTAGACCCAGTCAGCCCAGGGGCCTTTGGGGTCCCTTGGGTTAGCTTCCCCTTTAACCTGGTCCAGCATAGCGTAGAGTAAATGCAACAGGATATCAGTCTCACTCAGCTGATCCAGTGAAGGTACGCTATCACCGTCTGATTGAGCTGAAGAATGTATGTGACACCACAGTCTGAAACGAAAGTACATTTCTGTGATGGCGTTTAGGTTCTCAAAGGGACAGACATTTCTGAGGGAAGTGAAGCTCCGATTCAATATCAAATTTGCCCTTTTTTAATAATAAACCTATTTAAAACTTTACAAAAGCAATACTGATTGTTGTTTGAACCTCATTTGTGTATAAACTGCCGTTCCAGATGAGTTCTGGCTGAAACGCGTTTGTTTTTGCCCACAATGGATAAGAAGACGTTGGTGCTTTGTTCCTTTTGGTTTTAAAGTATTCCCATTTAACTGAACTGTAACCATGCACAGCATTGGATTTGTTGTTTTGTAGCTGAATATTGTCAGTGTATGGCTGTTTGTCAGGCAAAACCAGCAATTTAAGGACTTAAGAAATTGTAAATCTAACTTTTCAGTATTTCGGGACATTAATTAGCCTCATGGACTCTAAGCACAGACCCGATGTGAAAGCAACAACACGCCACAACGCGCTGAGTCGACAGGACAGCTTCCTCTCTGCAGTTTTTCCTTTGATCAGCTTTTATCTCACTCTCGCCTAATCATCTGAGCTGCCCACACCTGGGTCGCAGGTCACTGGGGGAAAGGTGAGGCGACCAGGCCGCTGCTTTTACAAAGCACTCAGTTAGGAAGTCCCATTTCTATCCATGTCCCATGGAAGCTACAGATGAACGGGGCTGTGTTCATGCACAATACACTATTGTGGTATAAGATATGCTATATATTTTATTGTGTTGGTAACAGCAATTAGAAAGATCCCAAACTCAGAATGATTGATCTTCCAGCTTTTACTATCTCATTGATCTTCTCTGTGGATTAGTATGTTTATTGATTGTTTACACCGAGTCAATCAGGCCCAACGTCTTGCCACGAGCAGCCAATCAGAGCCCTCCGTGGAGCAAGTGTGACCTTTGATTGGAAGATTAGCTGAGTTGTACCTTGTAACAGAATCTTTGCTGGGTGTTTTATATATATATACATGCATATATATATATATATATATATAATATCCGTGTGTCCACCGTGCAAGAGCAGAGCGAGTGGCCAGTTTCCGTAGCAGCAGCAGTAACAACAGCATTCCCACGGTCGCTATCGGTGGACGTTCAGCTAAAGTAAAGCCACTGTCTCACGCTTTCTATTACAGGTGAGGGGGGGGATTCAAAAGGATACACTGACATACAGGAACAGCTCTGTGTTGTTCTTATAGAAGGTAAAAACAACACGATCGTCATGTCATCTGTCTGCGTGCAGTTATTGAAACCTATAGACACCGGGCTTGTACAGGTTGTTCCAGCTCAGAAGTTGGCACAGTTTGAAGTATCTCAGTGACTGTGGAAGAGTTGATTCGTGGCAAATACCTCCGATTGATAAAATGTGTTGAATGTCTTCGATCCTGTGACATTCACAGCAGCTATGAGTTGTATTTGTACGTGTTGTGTGTCAGCTATGTTGTTGTTTTGAACCTGTAACCGTGGTAAAGTGAACTGGAAGCTTTTCCCACACTTGAGGCAAAAATGGACAAACTTGAAGCAGAACTTTAGAAAGAACATAATCTTCCCATCACAAGCGAAACGTTTCATTGGTAACCTTCTGGTATGACCAGTAGCTTGTGGTGGTGAGTGTTTGTTAATGTTAACGTAATAGCTCTGAAACCGACGATATGTCTCTCTACTTATGCTACTCTACATCATAGTATAACATTAACTCATTGTCGCTTGTGGCCACAGTGGCTGGTGATGACATGGGATCATTTTAACGCTAATAGTATTTAAAACATATTTCATTTCAAAATGAGAAGAAAAGATTACTTTAAAAATGCAAAAAGGAAACCCTCCTACAGATGTTACATTACGTTATTGTGTCAACATGAGACAAATAAAACTGACCAAAGTCCTCTCTTTATGATGTGATATCATTGCTCACAAGTTAGCATGTAAACTGTGGGGCTTATGAGAATGTAAGTGCTTTTCACATCATCAGTGAATATTCACTCCAACAAAGAGGGGAATGACAGTAAGAGACTCACCATGTGTCTGTCTCCTCCGTATGCTAATGGATGACTGATTTGATTTGCTAAACTTTGGTGTCAAATGCAGGCGTTGAGTAGAACTAGTTGTTCCAGGACATTGTCTTCATCCCCAAGGTTCACATGGAGGTGGACCTGTCCCCGTATTACATAAAGACCTCACACTCTGTTTCTAATCTGTTTATTCTTAAACAGCTCTTCTGCTCTGTCGCCTCACTTGTGTGTGTGTGTGTGTCGTCACACTGAGAGTCTTATTCACCACCTGTTAAACACAACCTGCTCAACTTGTCCTCAGAGAGTCTGTTAAACATACGATACATGATCTAATTACACTACAGTGTGAGCCGCTGTTATTATTCTACAGTAGTAGCAGCAGAACAAAGAGAGCAGGCTGTAGAAACACCGTTTTGCTGGAGGTCGACCTTCAGTGAGCGTGGATTCAAGAATTGAAAAAAGAGAGATGGTGTCCGACATGAACACAGAATGTTTTTGGTTACATTATTATATAGCATTGGTCCAGTTTAAATTTCCGACTGGGAAACTCTGAAATACTGACTTCCCAGTTCAAAGTTAACGCAGCATCAGCTCCACCCTCTCGTGTCACTTCTGGTTGCCAAAAACCAAAATGGCGACAGCCAGAATGCTGAACTCGGGGCTTCTCAAAACGGCAGTCCACAAACGACTGTGACTACGTCCACTTGTTACACAAGACACAAGATTTGTCCTTTTTAGCCAGGCTAGGCTCTAGGGAGGGCTCTGGTCAGTCCATCACTTTGGTCCTGATAGAAATAACTCAACAACTTCATTACTAGAGGGTAGAATTGTGTAAAGATCTAACTAAGCACAGTACAAACACACAGAATGTTGGATGTTATAAGCAACACACCTAGAAAAATGACGGATCAAAATGACTTGAAGTGACAACTTTATAAATGTAAACAAATGAATGAGCGGTCTATTCTTCCTCTCTTTAGGTCCCCTCCTGGCCAGCCTCCCGCCTCACACACTCCGTCCTACAACACACACTCGTCACCTCACCTCAGGGCCATCAAACACACCCAACACACCCACAATCCTCCACTCCACCCACGTTCACAAACGGGTACACTCTCCACAAACACACACTCGTCTTGCATCTCATCAGCAGCATCATGCTGAGCCAGGGCTTCCTGCAGAAGCTCAAGTTGCCAGATCTGGACGATGTCAGCGAGTACATCAGGAATGTCTCCACCCCGATGTTGGTCAGCGTGGGGGCCGTGGCTGCTGCGACAACCTACTACCTGGCAACACGGCCCAAGGCCCTCCCACCGGTTTGTGACCTCCGTATGCAGTCCGTTGAGGTTCCGGTGAGTTTAATGCACGGATGCGTAAAGAGGACTGCTGTGTGATTTCGTATGTCCCAATACCAGGATGTTCTACTATATCTATTGTGACCCACAATCCTTTGTGCAACATGAGCAAGAGGGTCAGTTGTATGTCCCAAATGAACAGTATGTATTTTGTAAAAAGAAACAGTTACATGCAGAATGTAGACTGATGAGTACATTTTCTTAATTTGAAAAACAAATCAGAAAAAACCCACAAGAAGAATGTCTAACACATCTTATTGATTTAGAGAAAATGTTGAGGTGCACAGTATGTACAGTAAAAAGAAAAAACATTTGATTTGTAACGCAGCTGTGGATGCAGTGTTGACGGCAGGGCCCTGTGCTGCATAAAGCAAAAACAGTTCAACTTCCTCAGCCATCAAGACATTACTGCATGATGTATGTTTGTCAATCACTGTAGCAACCTAAACCTGGAAAAGTGCACGCGCAATGACTCAGCACTATTTCTCAGCTAGCCCCACAATCAACCGAACTGTAGCTGCATGTGGATGAAATATCCGAGCAAGAGACTGAAGCTGATGTTGGATCAATCTTTTGTTTCTTTTGTCAGGGTGGAGAGCTGGCACGCCGATCAGTTCTGTTGAACGGAGACGCTAACATGTCACACTTTTACAACGATGCCAGGACAATGTACGAGTTCTTCCTCAGAGGAGTCCGAGTCTCCAGTAAGTCACAAATGCATTGATATGTCATATTTATTTTAGCTACTCCAGGCTGTCAGCCCACAGAGCAAAGAAGCCTTTCCTCGTACACGTGGTTTAAACTGCATGTGCTCGATACCCTGCAACTAATTGTTAATTGTTGAATTAACGTTACATTCACTTTACTTTTACTTTCACCTCAGTGAATTCTTTTGACTTATTGTGGTTTACTTCAATGACTGAGCCGTATTCTCTGACCCTGCACTTTACTGAAAGCCCCAAAGTCTGGAGTCAGCAGTCTTCCCTGGTTACATCACAACATGTTGCCACCACTATAAACAACGTAGTTCAACAGCTGCCCAGAACCATATGTGTGTTTTTACAAAAACACGTGTCTTATATGTCAGCAGCAGAGTATAGAGGCTAGGAAGGTACAGTATGTATGTGTGATAAGAAGGTGGATTAATATACGTAAAAGGATCTTTGTTTTTTCATTTCTCTCCCTCTTTCTCTAATTCTCTGCCCCCCCCCCCCCCCCCCCGTCGCTCTCCGTTCATCCTGAAGATAACGGTCCCTGTCTGGGCTCCAGGAAACCAAAACAGCCGTATGATTGGATGTCCTACAGAGAGGTGAGAGTCACACTTTATAGCCTTAGTGGAAGAGCGTCCCTAAATCACTTTATTACCCCATTTAAATGTAACATTCATGATTATTCTCCAATTACAACGCTATCAGTTTTTAACAGGGAACAGATTTGTTTACAAGTTGTCTCACTAGTAAAACATTAATTCAGCTTGAGCTGTAATCAAAGTGAAATATTAATGGAACATTCCAGCAGAGTGTCCTCCCATGTTTTATTAGCTGATTACAACTGCTGTAAAACCAGTGGCCTCTGACATGTTTACTGTGGTCGTAACCGTGCATGTGAGTGTTTGGTATTGATACAAAAGTCACCACACATGGCATATGCCCTGTGCCCTTATTATTGAATTAATGAGGCTGAACAAAGGGTGTGTGTGTGTGTGTGTGTGTGTGTGTGTTTCAGGTAATGGAGCGAACAGAGAATCTGGGTTCAGCATTTCTTCACAAAGGACACTCCAAGAACACAGACCCCCACGTTGGCATCTTCTCTCAGAACAGACCCGAGGTATAGACAACCTTTACCCATCGAGCCTGAACGCTTTAATATCACACTGCTTCACTGACCCATAACGTAGACACACATGCATATTTTTAGATTCACTGTGACTTACAGTTTTCAGAGGATATCATGATGTCCGATGTCCATTGTGAATAAACGTCAACGATTCTGCTTAGGAATCTCCTAAGCATCACATTTTTAGGTTTTCTTCAGGATCAAAGTAATCCAGTTCTAGTTGTCTGTACAAAGGAACTTAAATTCAGCTTACTTTAAATGGTGCTAATTAGCCAAAATATGAACAGAAAAAAGGCACCAAAAAGGGGGTCTCAAGTTGGTATCAATATACTTCCTGTGTACAGTCTATTTATAATCTTATTGGTGTCTTATCTGCTATTGTGTGTGTGTGTGTGTGTGTGTGTGTGTGTGTGTGTGTGTGTGTGTGTGTGTGTGTGTGTGTGTGTGTGTGTGTGTGTGTGTGTGTGTGTGTGTGTGTGTGTGTGTGTGTGTGTGTGTGAGTGTAGTGGACCATCAGTGAGCTGGCATGTTACACCTATTCTCTGGTGGCAGTCCCTCTGTACGACACACTGGGAACAGAAGCCATCGGCTACATTATAGACAAAGGTAAACCCCAGCAGTGACGTCACAATGACATCACCAATGCCCTTATATGGCAGTGGTTTAGTGGTGAAGAACTGCGTGTGAGCTGATCTGTTTCTGCAGCCTCCATCTCGACCATCGTGTGCGACGTGGTAGATAAAGCCAACCTGGTGCTGGACTGTGTCCGGGACAGGGAGCACTCTGTGAAAAACATCGTTCTGATGGAGACCCCCAGTGTGGACCTGGTCCACAGGGGGCAGCAGGCTGGAATCCACATCCTCAGCCTGCAGGAGATGGAGGTCAGCAGGCCTTTCTTCTGTCCCTTAATTCCTCTGTCCCTTTTTGTATGTTCAGTTGTTTATTTTTGTTTTCATTTTTCACTTAGTTTGGAAATATTCGGTTCCCTGACGGGGAGCCATAATGTGATGGCAACCTACCTAACCCTTTATAAACCTGTTGAAAAACAATTTTAGCTAGATTTCTTGTTGTGGTGCCTTCATTCCAGTTGTCATGTTTAGTTATTTAGATATTCTTGTTATTACTGTGTTTTCTCTGTCACTTGATCTCATCCACAACGGCTTCACTAATGTGCTTTTCCTGTTGTGCAGACCATTGGGAAGGCCAACCATCACCAACCAGTGGTAAGTAAACAGTATCCTGTAAAAGAGCTATTACCAGTTAATACTTCAAATGGTGACGATGTGTGTTCTGTGGCACCGTTTGACCATCGACTCCCTGCAGCCTCCACGACCTGAGGACATGGCTCTCATCTGCTTCACCAGTGGAACAACAGGTCTCACACACACACACACACACATGAGTTTCACCCAATACAATTTCCATCAGTATCTGAAATGTACATTACATATACACTTAAACTCTAAAGAAATGGTTTGTGTGTGTGTGTGTGTGTACTTTCAGGAAACCCAAAGGGAGCTATGTTGACACATACAAATGTGGTGTCCAACTGCTCAGCCTTCATCAAAATGACGGAGGTGAGTGTGATTCTTGAGCTGTTAAAGTTACAGTGAAACAGTCAGAGCTTCTTTTATTAGGACTTCAATCAAAGGGGAGGAAGGTTTCCTGTACCTCCTCCTTTCATCCTCCACCTCCTCCTCTATATCTACCTTCTCCTTGTCAGGAGAAACTCAGAAGGAACATAGTGCGATGCAGTGAAAGCACAGGATAGACAGGAATGTAAGAAAAGGAGGTTAAAAATACCTCGAACCCTCCGCCGAATCCGTATCCAGATGTGCCACCTTATTGTAAGAGGAAGAACCACTAATGAAACATTATCAGTGTTTGTTGATGAACTCTCCCCTCTTCTCTCCAGTCGTACGCTAAGACCACCTCAGAGGATGTCTTGCTGTCTTTTCTGCCTCTGGCCCACATGTTTGAGAGGGTGGTGGAGGTACAACCACTGACTGTTTCCCCTTCCTGTCTGGTTCATGTCCATCGGTGTGTGTGTGTGTGTGTGTGTGTGTGTGTCTGTACAACGTGTGTCCCTGTGTGTGTGTTTGTCTTCCTGTCTGTGTGCACGCCGTGTTTTAGGTTTCCTGTCCAATCTCTCGCAGTGATGTCCATATTTCCTTCCTGCCCTTGGCTCATATGTTTGAGAGAGTAGTCCAGGTATTGTTTGTCGCCTTAGTTCCCATAGTCGCCCTTTTTGTTTAAGACCAAACATTATTCCTGCAAACCCTTGTGTGTTTACCTCCCTTTCATTGCATACTAAGCTCTGGTGACCTCTTAACTCCTCCCCTCTCTGTCTTTCTGATATTGCTGACAGGGAGTGATGATAGTGCACGGAGCCAGTATTGGCTTTTTCCAGGGAGACATTCGCCTGCTGTCAGATGACCTGAACACACTGAAACCCACTGTGTTTCCTGTGGTTCCCCGACTGCTCAACAGGATGTATGATAAGGTAGGTGGTGCACGGCGATCAGTCTGGTGAATGTTCAAGACTTCACCGTAAGCACCATTTTACATGAATGTAGCATCAAGATAAAGGAGGGTGATGATGCTGTTCCTACTAATTATGGTGTGTGTGTGTGTGTGTGTGTGTGTGTGTGTGTGTGTGTGTGTGTGTGTGTGTGTGTGTGTGTGTGTGTGTGTGTGTGTGTGTGTGTGTGTGTGTGTGTGTGTGTGTGTGTGTGTGTGTGTGTGTGTGTGTGTGTGTGTGTGCGTGCGTGCGTGCGTGCGTGCGTGCGTGCGTGCGTGCGTGCGTGTGTGTGTGTAGATCTTTGGGCAGGCCAACAGCTCCCTGAAGCGCTGGCTGCTGGGATTCGCCTCCAGGAGGAAGGAGGCAGAGATGAGGAAAGGCATCGTGAGGAGAGACAGTATCTGGGATCGACTCATCTTCCGGAAGGTTCAGGTACGCAGAGCAGCGCGGTTTATAAACTCCTCGCGTGTCACTGTACGGTCGGCTGTCAATGTGTTTTTTCCACGAGGGCCGGTTGATATGTCCGATTCATTCCATTAACTTGATGTTTTGTTTTTGAACAATCTGTAAAATGTCTCCATTGTGAAAATGAAGTTATTACAATAGGACCATTGTAATCTTCCTGCATTGAACAGGAAGGCAAGTTGTCTGTCACTAGTTTGAGGTTTTTATCATTCTGTATCGGTCCAGTGTTGTTCCTTATCTATTCAAATCCGAACATTCACATTCACATTCACATTCACATCCATCTATATCTCTTTATATACATATCTATATATATATCTATATATATATATCCTGGTACTTCGTGGTACATGTCGGCCCTGCTGGCAGCAGGAGAACTTTCTCTGTCAATGTAGTGCGCATCAATCATGTGTTTTGCTGCAATGAACTACATTTACCATCATCACTGATTGTACATCCACATAAAAAGTGGCAAATGTTTCCCTTTAATATGAGCACATTATTTTACAGTTTAGTCTAAATTGAGACACTTTGTTTGCTGGTGTTTGAAGACACGTGTAGGTTTCATGAAGTCATGTAACGCAGACACAGGTTTAAGTCATATGTAGGAGTTCTAGGGACATATAATAATTCATAAGTGCAATAATGTGAAATCAACTGTTCAATCTGTGTACTGATTACATTTCGATTTTTACAGTTTCACTTGTTTATTATATCTTTCTTTAATTTACTAATGCTTCTTGTTGTTGCACAATCCCCTTTTCTATAAGTTAATACATTTATCTTAGAGTTTACCTAACAGTAGAGTGTGTACAACATTGTTCTCAGCCTCAGACAGCTGCAAAGGCAGAAACACTCTGTGACACGATGTCTTCAGATTGACATGAATGTGTTGTGGATGTGACTGATGGAGCTGTCGAGCACTAACGCAGCGTGCTGCCCTCTACAGGCCAGCCTCGGAGGTCGCGTGCGTCTCATGCTGACGGGAGCTGCTCCCATCTCCCCTACTGTGCTCACCTTCCTCAGAGCTGCAGTAGGCTGCCAGGTAACACACACACACACACACACACACACACACAGGCCCTTGTTATCCTTATCCTATCACTTTCTATTACCTGTCCTG
The DNA here is from genome assembly GCA_032191485.1 of Leptoclinus maculatus. Classification (NCBI taxonomy): domain Eukaryota; kingdom Metazoa; phylum Chordata; class Actinopteri; order Perciformes; family Stichaeidae; genus Leptoclinus; species Leptoclinus maculatus. Next base: position 22,304,386 of record JAVDOI010000011.1, on the reverse strand, counting down.
AAAGTAGAAATGCAGCCGTCTGATCTCGACATCCTGATCCACGCTCCTCGTCTGTCCCCAATAGGTTCTACATTGCATAATCCTGTGTTTGTAGTCGGGTTAGTAGCAGTGGCGGCTGGTGGAAAATGTTCTTGGTAGGGCTGTGCCACATCCAATCAATTTCAGCAAACATCCCAGAATGATTTAATGCAAACAAATTAATGTATCAAACACACATTACTACTTTGCAGTTAAATATTTAACATTCATTCCAACACGAAAAAAAGCAGTAAATAACACTTTGACAAACACGTCAGGACATATTATTTTAGTCACCCTCACAGGGAATTCAGTATAATATAATATATATATCATATAATAATATTCTGTATAATATAATAATATATATATCATATAATATTCTGTATAATATAATAATATATATATCATATAATATTCTGTATAATATAATAATATATATATCATATAATAATATTCACTATAATATAAAACACACACACACACACACACACACATATATATATATATATATATATATATATATATATAATTATTTATATATAACTATATATCCATTTCTCAGACAGGTGCTTCATGTCCCTCACTCCCTAACTGTCCATGCTGGATCTGTTCCCGTTGTTTTAAAAAGATAAATAAGTTATTACCATGACGTCATCCAGCTAGTCAAACCTGTCTGGTGTAGAGCTACTAGAGAAGCTTCATGTACTGCTTCTCTTTCCTGCTAGTCTGCTGTCTGATTGTGAGGTCAGGCTGATCTGGGATCAGCTCTTTCAGTAGTTTCTCCTCTCAGTTCTCCTCTCAAACGGGTCTTGGAGGAGCAGTGCTCGCGCTGGCTCTCGCCTGTAGAGACTAGTCCTGATGAGAACGCGCAGTTTGGGGCAGAATGAAATCTGCCCCAAGCGGAATCTATTTGAGGACGCTGATTGGCTAAATTGTATGTCACTCATTTATATCTTTAGTCAGCATTAAAGCATCATTGGCTAAACTGCTTTATAGACCCGCCTCTTTGGGGCAGTTTCTCCAGCGCCCCAGCCAGCTGAGATGTGCACACGCAGAGAGAAGCTGCAGACAGGCGGAGAGGACGTGCAGGAAAAGCATATATTTACCGCAGATATCATATTTTACACATATTACTGGGTGATTCCATGTTTCAAAAACACCAATATTGTCAATTTGTATAGTTTATTATTATTATTATTTATTTTATTTTGTATTATTTGTAGCTCAAGGGGGGGCGGCGCCCTAGCGCCCTCTATGGACCAGCCGCCACTGGTTAGTAGTCATGATAACAATAATAATCATGTGTTTTTTCTTTGTCTCAGTTCTATGAAGGTTATGGACAAACAGAGTGCACTGCTGGATGCACCATGACCATGCCCGGAGAATGGAAAGCAGGTAATAAATAAGAACGACTTCATTCATGTTGTTACAGCTCTCAGCGCTCTGAGTTACAAAGAACAAGTTGATCGCTCTGAACTTGACCTCATGCCCACAGGTCACGTTGGAGCTCCTCTGCCCTGTAACTCACTGAAACTGGTGGACGTGTCCGAGATGAACTACCTGGCTGTGAACGGGGAGGGAGAGGTGAGACACAAAGACAAGCACACGTCTTCACAGAAACTCTACCACAATATCACGTCACTCATACGTGTGTGTGTGTGTTTCTAGGTGTGTGTGAAGGGCCCTAACGTGTTCCAGGGCTACCTGAAGGACCCCGAGAAGACTGCGGAGGCCATCGATGCAGACGGATGGCTTCACACGGGAGACATTGGAAAATGGCTTCCTGTAGGTTCAGTAGTGCCGCTCTGACTTGTGCTTAAATCATTCATCTCAGCCTCACACATATTTATTCTGACCGAAGTTCATCGCGTGTCTGACGGCCTGTGGACGTTTGATGAGAAATGTAATGTGTGTGCATGTGTGTGGACAGAACGGCACGCTGCAGATCGTGGACAGGAAGAAGCACATCTTCAAGCTGGCACAGGGGGAGTACATCGCTCCCGAAAAGATAGAGAACCTGTACATCAGGTGCGATGCAGCGGTGCAGGTCTTTGTGCATGGAGACAGTCTGCAGGTAGGCGGAGGACATTCTCACTCTGTGTGTGTGTCACGGATGTGTGTGCTACTCATTCCTGTGTAACTGCCATTGCTGTGTTTGCTGTATTTAACTTGTAAGTATCGTGTTTATCTCCAGGCGTGTCTGGTAGCAGTGGTGGTACCTGACCCCGACTTCCTGTCTAGCTGGACCAAGAGGACCCTGGGACTGGACGGCAGCTACCAGGAACTATGTGGCAGAGCGGTAATACTTTACACAGTTTGATCACAGATCACACAAGAAAGGAAACTAGGATCTAGTAAACAGCTGTATGTCTTAGTATGTTTATTGACACAATAAGTAATCAGCTACAAGCTCAAGACTGGGCTCCCACCAAGCAGTTGTTACTCCTGAACACCAGCTGCTGAAGTTCTTAGTCGAGGACAGTCCTCAACAGTAAGCAGAGAAGGCCAAAATGGATTCGTAAAAGTAACTGAAGTATGGTGGAAACATCCAGCTTTGAGCACTGCGGTTGCTTTAATGAATGCAAAGTTGAGCAAACCTTCTGAAAAAACAGAAAACAAAAGACCAATTCAAGGATCACTATGTGTTGAATTATTGTAAAAATGTGCACTCCTAATAGAGTTCAGTAACATCTATTTAAAATAAATGGAAGAGAGCCTGATTGGTGGTGCTGATGGAGGGGTACTTGAGTTCATCTGGTAGGGCTGTGGGCTACATCAGGTTGGGAACTGCTGCTAAAGATGGGATCTACACAATACCAGGTACTTAACATGTACATGTACATGTACAGTCAAATGCAATCCAATAACTACTACGAATACTACTCTGTGAAACTTCATTTTGAATTAAGAAAGCCATAGCCCATGCAGCGAGTGTTAATTGAAGTGACATCATTATTCTGAGGTACCTCCCTTTATTGTCTGTTCAGGAAGTCAAGGCGGCCATCTTTGAGGACATGGTGCGATTGGGCAAGGAAGGAGGGCTCAAGTCCTTTGAGCAGGTAAAACACTTGAGTCATCTTTTCCTGTGCACCTGTAGACTGTAGACTCTGCAGTGTTCATCCAAACGGTGTCCCTGGAAGTGAAACACCTTCATCCTGCCAACATGTGTGTGTTTCCTTTTTAGGTGAGGTCCATCTACATCCACACCGAGCTGTTCTCAATCGAGAACGGCCTGCTCACTCCCACGCTGAAGGCCAAGAGGAACGAAATGCGACAGTACTTCAGAGCCCAGCTAGACGAGCTGTACGCTGGGATCAAAATGTAGGAGGAGGCCAGGAAGGAGGAACAGAGACACACGGGCTACCAAAGGTGTTTGTAGGGGAGAGGAAGACGGGAGCACAAGCTGAAGCTCACAGAGGGGACCAAAGGGACCACGATGAGTCCTCACGACCAGTAACACTAGAAACAACAGCAGCAGGAGGCGCTGTAGCTTTTAGTGGAACTTGATTCAGACCACGTAGAACAAAACCAGTGCCCTTTAGGACCTGTGGCACAGAATACAAGACCTCTGAAGGTCCAGAGTAGCTTAAAATACATGTGTCTATTGATGAAATAGTTTTGCCTTTGCTATGTACAGAACAAAATTCTGTGATAACGTGTTGATTCTAATCAGCTATTTTGAGATATTTTCATTCAGGATGTTTTTAAAAAGGGAAATATTAAAGTGCAGCTCTGTAGCATCTCAGGACTTTACTGGCAGGAACCACACACACACACACACACACACACGCCTTTTCATTTCAAGCATCGCAGACGACTGACCACTGAAACGGGTTCCCAAACAGCTCCACACACTGCAACCTCAACATGTCAGTGTCTTTCTCAGGTGTCGTGGTTTTTTATCTTATTGTGTTTCTGGAGTTTGTTCGGTAGAAAGTTTCTATCCACAATGGATAACGGGACTGTTTCTGGGTCCAATTAGCACCCTGTTAACCAGCACAGTGAGCCATATTAAAGATAATCTGAACAAAGCCAGGTGGAAACAGGGAATTCAGGTACTAAAACATTCAGGACAAAGGGAAACTGCCATTGTTTTTAATTTATTTATGGTAACATGAAGGGAAGAGATTTGCTTAAGGGATCAGTTTTCTTAAATTATTATTATATGCTGAAGAAGGGTGAAACTATATGTTTCAAAATGACATTGTTCACAATCTAAATGAAATCCTTTTGAATGTTTAAAGTTTAAGTTTAGTTGAAGTACTTTTGATCTTGCTATAACTGTTCTGTCATCTCAGATTTGTTTTGTAAAGATTTTAATTAAAAAATCATCAAGAGAGCTGTGTGATCTGTCCTTTGCTTCATCGGGGCTGTGTGATCAGGTAAAACTATTTAAAGATGTAGTTACGTTTTAGTGAGTCTCATTATATGTACTGTACTCCAGGGATTTGTATATACATGGTATTAATGAGACCAGGACATTTTTTATTTAGTATGGATTGTATTGTTTATATGCACTACACTAAATTAACAAAAAAACATGGATTCCTAGGTCCTGAAACTACTGTTGTTGTAGTTGTATTGTAGGTATTGTTATGAACATATTCATTTTACTGCTGTTTTTCTGTTTCACTTTGTTCGCTTAAAAAAAGATCCTCAGAGCAGATACTGAACCCTTTCGCTCTCCGTAGGATCTGCTCGGGGAAGCTGTTCTTACTATCTTTTTTTACAAAATGTAAGTGCAAATATTTAATAAAGGTAAACTACATCCAGACTATATCACCGTAAAATGAATACTAAAACGTTTTGATTCATCCACATGAACTCATTTTGGGAGGTAACGTTTTTCTTCCATTATAAATTGTACCAACTCCCACCCCTGTATATCTGGAATGGTACAGTCCGGAACTTGAATCATTTTGCGGGAAGCTGCTTCTATCCAATTCGAGCTACGGAGTTTTCAAAACAAACGTGTTTGCTACTTGTTCCAGATGAGGTGAGACATATACATTTTAAGTTATAATCTAACCCATATCTATAACACACACCACTCTTTCTTATGCTGGTAAAGTCGCACATTTAATTTAAAAGTCTGACAACATACCGTTAAATAACGATACGACGTTGGCCTGCTTGTTGACCTTATAACGTAACGCAGCTAACGTTACTGTAATCTGGAAGATGTGTGTGAGCAAAGTGGTCAAACTAGCATAGCTTTGGCCTTTGTTTTAAGTTTTGTTATATAGTGTATAAGCATACCGAATGGTAGAGAAGCTAGCGTTAAGTTTAATGCTAACTAGGGACCAGAGTCATTTGTTTGGAGGTGTCACCTGGTTGATGAGGAGGAGGAGGAGGATGATGACGAAATGCCCCTGTCTTTGTTTCCACAGTACCAAAAAGGGCAGAAGAGCCAAAGTGCTCACGGTGCCACAACAGCAGAGTCAGGTGAGTTGGTCACTGTAGCATTTGCACCATTCAAATTGAAGTGCACTATGATCTGTGCTAACAGTACTAAAGGGATAGAAACGGGTCATTCTCTTGTCAGCTGTGTCTTTCGTCTCTCAGTGAAATGCAGCAGTATGCCTGTAATCGTGTTATTACACCTTGTTGTATAAAGAAAGCGTGATCGACTGTAAATGATGGAACTTGAATTGTTTTCTCTGTTGTGTTTGAATTCAGAAAGGTTCATCTAATGATCAGACGGATTCTCCCAACCTGTCCTCTATAGACAAAGCTAGCTTCCTCGAGGGACTGCAGCTGAATTATGGTCAGTTTATTACACTGTAGGCGATATCACGATCCATGTCGGAGTCATTATGTCTCCATGAGTCTTGAAGAAAAGCTGATTTTACAGTAACATTCATGCTTGTTTCTTCCTTTCTTTCCCAGTTTATTGGCTGTCGCCTTGTTTCCAGAGTCTAGCATGATGTCAAACCACCAACATTGTGCTGACCAGATAACTGTCTGTCTCTCTTACAAGGTAACCCTATGCACAGCACGGCCGTGGAGGAAGATTTGAACGTCCCAGAGGAGGATCAGAGGAGCGGAGGCAAAGCCGGGAGGAAGGAAGTTCCTCAGACGGCGAAGACCGCTGTAAAACAGCGCGGAGCTGCCGTGAAGAGGAAGGAGACGGAGAGGGGCGGAGAGAAGGAGGAGGAAGAGGAGAAGAGAAAGAGGAGCAGGAGAAGTACTGGAGGGACGAGGTGAGGTCACAGAGGTCTGCCATGATGATGATAAACCATCCACAGAGACCATGATGATGATATTGGTCTATAAAGACATTCTTTTAAAGAATGTATGACATGTTATTGAACAAAATAGTATTTATTACACAAATACTAATTTGAAAAATAAGTACAGTTTCTTACTGAGTATTTACATGACATCATCATTTCAGATGTGAGGCAAATGAAAGGTTAATATCATTAAATATCAAAGTGACGAGTGAATCGGATGGTATCAAATCGGATCTGTAATGAGTATCTTGATACGTATCCAATCGGCTTGAATAGGAAAAATACACAGCTGTGAAAACTTCACAACATTTTTTATAGTAAAAACAGAAGAAAGGTAAAGAGAAAGACGATTTACAAAGACAATCACAAGTATAAAAACACAAAAATGGTCATGAAAAGCATCCACAACAATGAGTCCGGTCCGGGTCCAAAGGGTCCGGAACGTGGAGCAGGGATTAGAGTAAAGGGTCCGTTGATGGGGCAGCAACGGTGGTGTGGCTCATAACGGCCGTGCACGTTTCTATTCCCATCAAATCATTAATCTTTACTCTGTGTCACAACAAGGCCGGTGGAAAATCAGCAGACCAAGAAAGGCAAGAAGAGAGAGAGTAAAACAGGAAGTGGAGAGTCCAGTGACGCTGCGCCACAGGTAAGGAAGTGAAGGATGAAATGTCTCCAACAACAAGGGTAGCATCTTATACCACAGTTATGCTAATAAGGTCATAGCGACTTCTTGTATGACTAGTGAAGAACATATGTTTGTTTTTCTTCCAGGAGAAAGCTGACCCTGCCTATAAGAGAGCGATGTCCTCTGAGGAGGAGGGGGGGGGTGAAGATGGGAGTTGGGTGAGGACTACCGGCAGCAGAGCCTAGCATCCACAGGAATGTGGCGCTCATTTGAACTCTGTCTTTGTCTTTATGTTGTTTACTCAGATCCCAAGTCCAAAGAAGGCCACGGTTTTAAGTTTGGGCAGAGGCAGAAAGTCTGATAAGTCCAAATCTAGAACTTCTTCTTCAGGTGAGAGGAGAGAGAGCTAACGAGTCCCGTCAACATGTGTTTGAACTCTAGTTAGATAAGAACATGTACACCAGACTCTCAACTCTGTACATTTAAATATGAAGCTGGAGCCAGGAGACGGTTAGCGTAGCTTAGCATAAAGGCCGTTGGGCCGAGCCAGGCTAGCTGTTTGCCCCGTTTCCAGTCGTAATGCTAAGCTAAGCTGAGCTGACAGATATTTGAATAGTATCAATCTTCTCATCGAACTCTCAGCAAGTAAGCATTTCTTTAACGGTTACGTCCTGACTTCCTGATTGTTTGTGTGCGTATTTAAATCATAATAATAAGACATTTTATTTATATAGCGCTTTTGAAAATTCTCAAAGGCACTTTACAAACATTAAAATCATCATATTTACAGCCTTCTTTGCATGAACTGGACGTTTGAGGGTGTTTTGTCTTCACTGTTTCATTGTTATACAAAACACTACAAGAAATAGACCCAATGTTTCAAGTTCAGCTGAATCGTTTTCATCTATTCTATTGCAAAAAGAATCATGTTTTTTTACTATACTTGTTGAACTTTGAACCACAAAACTTGTTCCACGTGAAGGCAGTGCGTCTGCAGGACCAGAGAAGGCCACCAGAGACCAGCAGAGGAGGAAGAGACGTGGTGGGGGAGGAACAGAGCCGGAGGTGGTGCTGGAGGCCTTCCTGGACTTCTGTGACCAGTACAGGTGAACGAGGACATCCACACAAGTAGCCTGAGCTCTAACCCACACCCTTGGAGAGGATTACATGTGTGTGTGTGTGTGTGTTTCAGAGAGTCTGTGGAGTCTAAAGCAGTCAAACAGGCTGTTGATTCTTTCTCCTCCAATGTGGAAGAGCAACTGTTGGAAAAGGTCAGACTTTACCAACTCTATTTACTTACTTTTGTGACATTTAGAGATTCAGACTTACTTTTGTTCACCAGAAGAGAGAAAATCACTCGACTTAATTAGGATACAAATAAGTAGTTGAGTGCTTATAACCACCTTTTCCCAAAGTTTTCCCCCCAAAATAAGCCGCTATGACATCATCATGGTGTTGATTTAGTCCACAATGAATGTGATCATACAAACTATAACATGTCCATCAAAACAGAAGTGAATAATGCTGAGTCACATCCAAATTCAACCCGGACACGTCTGTTCTCTGGTGTTTTGTTCTCTTCCAGGTCTCGTCTTCAACGGAGTTCAAGATTCTAAAAAGGGAAAATGCCAAGGTAACTATGGCAACCCCCCCCTCCCCGGGATGAATGATCATGAGTTTGGTGATGCTCTGACTTTTCTTCCAGCGCCATCGTCCGCTCAAAGCTTTGATGTCTCCTATACTTTGTTTAGTGAACTAATACTAGCAACACCAACGTGAACATTAGACACTGCCTGCCAAACATCAGCATGTCGGCGTTGACACTGTGAACATGTTGGCATGTATTAGCTCAAAGCACCACCGTACAGCCTCACAGAGACTCTTAGTCATCATGTTACATAACACCGGGCCGCTTCATGGCAGCCTGTACTTACTTTTGCTTTCGGTCCCGTTGGTGTTTGTGTGCGCATGTGTCAGGTGAGTTCTTCGATCCGCACAAAGACACAGAGACTGCTGGAAGCCAAGCATGAGCTGATGAGGTGAGAGGAGGTCCAGATGCACAACACACACCAGTTTACTGTTCTACAAACTCAGTTTACTGTAAGATATTTACTGTCTGTAAACTAAAATATATTTAGTCATCCAAACATCCACAGGGATTGCCAATTAGACGCACCATTGACACATAAAAAAATGTCTTTTCATTGATAAAAACTATGCTTAATAACCTGTGATCCTCAGCCTACTTAAGCATCCTGTAAACCACAATGACCTTTACGCTGTGTGTGATCGGTCAGGGCAGAGAGGCAGGCGTGGTTGCTTGAAAGGGAGAAAGCTGAACTTGAAGTCCGGTTGGCCGATCTGAGACGAGGCCACGCCTTTCTGCATGACATCAGAGAGCTCAGCAGACGATACCTGGACTACCGACACAAACGCCCCAAAGAAAAGGAAATGGTATACACACACACACACACACACTCTCAAGTCACATGAAGTGAATATTGACCTTAGAAATAATGGAAATCATAACCTGATTATTGTCGGGTTATCTGTGTGTCTTAGCCTTAGGTACAATTTTAGCAACACAAACTACCGTTACCTTGATTTGATGCTTTAAAGCGTGAACCTCCCATAGTGACGCACTGCTTCCTTTCCTCCTCTCGTCCCGTCCAGTACGGGGCGTCCAGCTTGCCTGCTCTGCTGTTGGAGACCAAGCATCTTCATGGAGCAGAGCATCAGCTGGGAGTAACCAACAACCAACTCAAGAAACAGCTGACGAAGAAAAAGACTCGGAAATAGTACGCCATGCCATACCCACACCCAATGTACACAGGTTAAAGACTCAAAGACTACATAGAGCAATCCTACGGCCGTTTTAAAGCCTAGTACAGAAAACGCCTTCACATTTTGGATTATGTGTTGTGGTTCGGATGTCATTATGTATATAGCCCAAATCCTGCCCATCCTGTATTATCGCTAGATAATAAACAATACTGTAAGGATAAATAAATGCAAAATAAATAATTTTTCTCTATGGTGTTTTTCCTTGACAAAATAATGTAAGAAGTTCTATTTCTGGGTGATTTTGAATGTGTGTAGTCAAATTGGTTTCCCTTGTATATGAGTTATGTAATTGTCTCCGATAGATGCATTAAATGTGTATCAAATACTGTAGTTTCAGTTTCTCTAAATACATTTAACGCGTCTTGAGGAACTGGTCGGAACGCTGCCAGTTTTCTTAGCCAATCAGCTGCTCCCCTTGGTCAGTTCCCCATGGAGTGTTTTGTGGTTTGACCCGCCCACACGGTGAGCAGCGTCCCTGATTGGCTGAAAGTTTCAGGCACTTGCACTTTGAACAACTTGACATTTCCTTGTAGTAATAGTAAGAACGGGGACTTCATAATACCAATACGTGATATTTCTACCACTGTCTGTCAAAAGAGGTATGTCTATTTTGGAAAAATTATATTTCCATATATATATATATAGATAGAGTTTCCTTTACCGGTAAGGTAAGTTAACTTATATTTAGACGGTTTATTCCATGTGTAAATTAACGTTAGCTAGTCAGTGTTTCGCGTTGTAATCTAATGGTGCTTCCGGGAGAGGACAGCTACGGTTTAGCGTTACATGACAACACACCTGTGAACCGATATTCCCACAATCGTCTTGTGCAGAGAGCAGTGTGTGTGAACGGTAACGTTACACCTGATAACCTGCACGAGACGTGATTAAATGTAACTACATGTCTATTACAGGTGGGTTATAATGTAGGCTAACGTTACTGATGAACAGTGACTGTTGGTTCTGGTTTACTTTCTCTTTTTGCTGACCTAGCTACCTCTGCTGATAAAACATGTTTATTACTTCCTCAATTGAGTTTCGCTATGAGCTGACGTTACAGCATAGTTTAACATTATTGGGCGTTCCTCACCTTCAAATAGGGATGCACCAATCAGACCCGGTTCCGACAGCGGTACCTGGGCTTTGGGTGTCGGTACCGGTGTTACACCTACTTGTTTCCCTACCGTGACTATCGACGATACGCCCCAGGTAACCAGTTGTTTCAGATCACCCGAAACCAAAACGTTCCCTGGACACTGACGAGGTGTGACTTGATGCATAAATCACTGACATTTAATCAAGATCCAGTGTTTAATGATATGTTACCGTTTTGCTCGAGAGAGTTCGAATACAGGTCGTTGCGATCTTTCCTTAAATATATTTCCTCAAATGTATTTCTTCATACGCGGCTGTGATGTAGTGCTCACTTATACAATCCTATTCCCCGCAATGGATCTGAGATGTGGCTGCTGGGTCTCCATCAATATGTCTGTGAATGTGTGGACAGAGGCAGGAAACAGCTGCTGCTGTTAAGTGAACACAACGCACGGAATGAGAACCAGTTGGTGCGTAACACCGGTACCGAGCACCGACCCGGTGTTTAGGTCAAACGCTGTACGCCTCACTGTGTGGAAGGGATCATTGTTCTATTAGGCAACATCTGGCTGAACTAAACCTCGCTTTCCTAACTTTATAAAACAAAATTGAACAAATGTTTACATGAATATAAACGTACTGATTGTTATTTATTTAAATAATGGAATCCAACACCGGATCATTGTCAAACATACCTGATGAAGTGTTTCAGTCAGTACTGGACAGCTCTCTACTCTCACACACTGTTATAGGCAGTTACTCTATGTGGAATGGTACGTTCAAGATATTTGGTGTAATATATTAATACTAATATTATATTTGATGGATTATAGGTATGATAAACTCTCTTAATCCATCCCACGGTGTTAACCGCACTAACCACAGTAAACATGACTAACCAGGATGTGAACAGCCTCCAGGAGGAACTAGTCTGCTCTCAGTGGTCACTTTGAACCCACCGTGGACGTGTTCTGAGGTTTTGAGGTTGAAGTCTGCTGTACGAGTTCAGCTTCCTGTGTCAGATTATGCCTGTAATACGTGGTTACTCTGGATAAAAGGCTAGTTCATGAAGCAAACGCCACATATTAAATGAGTGTTCTGCCTGAACTCGGCCCTGTTCGGAGGGAAACCTGTCTAGCTTTTAAAAAAATGTTCTTTTTCTTCTTCTCTTTGTCTAAAGAAGTAAACAAACACAAAGCTAAAGGAACCATGTCAGGATTGTTGTTCCTGTAACAGGCTCAATATATTAAAATCTTTTTTATTATGGCCGATATTTCATCATAATCAGTTTTTACTACTATGTCACAGTTTAAATGTGCTCTGATCATTCGCCTGCAGGAACATGGATGAGCTCCAGGGCGATGGAGACGTGCAGAGTGGTGGGGACACGGTGGACGCTTTGAAGTTTTTTGCCAAGAGGTAATTAATGTACACTGATGACTATCTGATTACCTGTGATGCTATGTGCCTACAGCTGTCCGCTCTGTCCATTGGAAATGAGGTAGTTATTCTAACACAGGTAGCGTTAAAGCTGGGCAGAGCACCAGTGATAAAGGTGCAGCAACGCTAACGGGAGAGCGAGGATGTAAATGAAACATTTCTCAAACTAGTCAAAGTCGGTCACCTTTGTATATAAACTCCTAGATGTAAGTGTCTGCCTTTTCCTTCTCTCTAACTTCTCGGTCCATTGTTCAGTTTGCTATAAAACCATTAGCATCCATCACTTCTATGAAGAAGGTCATTTTGAAAGAGCTGAAGACCCACTCCTATGCTGAATTAAAAACAATAAAAAGATTCTACTGCACTGAGTCAGTTTTTGGAACATTAATGATGCTGCTTTGATGAGGCACCTTGTGTAATGAGATATTCCAGAGAAGTGGTTAGGACTTCCATGGAAGACTGTGAACAAGTTTAGACCACTGACCTGTCGCCAAAAAATGTGTTAAGAGTGATGAAACGAGTTCCTCAGCTTTCTAATCACTGTGTGTCTACAAATCTGTGTGTGTGTGTGTGTGTGTGCGTGCGCATGTTCAGGCCAAATGCAGAGCCCAAAGGCAGCAGCACGACAGCTGAGGAGATGGACTCGGCCCCCAGCAGTAACATAGCTGACCTGTACCGCTACAACATGGACTATCCCCGCATGGGAACCTGCCTGATCATCAACAATAAGAACTTCCACGGCAGCACAGGTAACTACACCCGCTGACGCACAAACACACACCTGTGTCTGTCATGGCATGGTCATCTGCACAGATGTTCTGTAGCTGTAATAACCTTCTAAATAAACATCGGTCCGTGCTCGAGTTATCCAGCAAATAGAAGATGTCCACGAGCGTGACAGCTCGTCGTGCTCTCCACATTTCTTCCATGTGGTGTGTCGAGTGTTCTGAGTCAAGGCTGTGAGAGATAAAGTAGGGCTGAGGTCAAATGGGCTTTTTTATTGTTGCTGATGAAGGTTCATACCTGAAGCTCCGTTCTACTTTTAGTACATACAGCAGCTGCCCTTACAAAGTACGTACTGTTGCATGTAGTATGCATTTAATCGGGACATACTACTTCCTCATAACAATCAAACTTGAACTTTGACCCTCTTGCTCATATATCTGCTGCGCAAAGGATTGTGGGTTCAGAACAGCCTGAAAAGCATGCCAGCTTGCATCCTTCAAAATGCGACCAGATGTAGTAGAACATCGTGGTATGTTTTGTCACACTATGTATCGGGACATACTAAATAGATAATGCCGTCCCACAATTCCTTGCAGCAGCATTTAAAGACAAGGCAGACCCACAGCAATAGGTCTTTTCCTCTATCCTTATGAACTCTCCTTCACATCTCTCCTTGACCTCCATGACGCTGTCCATCGAGGTGAAGGGAATGTGGTTAGGAAAAGACATAGGACATCTTTTTTTATTTTGACAACTCGACCAGCTTCAGTCTCAGCGTCCTGGTGTCTGGATGCTGATCACTGTCACTGTCGTGGCTTACTGGGGGCTCTGGAATGAACACAGCCTACGTTAATGTAGTGATGTCTCTCATGAAAAAGGATCAGATAGTCGTACTCGCTCCACAACTCCTCTCCATATTTTTGAATAAAGATTGCATAATGATAACTGGATGAAAAGTTTCCGTTTCTCAAGAATGCGTATTAAGGCCTGGACATAGTCACGCCACCTCCGTTTCTGCCTCACTAAGTTTACCAAAAGGAGTCACAGTAGTCGGTTGTGTTTTGTCAGGCAGTCTGAACTCTAACCCGTGTTGTGTCTGTCTGCTGCATTCCTACCTGTGGTTTTTGTGTCGTCTCTCCAGGCATGGGTGCTCGTAACGGGACGGATGTGGATGCTGCCTATGCGATGAAGACCTTCTCTAAGCTGGGCTATAAGGTCAAAGTGGCCAACGACCAGACCACGGGGCAGATGAAACAACTGCTGTATGAAGGTAACCTAATCTACAGTCTGGCATTCACCCGAGGTCTCCACTGCTGAAGTGAAATGATCCACATCTGCTTATCTTTAGATTTATCTTAAGAAGAACTTAAACTGCTAGATGCTACAAGCGCTTTCCTCAAGAGAATGCTAATTGAAATGAGAGAGTCTCTGCTCTTCTGTGTCTCTAGTGTCCAAGGAGGACCACAGTGACAGTGCGTCGTTCGCCTGTGTGTTGCTGAGTCATGGAGACGAGGGGGTGATATACGGCACGGACGGCTTTGAAAGGTTGGAAGACCTGACAAGGCACTTTAAAGGAGATCGCTGCAGGAGTCTGGTGGGGAAACCCAAGCTCTTCTTCATACAGGCAAGTTACCGGGAATGTTCTGCTCCTTTTATGTGGACGCCCAGTCCGTGATGATGGTAAATGTAGTCAGTCGAAGCAATTCATTCCTCGGTGCGTGCTATAATGAGTAAAGCTGAGTCATGCCTACATGTACCAGGATGCATTGCACTGAGGAATCTGCTGCTTTAATTCACTACATTTTTCATCAACACTGACTGGACATCCACATAAAAGGTGGAGAATTTTCCCTTATAAACATACCCACGTTTACACACACACACACACGCACACGCACACACACGCACACACACACACACACACACACACACACACACACACACACACACACACACACACACACACGTACCTGTTGATCCAGCTCAGGGGTATTCAGTTCAAATTCAACGAGGTCCATTTAGAGAGAATTTCCTCATTAAAGGTCCGGAACATCACAGTAATGTCTAACTTGTTCTATGATTTAGTCCTTTATATATTATGTAGCCAGCAGTTGTATTAACGTCTGTATGTCGTCAACTACTGACTGACAAATCAAATAAAGAAAAAAATATCTCAACAATATTTACTGTCAGATTTCAAATTGAACTGGATGAATTATAAATAATACATAGTCTAATAATAAATGAATTATCTGTTCTCCTTTTTAAGTAAAATAAGAACTGGACTAAAAATGTGCATCTTAAAATGAAGTACTTCATTTTAGAAAACTGAATTGTCCTGCAGCTTTAAATTCAGTTCACTCAGGTGTGAAGTGACACAATATTAGAATTTTTCCGGACCCAGACGCCGTTGTATCTGGACGCTGGACCTCGTCGTCTGGGTCCGGATCCGGACCTTGGTCCATCTGTTAGTGACCCCTGATCTGGCTCCTGTAGATGCTTGTTTTGTAGTGGAAGGCCTGTGTCCACATAGCGCCCTTTTTCCGAGCGCCACTGTTTTGGTGCTCATGGTGAAAAACTATGTCAAACTAACGAATAGTATCAGAAATAGATCATACAAAGCAAAGGAGCACTGCTAGTGGATCGTACGACGGAGGTTAGTGAGTGACGATGTGCTTGTGCACCTGGATTTACTTGTCACCCTATCCAGGCGTGCCGCGGGACAGACCTGGACGAGGGATCCCTCGTTGAGACCGACAGTGTCGACGCGCAGACGTCGGAGAGGATTCCTGTGGAGGCCGACTTCCTGTACGCGTATTCCACCGCTCCAGGTAACTTCTGACGGAAGCCTTTTCTGTCAAACAACTTCCGTCCTACCCGTGAAACCCCGGATAGGACGTGAGTACGTTTGTTGTTTATGTGCACCTCGTTTAACACGGCAAAACCCGTCCTGCAGGCTACTACGCGTGGAGGAACGTTCTGAACGGGTCGTGGTTCATGCAGTCGCTGTGCGAGATGCTGCTGCTTTTCAGCGGAGAGCTGGAGATCATGCAGATCATGACCCGGGTCAACCGCAAGGTGGCGCTGAGCTTTGAGTCCGCCTCCACCCTACCCGGGTATAGCGGCAAGAAGCAGATCCCCTGCATCGTCTCCATGCTGACCAAAGACTTCTACTTCCCTAAACATTAAGATTGTCTTTACCTTTAACGTCGACTAGCCTGTGGGAAGCTTGAGTCAGAAGGGACTGTGCTGGTATCACTAATTCCATTTTCATCGATTTCACCTTCGGAGGCGTCACATTTCTGCGTTGCATAGTTCATGTAAAACAGGACAGCATTAGTTTCATTGTGACTTCAAGGAGAACACAAATGCATTAACAACACTAGGATGAAAGGGAGCAGATCAGTGTGGTTTATGGGGAGCCTGGTTTTTATTTTGAGTGTTTGGTCTAAGCCAGTTTTAATTATATCTTTGATTATCATGTGTTGCAGAAAAGATACTTACGGGTGCGGGGACAGTTTCCAGGGATGTATTTTCACTCAGCCTGCTTCAGCGACTGCACACATAAACATTAGCAAAGGTGGTGGAGATGTAGACTTCTTCTAATTTGACTACAGATACGTAATACTGTATATTTAAAGGGTAAGCAGTGGGTTTACCAAGTACAATGTGTCTGCCAACATTCACAACCATTTACAACAACAACATTCACAACCATTTCCATTTTTAACAGTTTGTGAATGCAATAAATGCACAAAGTGAAATAAAACATCAGGCCATCATCACATTCATTCACTGTCTCTATGTCACTAAATGTAGTGATGCTCATGTAGCCGAGATGATTGTAAATCCACCTTAACCGAGCCGAGCAACACTCTGATAATGATCATAATGCTAATGATAAGTGTGAGTACTGTAGTAGAATATCTAGAGTACTTCTTTCCTTTTTAAGGTGGTCAGAAATCTACTGTAGTTCTTGCTTTTTGCACTACATTACCTCTGTACTCTGGGGATGCTTGCATACATGTAGCTGGGATTGATGATGGAATGAATATGATTACAGACAAAGTCATTGTCCGGAATACAAACAATAAAGCAAAGTTTATTTCCATTGTGGTCCTCGTTTTGTTTTGTCTCCACTCGGATCGCGAGCAGGATGATCCGTCAGCAGGGAAGCACTGGGAGAAGTTATTATTGTGTTATTGTGTCACTATATAATATTCCTCCCATTGAAAACTCAAATATAACTCCGTACGAACCGGGAAAGATAGGTCTAAAAAAATAAACATGCAAAACAAACAAACAATTTCACAACCATTTCTTTACCAAACGTGTCTAACTGCTGTCGGTCTCCTGCAGCTTATCTGAAGCAATGTGAAGCTTCTTTTTGTGTGATTATTGGAGGACTTCTGTCCCAGGAGGTGGCAGCAGAATCACCTACACACCTGGCAAGAACATTTAATATTACACTGTATATCAGGGCTGCTTTGTATTTAATCTATTGACACATTGAGGCCTGGAGATAACAGAGTGAATAGTGAGTCACCACTCGCAGTCAGGACTTGGCCGCCTGCTGTTTTCTCATCATATTCGTGCGCCTCGTTGTACAACATCTCGACTCTCCTGTCTGTACATCCAGATCGACAGAGGCAATGAACCTGCTGTTGAGCCCGGTTGTGTACTTTGCTTTGGGAGTATTGTCCAAAAGCAGTTTCACGTGAATGATTAACAGCTTCTGAGGACAGCTTTTAGAAGTCAGAGGTGAAACGTGTGAGCGCGCGGCCACTAGAGGGCGCCAGAGAGACGTGTAGCGCAGTTCTGAGGGCCGTCTCTCTGTAATGAATCAGCAGCACTTCAGAGGTGCGCCATTCCTGGAACTCACATTGTGGTTACACATTTAACCCCTTGGTGCACGCGCAGACGTGCAGACGAGCCGGTGCCATGTTTCATTCCAGCTGTCGCTCTTGTCTCTGCGTGTCTCAATACTTTGAACAAGGGTTATTTGTACACTACGTCTTGCTGTTAAAGTATTAATATTGCTCTATTAGTTTATCAGACCCCTCCCCAGTCTTGGCTGCACGTGTGTGTGTGTGTGTGTGTGTGTCAGAGGGAGATAACCCTGACTCTGCTGGTCCAGATGGCTGCTACCTGACGTTCATAACGTCTTCCTGTCACCGTTTACATATATTTAGTTCAAATAACAGTGCTTTGTTTTCTTCATGTTCTGTTCCTGTACTGTACTCTGGTTTCTCTTTGCTGTAAACAGAAAGGGCCATGTAGGGGGCAGACTGTGTTCATCTGAAGATGTAGGAAGGTTGCACGTTACAGCTTGAATAGCTGCTTTGTGTGTTTTTTATTCTAAAGCTTTGGTTTTAATATCCCTACAATAATACAAATGAATACACTTTCATTATTTGTATAAGCCTATGCAACCAATATTATCATTGGCTATATATATTCAGATACAATTCTGTTTTTAGTCATGTTACTCAATGGTGCAGTTTTGGTAAGTCTGAAAAACAACTTCCTAATGGAAACTTCTGTGTTCAGTGTAAAAATGTACTTTGCTCGTCTTCTGAACCCACATTTCTAACTATTGAACATCTGTTCGGTGCAGGCAAATATAGTGGAAATCTGCACTTTCCTAATAGCAGCAGGTGGGCCGTCTAATCTCTCACGCACACAACACACACACACACAAACACACACACGCGCCTCAAGTTTCTTGTTTCGTTTCCAGCATCAGCCGCGTAGGAAAGGGTGAGGGGGCAAGTAGGGGAGGGGAAGGGGAGGAGGCGATACAGCAGAGGAAGTGAAAATGAAATCCAGCTCAAAGATCGTCTATGTTTGAGAAGAGGCCGATTCAAAAGTGGGCATCCCTCAGCCCCCAAATGTGCCACTCTGCTCTTGAACTTTGACTACATTATCAACTATAAATCACACTTTTAGTTGTTTACTCAACCTTACATATTTTGTTGGATAACGGTGTACACGTAGAATATCATCGACTATGGTTCTCAACCGTATAACTAGTGGTGTGGACAGTGGTGCATGGGGAAGATAAAAAAGGGAAACAATACTAAATGGTGTTACAGCAGCCGATTATGTCACATTTAGTTCATAAAACAAATAACTTAAGGAAACCACTATATCAGAAATAAAAATCAAAACAGCAATGACATAAATAAAAAATGACTAAAAACTATTAACATTGCCATACAATACAATATTGCGGTGGCAATGTCATTATTTCGAATTACAAAGAAGAGTATTGAGAGTAAATATTTGTAACAATTGTATTATCTATATAGGACACTGCTACACGGGGTAATTTAATTTTAATTGTATATACACTTAGGGTGACTATAGTAACATCTGTCCAGGGACTACAAATGAAAACACAGCCTTCTTTCTGACATTAGTTTTAGTACTACTCTGTTTAGTGTTTTCATCAATGTGCTAAATAAATAAACAAAGCACGAGAGGCGGCGCGCGGTGGCTGCATAGACGGCTCGGTTGGCTTTCGTGGCACCAAGAAATGAGAATCAGAGTGAGCCCTCTTCGTTCGGGCTCGCACGCGGCCAAGTGACTTCCGCGACGCCGCTCGGATCGACCCAAAGCGAGAGCACGAGAGCAGGAGGGGGATTTCCAGCTCGAGCCCCCACTTCCCGAACCAGACGTTGTTTTGCTTTCGGTCTGGACACAGAAACAGAAATAAACGACGGCCACCCTTTTCCTTTTTTCTGCTTAAAACCACAAACAACTTAACTTGTCCGACTCCAGCGCCGCTTGTTATTCTGACAGCGGGACCGTGAGGCTGCAGGCCGTCCGGACTGAACAGGTAACATTTTTATTTCCGCATATTAACGCCGTTGTCTCGCGCTGACACAGGCTTCCCACAGGACGACATGACGGCTCGCTAGCTCGATGTGTAAGTGAAAGTACTGCTGCTGTTTCTCTTCTGCGTTTGTTGACTAGCTACGGCATTTATTTTCACTTTTGCCTCGGCTCGTTTGTGGGTCAGCGCGCTAGCAGACAGACGTGACCCCTTATCCAACTGAAATACTAAATATACCTGTTACGAACATTTCCCAGAAGTCGCAGCTAACATGCCTGGGACTTTTGGTTTTATTAATATTCGGTAACGTAGTATTAAAGGGAGTGTTTTTTTTGTCCGTTTGACATGTTTAAAAGCGTTGTAGTTTTAACTGTTGTGTGAGGGAAACTGGTTTGGCTTGTGCACATTATTCATGCTGTATTCAGGTGTTCGTGCGTGTGTTAGTAAACCAGAGTGCTGTCAGAAGCATGTCATTTGAACTGCACCACAAGTAACGTGTCATGTTCTGCAACTTGGACCTGTTTGAGTTCATTGTTCACACAGCCTGCCTGCCGGTGCGATTTAACTAGCTGTTGAAAAACAGTAAATGTGACTCGTGCAATTAGACAAAAACACACTTTGCTACATAGTAATATAACCAGCAGTGTTGGTCTGACACTGAGTTAATGAATTATCCTCATGGTTTTCTTGCCGTTTGTTGCATTTTAACTATGTTTTTACTACTCCAGCTGGACACACTTTCTCTCCAACAATTATAACTAACATACTGTACACTATTCCTACTACCACCTCTTCAACAATAACGTTGGCCATGGTTGTATAGAAGCTTGGACACTGTGGCTCATGAAAATGGATCATATGTTGCACTTGATGCTGCGCCATGTCACCCTGTCTGACCTGTTGGGGAGCTCACTCTCCTGTCAGGAGGCAGTGCGGTGGCTCACTGGGCTGAGCGGACTTTGATCACACCAGACTGCAGAGATCATAACCCTGCTCTTAAATCAGACGTGGTGGTGGGGTGGGTGTTGTTTTTGGCCCACTGTTTGAGATGAACATTCTGCATTCGTTAACGTCTCTTACTTCTTCCTGTCGTCCACTCTCTTGTCTTCTAAAATGTGTCATTTAAGATTTAATGCGGCCAGACAAAGAGGGTCAATATGTGGACTGCACGGCTGCAGGAGCAGTCGAGATAGTGCGAGTTCACTGTCGTGGACTTGGCAGGAGTTTTATCTTTACGACCACAGATAAAACGGATGGAACTCTCCCTTTTTTTGTTTTGCTGTCAAAGGATGATTGTATAAAAACTAACCTTAAAGGTGCAGCGTGTATGATTAGGATTAGGCGGCATCTAGCGAGAGGTCGCAGATGGCGACCAACTGAAACTTCTCCCACGTGAAAACATGAAGGGCCCTAGCTAGAGCCACTGTATGGTTTGTCTTCTCCGGGCTACTGTAGAAACATGGCTCCGTGCAGGGAAGACCCGCTCCGTATGAATATTAAGCTAACGAAAACACAACCATTCTTATTTTTAGGTGAGCATACACTAAAGAATCATACTTATTAATATTCTATTCCGTTTCTGCCAATAGAGCCCTGTGAATGCTACGCACTGTTCCTTTAAGTGGTTGCTTCCTCTCACATTGGTTGACACAGTAGCCATTATGTTTTCATATTTGTTTTGTTGTCTGTTCTAATTAAAGCCCCTTTTATTTTCCTCTATTGAAATTAAATATAATATACTATAATATAGCAACTTTTGAAGAAAATACTTGTTAAATTTAAATGTAATCTGTCATCAAACATACAAAAGGTATCTATAATAAACAATGTGTTCACAGAATACAATGCCAGTAGAGAGAATGAGGATGAGGCCGTGGCTGGAGGAACAGATCGACTCCTGTCAGATACCAGGACTCAAATGGGTTAACAAAGTAAGTGTACGCACACACACACACACACGCACGCTGATATAATATTTCAAGAGCTGACACAATGTGAATGTCTCTAGGAAAAGCGAATCTTCCAGATCCCGTGGATGCATGCTGCGCGTCATGGCTGGGACCTGGAGAAAGATGCTCCGCTCTTCATGAGATGGGCCATACATACTGGTAACAGTCGCATCTAACCACACACTCATTGTCATGCAGACCAGACACCGCACAGGTTCTCTGTCTAAAATCAAAGAATCTGCCCGTTTTGTGCAAAGTGTTCTTTGTTGTTGTTGTTGTTTTTAGGAAGAAAACCAAATGATCCAAGTTGTAGGAGTTTAGGCCAGAGAAAGCTTATTTAAAGGTTCCTCTGTTAGGAAGCACACAGTAAGAGGAGAAAGTCCCACAGCTCCTTGCTGCATCAGTCGAGAGGAACATGTTTTTAATAAGTTAGTCAGTGGGAAATATTATTTATTTCAGGGTTTCATCCCCAGCAGAATAAGTGGACAAATGCAAGTTGCAGAATATATGAAGAAATCATAATTGAATAATTCTGTGCCAGGAAGACGATAGTGACTTTTGTGACACTCTGTCCGTAGTAATACATGTGATATTTAAAATGATACATTTGGTCAATCTTCTGTGATTGTCTGTCTCCGTGTGCATGCAGGTAAATACCAGCCAGGCATAGACCGTCCAGATCCCAAAACGTGGAAGGCGAACTTCCGCTGTGCCATGAACAGCCTGCCGGACATCGAGGAGGTGAAGGACAAAAGCATCAAAAAGGGAACCAATGCCTTCCGAGTCTATAAGATGCTGTCCTCCTCAGAGAGAAGCATGAAGAAAGGTGGGTTAACCATCACTGTTACACATTTGATCTGTCCAGATTTACTGAGGCTTTGAAATGGATTTCTGAAAACTGTTATGTTTCTGTCTGTATGTCCATTTAGGAAAGAAGAAGACGGACAAGGAGGGGAGGCCCAAGAGAAATAAAGAGGTAGACACACACGTACATCCTCAAGGAGTTGTTCACACGTGACACAACCTTCTGAAAAACATTTGATTGCTGCAGCAATATCAGGTTGTGTCCTGGTCTGGTCTTAGCTGTTCATAAGCCTCACTTAGAAGTATATTGTTATAGCTAAATACCTGATGACAAACCATCAGCATGACGCTTACTAATGTCTGTGCACTGGATCACTACATCCCTGCTCTTTGATTGGTTTCTCATCATCACAGTTGAAATGTAAAGACGTTATTTTATCAGGGACCCTGTGTTTGAATGGACATGTGAGTACTGGTGTGCATACAACCGGTGTGCATGAACGTCTGTGTTCTAGCAGTTTACATGAACGGTTTTCTGCTCTGTATTTACTGCTGGTACAGGTGTTCCTCACATCTGCTCCTGTAACATTAAAGTCACTCTTCTTTTTGGACATAATTATCAATCTTTTGTCACCATCAGGTAGCTTCTCCATCTCCAGACAGGACTCCTCCTGTAGCTCATGTGGGACCTATTGACTACACCATGCAGGACCTCATCAAAATGGAAGTGATCAAAGAGGAACCACTGGAGTTCACCATGACGGACAGTGCCTCAGGTACCACACCAGCACTCTGCTTCATTCATGTAGTTACATTTCTGCTTGGACGAGTTCACTCTGAACACAGACATGTTGCTAGTTACATTCTAATGGTCCTGGCTAGTGCTGGGCGGTGAGACGTACCTTGAATCCAGTGTTTTAATCATTGCTCTGAACCCGTCTTTCTCGACTGTCTGTAGCGGGACCATGTCCTTGCAGAGGTGGATTGTTATTGCGTTCGTAATGTCGCTCCACCGCTTGCTTTTCTTGTCATATGCAGTGCCTCTTCAAGCGATGTGTGACCCTTTGGCTTCACTGTTTCACTCGCACTAACGTTACTGGTTGACGGCCTCGAATCCGACGACCGTCATCACACTCTTGGTATTCCAACTCATGTTTTCTGCTGAGGTGTTACCACCAGCGGCAACAACAGTGGCTCAACAGACTTTACAATATATCGTCTTTTGGACGTCAGATTTTTTTAAAACCAAGACACTTCCAAACAGCAGACACAGCTCCTCTCTTGGGCACAGACTCTATCGGTGCATCTCCGGTCTGTCTTTGTTCATCCTGCATCGCTCCTTTCTGTTCTTTAATGTAGCGTTACTGTAGCGACGGAGCCTCTCCCAGCTGTTAGCAGACTGTTGTGCTACCGGACTAGCTAGCGAGCTGTACCCAGCATGCCGTTCGGTGGTGTAATTTTATAAATGTACAATTATTAGTGTCACAAACTGTTGTGTCGTGGTGTTTTGCCCTGTTAAAGAGCGTTCGTTGTGGGTTATTAATTGTTGTGTTATAAAGTTATAACCATGATTAGGGGTCCCTCTCAATACACTCTACACAACTAGCTCCGACCGCAGCGCCCTCAGAGGCGAACAATATATTTTGCTGAAGAGTGACAGCAGTTGTTTCGGCTATGCACCGTATGTATGGCGGTGTGTGAAAAATGAATATCATACGGGAAATTAAAACTGGTATACCGGATGAACCGGTATACCGCCCAGCACTGGTCCAGGCTGTCTGGTTGCCTTGTTGTTGAACGTTCACAGCACAATAACTAAATCCTGACCCAGAACATCCAGTATCTGCAAACTGCTTTCCTGTACTGGCAAGAGGAATGGTTTCCAATTAGTACTTATTATATGTTTATGTATATACGTGTGTGTGTGTGTGTGTGTGTGTGTGTGTGTGTGTGTGTGTGTGTGTGTGTGTGTGTGTGTGTGTGTGTGTGTGTGTGTGTGTGTGTGTGTGTGTGTGTGTGTGTGTGTGTGTGTGTGTGTGTGTGTGTGTGTGTGTGTGTGTGTGTGTGTGTGTGTGTGTGTGTGTGTGTGTGTGTGTGTGTGTGTGTGTGTGTGTGTGTGTGTGTGTGTGTGTGTGTGTGTGTGTGTGTGTGTGTGTGTGTGTGTGTGTGTGTGTGTGTGTGTATGTATGTATGTATGTATGTATGTATGTATGTATGTATGTATGTATGTATGTATATGTATATATATATATACATACATACACACACACATTATGAAATCAGTGTTGTGATTTTATAGCTCTTGAATAACTCCACTTAGATGTTTGGTGTGTAAATAGCTGATGGAGATAACATTATCTCATCAGTGGGTGGATGTGTAACTAACGCACTTCAGATGTATCGATCAATAATTAATTTACAGCACTAGAGTGAATTCATGTGTTCAGCCTGTCATAACATATCGGGCGTGTGCATTCACAGCCATTCACAGTTCAATAGAAGACCACATGATCGCCAGCGAGCAGCTGCCATTCGTCTGTCAGACCATCGAAGTGACCACTGAGAACGAAGAGCAGACTGTGAGCTCCTCCCACTCGTACCCGCTCCAGATCTCTCCTGTGTCTTCATGCGGCGGTGAGACAACACACACACACACACACACACACACATCATGGTTTACCACATTGTTGTTATGATGAGCAGCGTAAATAGGTTACATGGGAACCCCACTTCTGACCAGTTGTGAAGCGCAACCCTTTGAGAGCGTGGTGGTTACCATACATAGCTTTGTAGGACATGGTCAATGGTATGTGTGTGTTACAACACAACAGCCCAAATCAGGTCTCATTATCTGGTCTGGATTATTAGTGTTCAGTTTTAATAGCGAGTTAAAAAAAAAAAAAACATCTGAACCACAATCAGAGGGTGACTCCATGAACATCGTCCCCTATTACATCATCAACATGAAGTGTGTGCGTCCTCTGTAGTCCGGTCCCCAGATCGTATCTTTAGTGCGTCAAACAGCTGAATGTTGAAAATAACCAAAAGTCGTTGTGAAACAGAAAAGACAATTAATGAACGCCAACACTGATTTCATAAGACTTGTCCGTTTATGGAGTCATAGGAGTGTCATAAAAAATAGGAAAATAAATGCATATATAAATACAAAACTGTGGAAATATATAATTGGACAAATAACAAAATATAAAGGAATAATTACAATTATTTAAATTTATTTTCACATTCACTTGTTTGTTTATTATTGTTATATATTTCTGTATATATCTATTATATTATATTTAAAAAATAAATGTATTTATTGCATATAAATTACTCATTTTTCAGTATATTTAAAATCTACATATTCTTATATAATGTAGCTTATTTATTTTTCTTATTCTTTTCCTTATTGCTTTTGCTGTGCCTTGAAGGAAACAAGCTGTCAATCAACTGTCTGTGGGCGGGCCAGTAAGGTCTGCTTTGGTTGAGTTTCTTTAGCGCGGAAAAACAGACTTTTGCATGCGCAGTGTGAAAGTGGCAGCAGTTTAAATATTTATATTAGGTTAATGATAATATAGTTAACTATAAGCAGGTACCACATGTAGTATGAAAGGACTGCTTCCTCTGTTAAAGAGATCCATAACCACACATGCTCACTGGAAACATTTCCACCCTGAGATCTGTTTATCTCGATGTGTTTTCATTTCTCTTCCCCAACCAGTCAGACAGGCAGAGTGGCTTCTAACAGTCTACATTCCATCTGTCACTCTTTCACTTTGTCTCTCACTTCTTTTTCCTCCATCGCTACAATGGCTTCAACAGTCAGGGTTCAGTTTAAAATCCTCCATGTTTTCTTTGTTTCTTTTCATTTACTCACTTCAACATCTATGTGATCAAAATAAGACTTCCCCTGGATACTAATTTGTTAACTGCTTATCCGTGCCTTTATTTATATATATATATATATATATATATATATATATTTCTTTATTTCTACAGGGAGCGACACAGACAGTGACACAGAAGACATCAAAGACGTGAGTCTTCCATTATACACACAAACACACGGAGAAGAGAGTGATGAATCATTAACCGCTCTGATCTTCAGATAAACAGGTTTCTACCTGCTACAACCTTATTGCTGAAACAGGGGGTGTGTGTGTGTGTGTGTGTGTGTGTGTGTGTGTGTGTGTGTGTGTGTGTGTGTGTGTGTGTGTGTGTGTGTGTGTGTGTGTGTGTGTGTGTGTGTGTGTGTGTGTGTGTGTGTGTGTGTGTGTGTGTGTGTGTGTGTGTGTGTGTGTGTGTGTGTGTGAGAGAGTGAGTGTGTGAGAGAGTGTGTGAGTGATTGAGTGTGTGTGTGTGTGTGTGTGTGTTCCTTCCTGTAATGTTGCGAGAGACTGAGAAAAGGGAGGGCCTTGTCAGGAACTGTGGCTGTCAAACATTAACAGTTTGATCTGAGGTTGTCCTTTGCAGTACATTGTACCCACAGTGAACACACACACATACACACACGCACACTACCGTTATCAGTGGTAAGAGTACAGGGTTCTTATCTATGTTGTAATGTAGAAACATTTACTTACTATATGCTCTTAATGATAGCAGTCAATAAGAAATGCAGTGATTGGCTCTTGGATGCAGTAACATTGACACTTTTGACATGTAATGCATTTCAAAACAACAGCCTGTGAACATACAGTATACTGTAATATTGTTCCTGGATCACAGAGGTGCTGATTCAGCTCCATGCTGTTGGTTGCAGTGGTGCTTTACCACAGCATGCGTCACATATTAGCCTTTGTGGCTCTTGACTTTGTGCTTACGTACATTTCCTCCTTCTCCCTTTGGTCATCGCTTGAACAGGGTGTCAGCACAGTCTGGAGGCAGGACTACAATACGTCAGTTCTCAGGGTTCCCACGTGTTCTCTCCCCGGCATGGACAGCTTCGTCAGCGCCAGCAAGCCCAACTTCAGGGTCACCAGCACGCGGGACCCGACCCCGCTCATCAGCTACCACACCGACGGCTGGACGCCGGACTACGGCCAGAACTCTCTCGCGTCGGTCAGCCACGAGATGCGCGCAAGCGTCATCATGAAGACCTCGGACGTGACTCCCTCCTGACCTCCGACCCCCGGGCGAGGGAGTGTCACCGCTGCTTCCAGGGCATAGGAACGACAGAGAGACTTTGTTTTCTCCATCGGGGGGGCCCGTGTGCAGCCTGAACATGGCGACTGACAGAAACCTTTGATATTTTTGTAGCTTCCGTCTGGGCGACGGGCTCTCTCAGATTTCAGACTGACTGGTTGACCACTTTATTATCCTGCACCCGTCTGAGTGCGTGGTGTAAATGTCCTCACCTGTCACCGTGTGCGAGGGTAGAACCATGTATGCAGACATGTGGAAATCATAGTCGCACCATCGTCCCCATCCACATCCGTTCTGGACTATGTGTATATAGATATATAGATATATAAATATATCTATACATCTGGCCTTTTTTAGAAACCATAATCAGTCACGTGTCACTGGTAGATTGTGTCCTCTGCTGCTTTGTGCTAACACTTCAACATGCATTATGCCCAATGAAAGACTTTTGACACTTTTATGAAATGAAAGATGGCTTTTAGTTGTTCTTTGAGTCAGTATTGCCTTACTGTAGGTTTCAAACTACATCCTCACGCCCATCCGCTGGGTTGGGATCTCTAGACCGTATACAGTCTCTAATCAAACTCATTGTTCCTCATTGTTCATCATAGGAAGGTTTTTTTGTATTTACTTTTTTTTTTTTACAAATCTCACCTCCTAAAATTGCCAGATTCAGCCACAACGTCATCTACATGTACTCACCGTGAAGTATTAGAACAGATCGCCTGCCAACTCCCAGTAGTGTCAGCGTGACACGTGGCTCTACTGGCGCACGCCGACGGAACAACAAACAAAAGCAACCAACGCTGTCGGCAGACCAGCAGCGAGTTACAAGAAGAATCAAAAGGCACGCTGTTGTTTTCTAGATAAAGATTGACAATCACCCTGGAGCCCTCGATGGCCCCTGCAGGGGAAAGCAGCCGTCAGTCTGTCTGTCTGGAGAACCTCAGGACAACGTAACCCGCCAACACACAGACGGACGGAGAGAACGACAGACGGACAGACTGTGAACAATGCATCCTTGTGTTCTCCTCTCCTCGGCCTCCTGCCGTTAATAATGTACATAGCTCATATGTATGTAAGCCCGCAAGCCGCTTCAGCACCTTACGGACAGCACTTGTGTGTGTGTGTGTGTGTGTGTGTGTGTGTGTGTGTGTGTGTGTGTGTGTGTGTGTGTGTGTGAGTGTGAGAGAGAGAGAGAGAAGTTCCTATTGAAGATGTGTGCCTTTGACAGAGTGTGGCTACCTGTGCTTTAGTCTGCTACATGCAGGAAGCTGTCAGGAATTTCGTCTGTGGCTCGAGACAGCAGCGCTTTATTTGGGAGCGAGGAGGAGTCTTTGTGCACGAGTGTCGGCCTGGCTGATTGGGTTTCAACGTGACAAACATCCTCATATATGTTAGTGTTGGGTTTAGAGGAAGGAGACTGACTCTCAGGGTTTCAGACGTCCACCGTAACTTGAGCAGCAGCAAGCGAAGTGCAATCCGCTGTTTGACGTGAACGTCTCGCTGCGATAGCGAGGAACAGGGAAGTGTGGTCTGGAGAGGCTCCTCAGAGGGTCATCAGCAGAGGCTCTGCTGTTTAGAAGTGGAACTTATCTCTTCTTCCCGTTTCCCAGTTGACTCTAGCGCACGGACGTCTCAGTCCAAGTCTTCCCTCTTGTCTCTTAATTCTCTCTAGTTCAGAGCACAGTAGCCACGCGCCTTAATCTACTTTAGTCTTTAAAGATATTCAATTCTTTGAGGCCTTAAATGCAAATGTGTGCACAGAATGATGAACTGTGGCTGCAAAATGGAAGATATTCGATGTTTGTTGTCTGTTTTTACAAGGTATTATTAAAGCAAGCTGGGTGGTTCTCAATGTTGCTTAGCAACATATGAATTTATCTAATACAAAAAAATAAAAAAAAGCACCATGAAATGTAGTGTTAGGTTATGACCTATGAGTGTATCAGAAAAGCTACTTGTGTTAGCAGCTAGCAGGCTAAAGCACAGTCCTCGCTCCAAACAGGAAGACAATAGGAATCTAGAACAGACCACTAGAGAGACGTACACTGGAGCTCCTTACTGTGGCCGTGGATCCGTGGAAGAACCAAAGGGTTTGGTCTCACTTGATAGCAGACATCGCTTTACCAAATGTTTCTCTCCATGTGCCTGTTGATTGGTTTATTCCACCTGGTTCCACTTCTTCAGAGTTTATGATGCTAATCCGTTTGTCATCACCTAGTAACCCATGCATTTTTATCCTCATGTTTTTAAAATCTTTGGCAATGATGTCATAGTGATCACATCCTCCCTGAAGGCGATGTTTAAAAAGTAACCGTTGGTCACCACAACCCTGTAGTTGATGCTCAGACGCTGTTCATTGTTTGTGAAACTCAAAATGTGCCTGATTACTAAACGCTTTAAGTGTCGCTCTGCATACAAGCAGCATGGTCCACATTAGGCCTTTAGAGACAATGTTTTTAGTATTCAAATATTCTCACCCCCTCTGTAATTCACTTTGCCTCAAAAGCCCGACCGCTTTAACGGAGAGAGGTCTCGCAAGGAATCACTCAAGTGCACTTACGACGATGTGTCATGTATGTAATAGGAATGTCGCTGCAGCCAAAGGTTGACGTCGACGAGATGTAATGCTGTTGTCGGGGAAAATGTGTCCGATCATGTAGTTCCAGCCTGCTTTAGCTTTAGCCGAGGTGTGTCTACTAACGCAGACAAACGCATTCTTTGTCGCCGCGACGCGTCTCCACTGTTTATTCTCTGTACGCAATGAAAACTACTTGTGAATCAACATGTAAATCTGAATAAAGACTGTTTTTCTATTTATTCTGAGGGCTCTGTGCTTTATGACTGCTGACGGGTTATACTGGGCAGAGATCAGAGTCCAGCTTTATGGCTCATGAGACACTCTGAGAACTTGTACACCTGTTGAGGAAACGAATGTTAAAGACGTATTTCCTTACTGGAATAAAGAACGAGGATAGAGCTCAGCTCTCGTTGGACATTAGAAACAAAGCCTTGTGTCTAAGGTGTGCACGTTACAGGCGCGTGTAATGACGAGAAGGTAATGAAGGGGCTGTGTGTTCTGAGTGTGTGTGGTTTGTCTTTTTGTCAGAGCAGATGTCTCCTCGTTCCACACACGGCTCACTCCGGTCTAACCGAAGCACTCCTCTGCTGTTTCAGTTTCTGTTGCTGTTCTCGGTTCTCACTCCACTTCCTGTTTGCCTCTGAGGCCTCCGAGGATGGCTCGCCGGTTGCCTTGGCGACTGCCAACCTCATGCCGTTAGTCATAGTAAACAGTCTGTGTTTTATATGGTGTGTGTGTGTGTGTGTGTGTGTGTATATATATATCTGCTGTGTTATGCTGTCCTTCACAAGCTCCTTTGTATCCACATGCCTCCTAATCTGCAGTCCTCTGGACCACAAACAGGAAGTCGTGTCAGAAAGTCCCTCTGCTTTCTATTCCCTCCGACACGACTTCTTCAAACGTGCTACTTCAAACACAACTGTTTCTCAGTGGACAATGTCACAGTTGATCCTCTTGTGCTTTTTATCTTGTGTCATTGTGCAGCTCTGCGTTGCACAATGACAATAAACCAACATTGAACCTTGAGTTATCTCGATAGCGAGCTCTGCAAAACCAAGTCCTCTGCTTTCATTTTCAGGGGAAAAAGAAACAACTTAAACACCTAACAAAAACAATTACAGGACAAACTTAGCCACAGGTATGATTTAGTCATAATTCCATATTAGATGTAAAGGATTAGATTGGTAGGTAAACTGTTCTGCAAACAAAGCAGGAGTCAGCTCTGCGGTGACGTCTCACTCCTGCCATCTAGTGTCCAGAAGTTTAAACTGCAGCTTTAGTTCTGTTTTAAGTGGACTTGATACTAGAACAAGTGTCTGATGGGGTATTGTAACAAAGGTTGTGGTAGTGCCAAAATCTTAAAAAAAAAAAGACTAAGAAGTTATTGAGATGGATGTAACAATGTTACAATGTATAAAGAAATGTTAAATCTGAGGTTGTTTTTTGTAAGATTAGTTAAAATAACATATGTCGATGGATTAAAAGAGTGGTTCTAGTGGTAGGTCAACTGAGTAACCCGGAAATGTAAATTAATTAGCACGACGATAAATAAAACCCTGTGTTCTAATTGTTGATATAATTCAATACATTTAAAAAATAAAAATACAATTTAAAAATGGTGTTTTAAATGTGTTTGGCTTGAGAAGCCGCTAACGTATAGATAGCTCCACATTTGAGAAGTCGGGTGTCGGTGGTGTGGTGAAAACGACAATGCGCATGCCCGGAGCCTTGAAGCCTTTGGTAATGAAGGTGGATGACACACCTGCCGCTCGTCACCTGTTTGATTGGCTATTTGCCGAGAACTGTTGTAATTTGCTCGTAATGGCAGAAGGTAGTGTTTCTTGTAAAGAAAATAAAATAAAAAGATGGTAACTGTGGTCAATATAAAGTGGATTATCTTCTTCAGCACACATTTGAAAGTCTGCCTCTTGAATGTTAAAGTGAGAGTAAACACTTTAAGCCAAACCTCTGGTAAAAAAACAATCACATTTAACGTGCGGTGGGTTTCCAGAAGGGAGATAAAAGGCTGACTGCTAGCTTAACGGAAGAGATGCATTTATGGTGTTGAAACATGAAAACAACACGGTTAAACTGAGCGACCCGAATGAACAGCGCATCCATACGGTGCATGGAGAAGAGATGGAGTGAAAGCTACGTGCTCAGTCGGATTATCACCAATGTTTTAACTGTAGGGGGGGGTGAAACATTTGAGACAGATTTGTATGTTTAATTTGTTGTAAGAATATCAATTCATCAAAATCTAGACTGAACACTGTTGTATACTCATTGTTTTTATTTACTTTTCACGAGGAAGTCATTTTATACTGTAATGTGTGTAATATCGAAAACGGCCAGCAGATGTCGCCATCTCACCACTGGAGCCTTGTCTGCATTGTATTCAGCGTCCTTGTCGAGACGAGAGAAGAGTGTAACGCAGTAAACGGGCCCCCTCATTAGGACGTTTGTTTGAACCGTATTTCAGGTGTTTTTCCGCCATCACACGCTGACGGGAGGGCAACAAACAGCTCATCAAAAGTAAACATTTCTGGTTTTGCATTTGTGCGAAGTGGTTGTTGCCCGGCCATTTACACCTACAAATTTAAGTTGTTTAAGTTGACATCTTTTTGTCGGTTCTTTTTGATTATTTTGTGAGAATAAAAAGACAATTAATTAAAAAAGAATCAACATTGCTTTATTATTCTTATGTTAACAAATAGTCTTTCTTGAATGGCAACAACATTGTTGACCATACTATTTCAATGCCTGCAGCCTCAGCCCAACAATCTACAAAAATACAGCTAAACCATTAGCTGAGCGATTAGCTTTCATTTGTTAGCCTGTTCTTATTACCAAACTCCGTATTGCATCGCTAACGTTAGCTGCAGTGGACGAGGATGGACGGCTCCTCGACAAACAGTAGAAAACTGAGCATTTCTGCACATGAATGTCTCTAAATGTTTTCATAGACTGCTGGTGTTGCCTCCCTTACTTGTGAGGGTTTTATTGCTTCTGAGATGACAGTTCTCAGAATCTACTGGAGCCAAATGTAGCCACACTTTGGATCTTTTTCTTCTCTCTGCCATAATGTGGGTCTCACGCTGTACTGAGCTGGAGTCAGTGTGTGTGTGTGTGTGTGTGTGTCAGAGTAAAGAAGTTTAGGAGGGGATACAGTAGGAGAGGTGACCTGAGGTCAGGGAGCTGACAGCCAAGATGTTCAGGACATGAAATGTAATAATTTCTTCAATCCACCTCGCGGTCCGAGATGTGTTACGGCTCAGCCACAGATGGGGAGCACGAGGAGTCTTCCATATCTGCTACATATGCTGGCATGACATAGTGGTCATATTGCACGTCACATCATATTTTTTAATAGTTTTTTTCACAGCAGTCCACACAATATGACCGGATTTGCATTTTTGTTCTATAACGTAGTGAAGGCACAGATGTATACGACCAGTGCGAGGGGGTTGTGTTATGCGTTTAAGGGTCAAGTGCTCTCTTTTCTTTGGTTTGGTGAGGCCTTAAATGTGCTCAGAGGGCTGCACGACTAACAAATAACAGCGTGTTCCTCTCCGAATTACGGGTACGATGTGCCGCTCCAATATGATGCAGGATAATGGAGAAAACCTCGCATGCTCGAGCAATTCGAGCGGAAAAATGATTTAGTCGAGATCTTAGAAGTAAGTGGTGCGGCGCACCTCTCAGTTTTCTGTCAAACAGGGACCTTCGTGGCTTCTAGAGTGTGTGTACCTCTTTTTCTAAAGAAGCACTGAGACATTCAGTGTGCCGGCTGCTGGACGTTCAAAACATTCAGACCTTAGCTCAAAGTGCCGTGTGCTTTTCTTTCCAGGCTCGTAACAGCAGGCCAAGTTCTTTTCAAAAGTAGGAGGAAAGGACATATCTTATGAAACCTGGATAATCTCATTGCATTGTGACAAACACTAGTCATGGCCAGAGTAATAGTTAGGCAAACAAATCAGCTGTTATGCCCCTGTAGACTCCAAGTTCCTGTTATGTACAGTGCACCAAGAAGACTTAACATAGCAGCTCTGTTATATGCTCAAAGACCCAGAGATCCACCAGTACCAACTAGTCCTACAAATTCAACAACAAAAAACTATTTTTGTAACTGCTCTTTGCAGTTATTGTTAAAAGGAGTGCTGCCACCAGTAGCACTCCTCCTCTAAGCGTCATCGTGCTGAAAGATAATATTCATGATCTGTGCAACAAATCGTCAGATACCGACGCTTGGTCAGTGGTCCTATAAACTTCAAACTATGACGCTCTAAGTTCCTCTCTGGCGTTCGTTTTTGGATGTGTCAGGGACGGCGTGTGAGTTTCCGGCTCGTTACATGCACAGGGTCTTTTCAAAATAAACTTCCATGTTCACAGGAAAAGCACAGTTGTATGCTCATAACATGCATAGTCTTTTTAAAATAAAATTGTATTCAGAGGAAACAAACAGTTTCCGCTTGTTACATGCATAGGCTTTTCAAAATAAACTTCTGTGTTCACAGGAAATGCACAACTTCTGCTCGATACATGTATATAGTCTCTTTTCAAAATAAACATGTGTTCACAGGAAACGCAGTCTCTGCTCATTACATAGTCTTTTCAAAATAAACATTCATTTTCAAAATAAACGTCTCTGTTTGCAGGAAACGTATAGTTTCTGCTCGTTATATGCATAGTCTTTTCAAAATAAAGTTCTGTGTTCACAGGAAACGCACAGTTTCTGCTCGTTACATTCATTGAGTCTTTTCAAAATAAAGTTTTGTGTTCACAGGAAATTTACAGTTTCCGCTTGTTACATGGACAGTTTCTTTTCAATATGAACTTCTAATGTAGGCATACCTCATTTTTCGGTTTACTTGTGCAAAACTACTTGGTTAGGCTCGGGAAAAGATTGTAAAATAAGTTTGTTTCTTACGTAATCTAAGTAGCATATGTTTGTTACGTAACTGGCATTAGTTAAATCCGTAAGTTGCGTAACAAAACTAAGGTAAAGTACTGTGTTCGTTCTACTCATCCATCCCGCCCTGCCCTGACTCTCTCACTCTTTATACCACATCAGTTGCTCTGACCGTCTCATACTGACACTGATGGCTTTACATTGGAGTAAGTTGAAAGCCTGGTGCGTCTCATACAGACACTAAGCGGTGCACTGACCAAATGTCGGTATTTGACGAGTTGGGAGTGGGAACAGGTTTGATTTGTAAGATGGTATAGTAACCAGGCATTTCTGTCGATTAATTGTGTTCAATAAAGAAAATCAACAGGAATGACTGAGAAAGTTAATAGACAAGTGAAACAAAGTTGACAAAGATGAGATACAGAATTGTAAACCAGTACACATGTAACAACCCTAGCTCAGGGGGAGGCAACATGAAGGAGGAAACATAGTTAATAGTTATTAATTAAATTCAATTAACAGAACAAAAAAGAAACACGTGGTGTTGGAAGGGGAAAGGCCTTCATCATCATTTTGCCACAAATACAACACTTAGTTACAGGGTCTGGGAGGGTTTCACCATATGTTTGCTGGTTTGAATCCACTTTTGCAAAGTTGTACAGTATGACAATCCTTTACTCGTTTCAATGCCCACCTCTTCAAATAGTACACACAAACATTAGTGATTTTGTCCTTTAAAACTAAATCCTTCCTGCAAGTACATGTCACCTACTGTACTGCTAGTGGCCAGCAGATGGCACTGTAACACCATTTATCAACCAAGCTCGTCTCGCCTTGTCCTCTCCCACCAGAGAAACTTCTGTAGCATTCTATGGAAACACATCTACTGGCTTTATTGTCCTGGCAAAGCCTCAAACTGATGCAGTATATAAATACGTAAACAGAATATAATATCTTTTCATGTGTCTGGTAGTTTAAAAATGGATGTTTTAATGGGAAACGGCTTTTCTTTTTACCTATGATGACAACATATTAAGTGCTTTTCTGCCCTTTTCATACCCATTTCATCCATTAATGAAATATCACAACAGAAATGATGTTTGAGGAAGTTAAAAAAAAGTGCAGGGGCTCAGCAGGAATGCACTCTGATTCACCAAATCAGTGAATCAGAGATTCCTCGTGCTGTGCCGAATGGGAGGCTCATTCATTTCTCATGAGAGGAACGTGTTGCACTGGATTATCAATGCACAAAGTAAATCCATAGAGGGTCGGTTATTAGCCCTCGCAGTGACTCCACAGCAACACATGTCTTGGCATACACAAACGCACACACACACACACACACACACACACACACACACACACACATAGAAATTGGGAGGTAACCAGGTATTGCGAGTCATCAGCAGAGAGAGAGAGAGAGAGAGAGAGAGAGAAAGAGAGATGGGTGAGAGAGAGAGAGAGAGAGAGAGAGAGAGATGGGTGAGAGAAAAGAAAGCCAAGCACGAGAGTAGGAGAAGGAGGAGGAGGAGGAAGAGGAAGAGGAAAGAGTGGGTGAGAGGAAAGCGGGGGAGACGAGGAGAAAACAGACGGGAGAGATAGAAAGTGTCACAGAGGGCCGAGTTAAATGACATTAATGATGCATCGGTGTGAAGTGGCTGTGAATCTCTCTCTCTCTCTCTCTCTCTCTCCCTCTTCCTCTCTCTAACTTGTTACCATGGTTGCTGCTGCTGACATCCTGATCGCAGAGTGCAGATAATGAAGTCAGGTGTGTGTGTGTGTGTGTGTGTGTGTGTATGTGTGTGTGTGTGTGTGTGTGGAGGAGAGGAGTCAGAGTCAGCAGAGAATTGGGACTTCACAGTGCATGTGTGTGTGTGTGTGTGTGTGTGTCTACGAGAGAGAGACCGGGAGAGGTACTGTAAACAGTAATAAGTAGAGCACTGAATTGATGGCCGTATGAATTAATGTGAGTTACCTTGGCAACCACAGCTTCTGAAAATGAGATACAAAGAAAACAAGGGCTGGGAGAAAAGAGGGAGAGACGGAGAGGCAACAACAGACAGAGAGGAAAACAGAAAAGTCCAGTCATTTAAACCCATCAGAACAAAGATGAACAGTTTACATCCAGCTCTCTGACCCGCCGAGCTGGATGTGAGCGCTTCAGTTGGTGATGGGTGTGCTTCAGCTGGTGATGGGTGTGGTTCAGGCGATGCATAGATCACATCATCATTTTGCTCTAGAGCTGCCTCCTAATCTGTCGTTTTGGTCTCATTCTGATTTGATGTCTTTACTGGATTAGTCGTTTTTTTTATGCTGAATGACTTATTTCCAATAAACTTAAAATCACATTTTTGGTAAACATGACCTTCAAAGTGGTGCTTTTGTGTGATTCTGTGTAGAGAAACTCAGTTTTACAGGTCTGTTGATGAAATCAACTGATCCATTAAAATCGTATGAGCGTTAGCCGACTGTACGGTGTTTCTTGGTTGAGGGTTGCTCTAGCTTTTTCCACCTTCTTGATACTTAGCACTGGTTGCTGTTTTTACTTTTGTGCTTCCTCGTCATAGATTTTAACCATTTATTGCAACACATGGAAATACAGTTAAACTTGGCGCTGATGGCTCCGCTCTTTGACTGCTCCCCGGATTAGCCAGCAGCTAAAAACAAGCCAAAACGGGGAGCACCGAGCAACAACCCCACAAGGGTTTACAGGAATGAGCCAGAAGTACGTTTTTTAAATACATTTCAACCATTTGCCATGAAAGATGAACTCTGAACTAGAAAGGGTGGAGGCTGGGGTGGAGGAGGCAAAGCTTTGCCAGCAGTACGGTCTGTAACAGCGACGGTGTAGAACGAGTCAGTGAGGGGGGAGTCATATTTAAATAAACCTCCTTGAAGTGAGAGTGGGCTGTGATTGGTGCGTGGCCGAGTGGAAGCTATGATGCAATCGGCTGGCTGTCAGCCGGTTACAGCTGGGGGCGCATGACTTCCGTGTCCTGCATGAACTAACGCCATGCTTCATTTTCCGTGCGTTTTCCTACGAAAGTCCAGCAACAAGTGTCGATTTCCGCTGTTACAAGCATAGTCTTTTCAAAATAAACATCTCCACAGGAAAAGATCGTAGTTTGATCGAAATACGCAAGTTACTTGTTAGACCCATCCACCTTGTGTGTGCTTTTGCGGCCTTTATACTTCCTTGTTCATGATTACGTGGGTAACACGCAAAATGTATTCGTGGGATATTTACGAATTACATTATATTTCATAGGTATAGCTACGAATGCTGGACGAGACCAGCCTGAATACCGTTTGCTTCTGTTACAGGTTATGAGCCGCAATCAAATCACTATCTTGTCGCAGGCCGTGAGCTGCGATGTCACAGAATCTCTGCTAAAGGCAGAACTAAAATGCCCGATGTATTATCATGAAAACATGAATGAAGCTGCATAGTTATGATGGAGACGTTTACCAGCCGAGACAAAGAGGAAATAACTGAGCCGTTCCTGTCCCACAACTCTCCAGACGATGGCTAGAATCCACAGTTTGGCTGTTTGAAGAGGAGAAGGAAGATGTGTGTCGGCAGGACTGTACAGCGCCACCTAAAAAATGGCGCAGTTGTGAACGCAGTAACTCTTGACGTGAACCGAAACGCAGGCTTCCCGCGCGGCCGCTTGTTGAGATGGACACAGGTAAACGACAGGTTAACGTGAGCGGGAAGGACAGACTCGGACTTCTGCAGAAGTCTGACGTCTGGGCTGAAGAATACGTACAGAATATGGTAAATAAAGTCCACAATAAAGACGAAACAAGGGGAAAAATAAATTAGCCCTCTCCAGTCACCAAACCCTTTATTGATTGATTTACCTATTTATTTTTAAGATTAAAAAACATTTTCTCACTTTTCCTTACCGTTATTTCTATTATCATTATTTAGTTTTTAAACTTACTTAACATTATGACACGACACACGTTCACATGCACACAGAAACCTACAACACTCAAACAAAAATCTACTATATTCAAATCACAACGTCTGTTTCATACGTCTGTATATTTCGTGGTACACCTTTGTCTGTATAATTTGTCACCTGTTTGTTTGATGTTTTTTAAATTAAAAATAAATAAATAAAGTCACCACAAATAGTGACATTTATAAAGTAATTCAAGACAAACTGGAGGAGAGGGGATTTGTGCACACAGTGGCGAGTCAAATTGGAAAAAAACAACAACTCCTCAGCAATTGTTTATTATTTGTTTCACTGTGAGACAGGTAAAGTATCAATGTCGCTCTGATTGGGACGAGCCAACGCAGCTTTGATTCTCTTGAGCACCAGTCCCATGTGCAATGAAGGATATCATACAGCCCTGTTATAGACTGAGCCTAAAACACATGTTTTTATTCAGATTTCAGCCATGGTGCTAACAACCCTGTCCTCCTTACCTTTTATTTCAAACAAACCAGAAACACACGTGCATATGCATGCATGGAATGAAAGAGAAACGCGTCTCCTGAAGTGGTTCCAAGCTGCGTGTCAGTATCAGTGTTTGAGCAGAGTGCAGCAGTAACACAGTAATTCTCTGTTGACGCTGACATACGTCTCCTCCACTGATGTTAGTCCCCACTGCACATGGACAATAATGAAAGGATTATTTAATCAGGTGTACTTCAAAGTACCTCATGCTTTGGTTGCTCCTCTCTTTCGTAATTTCTTTTTTTTTTCATATATTCACACTTTCATATTTGCGAGTCAAGTCAACCTTTTTACACGGATTGAAAAGAGCTGCAATCTCGAGCGCTTCGCTTCACTGCGTGTCACCGTGCAGCACATTTACATCACGGAACATCGAGTAGAAGAAATCAAACGATCCATCTGTTATGTTTTTCTAAAAACAATAACACAAACTGCATTGGTTTTAGATTTACATGGAATAAAGTTTGTAGGATGCCGAGACAAACTTTCTACCGACATGCATCCAATAGACCAAATACTGAAAAGAGAAAAGTGTTTGAGATTTCCTGCTGAAATGAAAAAAAACGCTGAGAGAACGTCGAACACAAAGATTGGATTTGTGTGTGTGTGTAAACGAGCTGTTGTACTTATATTTATATATTTGCGCATATACTCTCCATGGAAGTACATTGTGCTTGTGATGTATCTGTTTTGAGCATTCTTCGATTTGTAAGGAAGGGTGTGTGTGTGTGTGTGGGGGGGGGGTAATGTCAGGTCGGGAGGATAGAGCACTGCTGCATCGTGTCATTATGACCCAGACGGTTGTTTACCATCCATCCGTTTATCCTTCAATCCATCCCCTGTCTCTGTGTCTCTTTCTCTCCATTGCTGTTCTATTCACCCTTCTCTCTCCTTTTCTTTGTAGAAATAGTTCAGCCCTCTCACTTCCTCCCACCCCTCTCCTTTTAATGTCCTTTCCCATCTCCCCAATCTACACTCCACCCGTAGTTTCCCCCTCTATAGCTCCTGAATTCATCGCCCCTCATTTTCCTCTTCTCCGTCGAAATCGTTCAAACTCTTCCTGCTCTTCGTCTTCCAATTTGCCACTTTTCTTGCCTCACCCCTTTCTTCACCCCTTGTGCTAAAGTCTCCAGCCTTTGTCTTTTTTTTCTCTCTCTTCCATTTTGGCCCCATCTTTGTGCTCCTCTTCTTTACACGGGACATTTTAGATGCTCCTGCTTTAGCTCACAAGAAAAAAAGACACCTGCATTTTAAGCTCCTTTCACTATTTGAATGTCCAGCAGGATAAATCAAACACACCCAAAGTCGCTGGAGCGCTCCAAATGACACAAGCGTGCACGTTTCTTCAACGAGCTTCTTTTCTGTCTTGTAGTTCAGATTTGATCCGAGTGTTCATTTTGACACAGTCTATCACGTTCCCATTAAACATGCTCACAGTGCTCTGACTATTCAACACGGTTGTAATAGCCTTGTCTACAAGGGTTCAGTAGTAATCCGTGGAAGAGGGAACATGTAAGAACTACTTTCCCCATACTTCCTCTCACATCAAACCAATACACCTGATATTAGAATCATTTTTGGCTGTCAAAGAAAAAACAACTGATACTCAGTTTATAGACTTGTATTTCCAGTCTTGCTACGGCTCATTAACTTGTGTGACTGATCTCAAATGAAGGGCCCAGTTAGGTACGCTCAGTCATCACTATCAAACTGTGAAATGTCTTAACAAACCTGGATGGATTGCTGTGAAATTTGGTAAACAGAAGGGCCCCACACGATGTTTCTTGATGACTTTTCATCTTGTGCAGATACCAGAGACCACTTCAGTGTCTAAATACCTAAATACCTAAAAAACAACAACTAGATTACCAAATTCCCATGACCCTCGGCTGTTATTGTACAATGCTAACATAGCAACCGTTAAATGCTTCATGTTAACGACAGCTATAACAAACTAATATTAGCATGTGTTAACATTTATTCAAAGTACAGCTGATGTTAGACACATGGAACTGACCAAGTATAGTTTACACTAATGAAATATAGAGTCTACATCTGAGATGTCCAACGCTGGACATTCTAAGAATACCTTTTTATTAATGCGACCAGAAGGCCAAACATTTAGTCAAACTAGTGGTAAGAATGGCAAAGCTCCAGGTGGTAACGTAGTGATTATACAACACGTTCTACCTCACAACAAGTGACATACAGCAGCTCTACGCTTAAGACTATTGTGCTCTGTGTGTGTGTGTGTGTGTGTGTGTGTGTGTCAATTTACGCATGTGTGCAACTCTTCTGATTGTATGGAAGTCTGGAGAAAATGACTGCTTCTTGATTTTCTATCTCAGTAAACAGTTTATAGTCGGAATTGCTAGTTTATAATCTTTTTTAATACAGCATGATGTTCATTTAGTAAATGATGATCCATTTAGAGCCAAATAGACCATAAAGCGGAGTACGCAGGCGTGGCTACCTGCTACCACACAGCCGTATACGGCGTCTCCACGTCACTCCTGCGCAGTCCAAAGACGGTCACTTTCCAGTGACTCGCCTTGTTGCAGTATAGTCAGTTCAGTTTGAAGATTTGATGGTAAGATATGTTTCTACAGGTTGATTTCAATTTGATATTCTGCATTTCAGGTTTCAGCTAGTTGTCGCTCTCAATATCTCCTCTCTTGCACTTTAATTCATATGAAAAAGGATTTCAAATCACATGTGATACATGTTTCAGATTTAAGGCCTTCCGTGTCCACACGTCTAGTTCTATAAGCTGTATCAGTCTCTGTGTACATTCTCTTTGGTATTGATTGGTGCGGAGTGAATTCCAGAGACTGCAGTGTACCCAGGCCTGCTGGGCCATCAGGAAACCCTGTGTTCAAATATAGTTTTGGACAGGACGGATGCCATCAATTACACTAATGCCACTGAGCTCAAGTTGGTTCCATTCCTACTCAGCCCACTGTGTGTTCAGCCAATGGCATCTGGCACATTACACACCCAGCTGTGTGTGTGTGTGTGTTTGTCTGTATGCTTAGGCAGTAAACCTAGTTGCCTCATTAACTCACATACCGTCTTCTTGGCACGGGACGTAATGAGTCAGGTGTGTGCATGGATGTGAATACAGATCATGACAGCTTTTGTAGGGTCATAAAGTGTTTATTATGACTTTTACACTCAAATGAACTTTATTTCCCTGCCATGTCCTGCAACATAAACCAGCTTCATAACACCAGAAGGGTATTTTCATGTGTCCACAACACTGGCCTGTGTTCAG
Source organism: Leptoclinus maculatus (assembly GCA_032191485.1). Taxonomy (NCBI): domain Eukaryota; kingdom Metazoa; phylum Chordata; class Actinopteri; order Perciformes; family Stichaeidae; genus Leptoclinus; species Leptoclinus maculatus. The sequence continues at coordinate 22,261,418 of JAVDOI010000011.1, read as the reverse complement.
CTCCACTACATTCTTACAATGGTGGAGTCCTGGATCTGCTTTGGTCAATTTTGCAAAGAAAGTATCAATGTTTTCCATATGTTGAACTGGAATGCCACTTAATGATGCTGATTTTATAGATAAAACACATTTGTTAGTGTTACTTTTCACAAATATGGCTGATGTACCTCTGCAGGGTACACTTGGGTTCTTTTTTGCCAAACATATGGATTTCTGTTGTCAGATGATTGAAAAAAAGAATGAAAGGGATTTGAAACGCTACAAATCCCCTAGCAATTTCCTGGCATAATAAACCTCTCAAACAATGTAATCAAGCTCATAAAGGTGTAATATGTCTCGCCCCAACAGCAATACAACTGAGAGGCTAGTGATAGAGAAGTCAATAAGGCTCCGTTTGGACACACCCACACAGGCCTTAGAGGATGGAACCAGTGAAAACACCAGTGTGGGTGGACCAAGAGGAATAACCTGGGCTGCGTCCAAAATCACTCCCTACCTACTTTATGACGCACTATATTTACTGTCATTGCAACGTTTTCAGGAAAAATGCTCCCAAAGCCAAACAGCAGTCAGACACAGTTAAAGAGACATTTCCCACAGGAGTGGGTGGAGACCAAAACAGAGCTAAAAGGACTCACATTCATCAGGTGGACACAAATAACTGCTTGGGTTACTCTGTATCTGTATCTGTAAATAGACAACTGTTTGCTAACAGGTTTGCCAAATAAACTTTAAAATTGATACGTCAGTGTTATGCTCATAGCTTGTTGTAAAGCACTGATTTTGGGCTATACAAAAATAAATTGAATTGAATTCTTTCTGCTTTCAAAAATCTGTTATTGCAGGTTTAAACTACGATCTCAGAATTTTGCACCTATGCCTCATGTTTCAGGAGTTATGACTTTCCCACAAAACGTAACAGGCAAATTCACTGATAGCACCATCATTTGCAACCTCTATCTGCCCTGTCTGAAGGTCGGAGTCACAGAGTATAACGTGCTAATGATATCACAGGGCAAACATGCCCATACAGCTTTGAAGCTAAGTGCAATTTCCCCCCCTCTTCTGCAACAGATTGCAGAACGCTAATAATTTTCACTGTAACTACATGTGGCTAGCAGCGCTGATTGTGAATTAAACTGTAAGTGAGGCTAATTTGCGTAGAAAGGGGCTAATGTTGCAACAAATGTCTCCATATTAACCGAATTAAACACCTGCAAATAGCACAGGAGCACCGAGAAACTATTTGCCTGGCAGCGCAGTTATGGGTGCATTTCATCCTTCATGTGTGCTTTGATAATTCTCTCCCAATTTCATCCGCCTGTGGCTCTTGACATGTCAAGACGCTCGTCTCGGTCACGTGATACGTTACCTCAAAAATGAAACCCACAAGCTAGAGAACATGAGTAAATAACTCTTGGAGAGCTTCTTTGCAAAGGTTAAAAGGCCCACTAAGGAGACAGAAGAAGAGCCTACAACCTACAAGAAAAAGAAAGCTTAATTTAACAGACAATATCAGGAGTCTAATTAAATATCAGGAGTAATTCTTACGCGCCAAGCCCGCTCTGCAGTATATGTGGTGACAGAGGAAGATCAGCTGCTGGAGATTGTAAATGACGGTGGCCTTAAAAGTATGTTTGAGACAACAACTCTGCTGGTGTTTAGGATTAAAATCAAGGCTGAATATCCTGAGATCGCCACAAAAGCACTGAAAACCCTGCTTCCATTTCACACATCCTATCTTTGTGAAGCGGGATGTTCTGCAGTGACAGCAATCAAAACCAAACGAAGTAGACTGGACATAAGGAACACTTCGGGTGTCATTGTCTCCCATTACCCCCAGATGGGACCGTCTCGTTGCAGAGAAACAAGCTCAGGGCTCCCACTGATTCAGCGTTATTGTGAGTTGTATTTTTTATGCATTTTATATTTGTTTTCATGCCCATCGTATCATTTTATTTCGTCGTGTTTATCCGCCACACCTTGAAGGCCGGTCCGTGAAAATATCGTCTGACATCAAACCGGTCCGTGGTGCAAAAAAGTTTGGGGACCGCTGATATAAATGATATATATGTTTTAAAAATGACAAGATTCTGATAAATAAAATATTACGCTAGCGCTTTTGAGAGGTGAGAATCTTAAAAGAATAATTTGTATAATATTGTAATTGTAGCTGTTTTCACTCTCTCTCACTATAAAGAGGTTGATTACATTAGATGACTGCTGCTATCAGTATGATTGACAACAGGTCGCACCCGTATTGTGACATCAGCGTTCATGAATAGAGGATGTTTCCAGAGTGGGAAAAAAAACAATATGATGTGAATGAAAAGAACGTGAAATGTGCCTTTGCATCAACACAGTTAATTTGGGTTGATTTGCATAACCCTTCACACAAGCTGCTTTTTACCTCAGAGCACCTTTTGGCGCAGCACCAGTTTTAGTTTTCACCCTCCTAATGTCTCTCTAGCGCTCATGTTTATTCATCATAATTCATTAGTCACAATAGTTTGTTTGTGTTTGTAAGACAGGCCTCTGTTGTTGGATCGTGAAGAAAAGAAACCGTTCATCAACCTTCCACGATGCTGAAATCTTATCAACAGGCTTGGAAGCCCACAGAGGTGTGAGTCAGAGCGTCTCGCAGGAAGAGTCATTGACTCACTCACTCATTAATGATCCTGCTCTCTGAGTTTATTCTCTTGACACCGTTCCAGGAGGAAATTTCAGACAGGAAGTCTCCAAAAATGGTCCCAAAGCCCCCTTCCCCGGGCAGACACTGATTAGGCGTCCTCTGTCAGGTCAGATTGGTGGGTGAACAGCTCAGCGAGTAGCTCAGTGAGTCCTGTGTGTGTGTCCTCCCCCCCCCCCCCCCCCCCCCCAAAGTCTGTGAGTAATGGAAGTGATGGCTGATGTTGTCACCCTGGCAACACGGGGCACTCCACAAACACAGCGATACGCGGGCAATCACAAACCGATTTGAACACGGAGAAAAATGTCCGTCTCTTCAGTGACTCTTATCTTCCTCACTCTCTCTCCTCTTGTCTCCTCCCATTACCCAGCATGCTTTGCCCTGTGTGCCCTTACACTAATAAGCTCTTATCGCTTATATGGATAACACAATACTTGACGGTGAGCTACTTTGCCAAGATAGCTGGCGGATTTGCTTCACAGAACTCATTCAGGTGATAATCACAGCAATCTCGGCCAGGATTCTGCACGTTGGAATTTTAATTTAAATTCCATTTAATACATTGTTATTGCACTCATAATTCATGAGATGGGGCTGCAACAAATAAAAGAGTCGAGTTATTTATTTTATTATCCTGCACCTGGATTAAATAAAGAAAGGGTTGTGCACTACCTCTCTGAATCAAAGACGATGCATTCAAACTGCTTGGGTCAAGGTGTTTTATGGAAATATGAATGAAGGTCTGACCCAGTCCTGATGTGTGCGATTGAATGAATGAAAGATAAACCTGCAGATACTTAAAACGTGGATTTATTGATCCATCACACTCAATATATTTATATATATATAACAGGCCTCAAAAATCAGCTGGTAATAAAGAAAGCGACAGTCCCGACTCACTAATTCACTAAAAAAATAAATCGCCAAAAACTGTGATTATACAAGAATCCTTTTAAGTGAGTTAATCAGCAAAACAGCCAAACATGTTCTGGTCCCAGCTTCTCAAATGTGACGGTTTGCTGATTTTTCTCTGATTTACATTGTTGTAAAATACATACGTATCTCACATGTTTGGACTGACTTGACGTACACAAGTTGAAGACGTCACTTTAATGGTAGAGCGGGTTGTTTAGTAATCCCACGCTTAGCGGTTTGATCCCCGGATCCTCCTGTCTGCACGGCGACGTGTCTTTGGGCAACACACCGAACCCCAAATTGCTTGCGATGGTTTGGCAAGTGGTCTGCATGGACGCCATTGGTGTGTATGGGAGGTAAATTTGAATAGTTTTTGGTTAAAACGGCGTTTAAAACCAGTCCATTCAATTCAATCCAATCTCTCCATCGATGTATCAACAGCAAAACGAAATCAGCGCATAGCATTGTTTTGGTCTTTTGGTCTGTTTTTGCTACTTTGCCATAAGCCTCTTTCTTGACACTTGTCCTTCCCCTACCACATCTTTCATGGCAGGGTGGCTGAAGTGTATCTATCCAGAAAAGCAAATGTATTCAGAGTGTGTGTCAACATGCTGGCGCTGTGTGGGTTTTACATAGTTCTGATGCGCTATCAAATACAATGGGTTGACGAGTGAATCGCTCACCTCCCATAGAAAGTGACTAGGGGCGAACTATGCTTCAGGCTTTTTTCCCTAGATCCAATATGACTACCGTAAAAAACAACGTGATGGGGGTAGCACATCCCAGATTTTAAAAGCAAGCAGGACAAAATGCTAGCATTTCATTTGTTTGAGCGGCTCACATCACAATAGTCAGTATGACTACCATTAAGGCCTTTCTGTCAAGTTTTAACCTACACACACACACACACACACACACACACACACACACACACACGCACACACACACACACGCACACAGGCACCCAGACACTTGGCACACTCCTATGCCACCGGCTGCTCCCTCAGTGATACAAGTCGCTGCCGCTCCAATAAGCATTTTGGCTCTACATTTGAAAACCATCTAATTCCTTTGACATTGTTGACAGCAAAATCTCTTTTGTTGAAACACCAAACAGGGATTTCAAGCATGTCAGATGTTGACAAAGACAGAGAAAGAAGAGGAGAGCATTATTCATCTGACTCAAGGCACAGCATTACAGAGAGGAAGGCCATCTCTGTGTGTGGTGTGTGTGTGGTGTGTGTGTGTGTGTGTGTGTGTGTGTCTCTCCCTTTATCTGGATGGAGATATGTCTCTTAAACGCCACTTTAGCATACAGAATGATGAATAATCGCCGGCTCACAGCTCTATCTCACAAGTGAGACAGCTTGCTGCAGTTTGGTGAAAGAGAAGATAGGATTCACTTTAAATAGCAGAAGAGCTCTCTTTCTGACATATGTAGTTTGCAAAGGAGCTGACAGGTCAAAGTTTGTGATGGCCTTCAGTAAATGAAGGCTTTGAATACCCACTGTGGACTGCTACATCTTCATATTTGGAATACCGACACAATAATGACACCCACATAGCACCAACATAAACCAAACTAAAGATCTATTTCTACGAGTGCAAAACGAGGCAAAATTGGAAATACAGTTTGTGCTGGAGACAATAATATCCCCATAAGATTTAAAGGGCCGATATTTTGGCAGCGGAACAATCCGTTCCTATTGCTATTGCAAATCAAGTGAGTGAGGAGCACCGTGAAGCCCTAGTCTCCCAAAGCCAGAGCTGGCTGTAAACTGGCCGAAGTACTGTCACTGAAGACATTGATTCTAATTCTAATGCCATCAGGAGGCTGTAGATGTAGACAGAACAGGCTACTCACATGCATACAGCATTCGCACAAGAACACACACAACAACAAACTGCTGCTATGAGGCTGGGCATCTGTTCTGAGGATGTCTGAGGAATAGGAACGCGCATTCGAAAGTGAATAAATAAGAACATGCGTACTTATATACAGACGGAATACTACAAATCAGTTAGATTTAAGTCATCATGGTCAGATGATTACGACCTTTTTTTACGACCTTTTTTACTTAGCATTGGCAGAGCCGGTGCTGAACTGGTTTAAAGTATATTATGTCTTATAACTTTCTTTTTCCAGAGCTTTCAGTGCTTGGGAGGAAAACTAAATGGTGACATCCATCATAAAGCCCAGGAATGGTTTCAAAAAACGTACTTTGTTGGTTGGTAAGTCAAGGTCAGAGGTCAGAAAGTTGAGGCTTGTTGTGATGTGATCTTACAAAACGGTGAGGATCAACACCAGCATAAAATGCTATTTTCCAGTCAACCAATTCATGTAGAATGGATATTAACTTAACTTACGAAGGAAACACCAAGCTCAGCACAGCAGGGAGTGGGGGGGCGACTATGTAAATGTTCCCTTGGCAGGACGTACACTTACGATGGAATTACGCTTCTCAGATTACACACGTAAACGTCTCTGTGAATTTCTCACGAAGAAAAAACAACGCGCACCAAAAAACATGAATATACACATCAGAAACATTAAAGTGCTGCGTAAACTTCTGCCAGTCAATGGAATTTGATTTCCCCACACAGGTCCTGATGATGCAGGATGATAATTGCCAAAACTGTCCAATCAACGAGTTACCTGTCAGCCGGTATGACTTCATATCTACTCGTATGGTTTGTTTGTAAAATGTAAGCGTGAACAGGAAGCAGACCAGAACTAAAATGCACCGGTCTGTCATTTTCCCCCCCTTGGCCTGGACCAAATGAACCAAACTACAGGTGTGAAAGCGCCCGAAGCTTTGACCTCGTCACTCCCCAAAAGCAAGCACCAATCTGACCGCGGCAGGGAGTGGCGATAGGCGCTTTTTCCAAAAGGGTTGGAAAACATAAATGTCAGCATATGTATTTGCTTAGTAATTACTCACAACTTTCTGTTGTCATGATAACATATGAATATGAACATGAGTGTACATTTCAATTCCAAAAGAACTACTCTTCTCAGGTTTGATGAGTCAACCTTCATATGCCCCAAACACACAGTACATACAGCTCCAAGAAGTGTCTTCCCCTGCAGTCTATCATTAGATTGATGCACCCAGTAGAAGGGTAAAGTGTCTGTGAGCCTGTTCGTGTATCTGAATGTGAAGTAATGTGCATTAGTGTGTGCGCGCCTGTTGTGTTCCAAACAGCAGCGTTTGAAGAGCTCCAGGTAATTACAGCCTCCCTCTGCTCTCGCCACAGGAAGCCCACTTCATTAGAAACAGGGCCTCCAACGTCGACTCTGTGTGTGAGTGTGTGCCTGTGTGTGTGGGGGGTCAAGGCTGTCTGGGGAAAACACCAGTAGTCTACTTACTAGCCGAAGTTGAGTTTTGTGCGTGTGTGTGTGTGTTGAGCATTAAGAGGAAGAAGCTGGCTGAGGAAGGGCCTACTGGTGTGAGATGCAGCACTTAGCGTTGATAAGGCAGAGCTAAAGCTTTGCTCTTGAGATTTGCGGTCAGAGGCCCCGCAAGCCAAAGTGTTCAGCTGACACTGACTTTGGCTTCATTTTGAAAATGGCACACCCTCAGTATGTGGTTGGGGAGTTGCATCCCCACAATGAAGAAAATGAGACAACGTCCCCTTTTCAGGACAAAGCCGTGTGCCCTGTGTGATAATAAAAAAGAACAATTAAATTGAAAGTCAGCGGCGGTTAATGCTTTCTCAACAATCCTCACAACTGACCCTTCGAACACAGAGACTGGCCAAGCATAGCGTAGCATCGGTCCCCTCCGGACCAGGGTCTGACAACTATCCGGTTTTGTGGATTTAGAGCTAGTCATGGTTAAACGTTGTGTAATGATACTTCTTACCTGGAGAAGTTGGAAAAAGATGTACGTTTCTACGTAACATCTTGTGGAGCTAACATTAGCAGAGTATGTTAGCACATCATGAACTACTGTTAGCACTTCTATGCTACACTAGCTACTAAAGGTAAACTGAATGTAGGCTATACACATGCTGCTTTTGCTTTTTAATGATTGTAACAGGGCTTTGCAAAAACAATGTTGTTACTTAATGTCATTGTCTTCTGTCAATCACCAGGTGATGTGGTGGTTCACTTTTACACTGTGATCTGTAGGTTTGAGCTTCTATCTTTATCTGTTTAACCTGTTTTTGCTGCTGAATCAGTTTGACATCCTGTATATATCATTCAAACACATATTGTAGACCCTTCTGTCGCTTTTTTTCCTTTTTCCAAAAATGTTATATTTATTCACAGAGTGCAGTTAGTGACAGTGTGTGCTCCATGGTAGCTCTGACGGCTTGACGGAGTATTTCTTTTAGTTTTTTTATTCTATCTTTTATGTATCCAATCCCCCTGTTGGCTTGAATTGCGGCTTTGAAAAGTTTGTGTCCTGCTTCTTTGTGGAGGAAAGCAGTTGAATTCCATTGGGTTTCCCCCCTTTGTCCCTGTCATATACCACAGCAAACATTAAACTCAGCTGTTCCTATGTTACTCATACTTTTACATTTTATATATACGTGACTGCCTCAATAGCCTCACGCAGAAATTAGTCAGGTGTGCGAAGGTGAGAATGTAGTAATTGGACGTAAATTGTGAGGCGCAGAATTGTCCAATACTACCGTAATTCAAAGGCTCACTGGGCAGTTTTCAGTTGGTCACTATCAACATTTTGGATGTATTTATGCTCATTTGATAGACAACGAGCATAAATATCTTGATCCTCAGTATTAAGTAATTTTTCAACATGAGAGAAGATGCTCCCTGCCTTACAAGGCATCTGTGTCATTGTAAGTGTCGTCTCACAGAAAGTACAAGCTACTTAGGCCACGCTCAGTGTTCCACAACCAGAATACCAGCTGTAATAGTAAAGCAGTGGAGTCATTCAGCAAACAGCAGTTTCCGTGATGAGAACAGACAAGTTGTCGGTCGAACCTCGACTTCCCAGATTGCTGTAACAACTTCCCCTCCTGCTCTTTCTCCTTCATCACATCTGTGCTTAGATGAGGTTTGATCCATCTGAAAGTTAGAGCCCAATCAGCCGTTTAGGGAAGCACTGAAGCACAGCGCAGCGCGGCGGTAGGCTACATAACTTTGGAGGATTTAAAACAGCAACAATCAGATACTCATTTCCACTGTGGCTCACTACTAGACAGGACAAGACAAAACCACTGAACAATATGTGGGAGACAAACCAAAACATATGACACTGTACCCAATTTATCAATCTGATTTGCAGTATCCAGCACTGTGCTTTCATTCTCTCTTCACGGTATGACCATCAAAAACAAGATTACCTAAATAGTATAAAAATACGATATTCAAACTGTCCCTAGAATATGTAATCATACTGTTCATAAACCATAAACTCATGTTTACAATGTTTATTGAGGTAATAGACTTCTACACAATCACACTTCTTACTGCAACCAGAGGTGTCGCCCCCTGATGATCAGTAGAGAGAATGCAAATTATTAGACACTTCCGCATTGGCTTCACTCGGGAGAACCGGAGGTTGCCACCTGGTTTCAGGCAGCAGTTTGTTTCAACTATTTATGAAGTTAACCTCCCCCAACGATTGTCCAGTCATAGCCAAGTCAAACTGTGGATGTCCATCCATGATTTAATAGTGTGCATGGGGTTGTAGTATATAGGAGCAATACTGAAACACATACTGCATAGAAGGGCGGTCCTTTGTTATTTCAGAAAACTGTCGACTAGGACTGAGAAGCTGTATTTGGCTACTTCTCTCTGAAATCAAGGACCAATTGTTTAAAAGATGACACAAACATTTTGTCTGGTTATCTGCTACTGTTATCATTGTGGGGCGAGGACAGGGAGCTTGACAGGCGTAGCAACAGAAGGGGACGAGGCTTAGTGAACAGGGATTTACGAGTGTCGGTTGCACTGAGTAACCTGAACATTTTGGATCCTCCTTTTCATTCTCTAAAGCCCAGAAAGAAAATCCAACACAAGCTCTTCCTTTCAGTTCAGATGAAGCTGTGAGTGCAGTTAAATACCTTCCTCTATTTTGAAAAAAAGAAGAGAATCCTCTTTCTTGATATCCTTCACCCTAGCCTTCATGAAAGGGAATGTTGAAGTGTCTGCACTGTTCTCTTTCTCCCTCTGAGCTCTTAGCATTAAGGATGTTAGCTTCCTTCTCATTCTTTTTAATATGTCCCTTCCAATTCTCACCCTCTTGTTCCGGTTGGACAGATTCTGAACCCTTGAACATGGTTCATCATGTCAATTCCTTTTTCTACCTATTTACTCCTTCCTCATTGTTCCTTACTTTTTTATTATTATTTATTTCTCTTTACACTTTAATAATGTCCTCTGTTTAACTGTTGCTCTCTGCACCAATCTTGATATTTTCTATTCCTCTTGCCTCTCTGGCCTCCAGTTTGACGGCAATAAATTGGTCAATAACTAGGCCTACTACACAAATACAATACTATATGTCTCACTGAGCTTTCTGTTGTTATTATTGGCTTGTTTTTGCTGCTTTGAGAACTCTGTTTTTCAAGGTGCTATATCAATAAAGTTATTATTATTATATATATCTCACTGAGTCCTCCAGAAAGAAAGTGTAAGTTACTGTAGGTATGGCAAGATATAAAAAAAGAAAAAACATGCTACAAATGTTCTTGCTTTCAATAATTTCAGTGAAAACTTTTCATCAGTAAACTTTGTACCGTGACATATACAATAAAGCAACTCTACTCCTGTGGGTGTCAGGTGATTGACAGTCAGCAGCGTGTAATGTAATGCAGCTGCGATATGAAAACACTAAACTCTAACAGACCCGGATAATGAAAATGCAGAAACGCTGATAAAACCAAATGGATGCTCACTGTGATGGATGATTGAGCCGGGGCAATTTACAAATCTTGTCTCTACTTTTTCATTCCGTAGAAGAGTGCAAGGCTGTACATACATTCCTCTGAAAGTTGAAGACTCCGACCTAATAAATCCAAACTATATTGTGCCCCAACACATGCTGGCTGGGGATTTGTTTACCTGGGTGGAGCTGCAGGTTGTCTCTTCTGGTTGAAGTTAACCTCCCCCAACGATTGTCCAGTCATAGCCAAGTCAAACTGTGGATGTCCATCCATGATTTAATAGTGTGCATGGGGTTGTAGTGGTTAGATATGCAGCAATAGCCCAATACCTTAAATACATTTTCCATGAACTAGGAATTTTGACACCATCTACACCAAAGCCTTATTCCCACCGCATGGTACAGCGGTGGGAATGTACCATGCGGCTCGCTTTGAACCGTTTGTTTTGGGTTTTCCGTTGGCAAAGGTTGGGATAGTACCTGGTACTTTTGTTGGTACCACATCGGTCGAGGCTCCGAGCAAGTTGAGCCGATACTTTCAGGTGGCGTTCAAACACTGCAGACCACTGATCTCGAGAGAGTCAGAGAGTCGTTGCTAGCATCCCGCACAAAAAGCCATTTTTTAATAGTCAAATGGCAGCCCGCAAAACCACGGCATGAACATTAGCAAACTGATTAACAAAGTGCAGACATGCCTCTGTTTGGTTGACGATAAAATAATCCAGCAAGACAGGCAGTGACAGGCACCGTGTTGTGTTGTTGTTTGTCGTAAAGTTTCATTGCTAAGACGATCAGCTAAAAATCCCACTAACATTGACGGGGTACTCTCTGCAGCGGAAAGGGAATTGAGAAAGAAAACCTGATACCAAAAGGGAGTCAGGTCGAGGCGAACCATGCAGTGGAAGTGAGGCACCATACTAGAGTCCACCTGTACAATCTTTATGCATTGCATATCAACCATTCTATAATAAATCCTCCATTGTAAAGGAAACAGAAATAGTTCAACGTTATGCACTTTGCAGTGGCAGCTTGTTTTACAGTCCTTCTTCACCCTTTCTTGCAGGATGTAAAGGGTTCTGACTCGTGTAGACTACCACGTCCAACTTTATCATTGTTAGCTGTCCAATGATGAGGCTTGTAGCTCGTAGTTAAAAGTAGTTTTATTCCATGCAAACAAAAAATAGACAAAAATATATCCCCATGCAATAATGGAGTATCAAAACACTGACCTTCTGCTGGCTATAACTAAAAAAAGTCTACAATCTGCGGGCAAAAATTGTTGCTCCACATCCTGCTCCATCAAAGCCTAACTAGCACCGAAACCTACTTAAAGGAGTCAACCAAAAATGATCCAATAGCAGGACAGACTAGAGGAACCTTTATCTTTATAGGCCAAAAACACACATCAAAGCACATTTTGCAACATGACCAAATACTTTAGCTCTATTGTATGGTAAACATTTTAAAGGGCATAACACATATTACTTTCGCAATAAACATAAAATACAAAAAACTGTTAACAATATAAAATGGCTCTTACACACTTTCTCGACAAGAGTTAGAGATGAGGTAATAAGGACCACTCTAGCATCTACAACTTTACATGCTGTTTAATGTGCTGCAGCTGAACGTGCTAGCAGTGCTAGCAGTGTACTTTTACCTTGTGAATGGGGGTTTGGTCAACGTTCAAAAAGCAAAGAAGCAGAACAGTGTGTTCATGTTTGTTAGGTTGATAAGAAGGAGACTTCAGCAGGAAAACTAATGTAGGTTGTTGTTCAGAGTCTGTGGCTCTTGTGTTGTGTGGCATTGTGCTCTCTTGGCTGTTGGCCAGTGATACAATGGTGACAATACTGCTTTACAATTAAATGTTGGACTATTTCTCTGAAATGCATTATATTAAACAGTGTTTTTTAAAGTTTTGTCCACCCCTGTTTGAAGGGGGAATATGTAATGTTTGAATATGTAATGTAGTTATTTTTTATTTTGTCTGTAATTTTTTATTTTATTGTAAAGATAGATCCACATTTTTGTATTAGTATTTGGTAACGTCATGAAAAACCACAACCTTTGTCAAAAATGCGGTCAAAATCCAAGTCTTCTAACTCAGTGATAGGACATGGAAGGAGATTGAATCTTATATGCAGGGTATAATCCCTTTCTTTAACTTATCAAAATCTTGATGTATCACCAAATTGAAGAACAGAACTTCACAGACTCACCTGAACCTTTTGACAATGATACACTTCAGAACTATGTAGCCGTAGAGGCACAATGTGTTGTCTACTGTTTTTTAATGTAAATTGTAAAACCTATTCTGCTTACACATCATGATGACACCCATGTGTAAAGAATGATCCGTTTCCCTCCACAGCTTGTTGTTATCTCAGTAATGCTACACAAAAACAGTTAAAGATGCTTTTCAAATGTACTAGCCTCATAAATTGTTAATGCAGATGTTTCAAATGTACACTAGTGTATTTTATATACGTATGAGTGATCTATTTGATAATGATCAAAGGGGGAATTGTGATGGGAAATTTTGGTGTGCTAGTACATTTATACTGTGATTTAGTTTATGTGCCTTACTCACTAACAAAACTATCTGTGACATATGATTGTGTATTGGGGAGAGTGGGAACAGGACCACATGGGTTGTGTCTGCCTTTGCTTTGATAAGGGGAAGTAACCAAATGGGGGTTGCGGGTTGATGTTTGAGTGTGAAGATCCTAATTCAATCAAAGGTAACAGAGACACATGTCTTTGTGTGACAAGGCTCAGAAGAGGAAGGGGCTGATGGAAGGTGTCAATGGGGAGCTTGAAACTGCTGATCAATTGTTGTAATGTAAATATCTGATGTCCCCCCTGATGTGTGCTGAGATGTTTAAGAGAAGGAGAGACACTGGATTCTTGGCCCATCCTCTGCAGACTGCGTTGCAGTCAGTATGACGATGAAGCCTTCTCTGCGCAGAGAATAAATACTTTAAGGACAAACTTCTTTTCTCAATGTTTCTTGTTTCAGTATTCACTCTTATAGGACTCACTCGGTACTAATGAATAGTTTTTTCCACCACAGTTTGCAACACCTTCTTATTGGTGTAACCATTTCATATTATATATATATACATATATATCATGCAGAATAATATCCAAAACACAACATGAAATATGTTTATAAATCCTTCTCTTCGAAGGCCTTATTTTATAGTCGGATAGAGTACACACATACACACATACTCTCAAGAACAGTGCTGACACAGCAGAGACTCGGGTCAGAGGAAATGTCCTTTGTACCTCTGCGACAATATCAAACCCCATTCATTATTTAGCATATCCTACATTTGTGTGTATGTGTGTGTGTTATTTTGTAAAATCCATTTTTGCAGCTTAAGCATGGGAGAGAGAATGTTACAGCTCCTAGTACAACAAAACTCAGCTTACTGTAATAATCCCATTAGTACAACACATTTCCCTTTAAGGTAAATACTAGGTCCTGTGAGTGTAATAGGCTTTTTCTTATTAATGTAAAGTGCTGTAACTAAGTTTGCCTCTCAGGAGGCAGTGGAGCAGTTTTGTCCCCAGAAATTGGAAATGAGAGTGGAGAGCTACATTTTCTTATTGACAGGAAAAGAAAAGAAGAATAAAACAGCACTTCTAATGTTCAGAAGTTCAGTTTATTCTGTGGTTGTTCTGTTTCACACAGGTTTTGTTTTGAGGTCTCCACTGCCTGGCGCAATATAACTTTGTGGACATGCTGCCACACCACGGACCTGACAACCCTCTCGTCAGAGAGAACATCGTTTGTAGATAATATAATTATTGTTTATGTTCAACATTTTCCATTGTTCAATGCCAACTCATCAGTATCATCCAATTTGTATACACATTTATGACAGAAAGTGTGGAAATGCAGTTTAAAAGGCTGTTTATCTGACAAGAGTCTATTATGTAGCATCCTGGGAAATGTAGGATCCAGGGTATAACAGCCTCTACTGCTGCAATTTTTAGCTTTTTTTTTCATTACATTGTGTACATTTGATCCAATAAGTTCTGGGTTCACACCAGTGCTGTTTTCACCTCTGTCGGTGTGCTGGGCCGTATACACTCTTCTCCAGTGTAATGATGCACATCCCATTGACATGATTACATTACATTACAGTCATTTAGCAGACGCTTTTATCCAAAGCGACTTATAATTCAGATTTTATCACAGCTACGGAAGCAATTTTGGGGTTAAGTGTCTTGCTCAAGGACACATCGACATGCGGCTAGTGGAGCCAGAGCCGGAGATCGAACCACCGATTCTCTGATTGAAGGTCAGCCCTGCTATCCACTTAGCCACAGTCGCCTTGATGTAGATCCAGTACATCCAGCTCGACCTGATGCTGACACTGGCCTTCCAGAACTTCCTTTAATTGATCTGAAAGTCCGAACTGTTCAAAAAATACTTTCACACTAGAAACAAACCAGACTATGGTTAAATGTGATCCGGACCAAGATCACCTCTTATCTGCAGACCAAGGTTCGGCCTTTTGGGCCCGGTTGGGGAGGTTTCCCACCTGTAAGTTTGGTTTGGATCAAATGGAAAAGTCCAAAAGTTCGGACCAGAAAAGCTGTGTGTGAAAGGCCCCTGAATGTGTGTCAGTATCCCAGCGTTGTGAAATCTCAATGCTAGACCTCACTTTGAAATTCTTTATTTCTAAAATATCTGCGAATGTCGACTATGTTTTCCTCAAGGTTAAAGAAAAGATCGTGTTTAATACATAAATACAGTCAAGGTTGTCAGTCTCTGATGCAAACCTTTGATTATTAACGTCAGACGTGCTACACATGCTACCATTCACCATTATAGGAGTGTAGCAACAAGCATGACTAACCCATGATTGGTCTCACTAGAGACCCAACAGAGTAAGACCCTTGTGTGTCCCAGCAGGGGGCACAAACCTGGACACGGTAAAATGATCAAATGAGGACTGGGCATGACATTGCACTGTTGATAACACCCTTCCCATACAGTAGAGTAAGCCAGCTGACACATACACTTGTGAAATTCCATCACCAAACCAGGCACCCAGCCTCTGTTTTTGATTTGGTTTGTCCCCATGGCACACAGACAAACTGCTGTGTATGCTGTTTGCTCAGTGGAGCGTGCCAACACACACACACACACACACACATACAGCGGCCACTGACCATGCAATGTCTCCTCACTGCCCGCAGTGTTTGGATGTACCCAACCGAATCATCCTGGACCTAAAAGAAGCATTGCTGTTCACAGGAGTAAATGATTGGATTGTCTGAGTGTAGTGGCGCCCAAATCCCATTTAACCGCAACCAGCTGGAGTGGATGGGCGCAGAGCTCCCTCAAACTCTGACGTCATCGCCAGAGGTGGCGATGGGAGACAAATCTGTTTAATAGACTCTCCACGGATCTCTGAAGAGGGCTTGGAGAACCAAAGGCAATTCTCACCATGGGAGGAGAGGGTGGAGAGGATACAGATTAAGTAACGGTTAATTCATTTTACTCTTCTGCTGACAACGTTTCAGGAGAAGGTGGACTAAAAGGCAAGAAGATATTGCTCTTATACATTCACATTACATGGAAAATGTGTTTCATCCCGTAGCAGGCGTGGAAGAAAAGGAGGGCCGCGAATGAACAATTTCACACAATTCACTTACAAAAACCTACTTCGAAAACACTTTTTTTCATGAGCGTGACATGGCGGATTGTTCCTATGTGCCTGGACCAGGAGCTTCTTCTACACTACCTTTTTTGTTAAGACCCAGACAGGTATGGCTGCAATATTAGCAAGAAGAGCCGATAGGAGGAAGATGAGGAGGAACACAGGACTTTTAAATGTTGGTTTTGGCATGCTGTTACAAGTAGCAGGAAGTCAAGTTTAACAGACTTTACAAGAGCACTCTGTCAGCCAAGAGTTAAAGAAGAGATCTTCGTATTTATTGTGCCTGGAAGGCTGAAGGCTAACAGCTGCGCCGTCTTAGAGCTCCATATGGAAAGAATAATGCAGTAATTACTGTATAACAAGATATCAAATTGACAATGGGTAACACTTTAACCCATCCGCCATTTGGATTTATAAGCATTATAAAACGTTAAATGAACAAACACACTATAATGCCAACACAAGACAATTTAGTGGCCTTAATGTACAGTTAATTAACGTACAATATAAAGACCTGTTTTATATTCATACAACTGCATTTCATTGATTATCTCTTCACTAGTGCCCAGAAGGAGTTACAGTAATACTTGCGTAGTTATACATAAGACAAGGATATACCATAGACTGAATATAAGTAGTGGACGCAGTTGTCGTGATGTCACCCATTGGTTTGTGGACTGCAGTTATAACGCCTTGAGCTTGGTATCCGTCGCCATCCTGTTTCTTTTGCAACCAATGAACGGTAGTGAACATATTTGAATTGCGGAGGAGTAACGTAGAAACATTATATGTATGGCTCTGGTTGTGGTAGCGCCCTGTCAATCACAATGTAGCCCCGCCCTAAAGCATACCCTGCTTTATGCTCTTTGACGAAATGAACATCATGCTGTATTGAAGAAGACTTGAAACTAGAGGTTGAGACCATAAACTCATGTTTACAATGTTTACTGAGGGAATAAATCGAGAGAGAAGTAGAGTCATTTTCTCATAGACTTCTATACAATCAGACTTCTGTTTGCCCCCTTGATGACCAGTAGAGAGAATGTAAGTTTAAGGCACTTCTGCATCGGCTTCACTTTTTAGAACCGGAGGTTGCTCCCTGGTATGTTTTAGCAAGGAAGCAGGAAGAAGCTAGTGGGGTATGAGGAATGGAAGGAGGACGGAAATAACAAATGCAAGAGAGTATTGTACTTTTATGCAAAGATATTTCCTTAACTGCTCACCAGCGCTCGCAATCAAGATTTAAATATTTTAAATCATTGCTTTTCTTTCCTGCATGAGATTGTGCGTGCATGTGAATGAGAGAGAGAAAGAGATTGCCTGGGATAGATTAACATTTGAAGCCATTATCTGCATCTTAATAACAACTGCTTGATTTCCAATAAGATGCCACCGAGCCGAAAATCACTGATCATACTCGCTCTCTTTGTCCGTACTACCTAAAAAAAATAAAATAAATGAAACATTTTCTCAGCTCAGAGAGCGAGAACAAAACAGGGAGAGACGGGAAAAGAGAGGTAGCAAGACGAAAGATGATGGACGGCAGGATAAGGCCACGGAGGCCAAAGAAACATAAATAGATGTTTTGGGAAAATATTAGAAAGATGTTGAGGCATTTGCCAAGCTGTTTGAAGAATAAGAATTACTTTATTAATCCCCAAGGGGAAATGTTACAGGGGTTTTGTTTGGTGCCTTGCTGAAGGGCATCTCGGCAGTGCCCAGGAAGCAGCTCCAAAAAATGAAATTCCTTGACTTCAGCAGTTACCCTGAACACCAAATAAATAAGACCTTTACCATCGCTGTTTTTAAATTCCACCCCTCTCTCTAAGCATCCAAAAACAATCAAATAATTGTTCCTTTAATAAAGTGTGGTGTTAGTGCTCTGACTTGGCTGGAGTGTTAAAAAAAAAATCAATAACCACCTCAACGAAGGAGCCAACACCAACTGACATCTCAATTAGTAAAGCAAAAGGCAAAAAAATAACTTGGCTTAAGGGTATCAACACTCCACATGGGTGCTTAAACAAGCCATTTGATAATTGGAGCACAGATGGTGTGTAACATTGCTACAAGTCCATCAGCAGCCTGGGAGGACAGCTTTCTACACTGAGAAACAAATTCGATCCGCAGCCAGGTCTACTGGAATTTAATTTGGCAACTGGCAGAGAGCAAATCTAGTTCTCAAACTTGTTTCCAGCTAACTAAGCTTCAAGCTCAGCAAATCACACTCTCTGCCAAAGAAAACATTCTTTCTTGACACAGGCTGTGTCATTTGATGCACGTCAAAACAGCCGCCCCTATTATTTTTAATGTAAACCCACGCGCCGGTGAAGAGGCGCCGCTGTCCTATTTTCCAGCTTTGATGGCGGTCAACACTCCAGGAAAGCAGCGTGTTTTTTACACCCCTACTGTAACTACTGTACCGTGCTTCTCATGTCAAGAGATAGCATGTCTTCTTCTGTTGGCTTGTAGTTGTCACAATGGATGAGGAGAATATCTGATGCTAAACCAAAGTATTGGACAAATACAAATTTTGACCTGATGATGGAGCTAGTGGGGAAAGTCAAGGTATAACCAAAGTTATTACGTTACTAGGTCAGTCTGTAGGGAACATGAATGTCTGTACCGCATTTCCTGGCAATCCATCCAACTGTTCTTGAGACACGTCATCACAAATATCAACCTGCTGGTGGCACTAGCCAAGGGAAGAAAAGTTGAGGCATCACCAAAGTCATTAGGATACAATGCTCTGAAACCCATGAATGTCTGTACAAACATTTGTGCCAATTCATACAGTAAATGAGATATTTCACGGGATAAGTGAAAACTCTGACCTGCTGATGGCCCTTTATTTAAAGTCAGGGGATCCACAAAGTCAGAAGGATTCAACCTCTGGGGAACATGAATCTCTGTATGTGATTTCAATCCAATTCATCTAATAGTTGTTGTGATATTTTAGTCTGTATCAAAGCTGTCATCCCTAGAGCCATGCTGCTGGAATGGCTAAATAACTGGTCCAAATTGGTGATAGTCAAGATATCTTCACTTTTAGTCGGTAGTATTGATCAACGAGTCTTCCCCCAAACTGGCAGTGTATTATAACTGCCTGGGCCAACACACTATCTGTTCCTATGGGTCAGGGACGATGCCATAGTGATTGCGAGGGAAAGCGAAAGTGGTTGACTAAAAATGAACCCACTGACCCTTCGGTAGCTTTGTGCTAATGAGCATTCTTTCTTCTACCTCCTTTTTCCTGCCATGACCGGAATTAAAGGGCACCATATTCCCCTGTCATGAGCGCCATATAAACACATGAACTTTAAAGTAAAATGTTGTGTTTTGGTACATCACTGACTTTCTTTCTTGCTACATGGCTCTCTGCTCTTTGCCCACCAGGATGCTAAAGCTATGATTCTCCCCTGATCTCTCTTCAGAAATGTTGGTTTACAGGGGGGTCAGGGGTCAGCTACTGAACAGGTATTCAGGGATTCAGCGTTTTGTTCAAGGTCTCCTCTGAAGGGAGGGTTAGGGTTAGGGCCAACCCTAACTCAACCCTTAAAGCAATAAACCCAGATCCGCTGTATTTGTTATTAATCATTCTTACTTTGATTTGCTGTGTCTTTTGCTGCCTGGTGAGCAGCCTGTTGCACACCTGTTAAAGGCACTCTATGAATACACTTGCCTTAACTTGGCTTGAAAAACGGACTGTGCAAACAAACAGTAGAGCTGATGTCCTCAGAGCCTTGATGATCAATCATACCTGGGGCCACTGGTCGCCATGGAAACTCTATCCTCATTATAAGGAATTGGCAAAGCTTAAAGAAGAGAAAATCAAAAGCAAGATGGAGAGGACAGAAACGAACCAGGGAACGAGTGGCGTTAGGCTGAAAGGAAAGTGTGTGTGAGAGAGGCACAATGGATAGTCTAATACAATATCCAAATGAAAGGAAACAGTATATACTAGTTATATGATGAGGTATTTGACTGCCTAAACCCACCAGAACAGCTTCTATCGCACTTTGAATTCTACATGTGTTTAGAGCTCTGAAATGCCACCATTTGCTTTGATGATAATGGTGGAAAGCAGTTCTTCGCATCTCCCGTTAGTCCACAAATAGGTTGTTAGCTGGTGGCTGAGATGGTCATGATTCCACTTTGTTTTCATGCTTCTTAAACCATTCAGTCCCCACTTATGCCAAGTGGATGAGAGCAAGGCTACTGTGGAGAAGTGGTGTAACGGGCCATCATTGATCTGTAATCCGCACAAATCCCCACCATAGTATAAAAAACTGTTTTACTGCTGATAGTTTACTGACCAATATTCGGTAAAAATATGCGCTCCCTGATAATGCTACATTGTGGACAACAAATCTGTGTTGAAATCGACAGGAGGAGAGCTAGTAACATTGGAAGCACAGGAGCTAACCGCTAACGTATGGAGGTTCCATTGAGTTCCATTATGTTGCGTTTAAGCTCTTTTCAGGGAGAAACGAGTTATGATTTTTTCCCAGCAATATCGAATAGATATCCTTATAACCACTCTAGATAACTATAACAAATTGAAAGCATAACATTTAGAATTTTTGACAGTTTACACTGACTTTAGAGGTGGTTGAAATTATTTTTCACGGTGGTGGGAAACATTTTTTTGCAGCCTTGTGTCCCAGCTTCTAAAACTAAACAAAACAACAACAAAAACGATCTGTATTGGCCAATATGGCTCAACGATCGGCAATTGGTATCGGCGTCAAAAATCCGTGATCAGGGCATCTCTAAAAGTTATATTTGCTCCATGAGTTTTGTCATCTGTTGCGCCCCTAACTGTGTTGGTTTGTGCTGTCGGAGAGAATAATTAATTGATGCATGAAAGTGATGGTTTTCTAGTTAAAACGACCCTCCGTGAATTCTTGCACAGCCTCATGGTCCCCAGAAGATGAATCCTACAGACCTATGAGTAATGCATGTGCTTGACTACGATCTGGAGATTCTACCGTGTGTAGTTTTCTCTCTGTAGCAAGCACTTGTTATTTAGGAACTAGTACTTTCATCTCAGATTATATCCAGTGATTATAACATGTTTACCTGAATAACTAAACCAAAGAAAGAAAAGAGTGTTCTTGAAAAGCCCAATAACAGTGTGTTCAAACTGCCAGCAACACAACCAGCAAGTCCTTTCATCACCTACAGAGGTGGGTGACCAGAGCTGTCTTCACACGGCTTCACACTGACACAAAGCCAAATCTATCCTGGCTAAGATTTAGCATGAATATCATTTTCAGTCAAAAGGAGAGATGAGCACTGAGCCACCTCTCTACCAAACAAAACAGCCCGAGCAGAACCACATTTATTCATGATGAATGAATGCGGGTGCAAATGGCACTCGTAACAAAAACATTCCCTCACCTTTCCACAAGATTTGCTTTTGTAATCATTGAGGCGAGCGGTGCTGAAATCCTTTACGGATTTCTTTGAAATGCAATTGTGGAAATGAATGATGTGTGTATCTGGTATTCTTAACTGTTTTAATCAGAGCAAAGATGATGAAACCTAGCAAATGTGTTGAGAGTCAACAAACCCGTTTCCACTGGCAAAGGGACAGCAGATTTCTGAGATTCCATGTTTAATTACCAGAGTTATATTGTGTCATTGTTTTAGTTGTTGTGCTTCAAAGCGCCAAAAAAAGAGAGAAAAATACAAGACACACAAAAAACAAGTCTTAAGGATTAAGCTTTAGAATCAGCTTTGACTTTCAGTTTATTTTTACCCAATGTTCCCTAACTGGTGTCTCACCAAATGGCGTAAGAAGGACACAACAATTAGCAAGTCATTTTGCGTGCATTAAGCATTAGGAACGTATTATTGGAGCAAAACTTTTTGCAAATATGTGTGGAGAGTTGTGTAACTGTATCTCCATCTGTGTGTGCGTAATCAGATTTGTAAATGTGTAAAACAAGTCTGTATTGAGATTTGTAAATGTATAGAATAATCTGTAAATGTGTACATAGATATTGTTGGCTTAAAAGTCTAATATTTTCTTCCAAGGAGCTGGAATCACAGACGAGTCATCAATTACAACTTAACTAAACTCCTGTCGTGGCAGAAATCAGCAAATGTGTGTGTTGATTTGTCCTTACCACTCTGTCCTCACTGTGTGTTAGTAGCAACACAGCCTACATACCACCAGTCGGCGGTAGTACCCAGTACATTTTTGAGCGTGATATTGCTGGTCTGCATAGACATTTAAATACGTACACGCTGAATTGTACACCAGCCAGATTTTATTATATATCATACTGATGTAGGCAGGCTCTAACTGACTTTATGCGTGGAGACTCTTCAAGTCTCAGATAGCTAGTTAGCTTTGTACACATACTCCCATTGGTTTGTGGACTGCCTTTTGAAGCTTATAGTTTGGCGACTTCGCCGTCACGATGTTCCATGTTCTTCTTTTTGCAACCAATGAACCGAAGTTACCATATTTGGAATGCAGAAGGGGGACAAAGACACGACCGATACGGCTCTGGTAGCGGCAGCGACCTGTCAATCACAGTAAGCCTGCCCTAAAGCATACTCCTCTTTTTGGTCTATTTGACTCTAAATGGACCATAATTTACCAAATGAACATCATGCTGTATTGAAGAAGGCAGTAGCGGCATCAAAATAGCTGTCTGCTGAGCGCTGAGCTCGTATTGACTTCATCGCCGATGCTAGACGCTCAAGAGTCGAGTTTGTGTTCTAGTTTGTTGAGTTGTGTTAAGCAGCAATTATACCGAGATTCTAATTAACTGCAGACAAAACTTGTTCCTACTATGCATAGATCATCAACCGTTGAATATATACAATTTGTAGCATCTCTGCCACGGCAGAACAGTTGCAAAAGTAATGCAAAAAGATTGTAAAAAGTTAACTGATGACTTGTCCGTATTTCCAGCTCTTGAAGCAAAATACTTTCCAGCCACTAATCTTCGAGGTTTTTCTACACTTTTACAGATCTGATTACACACACACACATATTCTGAATACACTTTTTGCAGATTCCTATACACATTCACAAATCTTCGTTCACTTTTAGAGATTCTTTTACACATTTATAAATCTGATAACTCAGACACAGATTGAGATACCGTTACACAACTCGCCACACACATTTGCAAATACTTTGGCGACAATAATGGCCCCATAAGAACGCTGTTCTTGCTTTTTTTTGCGTGTCATTTGCACGTCATGTAAACTGTACTGACTACCAGGTAAACACATCCGCGTAACTATGAAACGCTTTGAACGAGCGAGGTAGTATAGAATGTGAGAGTGAGAGAGGTGGATGGCTCAAACAAACACAGGACTTGCAACCTAACTGTGGCCTTTACCGTTGTTCTGTTGCCGAAACTTAACTACGATGACACACTAAATGCCTAAAATGTGTTATAATAACACGCCCAAATGTCTGGAAATGTCGTGCTGTTTGTACTCGTTCCCATGACATCGGGCTGGTCTGCTAATTAGCAGCGTTAACATCTGAAAAAGCATAAGTCCATGAGCAGTAAAATACACAATTTGTCAGTTTTACAGTGTCTGCCTGTATAACAACACTGTATAGAAATAATTGGAATCAGTAGCACTGCTCGCGGTCCAGTTTGGCCCTTTTGACACTAAACCAAATCATAAATGAAACGCAACCAAGTCTGAAAAAGTGCTCCGTCTGTCTTAAAGCTGTGTTCAAAGTACGAGAGGACACGCTCACAAAATGCAACAGATGCACATAAGAACAGCTGTGTATGTCCAATCATGCGGTCGTCTCTCAGTTGCACAACGGGGGCGGTCTCAGCTGATTTCCTTAACATCATCAAGCACTTTATGCAATGAGTTCATTACACCGAGCACTCGAGCAAACGCTGTGTGAATCGTGTGTGTGTGTGTGTGTGTGTGTGTGTGTGTGTGTGTGCAGACTTGTGAGCGAACGTAATGTCTGAGTTTCCGTGGGCATGCGCTTGTATTTCTGTATGCATGTGTTTGCTTATTTGACATGCCGCAATCAGACAGAATTAAACACGAGGAGACAGATAATGGGACATTTAATTTAGGAAGCGATGTGACTGCGAGTGTGTACGTTTGGGTGCGTGTGTGTGTGTGCGCATGGATCCTCCTGTGATTGTTGTAGATGGGTAGCAGGAGGGTCATTATACTGTGGAAAACATCTGCGTTGTTGCTCTTTTTTTTTTTTTTTTTTCTTAATGTCCAATTATGATAATCACTGTAGACACACGCAGACGCATGCACACACACACACACACCTACACACACACACACACACACACACACACACACACACACACACACACACACACACACACACACACACACACACACACACACACACTCGCACAACAGAATGCACATTAGTTGCAGCTCTAATTAAAGATACCGAGAGATGGCAGCTATGGAAAAACTTCTTAATGTGGTCTTGGCGCTTCCCATTCGTTTTCCTTCTGCCAAATCGGTGTCTAAATATATCTGTGATATTTTCTGTGAGGATTTGAATTGAACGGAGGACACAGAACACACCGAAATCAATTGTGTCCACTCGATAACTCGCTAAAGCCCCGGTATCTACCCACATTCAAAGAAGGACCAAATGATGCCCGCTCACTCCTGCAACCTTTTATCTTTGCACCACCTGCACAATTAAACAAAAGGCACTGATTTTAAAGGACACATAGTGCAGTCAAGGGCACCGTGCACAGGGGGAATGCCGGTGCACTTTGGCTATTTTTATGGTCTCAATCTCTAGTTTCACGGCACACTGAAAACTCAAATGCTTGAAGTTGTAATTTCTAGTTAATTGAAACACTCGCAGAGCATAGCTACAGAAATACCACAGAAGAGCCACTTGTATATCTGTTTGCAGTCTAACCAGGAAAAGTTGTGTTGCTAATAAAGACGTAAGTCAAAAAACAACTGCAACCACAATCTGATTTCACGCTGCAGAAGGCTGCCGGTAGTTTTCCACACAGCAGGTCACAGTAAAGTTGATTACCTCGCTGAGGAGTTGGAGGTGTGCGGCCTGTCGCCTGCAGCTCGCCGTCGCTGCTCCGCACTCTTCATTACTCCCTCTCAAAAATTCAAAAACGTTCTGCTGTCAGAAAATGATGCTGATGTGAAGCAGCAGCAGAAGGGTGGATCGTCTACATTAGCCGTGACTTTTATAATTAATAATCTCTGAAGATATCATTTGAATAAACGTCTTTCTGCAAGTAAAGCATTGCTGGTAAAAGGTCACAGTGGCCGAACAAACGAGTGATACAGAGGATTAATCTTCCAAATCGTGAAGGTGAGATACAAGAACACACTTATCGCTACAGGTGCTGGACAAAGAAAGCAAAACTTCAAGATAACTTTAATACAGCGATTTAGTGCAAAGAGAACATTTAGTGGATTCTGAATCCTGCACGGGAATGGCGGATTCCACCACTACCTATGAAAGACCGGAGACTGAATGCAAATACATTGAAAGGCTATCGTGGAAAGAAGTGCTGGCCATACATAGTATCACAAATTGGGGTATGATTTCAACTTTGAAATAGTTGTGTTTTTATCTTCCTGACAAGTGATCTCATCAGGTCATGTGAATCGACTTTCCTCTCTCAGCGGCAAAGGTAGTGTGATTTTGTTAAGCATCTGCTGAAAGTCTTAGGGAGGAGGTCAGGGTAGATGTTTGGACGTACCGTGCAAAGTTTGTGGTCTTTCTCCTGTAACAGTTAATGGTGGTGTCTTTCAACCATAACCATGATTCTTCCCCCAATAATAACCAAATGATTGAGACAATGTGATATGAACAAAAGCTCCAAATCAGCTACTAAATGTCCTGGTGATTCTTTTCTGCTGTTTCCAAGGTCAGAAATGAACTTTGAACCACAATGTTTAAGCCAACATGGATGAAAAGCCATTCAATTTGCTCAGAAAAAAGGAACATTTTTACATATGCAATTCCATGACAACTCCATTTGGCGATGAAGAACATGTGATATGATCCAAACCTCCAAAACAACCAACTAACTAAAAACAAAACTTAAAAAACAGTTTTTGGCTTGTGTGGGAAGAGACCCATTTCATGTGCTACGACAGAATAAAGAAATGTGGCGGGTTGATGAGCAAGCTTTCCATCTTTTGTCCAATTTTTCAAGCTAGCGGCTACTTAAAACTAGCCTACTGACAGGCTTCGGCTGTCTTCGACACTTGCCTTGCGGGTCGTAGCGCTCCATAGAGCGTCTCCCTCGCTAGAGGACCTTTTACTTGGCAGCCAAAAGGCATTCTGGGAAAAATCACAACGTTGATGTGGAAAGAAAGAAAAAGAGAGGAGATTTTCCTCCTGAGATAACCCAACTTCTTTTTCCTTAACTCTGTGTATACTGCCTGAGAAATAAAAAAAAAAGCAGGGACTCATGAGTCATCCTGCCATTATCCCTCCCTCCATCCATCCATCCATCCATCCATCCATCCCCTCCTTCTCTCTCCTCCCTCCTCGTACATATACTTTGTCTCCTTGTCTCTCTGTCCGTCTCCCTCTCTCTCCTTCACCCCTCTGTGAGCCTCTCTCAGCTTTCTCCCAAAATCCAATTAGTCAGAGCTGACTCCTTCCTCTGCAGGACGACAGAGAGAGAGAGAGAGAGAGAGAGAGAGAGAGAGAGAGAGAGAGAGAGAGAGAGAGAGAGAGAGAGAGAGAGAGAGAGAGAGAGAGGGGAAACACTGCCAGCTGAAATCCTTAACCAGAATTTCCTCAACCTTAGCTCGTCCCCTGTGGTTTGACCACGGAGAACAGAGGAAGGAAAACAAGGAGGTGAAAAAATCGGAAGAGAGGCTACTGGCAGAATCCGTCAGCAGAAATCCCCTGCCTCCAAATGTTCTGCTCTATTTTATTCGGAAGGTATGACACCAGAGATGGCTCATGCAAACTCCATATTTTTGAAACAGTGTTGAATTTTTGGGGATCTGGACACATTTTGAGATGTGTTTAATGTGGTGATTATCAGCAAGTAATATATGGCCTCTGATGTATAGTAGGATAAATAAAACAGTCGTGGAAGAGTCAGAAAGAACTGCATTTTTCCATCATGACTAATGCTATTTCACGTTACAGAGAAGTAATATAAGCAAATCTAAAAGCTCTTGATTAAAAAGTAATGTTGGTAAGCAATGTTTGTAATCCATTATTGCAATATAAAGGTATTTTTTGCAAGTGACCATTTTCTAAAAATGATCTTGTATCACTGTATACGGACAATTTGTAGCAAAACATTAGCATTTCATTGGATAAAATATTTGATGCCAACCAAATTACATTTAAAACTGTTTGGCCTGTGAAATGGTCAGTCCCTTATCATCACTCAACAAAACTCTTGTGTTTGGTAAAATCAATGAGGCATAAATGCAAATTAGGCATTAAGCTTTTCGGTGTAATTGACAGCTGTGATGAACAGAACTAAACAGATACATTTTCTATGTGATAGGGTGAAGTGGAAGAGCTAAATCCAGTCACTATAATGTATAAACAACTGAAAAAGATCAAGTTTAAAGATGATAAATTTGAAAATAAGAGCATTAATATAGCAGCAAAAAACGATGTGCTAGATATAGTGGAGTAATGCCTACCTGAGCTGAGAATGAAGCCACTCTCCCTCTGTATGTGTTGTAGTCTGAAGTTCTCTGTGATTTATTTACATAACTGACTACTTCTAGAGCACTGGGTATAAACTACACTAAAGTCTATGAGAAAATGACTCTACTTCTCTCTTGATTTATTACCTCAGTAAACATTGTAAACATGAGTTTATGGTCTCAATCTCTAGTTTCAAGTATTATTTAATACAGCATGATGTTCATTTAGTAAATCATGGTCCATTTAGAGTCAAATAGAGTAGACCATAAAGCACGGTATGCTTTAGGGCGGGCTACGTTGTGATTTAAAGCTGCTACCAGAGCCGTATACGGCGTCTCAATGTCACTTTTCCACAATATGGTCCTTTATAATATGGTCCTTTATTATATCGTCCTTTATTATATGGTCCTTTATTTTGGCGATGGCCAAAATGCAGAACTCGAGGCTTCAAAACCGCAGTCCACAAACCAATGGGGGACGCCGACTACATCAACTTCTTATATACAGTCTATAGTTGTTCACTGACTCAGGCTCCTGACATTTACTAAGTCAAATTAGATTCAAATCAAAATAAGCTGCATGAAATGCCTTCATGCGGAGCTCCACACACAAAACAAATCAATGGAAAACTGGCAGATGATGTTGATAATGGCCTTAGATGATTGAAATATGCTCGCATAATATAAGCTGCAATTTTATAGACGTATACGGGAATGAGAACACTGAAACCTTGGTTCACAAAGCACAATCTATCAGTAAGTGTCAATACTGAGAAGAGAGACATTCTCCAGATTGCCTTCGAAGCTCAATCAACGAGCATTACATATACACTATGTATTATACAGAAATAGGCTTTCTGATTTGTGTCCATTACTGCCGTGCTTCCAGACCACACTGGTCAGAGATAACTTTGTCAAAGCATACGTTCACAATATATTCATGACCTTTTCATTGTTCGCGTTTCACCTGCAGAGATATGGAGCCGCTGAACTTCACTCCAACCCGACAGACCCCTGTACAAGCTGTGCTTTCTCTCTTGAATAAAAGGACCATGAGATCAGGTAAGTGCAAGTACAAGTCATTGCGTACCTCTTGCACATTCAATCTCCTAATTGGACAAGTGCTCGGCGACTCAAGGGTTTTCCCCCCTCTATGGCATATCAGGTGGGATTGAGTGTTTTTCTCATCCCAGCCTGCCATATTGGGGGCAAACTATTAGTCGTGCAGCAGCCGTAACACAAATGTTCTTAATCAGCATTGAACAGACTTCCAACTTTCTGATCAGAGTCGAGCGCAGCCATCCAGCTAATATGCTAAGTGGCTGATAAACCAGCTATCTGCAAACTGTATTTCCCGAAGGCATTGATGAGTTAATTGCAGAGTTTTCTCTTAAATTCACAAGTTTAGAAAAAATTATGGATGCAAAGTGCTCT
Source organism: Leptoclinus maculatus (assembly GCA_032191485.1). Lineage (NCBI taxonomy): Eukaryota > Metazoa > Chordata > Actinopteri > Perciformes > Stichaeidae > Leptoclinus > Leptoclinus maculatus. Next base: position 22,232,187 of record JAVDOI010000011.1, on the reverse strand, counting down.
GGCAGTGTTCATAGCAGCTGGAAAAACTCCTCCAGCTTAACGTACATAGAGAGTAAACTCGACAGAAGCAACAAAGATGTTCCTCCACTGCTCCACTGCTCTTTTTTATCATCTCAAAGTGCATTATGGGTCAGTGTACAAAGCTTTTGCATGTAAAGTAATCCTGTCAAAATGTCTATGCTGGAGATGACTTCCTAGTAGAGGCCTGACAACATAAGGAAAAAGGAGGATGTAATATATTCCACACAGAGAGTTAAGGCTCATTCACTTTGAAAAGGTCCACTCTGAATGTATGTGATGCTGATGGCTGCTTAAGATGAAATATCATAATCTCTCAACTCCTGCTGCTTTAGTGTTTACATGGTGTGTCTTGTACTGGGAATGATCCCCGACCCTTGACATAACCATTACCCATTGCACTGTATGTTGTCAGGATGTGTTTCCTAAAGTGTTGCATTTCAATGGGATTTCTAACGTAAATTGTAGTTACACTGTCGCTGTCCAACAAAAACACACATTTATCGGTTGTATGTACTGCATGAGACCGTACATTTCTATACATGATAATGTGCAGCCTGCAAATTCACATTTTCATCTTTCACGTGTAATATATATGTCAGTCCGTTCTCACTCCCAACTGGTCATATTTGGCAGCATGGTCAGTGCCCCTATGCTCCAAACGATGACGCTCTACGCGGCCGTAGTTGTTGTGGGAGTAACGGAGGAAGTGACGTAGTACAAAGAGTGACAAAGTCTGCGTAGGGATTAGTTCTGGGTGGGTGGATGGTTAAAAAAACAATGGTTTTCAACCCAGAAGACTACTGTTGGCATCTAGGGTGTTACCAAATATCAATTTTGACCAAGTTACCTAATGTAGCACGTCTTATATATAGTATATGTAGCGTACGTAACTACGTAACAAACTTATTTGAACCCAAACCACGATCTTTTCCAAAACCTATCCAAGTTGTTGCATATGCATGAAATGAGCAGAAACTGATGTGTGCAAGGGGTAAGTAGAGCGGGAATGACATCGTGTTGGTGGTTATATAACTCGTGCCCTGGAGGAATGCCTTTTTCCTTATGTTGAGAGAGCAACAATTTGTGGTGCTGTAAAAAAATGGGTTCCATAGCAAACTTCAGATGATGATCATTTTCATCATCAATGATTCTGTTTTTCAATTGATCTGATGTTTTTGTTTTGTTTCATCACTCCAAAACCCAAAGATATTTAATTTACAAAAAAAACGACGATCGAGTGACGATGGTCAAAAGCTCTAAAACACGGCTACTAAAGGAACTGTTGGGTAACCTGCTATTTCCAAGGTGAAGAATGAACCTCATCACTTCATACCCTTTTACATATGGATTTTACAATGTGGCTTCAATGGAACAATGCTACATAAATATGTAAATTAGCTACGAGAGAATAAAGCAGAAATGTGCTGAAGGCGACCATCAACAGGACAAGCTTCTTGGCAAGTGCGTTTCTCTTTGTTGCCTCCAGCAGGAAACGTACCCCAACTTAAAACACTAACACAGTCCATCACAGTCCATCACCATCCTAACAGCCTGTGGATTAGAGTCAAGCCGTCTCTACTGGGAACTTGTTAATACTTGTGTCAGCAGGGTGAATTAGATTTTATACCTATCTCACTGTACAGACAGCTAGCTGGCAGAAAAAGTGTGTGATAACAGAGAAGAACAACAGGAAGAAAAAAGCAGAGACACTTTGAACTGTGGATGAGCTTTTTTTATTTTTTTTAAAGACACACAGAGACAGTTTGCCAGCCAGCCAGCCAGAGCCACAAGGGGCTGATTGTGGCCCCTTGTGGCCTGTGACCAGTCATTGATAGCAATGACAGAATGAAAGAGGTAATCAAAGAGGGAAAAGTGGGACAAAAAGGATGAGTCCAGACTGTAGACAGGCAGGAGAGGAGAAAAGGAAAGAGGGTCGCATGATAGGTGGTGATGAAAGGAGACACAGAGAGGGACAGACGGAGAGGAAGAGACACTGGTAATTATACAGATGAATACATGGGGCCTCTCTGTCTGAGTCAGTCAGATCTTCCCCACTGGTTAGGAGCCCTGCAGGATGGACTTGGGGCATAGACTGAAATAAATGTTTTAAGAATTGACTTGTTAATCTGGTGACTTTCTGTGAGCTGGAGCACACAGACAGAGGAAGACAGGTTGAAACACGTTTTTTCCAGCAATACAGAAGTGTTGAATTTCTCAAACCAAGTTAACAGAGACTACACTGTTTTCCATCATTGCCATTGTGTGTACTTAAGTCTAGGAATAGTCTAATACTGCTTCACTAGCTGTGTTTCCATACATTTTTGTTTTTTATATATAAAGAATTTGAGTCACAGATGTCTCTTTCCTAATGTAAGTCTATAGAAAAAAATGACCTCAAATTAGACAATATACCATCAAACGCAAAATCGCTAACTAGCTGAGGGCGGGAAAACAAACTACGACTGCAAAAACACTTCAGCGGTCAAATTTGTTTGAATGTTATGGGAAATATCTTAGCTGATAAATGCTCCACTATGTTCATCAGCTATTTGCTGTCTGCCTATAGCAGGAAGTGTACAGTGGGTTTTTAGAGCTGAAGACAACTGCCCGCAATGGCTGGAAATTTGATTGCAGGGTAGAAAACCAAAACAACAAGTTAAAAAGGGCTAAAGGACTTCTTGAGCTGAGAGGAAATGCAGAATTAGATGATAATTCTCTGTGGGTTGACCGTGACCAAGCATCCACTTCATACCAGCTAGCCCAAATGAACATGCAGAACAATGAGAAAGAAGAGAGATGGCAATCAAACAAGTGATTTTGGTGATGGAAGATGGGAGTACATTTTATATTTAAGGTGAAGGGGAGAACAGATGTTGCTTTGGGCCTTTCACAGTGTTGTTCGAGGAAAATAGAAAAGAGAGAAGTTCATGTGAAGGGCACAGGCACTCAACATCAACCTTAAGCAAAAATCCATTCTGTATGTGCAGGCGACCTTAGATAAGTATTTTAATTTGATGATTTAGTCAACCCAAAAACTGAAAAAATGCTCTGAACATTTATGTAAGCATTAAATAAAAAACAAGTCACGCTGATACATATAGAATTTACTGCAAAAACCTCTCCAACCCTGACAATGGGCCTCATGCAAGAACCACATTTGCAACAGATTATATTCCTGAGTGGCACTTATGAGAACTTGAGGCATTAACCAATTTTCTCTTGCTTAGACATTCATGAGTGAAGCCATTAGGGAAGTGCCTTAACATTGCTATGGCTAGCAGGCGGCGACTCCCTTGGTTGGAAAAAAAAGTCTGATTGTATAGAAGTCTATGGGAAAATGACTACTTCTCACTTGATTAATACCTCAGTAAACATTGTAAACATGAGTTTATGGTCTCAACCTCTAGTTTCAAGTCTTCTTCAATACAGCATGATGTTCATTTAGTAAATTATGGTCCATTTAGACTCAAATAGACCATAAAGTAGGGTATGTTTTAGGGCGGGGCTATCTTGACAGGATGCTACGACGGTGTTGTCCGGTCTGGACATCTTAGAACTTTTTATTGCCATATTTTTTGCACGAGAATTGAAGAAATCTGTTCTGTTTCATCTGCTGATTCCTGACAGCAGGAGCTCAGCCATGTGAAATTCTTACTTTTACCCTTTGGTTGACATTTTTTGTGAAGGAAACTTGGTCACAAACAGAGACGAACAGGTTCTCTGGAGAAGTTCAGGGGCATTGATTATGCTAATGGTCAAGTCTCACGAATGTGCACCTGCTCATGAATAAGTATCAATCATCAAGCCGGTGAATCCGACGTGAAACACTTGGAAAAAAAACAAGGGAGGTTAAATCTTTTCCGGAAGCCAGTAGTTTTCTAGCCCAAACCTAACTAAGTTGTTTCCTGTGAAGACGGAAGTTTATTTTGAAAAAACTGTATGTCTGTAACCTGCGGAAATTGGCACGTTTTGAAGACATCATACCAACCGATGTATGAGGATATGTTATCTAATGATATGGTGGGTACTACGCTACATGGTGGTGCCTGGTCTTCCCAGGTCCACTGGGTTCAGAGGAACCGAAACTCCAGGGCCAGAGTCGAACAAGGTCGAAATGATACTGTTGGGTGGAGTCTTGTTTCACTACCATGGGTCTCAGGGTTTGTGTCTCAGTATCAGCAAAATATTGTAGTTAATCTGAAGCCTATTGTAAAAAGTGGATCCTGTTTACCATGATTGCTGTATTAAATATGATTCACAGATATGAAAATTGTTAAGAGAATCAAATATCTTCTATCCATCTGTTGCCCAGTTGGCTTTCGGAATGTTTTTATTGTTGGTACAAATCATTTTTTATTGATTTGTTTTTTCAAGCGCATGAACAGATTCTTTCTGACTTGACATTCATAATTAGGACAGCGCACCATGCTGCTACTGGTGATCTCTCTTTGTTTGTGTCTGTCGGGGTCGACCTCATTTTGGTTTGGGTCTAATTATTCTCGTGTCTATTCCGGTCGGGTCGGTCTTGCTTGGGTCTCTATTTATGCTCGTTAGCTTTGAACCCTACAATTGTTGGACAACTAGCACCTCGACTATACCCCATGATATTATTTATGATATTCTCTTCTCTTTTCCTAGTTTCTTCTCTCTGTTACTCTCTGTTCTCATTTAATTTCTATTCTGACTGCTCTGTTCTTCTCCCCATCCTTTCCTTTCTGCCTTCCCCTCTGATTGCTATTTCCCCTTTCACTCTCTCTATCTTGTCGTCTCCTTCCCCCTCCTTTCTTGTTTCTCTTCTCCTTCTTTTCACCCTTTTTAGCCTCCATCTTGACTCTCAATACAAATATTCCTCTCTGTCTTGGAGATGGAGGAGATGGAGGAAAGGCGGGAGCCTTTCCTCCATCTCTCCTTACCCCTTCCCTCTTCCTTCCTTCCTGTCTATCTTTTTCTCTCTGCCTCTTGGTCTCCCTTCTCTCTCTTCACCCTCCTCCAGCTCTCTCTCTCTCTCTCTCTCTCTCTCAATCTATCTGACTGCAGTTGTGGGAACATATTATTTTATGATCACACTGAGAGGCCCCTGAAAGTGTTTTCCCACATTCGCCCTCTCCCCCATCTCACCCCCCCTAAAGGCATTTGATCAAAGAATACCAGTCCAATCCAATAAGACGGCATTGAAGGGGGGGGGGGGGTATTGGCATCCTTCCTTGTGCAGCCACACTTTCTTAGAGTCAGGGAGAAAACAGGGGAAGACTGGATGATTCAAGGGGAGATGACAGAATTGCACAAAAAAGATTGCGAACCAAATTGAGGGAGAGAGAGAACGTCACATCTTCCATTTGAATTAACTGAGAGATCGGAGCGCGACCGGCTGTGCTGCCTAGTTGCTGAGCCCACTGAAATGGGGATGATCCACAGGCTTTGTTCTGTGCAGCTGTATGCAAGCTCTCTGGGATGCAAAGCTGCTCTCTTCTCAGCTCAAACGCCCGTCGCTTCACCCGGCCGCAGTTACACACAGCGACCACAGGAGAGCAATGGTGTCAAATCCACGAGCACAAGAGACCGGCAGAGCTGAGGGCCTACAGCGTGCTCAAGTCACTGCGAGTCGAAAAAACAAAAAGAGAGACAAAGTAAATCTAAATATAGAGCATGTACGCTCATTCAGCGGACGGCTACTAATTAGTTTTTTGAAAAGTAATTAGACTCAAATGCCAGACAGGAAAAACCGGCACGTGCACCCTGATCCTTCAACTGCTGCCCGAGTGCCCTGAAGCAAAGCACAGCACACGCTGGCCGTGGTTGTGAATGGATCTCATCTCTGTTCTGTTTATTACACATAACGGCCCATTTTCCACTGCTGGCATTTGGACTTGTCACATCAGCAGGACTCGCACAGGTGTAAGTAATCACGTGAATTAGGTCTCCGCTCTATTTGAGTGTCCATTAAGCCAGAGAGCCAGTGTGGCAGAAGGACCCTGGAAATGGCACACCTGGAGGTAATGCAGCCACGATTAAAGGTATTGATTACATCCGGGACTTTTCTGCTGGGACTCAAGATGTTTGCTGTAGAAAAACTATTCCTTCCTTCCAACAATTTTTTTTTAATGAAGAATCTAAACTGCTAAATCGTAGTAATGTGTACTAATAGGCTCTGTCTGACAGCAGGGGAAGGCAGTGAACACATCCCTTGTATAGCATACACTACAACTGTTATTGTTTTAGGTGCCTAAAATACTTTTTGTAGTAAAATACTACATTGCTTTTTTTTCAATTAGTGAGCGGCAGAGGTGTTGGTTCTTGTCATTATGCTAAGCTAGGCTAACTACTTCCTCAGTCCAGCGCCGCGCACAGACAGATTGGATGTTGATATCAATCTTCTCTTATTATTCTCGGGTAGAGGGAAAGAAAGCTCAAGGTAAGTCCACTTATGTTGACCGATAATACAAACAAAACAAAACCAAAAAACAACCACATAACCGTAAAGTGATGCCTCTTCAAAGTAAATGTCAGAAATCAAATCCAAATATTTGTGTTAGTCTTTTCTAAAGAGTTAAATGCAGAGCAACAACACAATCATGTGATGGAGGCAAATTTCTTTCACTTTAATTAGCTGTTCAATCTGTTTTCTTCTTGTCCTACTGTATCTATTACATTATAATGATCTTACATGATTCAGCATTGTTTTAAGTGTTTTTTTGCTCCATAACAGTGTCCATGTTGTGCCAACAAAGCAGGGAATTGGCTTATTCCTCGCTTCTTTTTTTTTTTCCTAGTCGTGAAATTGCTGATGAGTGTATTTTTTGCCTGCCCTACAGTCTCTATCTTTGGCACTTGGTCCAAATTGTAAATCAATGGGGAAACCAAGGCAAGTATGATCCATCTCCTGTTGGAGGTGATGGAGGTAAGGGAAATATTATTTATGATGTGAGCATGGTGTGATGAAAACACACACTCATATACACAACACATTATCTCTTAAAATCTTTGCCAACAGTCGACTAATAACGTTCAAACAATCCGACGCATTTATACGCTGCGTCTTTTCACAGTAAAAGCTCACCTCTCGTGATTTCCTTCCATTCATATCACACAGCCTCCCTGTAAAGCCATGTGTGAAAACAGGGATTTATGAGCATTTCCACTGGGAATACTTCCAATAATGGTCACCTCCCCAGCAGGGGAACTGTGGAATTAGCTGGGACTCTTGCCCACTAAACCAATGATTTTCTTGAAGGAGCTGAAGGAACATTTTCAGATGACTGAAGAGGTTATTTTGTGTTTTTTTTTGGATGGCGTGCCATTATTTTCTATCAAACATTTTTGGTCTTTTTTTTTCAGGTAGTTTAGCATTTAGCTATCCACACTCTTTCAAAAAGGGAATATTAATGTGTAAAATGCATGTGCTTCTAATGCCATGGCATGCTTTCTCCTCACATTCATACCTCACACCCGCATGAAAAAGATCTCCATAAATGACATGCTGTAAAATAGACATTGGTTTTCTTAGGCTACATGATTATGGTCTTTAGAAAATAGGTTGTGTAGCCTCCTTTGATGAACGTCCAATGTTCTCTTTGAAAGGAATAATAATCATGTGAGAAAACAAATCCTTCACAAAATACAGGCTGCAGTAATGATGCGTGTGGCTTCGGAAATATCACAGCTTCAGGCGCGCGGGTCAAAAAGTGACAAAGCAGCGTTATTAATAACTTACAAACATTGCGTGCAATAGCCCACCTTCCACCGCGCTGGTGCTTCTGTCAGTTGTTGATTCTGATCCACTAGCTTTTGCTCTTTTTGATGGATTCATAAAGAAATTTGCTTTTGCTTTGCCGTGTTCTTGTGCAGTCTGTTGGCAACAAACGCGTGGTTACGTGGAATCTACATATCATTAGAATATAAACATAACGATGAAGTGAAACTCTATTATTTGTTTATTTTATTATTATTCATAGCTGTGAACATGTAAGTCCTCTACCAATATGCCTGGTGTGTCTCCAGCACCCTCCCCACCAGTACATCCCACGGCCTCGCTCATATTGGATCTCTCAGCCTGAGGATTTTCACCTTGTCATTTCTGAAAGCTCATGTTGGAGCCTGAGGTTTAGGGGTGATGAACTGAAATATCTCTGGTTGGAATATGTTCACTCTGAAAATAAAGGCCAAGGACCATGCCCCAAAAAATAAATACAAAAAAGCCTCATATCAACAGCCTTGGTCTTAGGCAAAGACCTCTTGGTGTGTTTGACTTTCTTCTAATTCCCTCACGCTTATATTTCTCACCTTGTTTGATTGCTTCAAACATTTTTGAATTCATTTATACAGTGCTTGTGAATTTTGTTTTGGAAAATGATTCATAAGAGTGTTAGAAGAACTCCTGCAAATACATGGTTGAATTTTCTTTTTCTTTAGCAGAAGTGGAAATTATTTGCTGCATTATGTAATATCATGCTATGCTGATGAGGCCCACACTATAAAAGGTAATATTAGATGAATGGAAAATACATATACAGTATGTATAGGCCCTACAGGCTACAGTAGTTGACAAAACACTCAATGTCCACTTACTGTACTCGCTTGTTGTGGAGCTTTTGACCACACACTCCTCATCAGCGTAGAACTGGAGCTCCAGTACAAGCAAGTAAGTTTCACTTTAGTTGTTTTGTCGGCTGCAGTTTCCAAGATCAAGAATGAACTGTCGAGCTCAACTAGGCTACAGTAAATGAAACTGAATATGAAGTTGATATAACCTTGTTGTATACATATATTATTCATTTGGTCTGATCAAGACTCACTGGCCTTCACAGCAGTTTGTCCGCGAGCAGCTAACAGTGTCGTGAGTCACTTTAGAATTTCCATAGTATGTGCAAAAATACTGTATTAGAAATGATGCAAGCACTGAAAATGACTCCACATCTTTATACACAAGAGTTAAGGCAAACGGTTACAACACGCTGACAACAAACAAACATACTGCAGGCACCATGTGGTGCACTCTGTGCTAATGAACTAATTAAGAACACAACGGCCGTGCAGTCTAACCCTAGTTTGAAGAAAACAAAGCAACTGTAATTGGTAAGTAAATAGACGTCGTTATGATAAAATAAACAACTTGCTACATTTTGTTCATTCACACACAAAGAAAGAAAGAAGATAAAGACTGAAAAAGTGAGTTCTTTATCAGCTCAGTCAACAAAAGAATAAATGCTGACGTCGACGGTTGCTTTGCATGAATCCCAGCAACAATATTACTGTTAATATGAAACTATTAAATATTGGTATCTACTTGGCCCAGAGGGTAAATGGGCAGCAGCCATAGACCGCATAAGAAGTGGGCGCAGTCGTCGTGAAGTCACCCATAGTCCTGTGGACTGGGCTGAAGCCTGGAGTTCGGCATTTTGGCCGTCGCTATCCTGGTTTTTTGCAACCAGTGAACGAAAGTGACCCTATAAGGTTCTTGTAGCGACCTGTCAATCACAAGGTAGCTATGCCTGAAAGCATACCCTGCTTTATGGTCCATTTGACTCTAAATGGATCATCATTTACTAAATGAACATCATGCTGTACTGAAGAAGACTTGAAACTAGAGATTGAGACCATAAACTCATGTTCACAATGTTTACAGAAATAACAAATCAAGTGAGAAGCATACAATCTGACATCTTTTTGCAACCAGAGGAGTTGCCTCCTGCTGGCCAAACCTATCCGGTTTGCTGGCTCATATCTGTATCTGTGTCATATTGGAAACTGTGGCATTTTGATAGTGTTAATCAAATATATCCCCCCCCCTGCAGCGAAAGCCAGTTAAATCATTATCTTACATTTCTCTTTGTCTCTAAGCTGTCTTATCCCTGCTCTCTGAGGACGGAAAGACCTCGTCTCTGTTCTGTGTTTGGCTGCACTCAGATATCTTTGCTTCGTTTGTGTGTATGCATTTGTGTAAACTTGCATTTGAGCATCTCTTTGTGCTTTTTGTCTGTGCACGGGTCTTATGGGTGTGTGTCTGTGTTATCTTCACTGCCCCCACAAACCAGATAAGTCCCACTCAGTTAAAGCTATGAATTAAACATGTTTTCTCTTGTTTATCTCTATGTGCATGTGTGTGTGTGTGTGTGTGTGTGTGTGTGTGTGTGTGTGTGTGTGCATATGTATCTTATAAATTCAGAGCGCTTCACAGTATTTTAAGTTGACAGTTGACATATGCGTTGCCCTGGCTTTTAAAAGTGGACCGTGTCACTGAACACACTTCTTCATTCTGTGTGGTGTGTATGGTTGTGTGTGCGTTTCATCGAGCCAGTCAGTCATTCAGCAAGTCACTTTTTTCACACCGTTGCACGCTAACTCGCCGCCTCTAGTCATATCAATGAGGGGAAGGCGGCAGAAAGGGGAAGCGGTGTTTATCACGGAGGTAAGGGTCTGAATTGGTAACTGCCCATGTGAACGTGAGCGTATAGCGTCAGAAGCCACTTTTAAAAGCGCTTCGCTTTTTTGGGGAACGCCCTTGCAGGTATGCGGTTCCTTTCGCGGCAGTGTGAAATCAGATTGATGGGGTGCCTCGTCCAGTTCCTGTAGTTATGGGTATGAGCGTTGTGCAAAATACAAGGGGTCTCGGAGGGTCCGAGACGGGAGACGAGACCCCCTAATTTTCACTGGGTATTTTGCACACTGGGTATGACGGCTACAGCGTTTGACCTGGACCTGGATACGTGTGAATGCATGGGTGAATAGTAAATGGCACCTTTATACAATAACTTAAAACTTAAAAAAACTTTGTCAAACCAAAGAGAACATGCTTGAAAAGTCTAATCTACACATCTTGTGGTAAACGGAATGCAATAAAAACATGCAATGATGGGGGAAATATGGAAAAGGCAAATAAAAAAAAGAAAGAAACATGAAAGGAGAGAAGAGGGGAGGGTGTTCAGCACTGACTCTTGGTCACATATAGTAATATACACACTATCGGGACTGAACAGTTTTGTGGATTCTAGTCTTCGTGGGACAAGATTCTGAACCTACATGCTGGTTGCGGGCAGACATGCCGGTTTATAAAATGACCACCTGTGTGTTTGTGTATGCAGACGTGTACACCGCCTGCAGATGTCGTGCTGTAGTGGAACCACGGAATCGGAGATGTCCGACTGATACAGATCTGGCCTTCAGGCACCGCCCCGCCTGGCCCGGTCCCCACTGAGCCGTTTGCAGCTTATCACAAATAATGTGCCGGTTGTGCTGCGAAGCATTCTATTTGCTTTCTATCAAGTCTGCCGCGCAAGATGGCAGAAAATGTGAAATACAGCGCACAGCCTGTCTTCGCAGACTGTGTTCATGTTAGTCAAACTAATGAATAAATGGATATAGTTAAGATTAAACATCATTACACCTACCCTGCAGAAATGCTCTGGAGCAGAACTATATCAGCTCCAGGGCTGCTGCATTTTTTATTTACTGTTCTCACACTGGAGCTCCTTCAAAGATGTTTAATTATCACAGTTTCATCATAAACACAATCTGTGAATTTGTTTCTATGTACCCATCCTCTCCGTCCTTGCCTATATGTGTGTGTGTGTGTGTGTGTGTGTGTGTGTGTGTGTTTGGGTTTGTGAGAATCAGAACTGATGCTGTTGTCCCCCAGGGATGGAAACAGCAGATGGGTGAGCAGAACACACACACAGATACACAAGCGAATGACTGCCCCTGTGGCACCGTTGAGTGCCTAAATACCAATGTTGCTTCGCCTCCTGGTGCCACTCTGCAAGGTCAGTGGATAACACCTTATTTCTCTCTCTCTCTCTCTCTCTCTCTCTCTCTCTCTCTCTCTCTCTCTCTCTCTCTCTCTCTCTCCCCCCAAAGACACACTGGTAATATCCCAAGAGAAAAGACGAACATTGCTGCACACAGTATCACTCTGCTTCTATCCGTGATGCGCATGTTGGTGAACTGCACAGTTATTCTCACTTCTTTGTGAAACACACACACACACACACACACACACACACACACACACACACACACACACACACACACACACACACTTCTGTACTATGGTACCAGATGGCGTGCTTCAAAAGAGTCGGGTGGCAAACCGAACCATTCCTCCACGTGGTTACCATGGGGACCTACCACCACAAACACACACACACACACACACACACACACACACACACACACACACACTGGCTTAGTAAGGTCTATGCTAGAGGCAAATCTCCATGAATGCTAAATATGAGGACAACTGTCTCTCAGCAATGACAACTAAGAAACAGCAGGTCATGCTGCACACTTTTATTTGACAGTGTTGTAAGGGACAGAGCAACATTGACAGTTGTAGAAGCATTGTCCGACGTACTGTGCAGGTGTATAAAGCCGAAGCTAATTTCCAGCACCTGTCCCTTGATGGGCATTGGTAGTTCCGGTAATTTGGCAAAGCGCGTCGGTCGAAACAGCACAGTGCGCCAGCACAGACGCTGAGCTCTTCACGTCGCTGTGCTATTGAATTATAGTAGTGCATAGTCCGTTCAGAACGGGCTGCATGCTCGGCCTGTGGTGTTTCTGCTTGCAGCATTCTCGAAAGAAATGCTCATACAAACAGCTTCACACTTAACACTGCGCCTCATTAGGTCCTCAACAATACAGCTGCCATGACAGAATGTAGTTGTATCACACACTCAAGCTGCTCAGTCAGAAACACTGGTGAAATCTGGTGCCAGAATTTACTGTTAGGCAAGGTTATTGGGGGCCCAACTAAAAGGGCGGCTAAGAACTATAGGTTTTATTATGAAATGATGTTACTCTAGCTCATTGTACCCTGAAAAAAACTTACAAAAGAGCCCAAGAGCACTTATGCAACTCAACTATAAACTACTTACTGTGTACTTTTACTTCACATGAAATCATTGTAGTATTACATTTACCTGACAGAGAGACTGGTTACATTGCAGATGTAGAATTTGGTAATATGAAGCATTATTATTCATTAAACCATCCAGTATCATATTAGAATTGAAAGCTCCACCCTAAATAGACATTATTTAGATTTAAGTGCATTGTGCTGATAATGCCTCTTTCACTTTTCACTTGAAGTTACTTTTTGAATGCAGGACTTTTACTGTGCTGTGTTATTAGTTTTACTAATAAGTAAATAGTTATACTTAAAAAATGAAGTTTTGAGTACTGTTAAGTTTTGAGGATCACACGCCTGCATCGTTTTCATTAAGTAGGCAATCAGAATCCAGCTGTGGAATGGTGGACTTCGCCAGCACCAATAAAAACTATTATATAGAGAGATAATTACTGAATGTAATTATATTGCCAACAAACTGTATCAAAAATGGAGGCGAGTCTATAATCAATATGTTTTACAATAGAAATGTATCAAATGACAAAATGAAAACGTGACAACGTGAAAGGGGTCGCTCATAGTGACACACCTCCAGAGAATTATCACCTGAATCTTGTTTCTGCTGCCCCAAAGTGGCCAAATAAATCATCATGCAGGTTTAAGGACTACAATAATAGTCATAATCCTAACGCTAATATCATGCAGAAATGTATTCATCTGCTTGTTCTACTGCAGGTGTGAAGTAATTGGCTCCCATAGTTTTCAATTCTTCGTGCAGAGACTAATGAATACAATCCATCATTTTCACTATCAAAACGTCATCAACGATCCTATTGCAGCTAATTAGCATGTTGAACGGCATTATTTGTCCCATGCTGCACACTGGTATGTTGTGGTGGCAGAGAAGGTGAGAGAGCACTCAGGCCAGAGTGTGTGTGTGTGTGTGTGTGTGTGTGGAGGGGAGGTGGGGGGTTGATGTCAGCTGGACACACAGTGATCTGTTTCCAGCTCAGGTACAGTGGAACCTCTTCGGTTCCATTGTTTGGTGTTGTGAAGTAATGTTAGTGGAAATATGATGGATTATATCAGTGAAGGCAGCAGTGTCTCCTCAAGCTGATTTTTAAATTGGTTTTGATAAACAATGGAAGTGTAAGGCTTCCAGCAGGCAACGATAGGACAGATGGAAGCTTGGTGGAAAATGTCAGTCAGTTTAGGCTTTTCTTGGGAATTAATAAGTAAAAAATAAGTGAACATTACAGTAGATATCACTCAGCATCATCTCATACCTTGATGTAAACCTAATCGTAACCCTAATTCTACAAAGCCCGAGCACTTCAAACCTTAAATGTGCTATATTCAAAATTCACAGCATCAGTAAAACAGCAAAGAATATTTGCAATGTAAATATATAATGGATTAATGCCTACCTGAGAGGAGAATGAAGTCACTCTCCATCTGTGTGTGTTCTTAAAAGGGAAACCAATGAGCCAGCAGGGGGCGACTCCTCCGGTTACAAAAAGAAGTCTGATTGTATAGAAGTCTATGAGAAAATGACTCTACTTCTCACTTGATTTATTACCTCAGTAAACATTGTAAACATGAGTTTATGGTCTCAAGCTCTAGTTTCAAGTCTTCTTCAATACAGCATGATGTTCATTTAGTAAATGATGGTCCATTTAGAGTCAAATAGACCATAAAGCAGAGTTTGCTTCAGGACGTGGCTACCTTGTGATTGACGGGCCGCTACCACGGCGTTGTCCGGTCTGGGAGTTGTCCTTGTTTTCGTCTCTGAACTTTTACCCTTTTGACAGTGTGTTTTTTAATTGTAACCTTTATAGTCACCTAAAAAAAGTCTTATTCAGCATTCAGTTGTACTTAAGTGCACCTTCTTGTGTCACTCTAGTTGCAAAAAATCAAGATGGCGACAGCCAAAAACCAAGATGGCGACGGACAAAATGCCGAACCCGAGGCTTCAAAACTCCAGTCCCCGAACTAATGGGTGACATCACTGTGACTACGTCCACTTGTTATATACAGTCTATGGTTGTGAGCCCAGCTTCTCTGTGCTATGTTTATGTAGCTGCCGAGCCACACGTGCATGTTAGCGCATGTGAGTCCCACTGCACTTCACTCTGCACTTCACTCTGCACTGCGCTCATACGACGGTTATAGCGTATAGCGACCGTCCTGAATTGTAGAGCCCGCCCTCCGTTTCCCCTCCAGATTAACACGTTTAGCTCTCTCGGCCCTGTTGCCGTTGTTTGCACTGCTTGTGCTATAAGCACCGTGAATTCAATGAAAATGAATGAAATGAACAAGGTTAGTTAAGTGGACCTTAGAGTTGAGATTATTTGATCACACAACAAGAAGTTATTATGGCTCAGGGTGTGTGTGCATGCATGCGTGTCTCCAATCAGTGTTTCCCTCTCAGTCTTTCAACCGACTAAAGAGATATTGATGAGGCACAGAGGGATTTGACAGGTGTGTGTGTCCTTGGATTGTAAACCTCCAGATTATTTAGTCGAGACCACACTACCACACTCTCAGTGCCTGCAAACACACGCCCACGCGTTCACACACATCCCTAAACATACACCGGAGTTTTTGATATTAGGACTGACAGTGACACGTAAATATGAATTTCACATGTGTTTGGAGGGTGTGGACAGCTTGTTTACCTCTGTAATCTGTATTTTGACTCGTGATGGGTTTTGTAAACTTGTCAGAAAGCCTATTTTCCATCCCTAGTCCCCACCTGAGACGTAGGTGGTTAAAGAAGTTACCAGACTCGGGGAGTAAATGACACTGTTTGATGGCACAGTGCGTCCCTAAATCTCATTTCTTCAACTCCCCTCACAGACACGGGAAGAAGGTTTCTGTCAAAATCCAACAGAAATGTAATAAGGTTATATTTTGGCTCAATCCTCTCTGTAAAAATTCACCCACACAGACGCACTGGGGCTTCAAGACATGTGCTTTGATTCAATTAAGAGCAAAGTACAATAAAACAATCAGAGCAGATGAGATCTCATCTGTCTGGGGTCTTTCCGCTGCGCAGTGAGGACCGAGCTCTGGGAGCGAGCTGCGTGCTGGGGCCCTGCACCGTCTCCTTCGTCACCACCTAGGTCTAATTAATAATGTGTGTAATCAGGGACAGACAGAGGGAGGGAGACAGAGAATTAATAACTTGTGTACTCAGGGATTGACAAAGGATGAAGGAAGGTGCAGAAAGAAAGAGAGAATGTCCTCCCCCCCCCTTTTCTTTTTAGACGTGTCTGACGTCGGTCACCATGGTCACACAAGTGGAGGAAATGTGTGCGAGTTCACCACACACCAGCCAATTATCATTTCAGCTCTTTTCTTGGATAATTTTATGTAATATTTTGAGAGTACTCGATATGGAATATGGAAACCAATTAAGGCAAAATGAATGAAAAGAGTAAAAACCAGAGTCTAGCAGACAGAGAAATCTGGTCCTTGGATTTGCAGGTTGATCATTTATTTCATTAAGACACACTTAGGCTGAAAGGAATCAAAGGAAATTTTGAATTTTAGAGCTCATATCCATAAAAATCTATTTGGGACAGAACACTTGAGGACACGGGTCCATCGAGGTTCTGTTGAAGGAGCTGTCAGCTGAATAATGTGACCCGTTACGACACACTGAAATCCCATGGCTCTGCAGGGGGAAGGGCTTTGCAGTGATTTGAATCACTTTTGGGTGAAATCAAAGAGAGGGGAGGATGCCTCGCTGCTTCAGGACACTGACTGGATACTAGACCTTGCATTTCTAATGGGCATCACTGAGCCATTTCAACTGTGAACTGCAAGGCAAAGGTAAGACTGTCTCTGACATGATCAGTGCTGTAAACGCATTTAAGGCTAAAAGGAAAACATTTTTCTGTGCTTTTACGAAGAAAGAAACCGCTGCTCTAACCCTCTGTGCAGTCACTGCTGAATGACAATGCCTCCTCTTGCACAGGGCTGCAGAAAAGTACTATCAACTAGACTTGAGCAAGGATTCGAAGCCCGGTTCTGTGACTTTGATAAGCTGGGGCCACGTGTGTCATTCATTTCTAATCCTTTCATGCAAGAGGACATGACATGCATTGCTGAGCAACTGAGTGGAGCACTCATGGTGGGGTGGAGATGGAAATTCTCTCTTTGCGAAGTGACATTCACCTCAAAGCCCACCAGGGCTCACATGCCTATGCACAGCATCTATGAAAGTCTTTTTGGTTCAACCCGTCTGTGTGAATCAGCCTTTTTTGATATGAACGTCATTAAGAACACACACAGAACACACCTTACTCCTGCTCATCTAGAAGATTCAGTCAGAGTTGCAGTGTCGAGTTGTACAGAGCACATCTGGACAGTGTGCAATGTCAAGCCTCCCACTGAAAAGACCCTTACAGACCAATCAGGTGTTAACTGATGTATTCTTTTGAAAAGACAAACAAAGAAGTTTAGGAACTTTAAATTGAAACTCTAATAATGTGCAAAAAATATCTGACTTTCAAATGTTGAAACATGGTATGATAGAGTGCAAGGTGCACACCCTAGTAACAGTAACAGTATCATCCACATTTTCAACTTTTAAGCTAATTAGGCAACCGTTGCCAAGACACGCCTTCTCTTTTTGCTGCTGTAATGGATTACAGCAGAACTCTGCTTCTTCTCCTCCCTTACATGCACTGTGTTTAACTGTTATACTAATATATAACTTATATTATACTAACTTATAGAGTATATTGTAGGTCCAACCAAGTGTAACATCTCTGAGACGCCGTACGTGAGAGACTCACATTGAGCAGAGAAGCTTTCTAAAATAAATCCAACATCGAATGTTTTTCGTGATCATTTATTATATTCCGTGCTGAAAACGGGTATTGTTGTTCGCCAAATCCTGGTGCCTTGGGTTGAGTCAGTCGACCAATCAGAGGCTGTGTTCCTAACTGTGTGGCAGCTCTGATCTCAAAAAAGCTTTGCGCACTGGAATGACACGAGATTAAAAAAGCTTTTTTTTACCTTACATGGTAATAATGCATAATATGTCCGCGGTGGCGCTCAGAGGAATCATTTTTTTAAGTACCTTCTCAGAAAACATCAAAAACACACATTTCGGAAAAGTCGTGGGCTGAGTTATTTGCTTCATAGAAACCCAAACGGTCTCTCAGACCATCTTGGCGGTTCTAGAGTCAATCAAAGTGGCAACAAAAGAGAACTTTCATTAATGAGCACTTCCGTACTCGGACAACTGCTATCAAAATCTACACTTCCCCCTTTCTGGATGGAGTCCTGTTTGAGTCCACCCAGTTTACTCTTGTGTTTTGATAGAGCACCTAATGTGCAATGTGGTCACCGGTGATTGACACCGGAATTAAATTAAGGCAAGCAGGTTAAATCCATGACATCTCAATTAACTGGAAGCTCTTCTGTCGTCTGGTTAGATTGATGGCATCCACCGCTTTAATTCGACATTTCTGTGTGCATATTAATGTGGTTTCAAACATATTAGTCAGTGCCATTATGCAAGATAATAATGCCGTTCCTCTGCTTTTCAGTTGTGATTGAACTGTTCCAGCACACTGCTGAGTGTGAAATGGATGCAGACATAATAACTGCTCATGCACGGGAAAAAAACAAACTCTAACACTGATGTTGACTGTGAGAGGGATTTCGTTTTAATAGCATGCTGGCCTCTGGGGGAAATGGTACTTTAAAACAAAGTCTGATTTAAAGATACAATTTCTCTCTCTCTCACTCACTCATCACAACTTATACACCAGCATGACCACAAACATTTAGATTTATTTCCCCAATGTTCTGTCATTTACTATGTGTATTTTATTGTCTTCTTTGTGTCGTTTCTTGCACTGCATATACATCAGCAAGGACTTTACATACTGTAGCCTTTTTGGTGTTGGCAACTGGGATCCTTTTGATAATTGAATAAAGGAAGGCTTGCACATTTCGGTTTAATGCAAACAGGGCCACGCCTATCAATCAAACAGGATTTAGACCTTTTTGTTTGGAAGTGAAACACCCAGGTATTATAATTGAACAGTTACCTGAATGCACACATTATGGGAAAAATACAAGTGTGATCCCAGTTTCTCTTAAACGTATTGAATCAAAAAGAAACTCACACCAACAAGCAGTTCAGGCTGGTTTTGTTGAGTTGTGAAAAAAAACCTAAAAAAAAATGAAAATGAATTAATTTAGAAAAACCTTTCTGAAGAACTTAATGAAATACATAAGTCAGCAAAGTAAGGTCAAACTAGACAATATGCATTGTTTAGTGTATTTAAAAAGGACTATTCCCTGACACAACGAAACCCCCCTCTCTACTCTACTCAGAATGGTACAGTCTGAGTTCCCACTGCTATAAAGCCCATTGGAAGCGCTCACTTCCTGTTTGGCAGTTTGGACCCATGATCAGGGTGAAAGCCCTTTCAACAAACGTTTTGTCAGTTGAAGTTACATATAAGGATTAAATTAATTAAGTGGTTATGTCATTAACAATGTGAATGATGACAGTATGTATACAGATCTGACTTATGTTAGCAGGACTGAAACCGACTTTGAGCTTTGACCGAGGCAGACCTGCAGGCTGACCATGCGGTCGAGTGTGTGACACACGAGTACATCTTGTTCGTGTGTTGACAACAGTGTTGGGGGTAAGTAGTACTCAGATTAGGTTTTTGTTATGTAGAGTAAGAGTAATGTCAAATCTGTTATTTACTTGCCCTTTCAAATAAGCAATCCATTACAAAAACATGACATCATCATAACCCTAAAAAAAATGGGAAAAATATATTTTTTGTTTTATCATGGTTATATACATTGTAATTTATGGTGCTGTTAGATTGCTGCTGGACTGCCCCCTTTAGCCTCCGTTTGTACACGGCAAGTGGAAAGCAAACAGTCTTTTGACCATGATGAAATAATGTTTTTTGAAAGGCCAACAAATATGGACTGAATCAGAGTATTACATTATATTAAAACATGTTGTGAATTTCAAAATGATTACATCGGTGTTTAAAAAAAAAAAATGTGACTTTTGGTTTGAGGACTTAGCGCTGGTTGTGTGTGTGTGTGTGTGTGTGTGTGTGTGTGTGTGTGTGTGTGTGTGTGTGTGTGTGTGTGTGTGTGTGTGTGTGTGTGTGTGTGTGTGTGTGTGTGTGTGTGTGTGTGTGTGTGGACGATCGTACGCAATGTTACTGTAAGTTTTCAAACTATTTGGTACATCCCTAGTCAATACATTCAAAAGGAAGGCTTACTGTGGTCTACACACCCTGTGGACAATATTGTGCAAGGAGAGGGGTTTTCACGCAAATGCACTCTTTTAATGAGTTACTTTTCTCAGTAGGTAACGCTTTAGCGTAACAAGTTACTTTTAAAAGTAATTTATTACATTATAAGATTACTGCCATCTAAAAGTGACGTAACCCAACACCGGTTGACAAACAGGCCTGTGATGGCCTGTAAGTAGCTGGTACAGGCACAAGGCAAACGAATCATTTCACCAGCTCAATAAGTGTTCTGTTTAATCACATCCAAACCAACGGCCATTGTAATGGACTATGGAACAATACTTATGATAATATAAAAATCAAACAATAATACTAGCAGTGGAGCTAAAGCTAGCTAAACTGTTAGTATGGTAATTAAACTGCTAAAGTGCAGAAGTTCTTCCTCTTCTGGCATTTTGTCAGTTACCAACTGGAGGAGGGCCAACCGTGATTTCATGTAGCTCAAGGAAAACCAAGACAGAATGCAACCAGATTTTATGATCTGGCCAACAGACTCAAAAATGTGGCTAAGTGGAAATGAAAGTGTCCAGATCTGGATTTGATCCGGATGCGAGACACTCGAAAAGACAAGTGTAAATGGAGCCGAAGCTCTTGGATCACGAGCGTAACGTATACTTGAGTGGAAATGCAGCGTTGTTCTTTCCATCTTTATCATTTTCGGTTGGCATGGTTCTCTCGTACTGCAAGTCACCACCACGTATCCTCAGTTCACTGACACTAAATGCAGAGTAGTGTTAATTGTAAAGCATTTAATTCCAATAATGTTTCATGGAGCCACGCAAGCCCTGGCTGCAATACTGGTTAGCCTCTGTGTCCTTATTTTTTGTTTTTGCAGTGGTTTTAAAACATTATTTTTTTTTAATGACAGCTGTTTAACTTAAATCCATATAGTTCTATATGTAGAGCTAAGGCATGACATGACACATTGACACCCCATTTATTCATTTATCTGGCAGTTCTGATCTGAATTGAGTCACAGACTGTAGCTGGGAAAAATTCTAAATTGGGATAGTCTGAGCTGCAGTGTGAATATAGTCAAAAGTCTGTGTTAATTCCCTCCTTTTGATCCTCTTCTACCCCCGGTGGCCAAAGATCAACTCCCAGCACACATTCTTACATCTGTCGTTCCGTCTCTCCTCCTCCCTGTCTGAATAAATAAGAAATACTACAGCTGAGTGGCCTGCCAACTTTTCTGTGAGGTGACAAAAGTTGGGGCCTTATATTCCTCCATTCTGTACCTAACAGCCTGGAGCCAGATGTATAAATCTCTGTATGGATTAAGGACTAAAAAGCACAGAGGGGTTTTCATTAGATCTATAAAGCTCTGTGAACACACAGTGGCCCCACAGCTCGCTTTCATGAAATGTTGTGTACCAGCATTAATGACCTCGACTACGTTAAGCCAGAAATGGATGTCAACACACAGTTTGGTTTAATCTAGTCTAGACAAAAACGTTAACTAAAAATACATGTTTTCTCCATCTTTCATCAACAGTGCCCTTTGAAAAGCTACTAACAAATAAGTATGCAGATTGTTATAGCTACATGACTGCATGATTTGGAACTATATGTACTGCTTTTGCAGCCCTCTATGATTTACTGAAAGGATTCAGTCTCTTTGATGGCACTCTTCTCTTTGCCACTCAACTTCAGACACAGGTCACATAAACCCGTTTATTAATATTGGTTTATGGTGCATGAATAGAGATGGGAGATTAATCTGCCTCCCACACCAGTGAAATTAATATTATGTTGGATGCAAAATTCAGAGGCCAAGGGGCAGGTTCTCTGTTGATACAGACAGCAGCACACACTTCTAGCGGGTCATAAGTGATGATTGAGAGGGATTGTATGTGTATCAGTGCCTACGTTGTGTTTTTAATAATAAATTGTTGAAAATTACACTTTTAAAGTTAACAATGACAACGCTTGAGAGAAAAAGGCAAGGAGATATTATGGCTAGACTAGATTGACTGAAAAGTTTTTAATTTCCTGAAATAGTTAACATTTTCTTTGCCTAAAATGAGACTAAAATGGCCAGACTTTTAGTCAACTAAAACTCCCCTCCCCCAATATGATGAAAACTAACAAGCACATTTGACACAGGACTAATGGACCTTTTACAGAGAACGCTGCAACACTTTGAAACCCATCGTTTCCGATGGCTTGCACGGTGCAACAGCTTTTTGCCATCCTGTGGGAAAAGCCCATAAGAGTCTTTCTTATATGCCACAATTTGACATATATTTAAATGTTTTTTTAACTCAAGCATACGTTCTTGTAGTGTGTATTCAACATGATGAGGCTGGTCTCATCCAGCAGTCGTACCAAAAGCTGTGAACAATAATGCGCTTGATTCCTAGACATTCCATCAAATAATTTTGTATATTATCCAAGTAATCATGAACGAGGAAGTATAAAGACCACTAAAGCGCACACAGATCAAGAGGAAGGGGAGGTGGATGGGTCCAACAAACAGCGATCTTTCAGCCAGGAGACCGCTGTTGGATCCCCGTGAGAAGTGAATGTTGATGATTTTTTTGTCACGCAACTTTTCCTAAGTTGCCTAAACCTAACCGAGTTTCCTGTGAAGACGGAAGTTTATTTTGAACAGACCGTACGCATGTAACGAGCTGACATTCACACGTGTTGCTGGCTTTCGTAGGAAAACGCATGAAAAAAAGAAGGTTCACTTTTCGTAAGATATCATACAAAGTGTTTTATGAGGAGACCTTGAACTAATTGCTTTATTGAGTGGAGTCCACCTGCAACTTCGTAGACTTCGCCTCGATTCGCCGGCCGGGTTTCGATAAGAAAGCAATATCGGTATTTCACCGCGGTGATAGAGATCTGCTTTGTTTTGGGGATTATTTTATTTTCTTCGGTTTTGCTTTCTCTTCTTTCAATGGGCTCCGTTGAGTAGGATTTAGAACCTATTTTTACGTGATAGAGAAGCTGTTCTTACATCTTACGGCGGCGCTAAGTGCCGTGCTTTAGAGCTCGGCTTTCCTTTCTTCCTACTAACACGCACACACATAGTTAGACACACATACTGATTTAGCTAACCATCTCAGACACGTAGTCTATTATCTCAACCCACATTGTGCGTCGATCCACGTGGTTGCGTATGTAGCCACCTCCCCCTATTTTGTCGTAGTTCTCTATACTCCGCCATCTTGTTTGTAGGCCCACGGGGCACGGCCCCGCTTGAGATTACATTCTACCACTGTGAGTAGTTCGCTCCTCCCCTACACACATACACCCCCCATATACATTCATGCACATACACATATATATATATTCTCACACCACAGTTTGTTCACTTGACTTTAGGTATTAGACATATAATTGCTTTTGATATTATTTGATTTGATCATTTATTATTCAGATTTGATAAACTCCGTTATATTTTAAAGAGCAGTCTTCTGTGATCACTTGTGCGTATGTGTGTGATAACAGCTGGATGTAGTGGCCTGTGCTCGAATTCAACCTTCACTGTTCACTCTGAATGTAGAACAGTACTTTGACTGTAGACATTCTGAGTGAACACTAATTTTGAGACTCAATTTATAGTTTGGTTATCGGTCCCTGTTCGCAGGGTTATTATTAGTAATTGCCAACAAAACTAAAAGGCAAAACCTGCTATTTTAAGAAATATTTCATAGAAACAGAGGCAGGACTGAACACACATTTCACTATTCATCAAAACCTCTTGGAAAAGGTTTTACATTACAAGTAAAGTAGAGAGAGAAAGAGAATGGGAGCAGAGTAGGGAGGAGAGTGAGGTAAATATGGCAGAGCCAGAATAATATAGAAAGAGGGAGATAGTTATTCAGTTTTCCATTTGAATTCTAATAAACCCCACCACCCCCACACAGAAAAAAAGGCAAAGGTAGCTACTCTGAAATCCCTAAAATCACACTCTAATCCTCAACCCACACATCCTATTATGTTGAAAATCATCTGCACTACTTCTCCCTTTCCTCTGTTCTGTTGTCGTTCGTCTTTATCCGACTCCCAACATGTCTCCCATATAATGTCTCAGCCCTCACCGACCTCTTTTCATCTCAATCACTGTCTCCTTGTCTTATATCATTTTCATTTGCTTTAGAAATGCAGAGCACAAAGATAGGAAACATGCTAATATCCAAGTGATAATCTATAAACTGTTAATATTAATACACCCCAAGTGCTGTCTAGTTATGTTTTTGCAGTATTACCACTTTTAGCTGTTTTATTAGAAACATCCTCTGGCACACAAGAGGAGATTTAGTTTCAAACGTCTTAACAATGCATTAAGAAAAAAAACTTTGCATATTGCATGACCAGTAATAACTAAAATGCCACAAATGCCATATTGCTTAATGACCACTTAACCATTGCAGCTCAGTAAAAACTGTAAGGCTCATTACACACCAGAACACAACATTTGTTGGATGAATGAAACTTGGAGAGAAAACTTTCCTTTTGTAGATCAACTTTTAAAAAATTCAAAAGCAATTATTAGCAAATTAAAGCTAAATAATTTCAGCTTCTGTCTATAGAATTCGGATGAATATATCCGGCTCTTCCTCATTATGGGGCCCATAGAGCATGTCCTGCCCATGAATCCTGCCTCCCAGCCCTCGGGCTTATTCACATGAACGGACGAAGGAAAATAACTGGATTCGGCTATTAGTGCATTTTACAACTTGTAGGACCTAATCATTTAATAAAGGGCATTTAATGTGTTCATACTGTGAAGCTATCCTTTGAGTTACAGTCGTCTCTTTCCCAAATTGTAATTCCACCTTTTAGCCACTAGGTAAAACTTGCTTCAAAGCCCAGCGCTCTTCCTGGGGGGCTTGAGCATCACACACAACCACTGCAGTTACGCCCATAATATAAGAAAGTGTATGAAAATAGGCTTGAGATACACTTCCGAAGTGTATCTGTTCCATCAGACGTGTGTAAGATTGATCACAGAAAAAGGCTGCTGAAATGCCTCGTGAACAGAGACGTCGGAGCATGATTGAAAAAAGAATGTAGCTACCCGTGTGAGAAAAATAGCTTTTAGGGGTATCCTGTAAAGAACTGCTGTTGGTTGCCCTGGATAAAAAGCCAGGTTGATACCCTCTTTCATCTTCTTGAGACCAAATTTTGCCCATCCAATAGTTGTCAAGATTTCATTCAATGCTAATCCTTACCACTTTGTTAGCATGGCTAACTAGACTCTCCGTCGTCATTGACCACGCAACTCTTTTTAGGAATACAATCCAGGGACTCCTCCACCAGTCACTTTGACTTACAGTAAGCTAGTACAAATGACATGCAGGGAGCTGTGCTCGCAGAGGTCCATCAGAGTTTCTTCTGCTCAGCTCAGTTGACTTTAATCAGAGCACCCAGTGTCGAGTCACTGGCATAGATCTAAGCATGCAGAAATCCTTTTATGTTATTGCTTTTAGTTCTCCAAGTCTGTTAGATTGCACTCCTACGCTGCCGCTGGCCTCCCGCATACAGTCAGCTTACATCAAACTCTGCAAATGTGTATTCTGCAAGTTTTCTGCAGTTCAACTGAAGTCAAGCAAGCAACGTCCCTGCTGTCATTGTTGGCCAATTACATCTCTAAGCTACCGGGAATCAGACTACACATTACACGATACAGATTAAAGAAGTGTCTTTTATTTGCCTTGTGCCACACTCTTATCTAAAGCAAGAGAACTTGTAATCCATAATGTAATACACGGCCGTGTGGGTTTTTTCTGTGTGTCTCGTTCTATATATAAAAAATCAAACATTTCCCCACTTGCTCTATTAAGCCCATGATTAGCCTCTGTGACAGACAGGAGCAAGCTTAGTGTTAACTCTGGTGGCCTAGATCAAAGACACACACACACGCATAAAAGTTCAAGTGCAAAGTCACTTGGATACTAATACAGGGACCCATATCCATGCATTAATACAATGACATGCATGTATTCATGCACTCTGGGCCCAAAAAGTACTGCAACTGTACGAGTGTGTGTTTTTGCATTAATTACATGCACTTTTGTGATTCCATGGGTGTTTCTCCATATGACTAACGTCTGTTGTAATGAGGTTGTACTTTTCTAATAAGTGGTTTCCTTTTGTCTGTCACCTCACAAAAAAAAGATAAACCCCCTCCTCATCAAATAACGAAAGGATTAAGGGGGAAGTTAAAAATAGCCCACATGAAGAGAGACGGATAAGACTTTTTTAGCTGTGGGCTGATAGCACTTTTATCCCCCCCTTCATCCTACGCTCATTTCTTTCTGAGCTTTAAGCAATTCGTCCGTAAACTGCAGAAACCTTGTAGGCCCAACCAAGGTCGTAATGTAATGGGGAGGCTGTATCCATGCCTTGCAGTCACCGGATTTCTGACGATGTCTGTTCACCGCCGCCAGGTTGGGTACCGAATGTAGCGCACGTGGAACATCCAAGACAAAACGCGCCTTTTTGCAGACAAATTGATTCTAGTAGGCCAATAGGCTTAATTCTCTCACTACAGGTCACCTACTCTCAATCTGTCAACATGACAGTGGGACGGTGCTCGGGCCACGTTCACAGGTCTCGCATGCAGCTTCACAAATGATGAAATGTTATGAGTGCAGGAAAATCCAGGAAAAAGAGGAAGTAAACCATCAAAGCCAAGTGACATTGTTGACTTAAAGATGCACATTGCAATGTAATGTTGAAAGATAATAAATGTACTTGCCTAATCTTATGCATTCCTGGAAGTGAATTACTTCTTCAGATGTCAATAAGACTAATTTACATTAGATACACTTTGTGGGTTTCCTCTGGGTTCTCTGGATTCGTCCAACAGTCCAAAGATGTTTGTGTAAGCATTGTGAAAATATTGATGTGCCCTAATACAAAAAATACAAAAAATGTAATTCATAATTAATACAATTAAAAAATATGTTGATTTATGATTGTAATTTAGAATTTAGGAAAAATAAAAAATGCCTACAAAGTATTTTATGATGCAAGGCATTTCAAAGGGCTTTGTTGCTAGAGATCAGCAGAGAACAAAAGTAACGATGAACTCATTTGTAACTTTAGTGCAGTAGTAAGGTGTAACATGCACCCAAAGCAAGGGGAGGGAAATAATGTCTGAAGCCTGATGGTGGTGCTAGACCAAAGTGTGACAACTTATACTTGATGCTCAGCTTTATATATTTTAGCAAATATTTGGGAAATGATAAGAAGAAGAAGAAGAAGGACATTTGGCTTCTTTAAAACATCTGTCTGGCCTTGATGAACAGAAAATTATGATTATTATTATTATTATTATTGTAATCTCGAGATAATGAGATTTTTCTGTGCCTCCTTGAGCAAAGATTTTTCATATACAAGGGCTGAAGACAGTTACGTTTTTTCCCCCCATGATCTTCAAGGCCGTGTGAGTAAGAGATGCGAGGTTAAACTGTAACCGTGCTGACAGGTTACCATACCATTGTTTAACTGGGACGTAGTGAAGCGCCATAGTTTGGTCCACCCAGTGCCTCAGGACTCCTGACCAAGTGTTCGTACGTGACGAGTTGGGATGAGAACATGTTGGAAATGTATTTCAGTTGCAGATGAAAAAGTACATGAAGTAAGCTCTTCTTGTAAAGAAGTCAAGTAAAGTCAGTAGATCATTTGTCAAGATCATAATAATTGTCTGCAGCACTAACCCACAGCTAAGCTAATGTGAGTGTGAGGATAAAGGAATGATTAGAATCACTCTCATGAGAGCACAGCTGAAGGCCTTGGAGAGCTGTTCCAGTTGGAGCCGTCTGCAGTGGAGACCCCAGCAATATTATCTCTGTCGTGATCTCCTGGACGTCTGGGTGAGAGTGAAGAAACGCAGACTTGATGTGAGATTACCGCTACAAAGAGGCCAATTATATACAGGAACAGTCAGGCCAGATAGTGAAGGAGGCTGCGGGGACATGTAAGGATGGACTTGAGGTTCAAGTGGGAAATGAACATAACAGATTGTTCATTAAAAAAAAACAAAGTGTGCGTCTCTCGTACTGCGAATCTTTTCCTCTCTTGTGTGGAGAACGAGTTGTTGCTGTGGCTACCGGAGCAGAGAAGCCGGTGAGGCAAGGTGGAAAAAAACATTTTCTCATAGATCTATTCAGCCCCAGAGAATGCAAACCCACACTCACAAAACACACACACACACACACACACACACACACACACACACAGCGTTAATGTTGATCAGTAACACTGAAGGAGCGGCTTTCGTCTTCATTAGCCGCCGAAGTTTAAGTCAGCGTGAAGGTGAGGGAGAGGAGATTTAGGTGCGTGTGTTTGCATGTGCGTCTGTGTATTGTTGTCGTCCCGCAGCGTTTCCGTCTCTCTCCGGTTGTCATCTGTGTCTCGTTCTTTCAGGATCCTTATAAGAGGCTTCTCACGCCAATCACTCTCCTCTCTCTCTCTCCTCTCTCTCTCCTCTCTCTCTCTCTCTCTCTCTCTCTCTCTCTCTCTCTCTCTCTCTCTCTCTCATCTCTCTCTCTCTCTCCTCTCTCCTTCTCTCTCTCCCTCTCTCTTCTCTCTCTCCCTCTCCTCCTCTCTCTCTATCTCTCTCTCTCTCTCTCTCTCTCTCTCCTCTCATCTCTCTCTCTCTCTCTCTCTCTCTCTCTCTCTTCTCTCTCTCTCTCTCTCTCTCTCTCTCTTCTCTCCTCTCTCTCTCTCTCTCTCTCTCTCTCTCTCTCTCTCTCTCTCTCTCCTCTCTCACTCTCAAACGGAGAGCACACAATCTGCAGAGTCATGGAGAGGAACTTATCTTTACATGGACGCTCTCAGTCGGCATGCTGAGCAAACGCCAAAGTTTTGAGACCTTATAGTGTCAGATAAAGGTGGCTAAAAAAAAAAGAAATAAAGAAAAAACACTCCCTTCCTCGTCTTCAGCTCTGACACAATCGTCTCTGCAAGACAGAGCCAAGACAGGTCACCACCTACACATCTGCCATTTAGTGGGCACTTTATCCAAAGCACCTCACACGGCATCCCGGTGGATTGTTTACCCACAGTGTTTTTGTGTGAGGGAAAACCCCCAGAATGGCCCTTATGAGTCGGTGGCAGCCGGTCGTTGTAATGGGGCCACAGTAACAAGCAAACACGGAGAACAGAGTTTGTATTTGTTTTCTCTGCATTTCAGTGACATTTTGTGGACTTCGAAAAATGGCTGCAGGGATCATAGCCAGCTATGGGGTCCTGTGTAATTATTTCCTAAAAAGGAATGGTGTGAAAGAGCAGGAAACTGACAGCTATCAATGTCAAAATCAAAGAGACTGAATGGCCTTGTCAGGGATAGACGATATTGTTGAGAACTATTGACGCTCTGTTGTGCCATTTTTAAATGCTATTTGATATTATCTTGAATTACTAAAACCGATGATGATGATGTCTTCATTGGTTAGCCTGGTTTACGTGGTTTGAGGTGAAAAGGACTTAGTATATGCACGCTCACTACCGGGGAAGGGAGAGGCTGACTTTTCTGAATTCTGCCACATCATGGCGTCATCCTAGCATATCAAAAGCTGCAATGCACTCCCCAACTGACAGTCCGGCCCTCTACTCTATGTCTTTCATAAAGAATATTAAGTCAGAATTGGCGGTTAGTACTGTACTGTACTGTAATCTTTCTGTTATAGCTCTACATCGTGGTAAATGGTGGTGGTAAAAGCTCTCCAGGTCTTCTAATTGTGGTTTTTGATTTACAGTTCAATTAAAGATGACTCCAGAGATTTACTATTGCCCTTACAATGATGTGCAATACAGTTGGTGGTGTGTGAGAGGTGTCGCTTGTAGTGACTAACACACAGAGAATTATCACCCAGCTCTGCAGTGGCTTCACGGTCCAAAACGTTACCTTCATCAACCTCGACTTAAGATGCAGCAGGGAGCCGTTTTCAGCTCTGATAGCTCTGAAAAGGCTCCGATAAACCCGCCGTACACTGTCTCCCCAGCACCAAAAGGCAGAGAGACAATGCTAGCAACTAAGTGGGGATGGCTGTGGAGCATTTAGCCACATATTTTGATATATTGATGGAGACCAACACAGATCTGAAAAGGGTTTCTGACCACCTGTTGGATGTGAGTTAATATTGTACTTACATTCATCAGGTGGTCAGAAACAGGACTCCAAATGGATGCCAATGTTGCTCCATATATATACACACATATATACATATATATAAACACATATATATATATATATATATATATATATATATATATATATATACACACACACACACACATATATATATATAGGAAACTGTTTGCTCACGTGTCTAACATTAGAGGGAGAATTCATCACCTTTTATGCGGATGTCCATTCAGTGTTGATGGCAAATGTAGTCGATTGGCCTCTTGGCACTTCTTTGGCCGTAGACTCTGGCTCGAATGAATAATTCTGAATATCTGAGTCAGCCAAAACACCGTAATGGTAAATGTATCCTCGTCCACAACATGCTCTGCACTCAACATTTTGGGATGTCATCTTTTCACTGTTGGACACGTAGCTAGTTTGCAGTACAAGTGAAGACAACAAGGCAGTTCATCAACACTGATCGGACATCCACCTAAAAACTTGATAAGACAATATGATAATGTTGTGTTTATAGCATGTTGCATTGTCGCAAGGGACCAAAAAGAGAAAAAAACAAGAAAAGACAGAAGAATGCAACAGTTTTCACAGGCTGTGTAGAACTCTTTGTGACTGCTTAATTGACTTTGACACGTGAAATCAGCAAGACGTCCCTTTTAAAAGACAGAAGAATAAACACATTGGAAAGGATTGAAACCTCACCTGATACATAATGCATCTATCCCTTTTTTTCTGCATTGGAGTTCCTGTAGTTGTACTCCTTTCTGCAAGTATCCAAAGTTAGTTTTAAAACTGCACTGTGTCCATCACACACCAGTGCTGTGTGTGCCTTCCATTATCTCTACTGGAGCCGCTCATAAGGGACCTGACAGGCAGCGATGTGCATAAACTTTGTCATGATTTATTAATAGCGCATTTATTCATACTAATATTCAACTGAACAGGAAGATGTTTAGTTTTTTTTTTTTAAATAATGCTAGTAATCTAGAGGTTCCAGTTTTCGGCGTGGTGGCTGTTTGCTGTTACCCATATCTTTGCAGCGCTGTTTTGAATATTTTGAACAGCGGTGCAGACAGGTGGACCAATATTTATTTAATGTCAAAAAAGTTTCCAGAGAAAGTTGGAAAAGGAGAAACAAGCTTTATTTTTCATAGAGAATGGAATAAATGTTCATCCAACAATTCGATCAAATTCCTGATTTGCAAAATATCAAGTACAGCCTTTAGTCATCGGTCGAAACATACCAGTGAAACCTTAATGAATCTTTAACACCAAAGTCCCTTCTGTAATCAAACAAGACACCAGAGCAGCAATCGTTTTTCTACCCTTCATGCCATCAGGGCTAATAAAGACTTTGTTTTGTTTAGAGGCAATCAAAGCTGTTGTACTGTTGAAGCTGAGTTTTACAGATGGGATTATTTTACTCACAGAGGGACGTTATTTAAGCGCTCCACCTTTTTATTAAACGGGCTCCTCCAATATCCACTTCTCCTATTCTTCCAGAGGAATAGACTATTACAGAAGCAGTTGTTACCTGCTGCATGCAGCCAATGCTGTACAAGGTGGCGTTACTGTGATGGATTGATCTGCAGTGTGTGAGGCAGATATGTGTATTTTTATGTTAGCGTGTGTGTGTGTGTGTGTGTGTGTGTGTGTAAGCCTCAGGGAAGTCAGACTTCCTGTGATCAGTCTTTATGATGTTGGTTATGGCTGTTAACTTTATGACCCCGCAGAGGACAAACACCATTTTATCTCTCACTTTGTCATTCTCTCTCACACACACACACGAGACACCGACATGTCCCGTGGTGTGCGTTTCATGGGGCAAACAGGACATTATGTTGACTAATCTGTGGGGACATCAGCTCTGAGAAATGACTATTGATCTGATGGATGAGGCACTTCCCTCGATGGGATTCCTGAAGTCAGAAGTTCTTGGCCTCGTCGTAATAGGTCAACTGCGCTTTTGGACGGAATAGAATGTTAAACGGTAGTAACGTCTGGGGGGTGTTCAAAATATATTACTCGCTTGTCCCTCTAGAAAGTTTATTGTATTTGAGGGAAATGTTCATATAGCGGTGGCGCTAATCATGTACCAGCGGCCCTCTAACACCCTTAAGGCTGAGTCATTACAAATTCAACGGGCTACATTATAGCCAAAACAATGGTTGTTCCAATGCTGGGATTAGAAAAACACGATGGAGAAAAAAAACAATAGAAAGATCTCCAGCTGCCTGGAAGATCTCACGTTTAACTTAAATCCCGGCATCAGCATCACTGTGTAACAGGAAAATAGTGGCAGCACAGCAATCGGAGGCAGTTCTGCAGGTTTTCAGAAAACCTTGCTCAGTCCAGAGCTCTGTCACAAAACTAGAAAATATGAACTTATTTCAGCCGGGCCGCTAGCCGACTTACCGGTCTCAACTTTCTCCAACCCTGGAGATCTTAGGGAGAAGCGACTCTCCTCCTCTTGCATCATGTTTCCCTGATCAGTTTCCCTGCTTGACATTTGTTCATCTCCCTGATGAGGAGATCAGGATCAGGTGTGTCTCTTCCCACACCTGATCTCAATGCTCTCCTGGAGGAGTGGATGGAGCCCTCTGGCTGGAATGTAGATTCCTCTAACTTGCCTGCCCCTCAGCCCCCTACACAAGTAACATAGCACCTCAGGCCAAAAGACACAAACTTTCCTTTTAAAACTCTGTTGTTAGACTTTATCCGCAGCCGCCCTCTTTTCCCCGTTAATTCCACCTGAACAAAAGTTTATTCACAGCTTTGAAATAAACAATATTCAGAGAAATAATGAAGGCCTTTCCAGGGTATCGGCTAAGTAGGAGGTCAAATGGAGTTTCAGGTTATCGACTACGCCGAAGAAAAGCCGCCTTTGTTTCTCTTTTTATAGCGGTTTGATTCCACTGACCCCCATCGCCAAAGGGCTCGGATTAGTGAGGCGCTGGCGCTTCGTCAAACAGGATTTTCCAGCTGCGGTGGGCAGACGCAGCCTGACGGTGACTCATCCAGGAGAAGCCTGAGTAGAAGAGCAGCTTCGTAGCAAGATTTCCTTATCCTCTTTGTCGTTCTGTGTCTCTCATTCTTTCTGCTCTCTTTTATTCTCTCTTTAATGTTTTGCTCTCTCCAGTTTACACCACCGTCTCCACCTTTTTCCTCTCTGAGTGGCTACGTTAATACTATTTCCAGTGGCCTAAAGAGTAGTATGAAGAAATATCTTTAACTAAATGGAACTATTACTAAAGTTAACTTATTTAGCTATTAACAGTACTTGTAATATCAGAATGTCTTCAGCCACATTTTTAGCTACACTAGCTTCATATCTAGAAATACCTCAACAACTGTTGGATGTCACTGATATGAACTAAATTACACATAGAACTAAACTAATTTATGTTTGCAAATTCATTTCTGTTCAGCTGTAACAGCATGTGCCCTCTCGGGAAGCCATCTCATCAAATAGAAACTGTCAAATAGAAATAATGGAAAAGCTTCAGTGAGTTGGTATACAGACACTTTTTCCACAATTCTTAAGTGAGTGAGGTGAATAATCCGCCTAATTTAGGCTCTGATGTCAGGATTTAGGTCAAAGGTCAAAGAAGCCATAAACTGCACCGACTTCCCCGATACCGAATGTCACACCAAACTCAATGAAACACTTGGCAGCCCTATGACTAGGGCAGTGAACATGCACATTTTGACTTCATTTATGCTTCTCACAATACTGTAGTCTGTATGAAGTGATTATTTTGGTATCACCAGTTATTACCTTTTGTTGAATAAATGCTTTGAAATGGGCATTTTATAACATCAGTGCCAGGAATCAATTGAATATTTTAACATGTTATTAACTCTTACAAAAGTTGAGCTTGATGATTTTTTTTAACACAGGCAGAGAATTTACCGTTCCCCACTTTTCCCCAAAAATTATTGGTCCTAATGTCATCAATCAAAGTGTAGACTGTCCATCTGAAAAACATAGTGGTCCGACTCTTAACAACAGGAGTGCTCGTCGTTAAATATTACATTTATTTATATTTAATTTACTAGAGACACTGTACATGAATCAACATTCAAACAAATGCACACGTATCCGAGCTAGCTGAAAGGCTAGTTTTGCCTTGGCCTGGAATTGTTAGGCATCCTACTATAATACTTTCTAACCTCTACTGAAGGGGAACGTTTTTCTGTGATTTCCAAAATGACAGAGTCACAACACCACAAGCTGTCACAAAGCTGTGAGCTGTGAAAAGCCGCAAGGTGACCCGCTGGCACAAAAAGGGTGAAAAAACACAACAACACATAAGTGAACCTCGCAGTGCGCTCTTAAGTGTTGGCATGTAGCCATTGAGTTACTCCACCGAGCGTGCTAAAGTGTTGGTCTTAAGTGTTTTCAGCACTAAATGGGAACGTTTACCAAAACACCAATCCTCCAGGAACTTTGCGTGTTCTTTAATACATCCTCAGTCTCTCCTTTCCTTCTTTTTCTTCTCGAACTCCTTCCTAGTCAGTGGAACTCTCATAAAAGAAAACCCATAAAAGTTATTCATTGTTCCAGCAACAAGCTGCTTCCATCTCTCTACTGTCTGCAGTCCAAATGATTCCGATGTGAGCTTTTCTGCTGTTAAATAAACAAATCCATCTCCGGCAAAGTTATTGAAGATTTTAGATTTGTTTTTGTTTTTTAAATGAAAGTGCAACGTCGTCTTCAGATCTTTGCTTACATTCTAGACATGTTTCTGAGGATATAACCGTGTCTTTTGGGGGGGAAAGTGGCGGGGTGACTTACAAAGAACAAAGCTTCTCCGAAAAAGGATTTGCACACAGTAAAGGTATGTTTCAGCATGAAATCCTTCCTGGTGTTAAAATGTGAGATCAAAAACATTCAGGATTTGTGAGATCAACTCCGAGCTATATTTTTGATGAAAGTTGATTTTCAGTTCAGATTCTGTTTTTGTGTTTCACCTTAGATACACATTAGAGCCTGGGCTGTTTAGACTGTGGCAGTTGTGGCTGTGACCTATCACCAGCTTATTATTGTGTTCTGGAGTCTGATGCACCAGACAGGCACATGAGACTAAAACGTACAATCTATTCATTGCTGTCGGGTGAAAGTTGTGAAGTTTGAGAGAGTGAAAGTGCCACTCGAGGGAAGAACATCTGGTCATTAGAATCTGAAGGGTTTATCTCTTTTGGAATACATTAATGAATGCACTAATTCATATTCAATAATGACAACGGATCACTGACTAAAGTTTGTCCCAACAAACAAAACAAACCCACAGAACATTGCCCGTGTTCTTCCAGCTCATTATTTTGGTTTCATGATCTGCACCGCTCTCATCAACAGCGTCCATCCAAAGCAGACAGCTCTCAAAACCACACTGTATACTATCTGTCCAGCACCTATCAGAAAAATTGCTGATGAATAAAACATTTTGCAGCTCAAGACTCTGATATTTCCCTCAGGAGTTGGTAGAAACCAAAAACAGAGCAAAAAGGAGAGTGAATATTGGATTTACATCCATCAGGTTACCAAAAACACGACTCCAAATGAATGCTAATGCTGCTCCATGTCTGCTGGATGTGTAATTCGGCAACTGTTCACCAAAATAAGGAAGGTTTAATATGCAAATCTCTGCAAATGTCATAGTTTCCGCAGATAAGATAAAATGAAAGGAAACCACAACAACCACGTATCTTGGTAAGGTGTTGTGCTGCCTACCGGACTGAATAACAGATCATTCCTCATTGGATGTTTTCGTGATGGTGGTGGAGAGACCATGTCTTGCACGTTGCTTCAAAAATGTGTTGAGTTGGGTTGAGATCTGGCGGCTGTGAGGGCCAAAGCATTGTGATCCACATCGTTCTTCTCCTCCGTGAGGCCTCGGGCAACTGTATGGAGGCATCTGTGTTTGTTTTGCTTCTCTACTCATTTAATTACTTATGTATCACCTGTCTGTATCTTGTGTGCAATGTTGACATTTTGTCCTGAGGGTGCGTCTAGAACAATGGTGTCTTAAATTGCCAAGAGCCATGTTGTTTTCTCCTAGGTGGGCTGCTTTGATACTTCAGTCCACTTTTGTCTTTGTTAGCTGTGTCTGAAGCTGAGCGGCTCATCTCCCCTCTCCTCTACCTCACACCTGAGACTGTATTTCTCTTAGACGGTCAACCGTCCCCTTTGCAGATGAGACAGGCAGCTAGCGGTCGCATTAAACTCCATGAAAAAAACCCCCCAATCAATCGCCCACCTCTCTTGAAACTGTCTGTGCTCGGGGTAAATCTTTCTTTTACGAGACATTTTGATGTCAGGTGTGGCTTGGTAAATCAGGGTGCTAAAATGTTTATGTTGGTGCAGCTTGCCAAATGTTCAATGTGAAGTAAAAAGCCAATTTCTTTGGACACATTTCAAAGCCTTGACGAAAAACAATCAATAAAATAATTGATAATTAATGAAAGAAAAAGGGGAGGGGTGATTCAAGCCAGTGGTTTGAGACCCTTTTGTTTCCCTTTTCCCAGAGGGCATTGTATATCTACTTGCAACAGATGGCCCGCATCAATGCAGACCATTTGAAATGTCACAGAGAATTTTCTTATTAAGTTACATTTTAACAAAATAACCCAAGCCAGAAGGTTTACTCAAAAAAAAGAAAGAACACCTGATCCCGTCAAGTGTTTGGACCCGTTGTGTTTGGGTTTATTTTTAAAATAAAACGTAGCACAAATAGAGTCGTATGCATATAACAATCAAGCTTATGCCTCTGACTCAATGATGTCAGTTACACAGTTGAGTCTAGGTTACGTTGACTAACATGAGACAACATGAATTACTGTTCAAACCAGAACCAATTGAATTGAGCATGGGTGTGTTTTCATATGAAAGAGGAACATTTTCTTGCAGAATTTACATATTTTAACTTTAAGATCGGCTCCTAGTTGGACCAAAACACCTGTTCATCTAATGAAGTGACGGCGATGAGGAGACATTCTCCCTGTGATTTGTATCTTTCACTGATTCTCATGTAGAAACACAAAAGGCAGCCAATCACAGTTCAGGTGAGGGAGTGCAGTCCATTCGTCCACATCTCTTATTCTACTCACACTCGTCAGTCACTCCTCTGGGCTTGTCCACTTACACAAAAGCAAATCTTCACAGTAAAAGACGAAGCTGCTGAATTCCAAAGGCGGCGGCGCTCAGGGGCCGCTCCCGGCATCGGAGCAATTCAGAACACCGCTGGAGACGTCGTCACTTTCCTTCCTCTCAGGTCCAGAGAGCGGGGGCTCATGCGGTGAGAGGCTGATTAGTGATTGCTGGCAGGGCTGCAGCAGTGGAGTTTGTTACCTTGCCCAGAGACCACCACCCACAAGCCAGCAACTGGCCACTGTGTGTGTTCCTCCCCCCCCCCAAGCTCTCCGTCACTTAAGGTTCTCCATTTGTACGGCTCTTAATCCAAGTTATCCTCGCAGAAAAAAATTTCCGTATAGGTCATCTGTGCAGGCAGCTTATTGCATAGAAACTGTCCATTTTTGTGTCCCATGTGAAACCAAAAGTCAACATCTTGAGTTATTTTAAGTTAAGTTTTAACACGCTAAACTACACGAGTACTAATTTCACGTATTACGCAACAAACAAATACTTGTTTAAAACTGAAACCATAATCTTCTCCTTAACCTAACCAAGTAGTTTGTTTTGCCTAAACTAAGGCTCAGGAGATAGAGCGGGTCATTCACTAATCGGAAGATCGGCCGTTCGATACCCGGCTTCTCCGGTCCGCATGTCAACGTGTCCTTGGGCATGATACTGAACCCCAGATTGCTCCTGTTTAAGGTTGTGACACCCAGTGTGTGTGAATGAGCATTTACATTAGATCATGCTGTGCCGTTTGGCCCGTTGCATTGCAAGCTCCTGTCATCACTGTATGAATGCCTTTGTGAATGTAGCCATGTAGTGTGAAGCGCTTTGAGTGGTCAAAAGACTCGAAAGGCGCCATATAAATGCGAGGTCGTTCACAAAGTTCATATGTCGTTTTTCGAGTCATTGCAAACGACCTCTTCTGTCGTTTATTCATGAAAG
Source organism: Leptoclinus maculatus (assembly GCA_032191485.1). NCBI lineage: Eukaryota > Metazoa > Chordata > Actinopteri > Perciformes > Stichaeidae > Leptoclinus > Leptoclinus maculatus. The sequence continues at coordinate 22,193,818 of JAVDOI010000011.1, read as the reverse complement.
GTAGGTATTGGGAAGTGTAAACGCCAAACGTCTATTTTGAAAAAAGCTAAATGTCTTTCCCCTCTCCCATGTGTCCCATTTCTGGATCATCATCATATGGAACACATCAGAAATCTTTGTTCATCTGTCATCTTTTTTTTCTTTCTCTGATCAGAAGCACTGTTTATAGCGACTGTTGCATGTAATTACACATCAAAATGATTTCTCTCTTAACTGCCTGGACTGTTTTTGATACGGTCATCTATCAGTGTCATCATTAATCAGTTCTAGAGTAATGGATAAATACGGGCACTGGTTCAGAACTGAGGCAGATGGAATGGGGATGCAACAGAATATATAGGCACCTTTGTGATAAGATTAATACTTTTTACACACATATGCATTGGGAGTAATTTGGTCAATATCAAGTTCAAGGTCCCGTGGACAAATGGAGCCATGCATTCAAACCAACAACCCTACGATTAGTGGCCAATCCACTCCATCGCTTGAGCTGCTCCAAATTACAATTTAATCGCTTATCTGTGAGGAATACACACTTTCTGATCATGTTTATTGCTTTGGGTGTTTACTTAATTTTTGCCTTATTCTCTTTAAAGCTGCTCCAATTTTATGTTTTCTATTAACAATGAATAACACATTACTTGTATGTGAATGTTGTAGTGATGTCGCTAGAGAGAATTATATTCCGACTCTAATGAGCTTTTCAGCTCCTGTTAACTCATCGTTTTGGTTGAGCACACCCAAAGGTTTGGTAATAGCATGCAGGAACACTACGTGCCCATAAATACAGAATGTATGGAATGACAAAAGTGACATCCATCACAAATCTGTGATGAATGTTTACATTGCATAGTTTGGGTAATCATTTTACCATTCACCTCCGCTTTCTCTCCCAGATGAGTTTAGTTAACCTGGGGATTTGTCTAATCATCTGACCAGTGTGACCTTTTCCCAGATATCAGCTACTCCTTTAGCGAGTTCAACAGCTATACCTATATGCTATGACCCGAGTTATGCATGTAATAAACTGGAATTATTTTTAATATTGTATTGAAGTCCTAGTGAAACAGAAGTTAGAGGGTCTTTCGCTTTTCTACTGTGACGTATTCCTAAGTGAAACTGAACATTTGAACTGTGTACAGTAACAAAAAGGGATTTAAATCAAATCCTTTGCATTTGATTGGACTGCTAAAAAGTGGACAGGCTTAGAAAGTTGCACGATACGGAGCAACAGAGGACTGTGGCTCCACACACACACCTCCATTGTTGCCAAAAGTCGCAGACTGATAGATGGATGGATGTCGTGATTTTATTGGTGGGGAGATTAGGTTCTAGCTTACTTGAGCACACTTCATATTTTGTTTCACAGGAAGATCAGATCATTGGATATGATATAGAAATACAAGGCTGTCAAAAATAGGGCGGTAGGAGGCGGCGAAGTGGCCACTGGCCTCCCTATTTTCCCCCCCATAGCCTCATTTGGCGTAGCGGTTGATGCGATACCGTCACAAGATGGTCTCTAGCTTAACTACGTTTTTTCACAGGTGATATCTCAGACACAGCCCACTCTCCTCTGAGCAAGTGTCCTTGGAAGTATGTTCAGCACAGAGTAAAAAAGTAACACAGCCAGGTTCAAACAGGTCATTGTCCACAGAGTAGACTGAAGAAAAACTCAATTTCACTCAGTTTACTATTCAGCCTTGCTTCCAATCTAGCGTCATTGAAAAGGGCTTGTTCCATAGAGTAGACGCTGAATTTAAAGTGTTACATAAGCTGTGTCAACATGGATAGTTGAAATACAGTGTGGCTACACCTTGACCTTGTTAGAAACATCCATCTCCGTCAGTGGCCATTGACTCATATGGCTATGAAGTGCACATTGTGCATGTGTTGCAGCCTTGGGTGAACACACAAAGGCACATACAGTACACACTAACAAATATGTAGCTTACAGAAGGACACATCTTTGGACGTTGTTTGACAACATCAAGTGATTTCACAGATTCTATGGTTGAATGTTTACCGATTAACCTTTATTATCCCTAGAATGAAATAACTTTCACTTTACAAGAAACCCACCGTGTCATTAGCTTGGATACATTTCTTGCACGTTAAAAGAAACTCATGAACGACATCACCCGTTGTGCTAAAAGAAAATCCTGTCGTTCTCTAGGGCCTTCATGTCACATGATCGAGTGTGTGATATAGGCACAAGAGCAAAAAGCTCCAAAAACAAAGTACTAAATGACAGTTGACTTGGACCATTCGATATTAATACACAGGCTCCGTGACACCATTGGATATCAGGTGGTTATACTCTTATTACAAATACATGAGTTTCTTTGTGTCTGTAATGAAGACTCTCTCCATTACAAGCCTTTGTGAACGGTTTCAAGACAATAAGACGCACACTAAGGGTTGAATGGTTTATTGTACTGTTAAGTGGGTTCTGGTGGATGTCATGGTCTAGTATAGTATAGTTATTGAAGGTCGGGCCTGTAGATACAAACATATTATTAGTTTGGTTATCTTTACCAAAAGGATTGAATATAAACTGTTGTTTAATAGTGCGGCCTAAAAGAGTCCCCAGGGTACATGAGCACCATTTTATAGTTCTGGGAGGTACCATGTGTTAATTAGTAGAGGGGTGGTAATGAAATTGAATTCCCTGTTCGGGCCGTATATGATCTCTATTGTGATGTGTAACCACAATAGAGATCATATGGATCATTGACATTAGGATGTAGGAATCCATTTTAATGCAATTGTGATAGTTTAGGTAATTGCGTTGTCAGGTAAGGGGCATAGTTACCTATCTTGTAGAGGGGTTGAGGTCCTCGTTAGTGGCAGGCTATATAAGGCTGCCATATTAAATCTAGTGCTGTTGCTGCCAGAACCACATGCTGTAAAGAGCTGTGCCATGTATTTGTTGTTATTGTCGGTGAAATAAACACCTGGTTGGTTTGCACATAATCTCTGTCAGTCAAAATTCAAATATTACAGAATTGGAAATAAGAAACGATAAAGTACATTTTTAACTCGGAGGACTTTAGAGAAGGAATTAACGTTTGACCTTTTATCACATAACCTAAAAGCTAGTGAGCAGGTCACAAACCTGGCTGTCATCCTGGACGCTGACCCTCACTTTGGAAATACCATATCAAACACAAGAATATTATAATTCTACCACCTGAAAAACAAAATAAACTGTAGTAATGAAAGTAAACTGGATTATCATTTCAACAGGAAGACTTCAAAAATCATCTTTTCTTTTCCTTATTGTTATAGCACTGTATTACATATGTTTGGTGTTTATTTCATTTTTTCAGTTCTTATATCTCTTTCTAATTTTATTTTTATTTTAAATGTGAAGCATGTTGAGTTTCTCTGTTATGAAATGTGCTCTATAAATAAAGTCGCCTTGCCTTGCCGGGGTGATTTACACCATGTGACCAAGCAAAAGAGTGACAGTGATCATGACATTCATTGTCATCCACTTGCACTTTAATGTTAAGATTAAGATACAAATTGATGCTAAGAGACACACATTTCCCCTGGCCTGGACGTGGAGACAGATAGATTTGAGAATGTGTCATTATGTTAAAGTTCTCCACGTCATGAAGACTGGCTAGCGGCTCTGTGAGGCTGTGCTTAGCAAAGCAGTGCTGCGAGCTAAATGCTTACATCAGCATGCCAACAATTATAAAACAGGATCATGTGTATGTGCGGCTTCATAAATCTGTTGAAAAGAATGTGTATGCATATTCCCATTTCTTTGTGCATTGACTTATTTTTTTGTCGTGAAACTATAAAGAGCTGGCCCCCTGGTGTTACCAGACTTGTGTTGTCTTGCAGGTCCACCAGAGGTCCCTACCTGCCTCCCTGGACCTGAGCTGGGCCATCACAGCTGCCTTAATCAGCATTCAAGCACTTGAGGGCTTTCTCTCAGACATTTTTATCCCTTTATGCACACTTTCCATAAGTATAATGTTGATCATGTTTGCTGGCTTAGTTAACTGTGTTAGCATGCTAATTAGCATTTGCTACTTGCAATTACTAATTAACACTAAACATATAATGCAGCTGATACTGATGGGAATGCCATTAGTTTTACAGGTTTTCGTCATAAATGGTGTTGCACGGATTGACATTTTGACCTGATGGTGTGCTTTAAATGAAAAGTCAGATCATCAAATTTGCTGATCATGCTTTTTATTTAAAGCCCATCTTGTAGGGAACAGGAATATCAGGACCAAATTTCATAGCAATCCACAAATTCTTCAAGGATCACCAAAGTCATTGGGATTCATCCTCTGGAAGTCACAAATGTATGTACATGGCAATTCATTCAATTCATTCAATTATGGACATACCTGCAAGAATTCTTTAAAATCCCTCAAATGTATTTGAAATAGCAATTGACCCTTTGCTAAGCCCCACTCCCTGCTGCTACTCCGTCAAGCTGTCAGAGCTACAGTGGAGCCCACACTGTCACTAACTTGCTAATGTTACTGTGCTAATGCTAGCTCCACTAAATTTGAGTTAGAAACGTAACGTTTTAGAAATGTTTTTGAGACCTAGCTCCAACCACTAAGTATCACTATTACACAACGGTTAATTATGGCTCTAAATCAACAAAGTCATCCTGCAAATGAAGATAAATCTGAAACCATTGCATGAGAGTCTGTGGAGCAGAGCTGGAGAGTTGTCGGACCATGGTTGGAGCTGGCCAATCATAGCGTAGCATTGGCCAGCTCCAACCAAGGACCACGCCTGCCTTCGAGTGCGAGAATTAGAGAAGGGTCAATTCAAACCTGTCAACTCTGTAAAACTTTTCTGAAAAGTGCACATTTTGATGGGGGATGACAGGGTTAAAGGGGTTCATTGTCCGTCTTATCTTCAGTTCCTGAGCCAGTTTTGTACAGAATGGCAAAAGAGAAGCAAGCGGGAGGCAAATCCAGTGAAGAGAATGATCTGGGATCTAGCAGCAGGAAACAAGCCGGTCCTCTTATCTCCTGTCTTCCAGTCCAGTTATCAGAAACCAGGACGACTGAATGTCAAAGCAAAGGACTTAGAGCAGGGGATACGGCAGCAGGTTGCTGACTGAATGCAAGAGTGTAAGACTGTAGGAGAACATGAGCACCTTAAGAATAAGCAAGGTGAGACATGCACAGAGGGAGACACACCAGGAATTAGCGGGAGAGGAAGTAAAAGAGGGTGCGCTCGCTCGCTCTTCTTATCTCCTCCTTACAAATCCACTTTCAAATCAGGGAGAAAGGGAGAGCGTGAGAGCGATCCAGGCAGGGACGGAGCGGTGGGTAGAAGGCTGAAGCGCTTATCTCCAGCCTTCAGTTGAGTTTGAGCGCCAATGGATGGCATTGTAGAGCTGTCATCACTACGGCGTTAATAGAAAAACCTGATCCCATCATGCCACAAAAAAGAATAGAGACCTTTCCTTTTCCTCCTCTCTCTCTTTGGCTTGAGCCCACTCCATCAAATTAAATCACATTGTATTACATCCATCCCTAATCATATTACATACTAATTTTATATCCTAGAGCTCTCTGGATTGAATGCCTGCTTGCGTGGAAGGAGTTTTATATGTGTATTTCAAGGATATCATCTGCCGCTCACTACAGTAAAGCACACCCACACTTTGTGTCGCTGGACGGCCATTGTGTCTTGCGTAAGAGTTTACTTTAGAACTACATTTCCACGGCAAGATAAGCTACTGAATCTAATCCCATCATTTCTACTGCAGGCTGACCTTCGTTGAATGGGTAACACCGAGGATCGTAAGTCCTTACAGGGCTATTATTCATTTGTCCGCGTGTTTCTGAGTGTGTGTAAAGTCCTTACTGGCTCTATTTGTAGTATCTGTTTTATGTCGCTTTCTCTCCATTAAATCAACTTTTAAATCCCGAGCCAGAGTAGCAGTTTGAAATGGAGGCAAGGTCATCGGGCCTTTGCTATGCAAATTATTATTTTTTTAAACGGCACAGGCTTAAAAGAGTTTGACACTTATCTTAGTATATCTGATAGTTGAATCATCGCATCATCTCAAAGGCAGCGTCCGCTTTTGGCAGAATGAAACATAAAAATATGATCATATGTAAGTTAGGAAGGGCTGCACGTTGGTGCAGTGGTTAGCACTGTTGCCTCACAGCAAGAAGGGTTCAAACCTACTGGCTGGCTTGGAAGTGCATGTGTTAGCGTGGGTTTTCTCCTGATCCTCTCGCTTTCTCCAAAACAATCCAAAGACCGGCAGGTTATGTTCTCTAACGTGTGTGACGCCCACCAATGTGTTGTCACATGTGTGTTAATGTACTAGATGTCTGTCAGGATATATTAATGTGTGTGTGTGTGTGTGTGTAAGTGAGTGGCTTGATTTCCCAGTGTGCCGTGTTCATAAAAATGGCGCCGCTTTGTTCTTAGTATCAATGTCATGTCCATCAGTTTTATTTTTTGATCCATGAACATTTTGGTTGTAATATTTTGCTATTGTGTAAAATTGTTAAAATGTTTAGGTAGCACTGAACGGCCATATATTATTATTAGCAGTAAGCTAGGGTTTATTTTAGTTTACATGAGGCAATCTAGAAGTGTAGCAGTAGGCTAGGTTTTATTTTGGTTAACTGAGCCACCAGAACGTTTAACTCAGTTAGTAGACTAAGTGTAGAAATAGACAACATGTGTGCTTGTATTGTTGACAGTATTTTTCACATGAGACACAGTATAACAATGTATAACTGACGTCAAATAGATTTGTTTTGCATATGGTGAATACATTTATTCTGCTGAGCGAGGCTAAACGAACAGGAGGGAAGTTGCCCTGTCTCATTTATTTGTCCTGTTTGCAGAAACCTGTAACATGTGAATGTGAGCTGAAGGGTGGCCTGTCTCAGAGTGTGTGTGATAGTCTGGCGACCTGTCCAATGTGCACCCCACCTCTCGCCAATGTCAGCTGGAATTGGCTTGAGCCCCCTGTGACCCTGTAAAGGATAAGTGGTTACAGATAATGGATGGATGGACAGATGTAAGTGGAAGTCTGACACTGGTAAAACAGAGGATAAATGGTCATTTCAGTCTCTGGTGGTAAATAGAGAAAGTGTAAATGTCGTAGGGTCCAGGGAGCCAGAAACCAAAATAGGTTTATTTTCAACCACTGAGGTAACTCTTTAAGTATGTGGCAAAGACTCAAAGAGTGCCTGCATTGACAAACAACTTCCATGATGATAGAACATGTCAATAGGAATATTCATAACCACACATCTCAAACTTCTATGAACAACACATTTAACTAACCTGTCGTCAACTTAGAAAGCACTAACTTTTCAAACAAAGTTTAGAGTTTTCCTGACCTGGCACCACTGGTAGCCCCACTGTATTAACACCAGATAAAAGCGGACCTACTCCCAACAAGAACTTATATATACTCTGTTTTACAGTTAGTTTAAGTGTCAATAAATACTGTCCTCCCCAAACGGCAAAGAAACACCGGTGCAATGCTGCCTCCCCTACTGCCCCGTGAAACAACTGCCTGTGATGGGTCGTAAGGGAAGATGTGTTCCCACTGGTGTCCTTGGTGGTAAGCACAAGTCTATACACTGCAAAGAAATAGCTACTTTACTTTTTACTCTCACAGTTAATTTACTTCATCCAGTGTGAGCGTGGGAACAAGTTGGGGAATTATTGTAGTTTGCGACCAAACTCGTGCATCTTCTCTTCAGAGCCACATGGAAACACCCATACTCCTGGAATCAGCAAGATTAACCTGCGAACGCGGCATCAATAACGACGCCTCCGATGTCCATAGGGCCACAAACACAAACTGCTAGTGACTAATTGCATTGGAATTAATTGATTAAACTGCAAAATGTTCCCATTTTAAACGATAGTCATGTCCAGGCCTTCAGATTGAAAGCTTGCTTCCTTCTCTCTTTCTCTCCTTCCATATGTGGAACATCTTCCTCCCTTCTTTCTGTCCTCTTTCACTCCCTCCCTAAAATGTGTACACATTAAAGTTAGATTTGTCAGTCTGGTGCACTTCGAGAGCAGAATTAGGATCTATGAAGAACTTTGCACTCTTGTAAAAACGTTTTTGCTCTTTTAACAATTCAATCATAAACACATTGGTTGTACAGTCATAAATGGTGATGACGCGGCAATGAAGTCACACCCACAATGCATGGCAAACGACAGGAGGTCCGTGGGTTTCCGTCATCCCTGCAGACAACCAGTTGCACCGGGAGCAGGGGAGACCCCCATCCTTGCTTGCTGGGAGAGAAGAGGCAGCAACCACGCAGCTCCCGGGAGGTTGCAAGCTCGGCACAACTTCACCTTTCCAAGCTCACCTAAAGCCGGCAGAGGCCATCAAGGGTAAGCCAGCACCGGGTTAGAGGTCCCAGTCGGGGATCCTCCCACACAGCGCAACCCCACCCCTTGAGAGGTGTAAAAACATGTTCTGTTCACTATGAATCTTTGGCTGGGCCGCCACAATCTAGGTACTTAATGGACAAAACACCGTCATTGACAACCCGTTCTCACTCCCAACGCGTCAAATACCGCAGATTGGTCAGTACTCCTTGGCGTCTGACACCGATGCTCTTGAGTGCGTGCGACCGGGCTTGCAACTACCTCCAATTTGCACGTACTTGCGCCATTATCACAAGCTCAGAGCAACTGACGTGGTGTAAAGTAGGTAGTCCACACAGTGGGTCGGTGGGTCAAACAAACACGTGACTTTGGTCCAGGAGACTGCTGCTCGTGTCCCGAGCGAAACTATAGTTAACGTTGACATTTTATCTACTTCAGTTGCTTGTCATGTGGGTTGTTTAGTCAGTCAAGTAAACGTCAACCACGCTCTTTTTACTAAACCTAACAAGAAAAGACACTGCATGTAACAAAATGCCCGGTAACCCTCCTCCCTCACACACACATTGCCTCTTTCTCTCTCATTCTCATCATCTATCTCTCACACACACACACACACACATGTACCATCTGTACTACTGCGGTGTGTTTAGCTATCTCAGCGTGCTACAATAAACCAGTTGTGATGTAGGCACAGGGCTGCACTGTGCAACTGCCAGTAGAGACATAATAGTCTATGGCAGGTAGTGTGTGTGTGTGTTATCTCTGATTCTGTCCCATTCCAGCCTCTCATTCTCTCTCTCTTCCCCTCTGTCTGCTCCTCCTCCTCCTCTGCTTCGCGTGGAAACAAGATAAGTTTCTTGAAAACTCTTTGTTGTTTCAGGCCGTTGTGTGTCTTCTCCCGTGAGTAACTTTATACCCACTCTGATAGATATGGCCAGGTCTCGGAAAAGATGTATTGGTTAATTAACTTAATGGCATGTGTGTGAATATATGGCGTGAGAAAGCATGTGTGTGTGCGCATGTGCACAAGTGTGTGTGTGACTAGTGCAAAATGTGTGTGTGTTTAAGCATCGTGCGTGCGCAGTTATGTGTGTGTGTGTTGTCCGGTGAATTGAGCAACATAAAGAAAGAGGCTCATTATCTCAAAAACCAGGAAGACAAATTGGAACCAATGGCCTGATCATTCCTCCACTTATAATTAACGATGCAGAGTGCTTCCAACCGCAGCGCTTATCCCTGCACATTTTTCCTCGCAGATCCACCTTTACCCACACGATTTAACAGGAAGCATATTGCACAGGTGGCGCTGGTGGTCTTGCAGTTAGAAAAAGTGCGCACGCGAGCGGAAAGTTGCCGGTTTGAATCTTTGCAGCAGCTGGAGACAAAAATACAGGCTGAGGGAGGGCAATGAACAACAGGCAGAGTGCAGCACACTGCGGTGGTGTTGAGCAGCTGCCAGGTATGAATGTGTGCGAGTGTGAATGCGGTGCAGGTTATGACAATTTTCACTTAATAATGTGTAAAAAAAAAGCCTGGAATACATTCATGGAACATGACTAGTTTATTCTTTGTTAAAAGTTTGAAAGATAATCCTTGAGAAGTTTAAAAAAGGTGAACATTGAGGCTTATTCCGAGGGACCTAATGAGACCTAATTTTTGCTGTTGAGAAGAGAAATCACTTCTTTACACGTTTGCTAGTTTCTCAGGATAAACCAATGCAAAAAGTCCTTAATTGTATATTGTGAGGATGTTCAACTGAATAAGTACACGCTAACATAGATGATTCAGGGCACTGATCAGAGGAAGACCCTTATTCATGAAAATCAGTGTTGTTTTCCAAAATCTGAAGCGCAGTGATTTTAAAAGATTGCTCCTCCACCAATGTTCTACCGTTGGACACAAGTTGGACAGTTTAAAACAAACAGTATCAAAATCAATGCAGCCTACGTTAACCACAATGCAACCTGACATGTCTGAAACGTTAGCGTGTCACGCTAGTAGCTGCTAATGTAGCTTCCCTAATCCACACCTCTTGATTTTTCTACTTTGCACACCTGTAAAGTTCAGCCCCTACTGACATCAAGTGACATCACTTGAGGACATTTTTCAGACCTCACACAGCTCCCTCTGGAGAGACAAAAGGCTTTTGTCATATTTGCAGTAGTACTTCAGTACTTGCTGTGTAACATCGTTGAGTTCAGCGCTGTATGCCAGATCATAATATGCACCGATGTCAACCTTTTGTTTGGCATCGGCCTGAGGTGATTAATCCTCATGAAGTGCAATTACTTTGTCAATGTCATCATAGGCTGTTAACTCAGTTTTTAGTGCCACTGTCATATTTGGCCTAATGTTACCTTCCATCAAAGTGATTCAGCTGAGTTCCATACAATTAGGTACAGTATGCAAATGTCGGGGGGGGGGGGGGGGCAATGGCAATCATTTTTGGCAGAGGCCCCGAGTTGAGGAAAAAGAAAATGCCAGTAAGAAGTTGGATAGTGCTTGTGGAGGAAAAGCACATTGGCTGTTGTGTTTACTTTTTTATTTGTTTTTGACTAGGACCCTGTTTACAAAAAAAAGCAACTTGACAACAAATGTTAAAGATATTTATCTGAAGTGACTTCAGAATAATGTAGTCATTATTGCCAATGGATGGATAAAGAGAACTGGATACGGCGTTGGAGGTGGGGCCTCGTTCTTTCCAGTGAAAGTTGCTCAGTGGCACATTCATTTCCCGGATTTTCCACAACTGTGGAGCCCATAGAGCAAGCGCACATATGTTTCCCCCTGTTTAACCCCCTGACAACCCTTCACATGAATGGCTGATCCCTATTCTCTCGGGAAGTAACTCCAGATTTATTTGCACACCTTTTAGGACCTAATTAGGGCTGTTTGTCTTTTGCTCTCTTTGGACTCAGGATTAAACCTGAGTTCAACAAGGCATGCCAGTGCCACAGTGGGATTGTGCCCCAGAACAGTTTAGTCGGCCAAGAAAGTGTGATCTGAGAGGGGTGGACAATCATTACACCCCTTGATTTACTATTAACAAAAGTGATTTGCAGCTTTAAAAAAAAACATATATAATAAATAGCACTCCAATAATAAGCAGCTCCGGCACAGATTTGTCTCACTGTGAACCGAATGATCAACAACAATACACACGAGCAGAAAACTGCATTTTGGATTGACAGCGCGATTGTGCTTCGGTTGTTTGCCTCCGTCACATTCCGAGTCTTTACCATTAAAGGACAGACTGGCGGGTCAGGAGCTTGGACAACCTGCCAAAACACTGACTGCACGCGGCGACTAGTAATGAATGAGGTGCAGCTGGCGGAGCGGGCAGCGGGTCAGAGGGACTGACGAGGTAATGAGCCACAGGTGCGTGGGGATCACGCTATTGGCACCTGGTGGACAGGTGTGGGAAAGGCAAACTGAAAAACAAAACACACACTGAGGCTCTTAACACATTCGCTACATTAGGGGGCCGTCCAAAACCAGTTCCTGGAGGGAAAATGGACGAAGAAAATCCTCCCAACAAGTCAGTGTGCACTTGATTTATTAAACTCTCCATCAAAAGAGTTCAAATCATCCACACACATTGTGACGCACATGAACAGTTTTCTTCAAATGGCTTTTTCATGCTGGCTTTACACAACATCACAGAACATGTAAACAGCAAGCAATGTGTCTGTCAGTATCCATGGCGATGGATGTTTCCATCTAACAATGCATGAAGGGAGGTAGTGCCTCCATCTACCTTGAAATTCAAACACATGCTGTACAGAATACCTCGATGTTTAAAAGCAAAGATTAATGTGCAAGAACTTTGACCACACACACACACACACACACACACACACACACACAAGGTTGTTCATCGCTGCTGTTGGACTGAAGGGGATTTCCTTTTGAATCTGGAGAGTTGTGATTGATGACCGCTGAGTCAAGGAGGCTGTGAAGGACCGACTCTCATCCTTCGCTCTCAACCGTTGTGAGTAATACAGCTGTTTCTCACTCATTCATCCTGCAGTGTTTGTGTGCATGGCTAGTATGCGTGTTAACTACATAATTATAAATAAAAAAAATTTGGTCACTCAAAACCATTGCTTTGCTGTCCATGTTGCGATGAGTTGCATCGGGGACGAGTGCCACACCGTTTTTTCAGCAATTCATTCCATTGCCTCTCTGCAAATGTATACAAACAAAGCATTCAAAGGGTCTCTCTTGCATAACTGCTGTCTGTACTGGCGTAGTACCGTGAACCGACTCGATCTCACGGGAAGGCGTACAAGTAGCAGGAAATTTCCAACATTTCCGATATTGTCGTCATTATTACGCGTTTCAGGCTATTTGCCTGTCATTTAACGCAACCTTTTTACTGTGAGACAGTCGCAGTTATGTGTAGGCAACAGAACCACTTAGGTTAGGTTTAGGAAGAACATCGTGGTTGGGCTTAAAATAAGAACTTAAAGTAAAATACGTTTGTAAACAATGTAACAAGGTAAACACGCAGCAAACGTCACTAGCGTAACTAATGTAACTACGTTTTATAAAAATGATACGATAGTACACCTGATGTGTTAACCTGTATCCTTCAAAATAAAAGCCTCCCCCTGTTCATCATTTAGCACAATAACAAAACCACTAATACACCAGTGCTTTGTTCACAGTGTGCACTCTGATAAGAATAAGTACGATCCAAAGAGAGCGAGATTAGGAGGCTGACACTGATAGCAAATTGTAGCCTACTCTGCAAAAACTAAGTAATTGAAAACTATCATATTCAATACTGGAATTTCATGTTTATAAAAGCAAGAGACTATCTCTGCCAGTGGGGTGAGATAATTTCATTTGTTTCCAATACTGCTGAGCTTGAAGCACTGTGGCAGCACCAATAAAGAAGAAAAATGTCTTTCAATCCATTGATATCAAGAGAACTACACTTGTTGCCAGAAACTTCTTCATACAGGCTGACTTGTATTTATACAAAGTGAAAGGCAGTCTATATATTTCACTTGTTTAGGGTAAAAAGGAAAAGCAAAGGCTCAACTCATTTCTTCCCTCTGCCTGTAAGTTTGTCTGTTCATCTTTCCGCCACAAATGTGTGCCCACATACTTCAGATAATTGTCTTTGCTCTATGCAAAGCACCGCTTTATCCCGTTCCCATTTGAGTGGCGGGCTGAACTCTTTGAATGTGGAATAATGAGATATGTATTCATATTAATGTGCACTCTGGTGACTCGAAGGACGACTTGAAAGGGGAGTCGTGCTCCGTGTCTGCGTGGGCTCTGACGAAGGTGCATGGTGTGGGAGAAGAGGTGGGCTGTCGCTTACTTCAATGTCCGGCCTCAATGAGCAGCCGGAGGGAGACGGAAAGAAAGAAAGAGCGGAGGCGTGTGGAGAGGAGTGGGCGGAGGGAAAGGCCTTGAGAGGGATGGGAAGACGAATAAAACGATACACAAGGGACACGAGGAGGAAAAAGAGTGGAGGTGCACCTCAGTTCACATGAAGGATATGGGAGTGCCTGTGCTTATTGGCTATAAAGACAGACACATCAGACTCCAATACTTATTACAAAGGCCTGGGAGGTAACATCACCCATGAGTGATGACGGGTCTGTGGCTGGATTGAAAGCTCTAAAATGCAGTGTTTTTTTTACAACCTGGTTCTTATTTTCATTGTTTTGTTCCTGTGATTTTGCCCAGAGGTGTAGTGGAGAGTTACCATCATCTATTAGCGTTAACAACCACAGGTTGTGACCTCAGTTCTTCGTGGTATGTTGTCGTTAACCCACTCATTCTAACGGACATCTACAAATGTATGGTCACATTGGTGTTTGTTGGACAGACCTGCTCTCGTTGTGTGTTATTATCAGGCGACAACCTCCGGGTCTGAAAAGTGAAGCCAATGCTGACGTGCTTTAAACCTGCATTCTCTTTAATGACCCTCAGGGGGCGACTCCTCTGGTTGCAAAGAAGAAGAAAATGACTCTACTTCTCAATTTATCATAAAGCAGAGTATGCTTTAGGGCGTGGTTAACTTGTGAACTGCAAACTGTCGGGTCTGGAAGTTGTCTGTGTTTTCATCTGACAAGATGGAATAATGTCTTCTTTAGCGCTCGGCCGTAGTTAGCTCCGCCCTCTTGTGTCAGTTCTGGTTGCGAAAAAGCTAAGATTGTGACGGCCAAAATGCTGAACTCAAAAATGGCGGCCCACAAACCAATGGCTGGCACTTCTTATATGCAGTCTGGTTATTATGAGTTGAAGTTTAAAATGCCGTTCCTCCATTTTTTCCTGAAGGGGGATGCATGTAATGCATGTCGATTGCAAGGACTGTCAAAGTCTGTCGCGTGCCGTTGATATTGCATGACTTCAGGAATAAAGTTGAATTGTGGCTACATCACCATAGCCAAGGGTAGTGACCTCAATACTCTGTATTGATAAATTGTAAATCTGTGAGGCAATACGTTATTGTCATGATTTTAGACATGAAACAAAGATGGCCGAAATAAAAAGACAACCGGCTGAACAAACTGAACTCACTCACGTCTCGGGTTTTTCCTCTGAAGCCTGTAACACTAGCTACGGGTCAGAGCAAACCTCCACACAGCAGAAGCACCAACTGGCTTCGTTAAGAGTTTAATTGACAGATGATTCATCCAATCACCTGCCAAGTATTTTTATGCCTGCCCTTTTCCAAACAGTTTCCAATGACGGCTTCTCAGATGATTCTGTGTAACAAAACACGTGATCAGGTTAACGTTCTTTCACATGTTCACATGTTTCACATGAAAAATGAGACTCAGTACAAATTAAAACTTCAAAAATAACTACTTTTAGTTTTAATTCACATAACACAAAGAAATCCAGGAGTGATTTTGACTTGTATTAGCTAAAAACCACACACCCAACTAAAAACATTAATGATGGCTCTGTTCCATGTAGGTGTGCCAGTAAGCCATCACAGTGAGCCAGCATTCACAACACCCAAATGGAATGCAGCCATTAATAATGAATTCATCACAACCAATGCTGTGAAATAACACTTCCTCCATCTCCCACTGCAGTGTGTGGGAATGAGTCTGCAATTACAACAAGGAAATATATTAATTAATTGAACTGTAAAAATCAATTGTTACAGCACTTGGAGGAAAAAAAAAAAGAGCAGCAACTGCAATTATCTTGATGTTGAGCCAAAAGGGATTTTAGGGTCTGGGAACACTGATAAAGCATCGATCTCTTCTTCTTTCTTTCCTTTCCCTGTTCATCTATTTCTCTTCCCTTTGTGCCCCCCCGCTGATTCTTTTGGCATTCTGTCTCCGTCCATGTTCATCTGTTTTGCTCTCTGTCTGGCTTTTTGTGTCTCAGGCTTTGTAGCTTTTAGCTGGGTTTTCTATTTGTTAAACATTTTAAACATGAAATGTTTGCTTTATTGGTTATGTCGCTTTATACCAGTGACAATATTTAAAATCTGAGGTGATATGTTCCTTCTCCTGGGACTTTTTTGTCCTCCCTCCCTTCCCTCTTCATTCTGTCTTCACTGTCTAATCTGCCCGGCCTCTACAACCCACTTGCTAGAAGAAATGTTGTGAACGTCGATGTTTCCAAACCAAAAATATGTTTCATATCGGCTTTGTATTACGTTTGCAGGAACACACAATGCTGCGTGTTTAAACGTCGATAAATGATTGTTTAGGTTTGATAACGGTGCACTGTTAAGGTTAGAAAGATCATGGTCGGTGTTAAGACAATAACGTAATATGGTAACGCAACAACCGTAACAATGTATATTACGTAACATATCGTTACGTAATATTATAAAGTAACATAACAAGCCTACAGTCAGTAGGTTTTACCGAGAAAAAAGGTATAATCCCACGTCTACCCTGTCACTTATTTTGTGTCGCTCGGCACGACTTCTTTTTCTGTCAGTCGGGACGACGTTACGCTTCGAAAGGAAAGTTGGGTTTAGGCAACAAAACCACTTAGTTAGGTTTAGGAAAAAACATCCTGGATGGGCTTCAAATGAAAACTGACAGTTAAGTTTAGGCAAAAAAAAAAAACAGTGTTAGGTTTAGGAAAAACATCACGGTTGTGCTCATGATAACTACGTACAGCTGAGGTTTCAGCAGCAAAATAAACGTTGGGTTTAGGCAACAAAACCACTTAGTTTGGTTTAGGAAACCCATCATGAACACATCGCTTCACAACGACAATGTGGGACACGCAGTGTTGAAAACCAGTCTCCTGGTTGATAGTCCTGTGTTCGTTGGACCCATCCACCGTGAGTATTTAGTACTACGTCACTTTCTCTGACTATTGCTCAGTCACATGGATGCATTTCATTTGTGTGACCACCACAAAAAAAGAATCCTAATTGGTTCTCCATTGGCATTGTTTTTGTGCTGAGCGCCAAAAAAAAATAGACAATTCGTGTCCCTGTACGCAAAACCAATAGATTGCATTTTGCGACTATTTCACGAACTGCCGGGAGACTGTGCCGTGTTATTACATCACGTAACTCTCGTTCCACGCAACTTTCAAATACATCATTTTTAATCTATGCGAAGACCCACTGGGCTTGGCCCATAACACATTCATGGCTTCCCATGGTTGGACTTACTGCGTGCTTCAGTTTGAAAGGTTGCCCTTGTGGTAAATCTGTCTTTTTGTCGTTCGCGTTCCCTATTCTCAGGAGGAAAAAAAGCAAAGGAAGGAGCAGTCTTGCCAATTTCCTTCTTGGCCAGTCAAAAGGAGCTATCAACACTATGCACACAGGGAGAGGATGTTATTGATTCTCTAACTTTGTTCCAAACCTCGGTAACAACCGGGACTTCTCTTGACCTAATGAATCACCAAAGAGAACAAAAGAGAAGAATCACATGTGCCTGTCCTGGTTTCTTTCTTCCCACTTCGCACTCATTTGTCAGCCCATTCAGGTTATAAAACTTGGGGCTGCTCTCTGTATGGTTTGGCTGGGGGGGGGGGGACACAATGGTACCTTTTCAAAGCACTGTAACAAAAAAATAGGATCGCAAGACACGACTCAGTGGGACAGTAAATAATAAAGTAAAGAGGAGCGTCCTTCAATTGTATACTGTAATGTTTTCCTGAGCACAAACAGCATGTGGTTCGAACAGTCAACCTTGGCGTGGAAGGATTCTTCTTAAGGACGTTACTTTAGCCCCGGTCTCAATGCTTTCTTTATTTTCCCCAGCAAAAATACATCACGAACTAGTGAAACTCTCAGAGTTGTGTCCCTCGTGATGAGGTGCAGGTTCGCCATCCTCGGATCAATTGATTATATAGAACTATAAGATCAGGGTTTCCAAAGTTCTAGTTATATTTGGGCAGCACTCTAGTCAACTTAGTTTGAGCTTTATTTTGGGTGCTTTGAGGAGCAAAGCTGGTGTCCAAACACTGAACTCGTCCTTCTTGTTTACATAAAAGATTTGACACCGCTTAGCTGAGAATGTGCTCGTCAATAAAAACAAGTGCACACATAGAAACAGGTGTAGAATAATGATAAACTACACACAAATAAAACCCAATGGCAACGTCCCTCCATTTAACTCAACACAGGGAGTGTGTGACGTAACAGCAAACTGCAATAACCACAATTCATTGCATCTGGAAATGATGCCGACAGGTTATGTTGAATAATTAATGCTATTACATCAATCTGTATTTTTTTTTAACTAAAGCAGGATAATGATGTACGAGTTTAAGAGCCGGTTAATGGTGCTGAGTCATGTTGGATAACAGTAGCTTCACCCAGAAGTAAAGACTTCAGTACCTGATAAAGTAAAACTATAATCTGGTAACGTTTAACACTAAATCCCCATATTTAGCATTAATAGGCAGCATATAAATAATCAATGGTTTAACTCACAAATATAGTTGTAAGCGAATATAAGAATGTATCAATGTTTTTGTTAACAACTATAACTCCTCTTGCGGGTTCCCAAAAGTGAAAGCTGGTATACAAACAGATAATGAAGAAGTATAATATGACAAATGCCTTCATAGAAGGCAATTGCTGACAAATGCTGTATATTAATAAACACTTTGTCCTTGTAGCTGTGTTTCTACACTGCAAATAAAATGCTTGAAATTCAGTGTGACCATTGTGGACGTCATAATAAAGTGCAAATATACAGTATAACTCATATCGTGGCTGAAAAAAAAGTGTTATTTAACAAACTAATGAATTATTTAATTCAATTGAATGGCAAAATGAATGATTAATATCTATTTTGTTGATAAAATAAGTGTGCCACGACCAAGATATGGACTGAAACTCTACATAATGTTCAAATTGATTGACAGAGCTCCTAATACAAGGACTAACATGAAATAATTAAAGCTGTTGCATGTTTTCTGATGCAGTTAAATTAAGGGTTTGTTTATATTTGTAATGCTTGTATAAACAGAAGCAAAAAAAAAAAGCTCCACGCATATTTTTATCTTGAAGTTCTTACAATTTAGTTGTTGTTCTCATAGTTTTGTCCAACATGCCTATCGCTGAGAATAAGGGGAATACTCTTTCAGATAAGCCAATTTATTTGGAGGACAAAACAAGGGTGTAGTTATGTGCATTCACTTCTCCTGCTCAACAACAGATTATTACCATGTGGCTGCTCGTGTGTCTTTGCCCCCCCTCAGAATGCGTTGCAGCAATGTCACAGGGTCGTGAGATTCCAGCATTACTGTGGTGAGAACAATGTTATCACAACCTATAGCAACACTGGCAAAAACTATGACAATAATAATACCCCGGAATGATTTCTTTAATTGTATATGGTCAGAAAATGTCATCTAAAAGGCTTTTAAAATATAAATAATACTAATAATGAAAATGTACATGTTGCTGTTCCTACAGAAATAATACAAAGAAAATGTAACTTCATGTTTCAACTTTTGTAGAAAGACATTTTAATTGTAGTTAAACACAGCTGTATTCTTGTTTAACTATGCAAATATATATATTGCTTTTTTATATAAAATTGCCTTTTACATGCACTTTCTTTTCAGTGTAGTGGGGTTTCATCCCACTTTCACCCCGTCCTCTCCCTCCCAGTGTCTCACCATGATCCAGGCTGTCGTGTGCAGCCGGCTGACTCTCTTACTAATGAGAGAGTCTGTCTTTGAGACTCCCTTTACAGGCTATGGGAAAGAACAATGTGGCCCAGCCAAGATCTCAGCCAAGTTCAAAGCTCCCAATGTCAAGCGTTGGAGTCCTGCTATAAAGCCAGTCAGAGCGGCGGGGGACATATTAGATTCTAAATGCTCAGATACAGATATAGGAACTCCAAGAGAGTATGTGCTTCACTTGAATTTCCAGTGCTTAAATTAAACTCCTGGGTTTGTGGAGAGAGGAAGCTAGCGTGAGAGGCTACGTAAGTGAAAGTACTAGTTGAATGAGTTTTCTCTACTTTGTTCTGAGATGGTGGAACAAATTGACCCTCCAAAGTGATGTTTTCTTGACTGGTGTTTCCAGAGGTCTATTGCTGGTGTGTGTTTCAGAAATTTGGATTTGTGTGTTTGTTTACAGTCTCTGCAAGTAGGAAAGGGGTAAACATTGATAACATCTGTGTGACATAATGTCGTTTCTCCTTGTAGACTACTGATGATTGATTTTCTCAGTGTGTGTTGTTGTAATACTCATTACTACTGTCAGTCTTATTTAGAACCATCAACTGTATATAAGAAGTGGAGGTAGATCATTGTGGAATTTCGGAGGAGTGACGTAGAGACACAGTATACGGCTCTGCAGCGACCTGTCAATCACAGTAAGCCCGCGCTAAGACATACCCTGCCTATGATCTATTTGACTCTAAATGGACCATAATTTACTAAATGAACATCATGCTGTATTGAAGAAGACTTGAAACTAGAGATTGAGACCATAAACTCATGTTCACAATGTTTACTGAGGTAATAAATCAAGAGAGAAGTAGAGTCATTTTCTCATAGACTTCTATACAATCAGAGGTGTCGCCCCCTGATGGACATTAGAGAGAATGCAAGTTGTAAGATACTTCCACATTAGCTTCACTTGGCAGAACCAGAGGTCTGAACAGGCCTGTTAAGAACATGGGGTACAAGTGTACTTCAGCCTCTTGTGGCCAAAATGAGTATTGCAACGAAAAACATTTGCAACTTTAAAAAAGAATCCTGGCAAATGCTTTTTCTCTTCCTGTTCTTAAGTCATGAACACAGGAGAGAAATCAATTGAGACCAGACCAGATACATCTTCAGAATATCATTTTCTCACTTTCCTCTCAGGGCCTCCATATTGTTATCCATATAAGTTATTCAAATGTCTTCGATGTTCACATGTGAACATATTCTACATGTCAGAAGTGTTTTATTGTGACCAAGAATACCTTTGTGGCCATGTTTATTGTCTGATATCTCCATCAACAATAGTGAGAGATGAAATATTGAAATAACATGTAATGATTGCACATGAACTCCAGAAAGCCCTGCAGTAAAGACGGCTTCTCTTGTTATGATTTATTCAGATGTATTCTGCACGACAACTCCATCCAATCGCCTTTCTGACAAATGAGCGCCCCTCACGCTGTGATGCTTAAAAACGCTGCCACGCATTCTTTTTTGCTCCCATTCTGGATTTTCTCTCTTTTTTTTGTTGAGTTTTCTGTTTAATTTGTCTCTTTGTCTTCTCATCTTTTTTTTTCCATCTCCGCACTCTCCTCTCTCTTGTTTCTTTCCCTTGCCGAGTCTTTTGCTGGAACGTCTCGGCGTTCAGCTAGAAAGACTTCGCCATCGGGAGAAAAGTAGACTTACTGTTGCTCTTTTGAAGCATCACACAGCTTACTGCACAAGGGCACAGCTATGATCAGAGAGAAAGATAGAGAGAGAGGGGGAAGACGAGCGGAAAGTGAGAGACAAGGGGAGAGGGAATGACACGGGGGGGAAAGAGGGGGGGGGGACAACATTGCTCAGAAACATAGATATGGAGAGACAGGAAGTAGAAGGAGAAAACATAAGGAGAAACATTTCGGTATACAGTATATCAGGAAAATGAATGAGAAAATGAGGTAAAGAAAAAACGAGATCACAGTAAAAATGAAGGAGAAACTCATGCACCTGGGCAAAGAGAGAGATCGAAGGGTTTAGGATTGAGCGAGCATGAGAGAAAAGACCCCGAGGAGGGGCTCTACCTCCTCCTCACCTCCTTATCTCCTGTTCCCAGGGTTTAGGAGGAGCGCAACAGAAGACCTATAGCGACTTTATAGAACATTCACAACTCCATACCAGAGTGAGAAAAGCGAGAGAGGAAAGTAAGGAACGAGAGGTGAAGAGGAGAGGGGAGAGAAAAAGAACAAAAACAGAGGAGGATTTACGAGTAAAGAGAGATGTGGGAAGAAATGGAGGGGAGAAGAAGGCATGAGAGAACAATTTGGAGGGAACGAGAAGGATGTGTAGGTGAGAGGAGAAATAAAGAGGACGGAGAAAGGGAGGAGAGGATATAAGGGGGATGCAAAATACGAAAACCAACCAAAAAAGAGAATAAACAACAAAGGAATGGTTGAGCATTTTATTACACTTTTTTTCTTTCTAAGAGTGAGATAATAAGATTTACAGTATATCGATATCATGTGCACTGAGTGCAGCGCTGGTTAGCCTAGCTTAGCATAAAGTGTAAACGCAGGGGGAAACAGCTATCCTGTTTTTGTCCAATGTCAAACTCTTTTAATGAAACGCTCCCTAAATGCTGACGTTAGCATGCTCACAGTGACGGATTTGACATGCTGATAGTATAATGTTTACCATGTTCACCATCTTAGTTTAGAATGTAATGTGCTAACACTTGATTAGAATTGAACACAAAGTACAGCAAAGACTGATGGGAGTGTCTTTAATTTTGGAAAACAAAGCAACCAAATATAACCAAAGTACTGGACAAGATGCAACTCAGACCAGAAGATGGAGCTACATGAAAAGTAAAGGGGTCCACAAAAGGGATTACAATTCATCTTAAGTGGGACATGAATGTGTGTGAAACATTTAATTGTCAAGACCACAAAATGTCAACCTCCTGGAAGCACTAAAGAAAGAGTCACATCATAAAGGTCATGAGGATCTATCCTCTGGGTACCTGACGAGCTGCGCTAAAGCTACTACTGGGCACGTGGATAAACTGTTGGCAGCAATTTTGGCTTCATTGTCTTGCTCAAGGACACCGGAGTTCAAACCGCCGACCCTGCAATCGGTGAGGCTGTTCTCAACCGGCGTTCGTAGCCATACCACTGAAAAATAATGCGCTGTAAATCGTAGATGACGAAAACAAAAACTGCAATCTACGTAATCGTCAGCTAGACCACACACGCCCACAAATAGCGACCTGTCACCCAGGGGACTGCTGTTTGTTCCACATTGAGATTAGACGTCAATGTTGACTTATTTGTCACTTAGCCTGCACACTTCTTCAGTACAGGCAATTCCGTAGTAATTTGTACCCAAACGACAATGTTTTCACTAACCTAACTTAAATGAGTGGTTTTGTTGCCTAAAACTTACCAAGTTGTTTCCTGTGAAGAAGGAAGTTCATTTTGAAAAGACTAAATGCATGTAACGCGACAAAAGTTGCTGGCTGTCACAGGAAAACCCCCAAAAGATGATCATACGAACCGTTGCATGAGGATACATTGAATTGGTTGACAACTACCGTCAGCTCAACACTTGACGAGGAGAGCTCTCTCCAAAGAGCTCCTTGTGTCCTCTTGACTACCTACAGCAAAATGGGACCAGTGTTTGTCAGGAAAACAATTTCATGGCTGGTCCTGAGTATTTTAATCAGGTGGCACTGCAAACTGAGAACAAATAGTCCTTTTAGGGATATCAAGCAAGTCTACTCTCTACTTTTTAAGGAGGAATTATAAGAATTATAGGAACAATATCATGTTTAATGTGCTGAGGGAACAACTTCATAATGAAAGAACAATGAATGTTACATATTCAGGAAGGATTTTGCTGAGAAATATGACTGTCATTTCCAAAACATTTAAATTAAGCTTTTTTAGTTTAGTTTTTTTCGGGGTAGGGGGGGGGGGGGGGGGAACTAAATCCCTGATAATACAAAGAACTCTTGTGGAGCTATTTTCTTTTGTTACCCGACATTATCTGGTCATTCTCTTCTTGTCACTCATGAAGCAATGAATCGAAGCTGGAGTGAAACACTGTCACTTCAGCAAGCAAACAATTGCTTTCTCTGGAAAAGTACATCAAAGCATTTCGGTACCGCCTGGCTGGGTTCTGAGGTCCACACATTTCTCCATTTTATTTCTTTTAGCCATGCTGGCGGTGTGGCTGGAGAGATGGCAATGACAAAACAAAACACAAGCATACAATAACCGGTGATATATATATATATATATATATATATGTAGTTATTGAACATTTTACTGTGCAAGAAGGGTGCTTTCAACTGTTTCAATGTGGTTTTTCTGTGGGTTTCTGTTCCTGTTTTCCCAGCGTATTTGACATGAGCACCAAATACACACCTGCATTGTTGAATATGTAAATCTCTTTTTCACCCCTCTGCTTGATCTACAGATCCCTGTTGCAAGTGAAAGTTGGACTAGCTGGGTTAAATCAATGACGAATAAGAGCTTGATCGACCCGGTCCGTCTGTTTATTACATCCATTTACGTTCCACGAGCTGCGCCTCTTTGTCTTTGATTTAGCTTTTGAAAGAATTTAGATCATTCCTGAAGTCATCAATATGTGATGCTATGCAGCGTTTTTTCCAATACTCAAGTGTGTTTGTTCCCTCTCGCAATCACCTCTCAAAGCCCTCCCCACTAATAATTAACTCTCTTTGGCTCTGCAACAAATCACTATTGGTGTTTCTAAAACCGTCTTGTCTCGCAAATGTTTCACTTGTTTTAAGGGCAAAACATGTGATTTCCTCAGGGGACCATTACTGCACCGACAACCACCTGTTTACTTCAGAAACAATAGATTTCTGTCGCTTGGAACATCTGGCATCACCTTTTTAATTAACCCCAATACACGCTGGCAGGGATGTGAAATGTTCACCGCAGGACAGCAAAGGACAGCAAGGACGAGGCGTTTAGCCTGAGGGAAGGACAGGAGCTGGACATTTCCTCAGACCCACAACAACAGACAAATATATATATATATATATATATAAATATATGCAGAGAGCAGCTGGTGAAGTATTGGAGTTACAATTATAGAATGATTATCTCTGAGATTGGCTGATGTCGGGGGCTGTGTGAAAATCTGGGCCTTGATTGCGGGATAAAAAAGATAGCAAAGGAAGGATTGGGAGATTAGGGATCTGATCTGATCTGTGTGTGATTTCTACAGCCATCATCCCCCCAAACTGTAATCCGCCCAAAGTACAAAGAAGCACATTTTCATTTCAGACGTTTCCTGATGAGATTTTAAACTCATTATTTAAACGTTGGCTGCGTGCAGTCACAGGGAGGCAAAGCGCAGATACGTTGTGTACTTTCAGGTGCGGTAGTGTATGATGTTAAATGACGTTTTAGAACTGGTTGTTCTCATTGTCGCTCATTGGTTTAAACAACACAGAGTTTTGCTTTATGAGGTATTAATAACCCTTTGAGATGTACCATCTCGTTTTCAAGGGGGTCCTCAACGACAATTATACAATACAAGCACAATTAGACAAAACATTTAACAAAAAAATAAAATAGCAACAAGATAATTAAATGATGCCAAATATGACAAAAGTCAAACAACAACCAACATTTTTTTTGCAAAATTAAAATGAAATAAGAAATACAAAATCAGGAGGTCATACTCAGAGCATGCAAATGGATCATTCTTTAGGTTATAGAAAATAATTAATGTCAGTGACGGCATTGACAGTCAACATTCATTTAGATTACTTAAGTCACGCCACTTCCACAGGTTTATTTTACCCAAATTTTGACTTATTTCTAACGTAACTACCGTACATGAGTAATGCCACTTCTGTGGTTATTTTTTATCCTGATCAAACCAGGATCATTTCCTGAAGCTAAGTGAGTAATTGTGTTGCCTCAACACTGCAGTCTTGCACAGTTGCACTGATCTCTTGTAGTAAAACGCATGAAAAATAACAAACTGACTTTTCAAAAGATACGTATCACATGAGACAGACAGTAGACCCAGTGCTTGTTAACCTGTGGCTACATGTCTTTGCTCACTGCTGAAGTGTTCTCACTCCCGATTGGTCGGACCGTTGGCCTCATTTTCCTAAATTGAGGTTTAGGGTAATCGCCACAAACAGATATGTGCATATGAATCTGTAGGCAACGGGAAAACAGGATTTTGGCATCGAAAGCGCTCTGGTTCCTGTTTGTAGTCTGAGTTGTATTGACCAATCACATTCGAGCAGGCTTTGGTTGAATGCAGGTCAGTGTGGAGAGCATTGGCCAAAATGCAACAACGGAACCAACCGGCTATCATCTGACAATGATTCAGCTTTTTTATTTTAGCTTGAAATTAGTTTGTAATGGCTACTTGTGAAACAATCAGGTTGTACATGTCATCTCTCAACTCAATCTCCAGTCTTGCATCTACAGTTGCTAATCGGACTGTAGACAATGAGCAGTGCACAGAAAAGGAAGTCTCGGGCCCGTATATTCCCTGGTTACACCTTAAACCCGAGAAATATAGCCCCTTGCCTCCAGAGGCTTATCCAGCGTCAGACCGATAGCTGATGGGTTCTGAGATTGAGCTTGAGGCAGTAAACCTACTTGGTTAGGCTGAGGAAAAGATCATGGCTTTGTATCAAATGAATCTGCTTGTTACTTAACGTAGTCACGTACGCAAGTTAAGTATGTTTAGGTATCGGAGTTCGGCCTCGTCCTCTTGTATCCGTATCGGAGATCACCCAGGTGATTAAATGCTAACAGCCTTTTCAACCTACTGGTGGGTGAAGCAGGTCTAATCTAACCCATTTCCATTAGGCTGGTATATCCCATCACACACTAGCACTCTGTTGACGAGAGCCACCGTGGCCTTACCTTTGTGATGCTCTTGTCAGAAGTGCTTCGAGAGGGGGCGGAGGGGGCCTGTGAGTGAATGTAATTTGGTTTGAAGAAGGTGACAGCGGGGGCCTTCTTGACAAAATGAGTCCACAGCCATAAGTGGGGGCTTTGTTCTGACTGGACTGGAGTGGCGTGGTCAAAGGTTATTAGAGAGTTGAGGGAGAGGGGTTGAGATGACCATGGGGGGCGATGACCTGTTCAGTCTTTCATAGGTGCCAGGCTACTTGAATCAAAAGGTAAGTAAAGTAAGCAAATTCAAGAGGAGAAGAGGGGATTTCACTGTGATGAATCGCTACGGAGAAAAGGCAGCCTGGTTTCGGCAGGGGGCAACATAAAGCTGCTCCTGACTGAGGCTTCAAAACCTTTAGACCGGTTACAAGGGGTCAGACGAAGAACAGATGGCCCATCGCGTTATTAATTTACTTTCGTGTATCTGTTGTTTCTCAGAGAGTGGAAAATCCTGTCCTCTTCTTCCCTCCTTCCTGTCAACAGCAGTCAGCCACTGGGCCGTACTGTCAGGCTAGATCTGCTCTCTATCATCCTCTGTTTATCTCTGCTGTCTCCTCTCCATATCAATGCTCCATATGTAGACCTGTTCGTTTTTCTCTCCTCCACATTCTCTCATTAAAGCTCACACCGCTCTGCATTCTCTCAGTCCTTCTAAAAGTGTTTCCCCTTCATTTTTTATTCTCACTCTTTTTTTTCTTTTTGTCCTCCTGATGACTCATTCTGGTGACGGCTCTGCCCTCCTTTTTTCTCTTCAGCTGACATTTTTCTTTTCTCTTCGTTACTTTCCCTCATTTCTTTTCATTTCTCTTTTGATTTCTGTCTCTTGGCTTCGGATGTAAGATTATTTCATATAAAGAGGTTGGCAGGATGCCACATTTTATCCGTCACTGAGACACCAATCTAATTCATGACTTTGATTCCTCACTCTACTCTCATTTCTCCTACCAAACAACAACAACAAAAGTTCATGTTCTTATTTTTATCGGGACACATCCAAGTGGTGTTTTAAGTAGGTTTATCTTGTGAAAACAAATGATGTCAGCACATATTCGTTATGTGTGACCACAGAAGATCAGAAAAGACAAGGAAAAGACACCACACTGTCGAATCATTCGTGTTCAGAGCCCACAGGTGTGTGCGTGTTTTAATGATGCTGCTGCTGCTGATGTTGTTGCCAGGTGTGGGTTCGGTTTCTACATTGTGGAGGACACATTTTAAAAGCTGGGATCTGGGGTCCTCCCCCATAACATATTGAGCATCGAACACTTGCATTTCTTGCACTCTGGTGATTTTCTCCGCACCCGTTTATGATGGAAATGTCTTTATTTATGTAAAAACACTAAATTCTGGCGGATGGAATGGAACATAACGCAGTAAGGCTCTTATTGCTCAATATTTAATTTCTCTCTCCGGCGCTTAAATATTTATTCTCCTGTAGATCAACTTTTTTAATGTAATGTCATCTCTGCTGAGTCATAACACATTTAGAAAGGATTTTCTTTTCTGTCCCCTTACTGTCTTTTGTTTGGGGAAGTAACTTTTTAAAATGTACAGATGGCACTTATTCACGTCAATGTGAGAGGGGCACAGAGACAGTGACACAGAGCTACTTCAGACCAATGACTCCCAGCCACAATGCAGTCCAAACTTTTCACAAGTGCAAAAAAACTGAAGCACAACCATCAGCTCTTGCGTCCTCCGTGTCTTGCAGTGAGTACGCTATCCGCACAAGACGCAAGCCTTCAGATAGCCCCCTCCCTCTCAGCCAATCAAATGCTAGCATGCTAGTTCATCTTGGAGACGCAGCTTCTGGGAGGGCACATCCGAGTGATCTAATACGACTTCACTCCAAAGATGATGGGAACGAGTTTGAGCGATAATTGGTCAACAATTCTGCCCTCCCAAAATATGTCCCCACCAGTGGCGGGCCGTGCATTTTATACCTGGGCCTTCTGTGCTGTCCTACTACACTTGAACCATCTCCTAATAATCTCATTATGACGTGCAAGCTACGGTTATTTGTTTCTAGGTGTGTAACAATACACATATTCGTATTAAACCGTTCGGTACGAGGCTTACGAACCGAACAATATGTTTGAATAATACTAGTGCATTTGGAAAATGCAGAAGCTTAAATTGTGGGAAATATAGTGTTTTCGGTGGACTGCGCTCACATAGGAGACAACGGGCTGTGATCTTTTGAACCCGGAACAATAACAAAAGACAGCTGAAGCACCGCACGTGTCTTCAGGGAGGCTAAACTAGCTTAGTGGGGAAACAACAGCAGCTACTGATTCAAACAGGGCTAAAGCAATCGCCACACAATCCCCATTTCTCCAGACCATAATTCTTGCTTTGTAAAAGAAAACAACAGCCCAAACAGAGAATCAAATGTTCGAACCTAACCCCGCGATGACGGGATGCTTCGTCATTAACGGACAAGTCAGAATCAATGTAATTAACACAATGACAAGAACAAACTCACAAGAACCAGTCACATATATTTATATGACAACAAAGCAACAAATCAATCCAGCAACACTGCAGCGCTAGAGCATGAGCCATTCATATTATTCATAGAAACGACACGATAGACAAATTAACACAGTAGTAACGCTACTGCAGATGTAAAAAAACAAAAGCAGTTCACTTACCAAAGCTGCTGTTCACTTAAAGACAAAGTCCATCCTCCTTTCTTTGTTAACAAAGTCAGTAACTCCCAAATCCATTCCTCCTCCTCCTTCAGCCATTGCGTGTTAAAAAAACAAAGCTAGGTAAAAAAAAAAAAATGAATCTACACCAAGCAAAACGCTAAAAATGTCATAACTTCTCTTACATATGTTTCAACCTGAACTCTTACTAAATACTAAGATCTGCTAGCTAGCTTTCTGTTTGACAAAAGTCACGCTGGCCCACTGACCAATCACAGCGCACGTTAATGCAGACGCACTTAGCAGGCTACCAGAGTACCACTGGCACGTCAAAGAATACGCCCAACATGTCAAACTAAAGATCTGATTGGTTGAAGACTATGACAATCAACAATATTGTCCCCATTTACTTAAACTGCAAAGGCTCTCTAGCGGGCATCGGGCCTCTCTCCTTACATAGAGAAATAGGGGCTGAATCTGATTGGATAAAAGCTCTACTTAAAACAAGCTGTGCTGGAAGCAGAGCAACAGAGGACGACAGGAGCTGTGCAATGAGACAATAAGCTAATGGGAAAACAAATTATAATACATGTTTATAATATATTTTTGAAAATGTATTAAATTATAAAATAGTTATAACTCTGTGATTCTGTTTAGGCCAGCAGAGAAGGCTGAGCTGGCCCTGACGGCCCACCACTGGTCCCCACCCTATGTATATGTATACCTACACCCAGTGGCGGCTGGTCCATAGAGGGCGCTAGGGCGCCGCCCCCCCTAGAGCTACAAAAAATAAAAATAAAAATAAAAATAAAATAAAAATAAAAATAAACTATACAAATTGTCTATATTTGTGTTTTTGAAACATGGAATCACCCAGTAATATGTGTAAAATATGATATCTGCGGTAAATATATGCTTTTCCTGCTTGTCCTCTCTGCCTGTCTGCTCTTCCTCTCTGTGTGTGCACGTCTCAGCTGGCTGGGGCGCTGGAAAAACTGCCCCAAAGAGGCGGGTCTATAAAGCAGTTTAGCCAATGCTGAGTAAAGATATAAATGAGTGACATACAATTCAGCCAATCAGCGTCCTCAAATAGATTCAGCTTGGGGCAGTTTTTTTCCTGCCCCAAGCTGCGCGTTCTCGTCAGGAGAAGTCTCTACAGGAGAGCGCCAGTGTGAGCACTACTCCTCCAAGACCCGTTTGAGAGGAGAACTGAGAGGAGAAACTACTGAAAGAGCTGATCCCAGATCAGCCTGACCTCACAATCAGACAGCAGACTAGCAGGAAAGAGAAGCAGTACATGAAGCTTCTCTACTAGCTGTACACCAGACAGGTTTGACTAGCTGGATGACGTCATGATAATAACTTATTTATCTTTTTAAAACAACTGGGACAGAACCAGCATGGACAGTTAGGGAGTGAGGGACATGAAGCACCTGTCTGAGAAATGGATATATAGTTATATATATATATATATATATATATATTATTATATATATATATATGTGTGTGTGTGTGTGTGTGTTTTATATTATAGTGAATATTATTATATGACATATATATTATTATATTATACAGAATATTATATGATATATATATTATTATATTATACAGAATATTATATGATATATATATTATTATATTATACAGAATATTATATGATATATATATATATTATTATATTATACAGAATATTATTATATGTTATATATATTATATTATACTGAATTCCCTGTGAGGGTGACTAAAATAAGATGTCCTGACGTGTTTGTGAAAGTGTTATTTACTGCTTTTTTTCGTGTTGGAATAAATGTTAAATATTTAACTGCAAAGTAGTAATGCGCGTTTGATACCTTAATTTGTTTGCATTAAATCATTCTGGGATGTTTGCTGAAATTGATTGGATGTGGCACAGCCCTACCAAGAACATTTTCCACCAGCCGCCACTGCCTACACCCTTGTGTTGTTGGATCAAACCAGCAAATAAACCCAAGCAGTTTGGACTGACACATACAGTGTGTTAAAATGGCTGAAGATAATAACTGTACATTACTACAAGACTGCAGCCTCAGGTGTAAATGTGCTCCATGTCCACCTGACACACTGTGTCTGCTTATACGTTCTCATTTGAATTTGAGACATATGCCAGGTGGAACGGCTGCTCCGGTCTGGCAGCTGGCAGAGTGGAGGCGACACA
Source organism: Leptoclinus maculatus (assembly GCA_032191485.1). Taxonomy (NCBI): domain Eukaryota; kingdom Metazoa; phylum Chordata; class Actinopteri; order Perciformes; family Stichaeidae; genus Leptoclinus; species Leptoclinus maculatus. The sequence continues at coordinate 22,162,529 of JAVDOI010000011.1, read as the reverse complement.
CAGTGGGCAAGTGTGTCTACTCTCCGCTAACGGACCTCCTGTTGTGCTCGTGGCCATCGTCCGTACTGAGTCTGACAGGCTGAAATTGGTGTGTGAGTACGAGACACCAGCTGTGACTCCTCCAATTGTCCCTCTGACACTGGCGCTGCCCGAACTGGTTTGTCTCCATGTTCACGTTGCTGCGCTGAAGCGGCAAAGCATCACAGCCACACACATATTACAGCGTGCAGGAACATACGCATCAACCCAGCACATTTTAAAATAAGATCAGCAACTAAAATGAAATGTAACCGTATGTTATGTATCGACATTTTTATATCTATATCTCATACACACTTGTGCTTTCCTTCCTCACTCGTCCCTGTTTTCAGCAGGTCGCCAGGTTCAAGCGACTATTTGTTTCTGTTTCCTTCCTGCTTCGATAATTCACCGTGTCAACAAACAAAATTGATTGTGACGATAGGTGCAGATGCAATTAGTGTGACTGACACCCTGCTGAACCTGCAGCCATTTAGAAGATGATGCAACAATCAAACACGATAATAAATGAAGACGAAGTGGTGCGAGACGGACCCTGCAACTCTGAAATGCCTCCCGGGCAGATGATGGTGTGGGAACCACACCCACTGAGCTCACAAAGCCCGATCAGATCCCTCTACACCGAACACCTGCGGGCCCTCTTAAGGTTTGTAGTGGTTAAACTGACAGCATTTAACATTTGAAGTACATTATTTCCTCTGTATGTCTCTCATACTCTCAATCCACACCGGAGGGAGGAATAAATTCCTCTCGCCTCTGGGTCGGAGCACCAGAGAACAAAATCCCCCCCACCACCACCACCACACACACACACACACACACACACACACACACACACACACACACACACACACACACACACACACACACACACACACACACACACACACGGAGTAAAGGAAGCACAATTTCCTGCCAATTTCTACTCGGTCTGCCAATACCTATCGGGTTTCACTTGACAAGTGTTGTTGGTGATCTGGTTTCAAACAAACATCTTGATTCAGGGCCACAAACCAAGAACTATGTTACCTAATTGAGAGGACAAGACACTCCTGATCAGAGTCACATTCGAAGATCGATATTAATTTTGATGAGATCTATTTAGCCTAGCTTAACACAAAGACTGGAACACAAAAGTAAATTGCTAACCTTGCCTGGACGGGAGTGAGAGGAGATTGGTCGTGAAACAGTCAACAATTTTGATCTTAAAATCTCTGCTGGTACACGAGAGGAAAACGGAGAGAGGAAGCTGGAGTGGTGTAAGCGGTGATCCATTCCAAGCCAAACTGGCCGGTGGTCATAGAGTTTTTACACACGCCCCTCCAAAGTTAAACTGATACTCGCTTTTGGCTCGGACATTTTTATTTAGTACGTCATGAAGTGTTCCAGTCGACCTAGGCTTTGTCTGGCTGGTTTGTGTTTTGATTCAGTGCAGTGGTGATGATGCAGATACAAAAAAACTTATTTCAATCAGGAGAGACTAGTGAATGATTAGTAGTTAACATTTATTATGACAGATGCTGCGTTAATGAATTACACAGAAATTCGTTGGCGCTTGAACTCGACGAGGAGATTTGTGATGGAGTTGTGATTGCCCTGAGCGGCAACAATATAAATCCCCCCGTGGAGTCCAGACACTGGTGGTGATGGTGGCTGATGAGGTTGATGAGTTGATGAAGCTCATGAATCTGCGGAGATGGGGAGGTGGAGGGTTGCGTAACAGCGGCATGAACGTACTGAAGGTAGAGAGACAATCCTATTTAAAGAGAGACAGCAGCAAGACGATAGGCTAGCGATGTCCTCGTGTTGTTGTGCTATTGGCTAGAGAGACCAGCTGATCTAGACAGCTGATATCATGATTGACAGCCCCAAACAATAACAGCCAGTGTGCCTGCATGAGGAGTGATGCAGATGTGGGCTGAGGCATGCAAGAGTCTTCCTGTCTGAACTTATGCTAGAGCTACATTTGTGTTAAAATGCCTCTCCGTCTCAAAGTCCCAGGCTGAATTTCAGTCCCAGGCGTTCCTGGGTGAACGCTACATCTTTGACCACAGACAAGAAACTTCCTCCATTCATATGACTAAAGTTCCATACCCGATGACAACCGATCCATCTCCATGACAACTGTACAAACTCCGATTGTGATGAAGAATATAAAGCCCAGACCATTCTTTTCTGATCCCACCGTGTGCCCAAGTGTACCCTGGTCTGACCACGGAATTACCAAAAGTGAGTTTGGCACACTCCCAGCGCACTTGACTGCGATCTGACCGCGCCGCGAAGGCAAAGAAATCTAAAAAAAACAACTGTGGGCAGAGAAAGCACACAGTCAGCTGCTGATCCTGAGGACAGACAGGATGCACATCTGAACCATGACTCATAGTTCCACCACAAATTAGCCTAGCAGTCCAGCGGACTTGTCTGTAGCTCAACAATTTGTTTTCTTTTCAGTTTTCAGCAGCAGCTGAGCTCGTTACCGGTTTAAACATCCTCGTCATATGGATCATACTGTTTATTAGCGCATTCACATCAGCTGTCGCGTGCAGGCAGGTATGAAGTCATAGCCTCGATATAGTTGGGCTTTTTCTCTGCGTTGAGCGTGTGAAACGTGTCAGTTGAGGGAGACTTAAAGTGAGTCCAAAGCAGTTTTATTCACACGTTATAGCAACTGATGAATCCCTTTGGAGTTTGTTCATGGTAGAGTTACAATAGTGCTCAGATGGCCAAATACAATATATTTAAGTCATTGTGGCTTTTATGTTTTTATGTCTTATGTAAAACAGGACATGATAATGTGTAGAGGTTTTTCTCCAAAAACGAATGTTGTAAAACTTAAATAATACACTCTCCCTGCTCTCTGAAACATGTATTAAGGATGAATCATACATGTATTAATGAAACATAGGCTATTTAGACATTCTAAATAGATCTGTAGTTTAAAATGTGGTATAGACACTTACTATGAGGGAATTCTTGGTCCGGGTCAAAATTTACCCGAACCATACTGTGAAGGCATTAAATATGAACAGTATGTAAGGGTTAAATAGAACCCGCAATCACTTCAGGCTGTTTGGTATCACATGCTGCCCCTTCACTGACCAATACACACTAGACAGCCTCCAACCTCCTCATGCCGTTTCTTTTAACTGTGCTGCATCCCTCTCTGATGTACATATACTGCCCTGTGGATACTTATATCACATATACCTTTTTCACACACACGCCTCTATTCATCTCACTATCTCACGTTCACGACATACAGCAGTGTTACGATGTTCTCTGCAATGCAAAACTAGCCTGCAGCGTGGACCGAACTCTGCCTCCGAAAACGTTGCATGTGATATTCTAGATCACAAAGCCGTGTGTGTGTGTGTGTGTGTGTGTGTGTGTGTGTAAAGGTGTGGCGGCGGTGCCAAATATATTTTCACTTCCCTCCCTGTGTTAGTGGGGGGGCAGTTTCCTGCCGCGTGTGTTTGTGTGTCGGGACCCGGTGCGGACGTCCGCTGTGTATTTGAATCAGTCACAGCACACTGCCTCCCAACGCAGCTGAACATCCCTTCTCACGGCCCAGCGGCGAAAACAGCCAATTCTGAGATGGCTGCCGTCTCTGCCTTTTCATTTTAGAGTCCCCCTAATAAAATAAGGATGAGAGATGGAAAACATTCTGAGGTAAAGATAGCCACGCGGATTGAGTGAATTCACCCAAAGTCTTTGTATCTGATACTATTTATTTGATCACAAATACATGTTATTAATGAATCAATGGTTACATGACTTAAAACTAGGTTCACTTTAAAGAGGCCTCCCATTAAAACAGGACAGAATTGTCCCCACACACACACAATGTAAGAATGACTGAAAAAGGCAGCATTATAGAAACGCTGTGGTAATGATTACTTTAGCCAGCTGGACAAAAAAACCAATCTCTTCCCAACAGGCCTGTTTGGTTTGCCCTTCTCTGCTTTGCAATGAAGTTTGACCCACTTTGTGCTCGGGGTGACGGGTGCCACTCCTCACTGTATTCCACTGATCACTAAATACATTGAAATAAGTGGTTATTTTCTGTAATACTAGCAATCTTTCTATTGATTGTTGGCACTGGTAGCCATGGTTATGTATTTATCGGTACGTTCCCACTCCCAACATGTCACAGCAGCTTAGTCAGTGACCTTTAAACTGTGATGCTCTACGTACCCCTCTAGCGTCAGTTTTCCAAGTGTCAATTTTCGATTGTTACACGCATACACTGTCTTTACAAAGGAAACAACTTGTTTTAGCAGTCTCCTGGGTGAAAGTCCTTTGTTTTTATCCCACGTCACCTGATTTCCTTCTTTACTCCACGCCATAACTACGGCCATGTAGAGCGTCGCGGTTTGACGCGTAGGGCCAGTGACCAAGCTGCCGTATTTGACATGGAGAATTTGCACTGTAGTTGTGACAGGCATCACCAAAATTACTACATATTCCAAAAGATATTTAATCTTCTATTCTATTTTCTTACAGGGTTTTGTACTACTGGATGGTTTCCCCCTGCTTCCAGTCTTGAGCTATGCTAAGCTAATAGTTACAGCATTGAAACTCCCCCTAAAAAGAAAAAAATAATACTCATTGCATTTTAGTATATGTACTGATTTACCAAACATGGTAATCAGTGAGCTTTACAATGCTGGTGGGCATTTTTTACTTTTTTTAAAGAGAGCCAAGCCAGCTGTTTTTCTGTGTTTCTAGTCTTTGTGCGACGCTAAGGTTAATCGCCTCCTGATAGCAGGGAAACTGGCAGGTAATAGAGATGAAACAGAGGAATTAAAGGGTTTTTTTTCATCATGGGTCTACAAAAGACCAATGCCAGTCCTCATAAATACTTCACAGACACACACAGCCAGACTCTGACACATCCCCTGCCCCGCGAAGGCCAATTAAGCAGGCACTCTCCTTTGGCTTTAACTAAACTCTCACACACACATGGACACACACTCTCTCTTTCCTTCTGTGTGTCTCCATCACTCTCTCTGACAGATGGGGACAGATGGACATGTGTGATGGCTGATAAAGAAAGGTAGTCTCACTCCCTCCCCTGAAGGAGCTCAATGAAGATTGATGGTACCACTTAACTAAACACACACACACACACACACACACACTCAGATTAATAGTCAGGCTCTTGAGAACTCTATGGAGAGTGTGTGATTGCCAGAAGTCTGCAGAACACAGCAAACTTAAACTACCTTTGACTGGGACATTATTGTCTGTCGTCTGTCTGTCACCTCTGAAGCTCAAGGTAAAAGCTGTTGTGTCCTCATTGAGAATCAAACCCTGAGGGTTGAGCTTTTTTTTTTAAATTGAACTTTATTCAGCTTCATTCAACTTCCGGTCCATGCATGTCCTCGACATCAGCTGTCAATTTTAAACTTGCGATCCTTTACCTCCTGGTTTTAGACTTGGTCAGGATATGATATGGATCGTAAGCCGGCCAATAATATCCTTGTATGATTCCGACGATATCAGGTTACTGATCATCCGTGAAAAGCTTTGTCTTCTCTACATTAAACAGTCTCTGTTATTTCTGTACTGAGGTGCAGGTGTATTCTCAGTATGAGACTTTGAGAATTATGGCTGCCCTGGCTGATCCAATTTTTGTTTTAATTCCATTTTTGACTATTTGTTTGCTTAATTTTACAACGTACAGTGCACATTCTAGGCCTGCGCTGAAGTTAGTGAAGCAGTTCAGATATGTTTTACAGCCAAATAGCTTGGCTTTAAGAGAATAAAAAGTGCTAATAATAAACTGTGCTTGAAACATGCAGTTTGCGGTATTTGGCGGCATCTAGCGGTGAGGTTGCAGACTGCGACCAACTGAAACTTCTGGCGTGTGCCAAGTGTGTAGGAGAACTTTGGTGGCTGATGTGAAAATAATGAAATAATTAAAATGATCTGCAGCCAGAGTTTGTTTGTCAGTCCTGGGCTACCTTAGAAACGTGGTGGCCAGCTCCGTGAAGAGGACCCGCTCTCTATGTGGATTTTTCTGCCAATAGATCCCCCCACATGCTACACACTGTTCCTTTAACGTCGCCTTTGATATTTTGTACTGTGTCCGACAGTCATTTCTATAATATCCATAGAAATTATGTCAGTGCGGCAATGACAAGACTAGTCAGACAAAACAATGTTAGATTAAGGAAACGATCATGCTTCGGGTTATGATAAGTACGTTTCTTGCGTAAAGTCATAATATAGATCATATTATGAAGTTTGCATCAAACATAAATCCATAGGCTACCTGATTCTTACACAGCTGTGTGAGCAAATAAACCACGAGGTCAAAATCATAAATGCTAAGACAATATCAGCCTCCAAATGCAGTCTCTTAAAGCTTTATTCTGACTTCCTGTAGACTTTTTTTTGGGCAATGTAATATGTGCATTAGACATCAGTGGCAAATATTAAAAAGTTGTTTTAGCGATGTTGCCCAACCGGCAAAATATGACGAGTAGGGAATGCGATCATGTTGGCTTTTATATTCACACTCTCTCCTGGCGAATTCAGGTCTAAGTAAAAAATGTGTAAAGATTTTACACTGGAGCAGACAGATCGGTTGCATTTCCACCCCAAGGTGTTCTACGGGGGGACAAGTCAAAGTACTACAGCTTTAAGGTTTCTGGATGGCAAACGTTTGCCACTTCCGAGAGCCTAAATTCAACTCTACCCAAAATTGGGTTTTCTTTTAGGTGGGATAGTCTAAAGCAGCAAAGACTCAACCTGAGATACAGTGGGTACGGAAAGTATTCAGACCCCTTTACATTTTTCACTCTTTGTTTCATTGCAGCCATTTGCTAAAATCAAAAAAGTTCATTTTATTTCTCATTAATTTACACGCAGCACCCCATCTTGACAGAAAAAAACAGAAATGTAGAAATTTCTGCAAATTTAATAAAAAAGAAAAACTGAAATATCACATGGTCATAAGTATTCAGACCCTTTGCTCAGTATTGAGTAGAAGCACCCTTTTGAGCTAGTACAGCCATGAGTCTTCTTGGGAATGATGCAACAAGTTTTTCACACCTGGATTTGGGGATCCTCTGCCATTCTTCCTTGCAGATCCTCTCCAGTTCCGTCAGGTTGGATGGTGAACGTTGGTGGACAACCATTTTCAGGTCTCTCCAGAGATGCTCAATTGGGTTTAGGTCAGGGCTCTGGCTGGGCCAGTCAAGAATGGTCACAGAGTTGTTCCGAAGCCACTCCTTTGTTATTTTAGCTGTGTGCTTAGGGTCATTGTCTTGTTGGAAGGTGAACCTTCGGCCCAGTCTGAGGTCCAGAGCACTCTGGAAGAGGTTTTCTTCCAGGATATCTCTGTACTTGGCCGCATTCATCTTTCCTTCAATTGCAACCAGTCGTCCTGTCCCTGCAGCTGAAAAACACCCCCATAGCATGATGCTGCCACCACCATGTTTCACTGTTGGGATTGTATTGGGCAGGTGATGAGCAGTGCCTGGTTTTCTCCACACATACCGCTTAGAATTAACGCCAAAAAGTTCAATCTTGGTCTCATCAGACCAGAGAATCTTATTTCTCATAGTCTGGGAGTCCTTCATGTGTTTTTTGGCAAACTCTATGCGGGCTTTCATATGTCTTGCAGTTAGGAGAGGCTTCCGTCGGGCCACTCTGCCATGAAGCCCCGACTGGTGGAGGGCTGCAGTGATAGTTGACTTTGTGGAACTTTCTCCCATCTCCCTACTGCATCTCTGGAGCTCAGCCACAGTGATCTTTGGGTTCTTCTTTACCTCTCTCACCAAGGCTCTTCTCCCACGATTGCTCAGTTTGGCTCGACGGCCAGGTCTAGGAAGAGTTCTGGTCGTCCCAAACTTCTTCCATTTAAGGATTATGGAGGCCACTGTGCTCTTAGGAACCTTGAGTGCTGCAGAAATTCTTTTGTAACCTTGGCCAGATCTGTGCCTTGCCACAATTCTGTCTCTGAGCTCCTTGGGCAGTTCCTTCGACCTCATGATTCTCATTTGCTCTGACATGCACTGTGAGCTGTAAGGTCTTATATAGACAGGTGTGTGCCTTTCCTAATCAAGTCCAATCAGTTTAATTAAACACAACTGGACTCCAATGAAGGAGTAGAACCATCTCAAGGAGGATCAGAAGAAATGGACAGCATGTGAGTTAAATATGAGTGTCACAGCAAAGGGTCTGAATACTTATGACCATGTGATATTTCAGTTTTTCTTTTTTAATAAATTTGCAGAAATTTCTACATTTCTGTTTTTTTCTGTCAAGATGGGGTGCTGCGTGTACATTAATGAGAAATAAAATGAACTTTTTTGATTTTAGCAAATGGCTGCAATGAAACAAAGAGTGAAAAATGTAAAGGGGTCTGAATACTTTCCGTACCCACTGTATCTGGATTTTCAACAAAAGAAAAAAAGGTTTCTTGTGACACAGCTATTCAATTTCATCAAAAACAATTACAACCACGATAATCCACGAGCCCATCGTGTTGTTTGCTACAGCCAAAGACCTAGATATTTCTCCGGCAATTACAAAAAGAATACCTCAGGCTGGACTTTTGGGAAACTTGTTGGAAATGTACCATCCTCAGGGAAGTTCAGCGACATAGGGCGAACAGAAAGCCTGGAGCAGGATGGACCACTGGGATCTCTGTGTCCTTTAGAATAGAATTGTGACGATATGACCTCTATAAACTGGAAGTTGTGTGGAATAAGTTTTGATTAATTACAGCCAGCAGCTTGGTGTGCACAAAAGCACAGATGTCCTGGTAGTTATTTCGGTAAAGACTGATGCAGGGTGTGTTAGATTTCATCACTGTACCCAAATTGGATGTGCTGCTACAGATGGAAGTGACATACCTGAGCTGGTGCCTTTGAATGGTGATACATGATGAATACAAAACAACAACAAAAAGGCAGAACCTCAAACTTTTGAAAAGTTGAGGGATTTTGGTAAGAATCAACCCTTAATCCAGCCCAGTACAGGCTCAGATTGACTTATTTCAGTATGTTAATCACACAAAACATTTAAAATGTTGATGCATAAATGTGTTTAATGTGTACATGATTTATGTCAAAGAGAAACAGGTGGTACCAATTCATTATATCAGTCATTTTGTCTGCTTTCATCACGTTTAAACACAGGGTTCTCTCCATCCTGATGGACTGTGTTTGAGTTTTTCTCAGATCAAACTTTTTATTAATTATCAATTAAAATGTAGTTATTGTCTCAGACCTGCAGAGCAGTAAATATGAAGCCTCCATTATTGATTTGTTTGGCCTCTTGCGGTCTGCAGAAACAAAATGCAAATACAACACTGTCCCTTCTATCCATCACCTTTTCAGGTGTTGCTTATTGACACATCCAGCAGATATGGACTCAACATTTGCATTCATATGGAGTTTTTCTGACGACCTAGCGAATCTAGGTTCAATATTGACTCCCTCTTTGCTCTGTTTTGGTCTCTACCACTCCTCAGGGGAATATCTGACTCTTGAGCTGCTAAATCACCAACTTTGATGCATCGCTGAAGAGGGGATGTTAGGTTGTGTGCAGTTGATTTATTAGCAGCTGCTTGCATCTGGAAACGAAGCGGATGAGAGCAGTGAGAGTGAACCCAAACAGTACAGCTGTATGTTGTAAAACCAAAGCAAAAATGCTCCGTATAGAGATGAGGGAAACTACAGAGTTGTGACAGTGTTCCAGGACAACATACGTATAACATGTAGTCATTTGATTCATAGTTGATATAAAAAATGTATTACAGCAGCTTTAACTTATAACAGAGGGTGCTGATTTGTCATCTGATGAGAAAAGACAATGATCCGAGGTTCATGAAACCTTTTCTAAGTCAGCTAGTGTGACCAGTTTTAGTTGTCACAACCCAGCTCTAGACCATGACAAAGTAGGAGACAATATGATAATTTAGGTAAATCATTGAAGAAACATCAAAAGACATTGGGAATTGTACATCAGTGGCCTAGTGTCAGTAGTATAGGCGGTGAGAATTGTACTAATGCCAGCACATAACCAGAAGAGTGCCTGCAGGGAAAGAGAGAGTAATGGAGCCCTGGTTGTATTGGCCAGAAACACCAGGCCCAGGTGTTACCAGGGCGCACTGGTGGCCAAGCTGTCAGCCACACAGTGAGGTGAATTATAAGACACACTGCTGAACAGGCAACAGCAGGGGTCGCCAAAAATAAGACCCCGTGGTAGGAAAGCTATAACACAAGGTAAATGCTCAGCATACAGTAATAACTTTCCAATATGTTTTGTTTTCATTCAGTCTGGTTCTGTTGACACACTGTTAGATATCATGGGACTAAACAATTCATTTCCATGTCATTACTTCCATTTTGCTTATACTGTATTGGCAATCTAACAGTTTTGTATAGAAGTTTTATTTCAATTATTCTTAAATTGCCAGCAACATTAGAAAAAAAACGTTTTTAGAAAGTTATACATTTTGCAGTTCTGAAAACTGCAGATACTCTTCACAAAATAGAGGGATGGGTGATGTGAGTTAAAGGCAGAGGGAATGACCTGAACCTGAACCAAAAACAGAGTTATCACAACAAGGCATCTGTCCCAGTCTGCCGAGGCACCAGGCACCACTGCTCCTCTGAAATGACAGAATGAAGCCACAATGTGCATTTCATTAGTCCTCTCTGCCGTGTGTGTGTGTGTGTGTGTGTGTGTGAGAGAGAGATAAAGAGAGAGTGAGTCACAGGTTAAGTAATGAGGGACAACTGTTTTACAAAAGGCTACGGTGCATTAGGCTGTGGTACCTGTCACTTTTTATTTTAATTGATTTAAGGAGGTGAATCAGGACGATGACAAGTTCGTTCTGTAGCATTCTGAGCAGGTGTGTGTGTGTGTGTGTGTGTGTGTCACACCAAGCCTACAGCTTTGAAAAGTGTCCCCCCTCTCCCAGTCACAAGGAACAGACAAACAGGAAACGAAAGAAATAAAATGCTGGAGGACAAGAGGACTCAAGAGAAATAAAGACGGTTTTATGTCTTAGTGAGAGATAGAAAGACGGAGGCAAAAGAGACGGCGAATTTCAACAGCAGCCATAATATCAGCGGGATATCTAATTTGCCGTTAAGATAAAGACAGATGCCGCCTTGCTCCTGGTGGCGTTTTCCCCCGTTGCAACAACAGCCGGTGGCTGAATCAAATTAACATCTCCTCCAACTTGGTGTCCCCACAAGCACAAATCAAGGTGCTGAATTGCAAACAGGACCAGAGCAACAGAGCAAATCAATGCCGCCAGGCCCTCGAGTGTGTGTGTGTGTGTGTGTGTGTGTGTGTGGTTAAAAGCACTCTCCCCATTATTTTGTTTCCAATGATGCTGCATATTCCAAATGAATGGCCAGAGACAGAGGTAGGGACAAGTACAAAGGGTTTAAGTGAGGTCCTGGCTAAAATCGGCCTTACTAAAGGACAGCTAGTGCTCTTAATATTTATTCTGTCCAAACCCAGTCGGCAGAAGAAATGATGGCATTGTACGTTTCTGCAAACCACGGTATACGTTGTATGTGGACGGTTCTAAACCAATACGTTTCACATCAGCCTCGTATCGCTCTTACAGAAACGCACAATGCCACGTGGTTAACGTTATGATGCTTAGGTTCAGCCAACACAACTACTTGGTAAAGGTTAGAAAGATCATGGTTTGTGTTGTGGCTATCTGGTGGAAATCAGGGGGATTCAAGTCAACGTTTACTTTTGGTTTCACATGCGACTCGAACAATGGCCTCCTGGGTGAAAGTTTGACCCACCCACCCTTAGCGGACTTTGTGGCTTGTTACACTAGTTATCATACCGCATAACTTTCAATAACGGCCGTTTGATACACTATGTCACTTGCTCTGAACAAATGCAAAAAAAGTCCACATTTAACATATACTGTCTGTCCATATACACATACGCAGCGTGACAGTAGAGTTTACCCACGAACATCAGGGACATCAAAGAGAAGAGAGTAGCCATGCAACATTTGACTAATGGTGATATGCAGTAGGTCAAATTCAATGTCAAACTGCTGCAAATATTGTTTTCATAATAAGGTACAATGGCATGGAGGAGTGCTAGAAACGGCTGTGAAGAGTTGTCACAGAGTACAGCATGTGGCTGCTGGTGACTGTGGAAGTCGTCTCTGTCTTTGTTGTTGTGTGACACAGCAACAGACCCCTTTTTGAAGTCGCTGCCGTCAAGTCTGTGTCTGCGCTTCCTCTAATTGTTTGCTGCAGAATGAGGAAACAGAAAGATGAAAGAAGGGAGTAACAGGATTTTCATCAGAGGCATTTTATGTAAATAAAGTGAATACAGGCCAACACATTGAATCGCTAAGGCTCACAGTAAAAAAAGGCCTTTTTTTTATCAAATGAAACGCGCTCAAGTCAGCATTGTCCACCTCTGTTTTTAAAAGATGCTGTAGTTTGAATACATATTGATTGTGAACTGATCAATACAGCTGGTTGTGTATGAGTAACACGTAACCTGAGCTGATTCAAATGCAAGTGTTTCGATTATTGTTGCTTTTGGTATCTCTCTTCAAAAACCAACCAAGTCCTAACATTAACAAAATGAGGGCTAATTATGAAACATGGACTATTGGGTTCATACCATCATCCAGAGGTGCACAGACTGTATACTTGCCAATCACACGTCGGCGAAATTAACCTGGTTTACTACAGCTGTATGAACCCAAAATAAACACGAACGTTGTAGCTGCTCCATCAACACAAAATAATGTAATCTACGCATAAATACGGCAGCATTATTGATGTTTACACCATGGACAGTTAGAGGTACTGAGCGCTGGGTGATCCAAAGACAGCTACAATGTGAGCGCCACGCTGATAGGCTTCCCTGATACAGCGTCACCAAAACTCCTCGCTCGAGTTGAGATAGTTCGCAAATTTGCACCGCATCATCGCCGTCTTTGCATTGACACTGTACGTAATCGCACCGCGCGAAAAGTTTGCTTCCCTTTTAGTGTGAACCCACAGGAAAGACAGTGTCTACAACTTGTAAGCCAACAAGCTCCATCCAGTGATGAAGATTGTGAAATATGAGCAACTAAATGGCCCTTGAGTTGAGATTGTTGGTCAACTGCAAATATGGGCAGTTTTACAAGGAATTAAGAAACAAACAACTTTGTCTTGCAAACAAGGTCACTGGTTAGCTTTTCCCCCCGATTGTCATGGAGATGGATCTGTTGACATGCAAGCTCAGTGGCTGTTATATCATCGATATAACTTTAGGACTTCTCATCTGTGTTGGCTGAAGAAAACTGTCCTTTGTGCCAAGACAGTGACCAATTAATTCCAATATTAAGTATTATATCTATTATAACTTATATTGGAATTTCCAATGTAAGTCATATCGGATATAACTCACTAAGAGCTTTCGCAAAGAAAGCATTTCTGGCTTCTGGTTTTGCTCCCTGCTCGTATGAATGGCATGAGAATAATTTAATGGTATGGCTCTTAGGAACTTTTTGAATTTGTTGGACCTATATATCAAATCTGTTGACACCAAGAGTCATTTCAGGGTGTCTGTGATGCTCACACAAATGTATTCATTGTTTTACAGCCATTTCTTTTGCCATGATTGTGCATGGTGGGAAAAGTCTTTTTGAGTAAGTGCGTGTCACGTGACCTGCAATTCCGAATGTGGCCTCCGTCCTCTGATGAAGACCATGTGATCCAGTTGAAATACCCAGATAAAGCAGGTAAGTGAACCTTGAGTCTGAATTATTTTGTGAAACTACTTTTTACATGCTTAACCTTTTTTATGTTGCAGGGACTTTTATACTGAAACAACACAACCAATGTTGGTTTTTGTTGAAAATAATACCTGTAAATTCCTCATGGAAATGGATAATGAAACAGTAATAATTGTACATTTTCTATCAATAATAAAAGACTCACATCTGCCTGAGGTGGATAAGTGTTTTGTCTATAAATTAGTCCATAAACAGTAATGGATGCAAAAAATTGGTCCACTTACAACGCCCATGTCAAACCTGCTCCCCTTCCAACTGCAAAAAACTCCACTTTATGACCCTTAGTTGGTGTATTAAAGTGTTACAAAGGGCATTTCATTCTTATGGCCTTTGGTATTTGGTACTTTGACATTTTGGCCAACCCTAGCTGACATTTAAAAACAAATGACATAATACTAATCCAATCCTTTTTTTTCCGTATGGAGGCCTATCTATTCACTTCAACTGTGGTGAAACACATTTACGTAACTTGTTTTATTTTCGGTGGCATTTCAGGAGCTCGCCGAGAGTTCCCCTGACAGCTGGACAGAAACAGAACTAGTGACAGAGAGGGGACAGTCAGTGTGTTTCATTTTCAACCCTGCCTTGTTCATTTAGCACTAGGATGCCTTAGTCTTTCTTCCATCTCTGCTCTGTCACAGCCTGTCCCCACAGCTTCCGTCAGCGCCGGGTTCATCACTGGGACAGGGCTGAAATGAGAATCGTATGAAAAATAAGGTTTCTCCTGGCACGGACTCAAGACGGGGGCAAAACGGGGACACCAGACAGAAATATTAGTCAACAGAGGCAAAAAAATATATATACAACTAGTTTTTTCAAGGATGAAGGAAAGAAAGTTTTTCTCTGACTGATGATGTGGCTTCTTTGAAATTTGAACTGGCTTTTAACATTTTGGGAGGGTCGAGAGGAAATTCAGGTATGTTGGGGAAAGATACAAAATTGACAACAGCCTGTCATGTGTGACTTTATGTGACAGTGTAAAAATATTATTCACGTTAGAACATAATCTTAAATAGAGGTTCTACTCGCCCCTGTTCATAGGTCGACATCGGGACATGACACTGAAGCACAATGGGTGCTTGAACTGAGCTTTGTTTGAAGTTTAGCCCCTTTAAATGAAAGTGAGGGGGACAAACTTTATGAGAATCTTCACACACTTACACACTGTGTGTTATATCTGACAAACACTCTTTTTCACTTGTTTGTCACATAGAATGTTATGTAAAAGATACATTTTGAAGCGGTCACTGCAAAAACGAAAAGATAGAAAAAAACAAAGTATCAATAGATTTTTGAGCTTTCTCGACTTTTGACTTCTTTTGTCGTTCTTTTTCATGTTCACCTAATTATGATATTCCCTTCAGACTAACAATGAAATTCCTCTCTTCAATGCTTTTCCACTTTCAACAAACAGATATTCTTGTTGAATGAGCATACAATTCTTGTCAGAGTAAAAAGTTTGCCTTTATAAATCAAGGGACATTTTGATGTTGCTGTAATTGTATTTAGGTTTCTGCCAACTCGGATTGTCTTGTTCACCTAATTATGATATTCCTGTGAGGCTTACAATAAAATTCTTGCTTCAATGCCATGTATTTTTTTTTAATCAATAACCAACACAGATATTCTTCTTGAATAAACATACAGTTCTTGCTTCGGTGAGATCAAACTTCGCCTTTATAAATCAAGGAAATTGTATGTTGCAGCATTGAGGAATGTTCAGATGGATCAATACATGAATAGATAAATAAAAAAAGGGCACAATGCTGAAACCTTGTTCATTCTTCTTGTGAAACAACATATGATTGTGAACATGAGCGTTTACAGACGAAGTACTCACTGAGGTAAGTCTGGCCTCAAGTGCAACATACAGAAATTAAACATGTCAGTTTCCACATTACAATGTTGTTGACAGCAAACAAAATGCTGTTTTCTTTATGACTGAATATCGTGATAAATCCAGCAGTCAAATTATAATCTAGAGCTGCTTGTAAAATACATACTGATAATGCCACCAATTTCTTTTTCAGAGGCAATGAGGGCATACATACTGAAAATGATGTTTTACACAAACACTTACCACAATGAACAAGACCAGTTAAAAGTTGTACATACTGATGTACTAACAATGAACAGGTGAAACACTGGTCACGCCCTCTTGTGAACTGTGAACAGACACTTCTCGCAAATCTCTTTTTCAGAGGCAAAGGGGAGTTGCATGCTTAAATGGAATGGCTGTGAAGTTTTACATGAGCACCAACCACAATGTACTAGAACAGGTGAAAACAATACATTCTCATTCCCATCAGTAGCCCTACGCTTCAAACTGTATCGCTCTAGGTTCCCCATTGCGACAGTTTTGGACGTGTTAGGGACGAAGTGCCAGTTTCCACAGGTTGCATGCATAGTGTCTTTTCAAAGTAAACTTCTGCCTTAACAAGAAACATACATTTTCTGCTTGTTACATGCATAAAGTCTCTTTTCTAAATGAACCTTTAACTCTGGCTTACTGTGTTTTTAGGTTTGCTTACACAACAAAACTACTTAAGTCAAATTTAGCCAACAAAAGTACTTGATTAGGCTTCGGAAAAGATTGTGGTTTGGGATAAAATATGTACGATTGTTCCGTACGTTAAGTATGTTTGTTCCAAAACTGGTGTTACTTATGCATGTAAGTAATTAAACAAAACTACAGTAAAATAAGTCAACATTGACTTGGTTTCATACGAGTCATGAACAGCGGTGTCCTGGCTGAAAGTCCTGTATTTGTTTGATACCGATAGCGACCGTGAACTGGGCTACCCATGGCATAGAAAGTGATGTCAAGGGGTCTGACAATGCGTCAGCATATGACAAGTTGAAATGAGAATGTTTTGCTTTTCGTGTCCCGTGTGAAACCAGGTCAACGTTGACTTATTTTACCGTAGTTTTGTTACGTAACGTACAGCATTTAAAAATGTCACTTAACAGCCCAAACCAAGATCTTTTCAGAATCAGAATCAGAAACAGTTTATTGCCAAGGTATGTTGCACATACAAGGAATTTGTCATGGCGGGTGGTGCATAACATTAAACAATCAACAACAATCAACACAGTGCAAGAAATAGAAACATATTCAAATTTCCATTCCATTATCCAAACCGCTTATCCTATTGAGGGTCGCTGGAGCCGATCCCAGCTGACATTGGGCGAAGGTAGGGTACACCCTGGACAGGTCACCAGTTTATCGCAGGGCACATATAGAGACAGATTAACATTCACGCTCACATTCACACCTACGGGCAATTTCGAGTCTCCAAATAACCTAAGCTGCATGTCTTTGGACTGTGGGAGGAAGCCGGAGAACCCGGAGGGAACCCACGCTGCCACGGGGAGAACGTGCAAACACACAGAAGGACCTCCCGGGATCGGGGATTGGACCCGGGCCCCTCTTGCTGTGAGGTGACAGTGCTAGCCACTACACCACCGTGCAGCCCCCATATTAAAATTTACAATAAAATATAAAAGAATATAAAATAACACAACAAACGGATAACAGTACTATAAACACGTGTAGCAGAAGGGAGCTTTTATCGCTCGCTGGGCCTCGGTGTCCCTTTAATTACCAGGCCACCACTGGCCAATCACGGTGGGCGGGCATCATATAAATGCGACGGGGATTCCCTTAGCTCCCCCCTGGCGTCAAACGCGTGTCCCGCTTCCGGTCTGACGGACTTCCGCCGCTGTCGCAGACGATCTCTTGGGCTCCCCTCCTCCTGCACAGGAGACTCACCTGCGGATCTGTGTCGCCGCTGGTAGCAGCGCTACATGCCCTCCTCCCCCCTTCTGGAGCAGACGAATATTACCTGATCGGGGACTTTTTGCTGAGTTCGAGCGGAACGTTGCCACAAAGTGGCTACAGCTAACCTGCTCATATTGAGGGAACACTGCTGTTATTTTGGTTGTTTTGTCTTTTCTTATTCTTTTCCTTTTTTTTTTGATTTTCCTTTCTGAGAACCAGAGCCTTTTGTAATTGTGTTCCTTGTCCCTGTAGGAGCTGCTAAGCCAAGGTGGTGGGGTTGGTGACCCCGGGTGGTGGTGTCTCCCTTTGTGTGCCGTGTGGTTTGGTGTACCCCTGGTTCGGAACCCTCACGTGTGGTTGTGTGTGTGAGTGTTGCGTACACGTGTGATCGGGGTGCCTCCTCCTTTGGGATCCTCACCTGTACTGGTCCACCTCGCCACTGGTAAGCCGCAGCCCTACACCTCTTTTATAAAGAAATAAAGGCTCTTTTATTAGTAGTTTGTATTTAACATTATCTGTGAACCACTGTTGTGTAAAAATAAAGATTAATTGTTTTGTACTTAATCTTTAGGTGAAATTCCTAAGGTGGCGTTGTTGTGCTCTGACGATTGGTTGATAGCCAAGTAAACTTTAAACTATATCCTCATCTTCCTCTCGCCACACAAGTATGATGAAGTGTTATGTAAAGCGTCAAGTGTGTTTAAATGAAGAAACGGGGAAGGGATGTGCAGGGGAGTGACTGGTAGGAAATTGTCCTGGGGATGACAGAGTCAGTGGGGGTCCCGGGCTTTGTTAATGAGCCCGACTATAAACATGGTTTATTTATAAAATTTATATTTATAAAATGGTGGAGCCCGATGGGAAGAAGCTGTTCATGTGGCGTGAGGTCTTGGTCCTGATGGACCTCAGCCTCCTGCCAGAAGGAAGGGGCATGAACAGTTTATGTCCAGGGTGAGAGGGGTCGGCTACAATCTTTCTTGCTCGCTTCAGGGTCCTTGAAGCGAACAAGTCTTGGAGGGACGGCAGATTGCAGCCAATCACCCTCTCAGCAGAGCGAATGATGCGCTGCAGCCTGCCCTTGTCCTTGGCAGTGGCTGCAGCGTACCAGACGGAGATGGAGGAGCAGAGGATGGACTCAATGATGGCTGTGTAGAAGTGCACCATCATTGTCTTTGGCAGGTTGAATTTCTTCAGCTGCCTCAGGAAGTACATCCTCTGCTGAGCCTTCTTGGTGATGGAGCTGATGTTCAGCTCCCACTTGAGGTCCTGGGTTATGATAGAGCCCAGGAAGCGGAAGGACTCCACAGCGTCGACGGGGGAGTCACAGGGTGTCATCAGGGTGATAGGGGTAGGTTGTTCCTGAAATCCACAACCATCTCCACTGTCTTTAGAGCGTTGAGCTCTAAGTTGTTCGGACTGCACCAGGTCACCAGATGGTCAGTCTCCCACCTGTAGGCGGACTCATCCCCACCAGAGATGAGTCCAATGAGGGTGGTGTCATCCGCAAACTTCAGGATCTTGACGGACTGGTGACTGGAGGTGCAGCTGTTGGTGTACAGGGAGAAGAGAAGGGAAAGAACGCAGCCTTGGGGGGAGCTGGTGCTGATGGTCCTGGAGGCTGAGACGTGTTTTCCCAGCTTCACGTGCTGCTTCCTGTCAGACAGGAAGTCTGTGATCCACTTGCAGGTGGAGTCAGGCACGTGCAGCTGAGAGTTTGTCATGCAGCAGAGACAGGATGATGGTGTTGAAAGCAGAGCTTAAGTCCACAAACAGGATCCTGGCGTAGGTTCCTGGGGAGTCCAGATGCTGGATGATGAAGTGAAGGGCCATGTTGACTGCTTCGTCTACAGACCTGTTGCCTCTGTAGGCGAACTGCAGGGGGTCCAGGAGTGGGTCAGTGAGGGTTTTTAAGTGGGACAGGACCAGGCGTTCAAAAGACTTCATGACCACAGAGGTCAGGGCGACGGGCCTGTAGTCATTAAGTCCTGTGATCCTAGGTTTTTTGGGGACAGGGATAATGGTGGAGGCCTTGAAGCAGGCTGGTACGTGGCATGTCTCCAAGTTCGCCGTCGCCAACTTGGGTTATGGCCGTCGCCATCTTGTCTTTTTTGCAACCAATGAACGGAAGTTACCATATTTGGAATGCGGAGGAGTGACGTAGTGACGCTGTATACGTCTCTGGTAGAGACCTGTCAATCACAGTAAGCCTGCCCTAAATCATACCCTGCTTTATGGTCTATTTGACTCTAAATTGACCATAATTCAATAAATTAACATCATGCTGTATTGAAGAAGACTTGAAACTAGTGAACAAGACCATAAACTCATGTTCACAATGTTTATCGAGGTAATAAATCAAGTGAGAAGTCGAGTAATTTTCTCATTGACTTCTATACAATCTGATTTATTTTAGCAACCAGAGGGAGTCGCTCCCTGCTGGTCAGTAGAGAGAATGCAAGTTTTAAGACACTTCTGTATTGGCTTCCCTCGGCAGAACTGGAGGTTGTTGCCTGAGTGTGACTCAATAAAATGTACGGGATTAATAAAAATGCAATGTCTGACCAGTTTACTACAGATTTTAGTGAGTGAGTCAACATTTGGTAGAGGTGAAGCAACAAAATAAACAGCTGATCTAAAATAGAGGGACTGCATCTTATAAAACTGAGTTGAATGAAGGTTGCCAGAATGTTTCCTCTATATATTTTTGAATTAAAAATCCATCCACGTCTGGCAAGAGTGTTGCATCTCTTTTGATCAGATAATGGTTGAGCAAACAGCTGACCAGGCTCTTTTCTTCTATCCTTTGGCATCCTGACACACACGCTCACACACATATAGAAGTGAATGTAGACCAGCTCTGGATCTGCTTTCAGCAAGTATCCTCATCAAATGAATGCATCATTGTAGCCCTGTGAACTGTGCCACGCAGACAATTGTTTGATATCAAGGGAGACTTTTCACTTTATTTGCCTCTTTGTGCGTCGCCCTCACAGACTAACGTGCACAGTTCACAATCATGACCCAAAGACATTTCTAAAGACTTCTCTTTGAATGTCTGATGTCTGGGGGAGAAAGCTGATTTGGAAATCACAACCAAGAAACTTGTAAACCACTGCGTAGTGTTGACACACAAACACAGACTGACATAGCCCACACATCCATCCCACACAATTATTCCTTCTCAGATAAGACGTAGTGTTGATTCACAAACAGATGTTCTGTCTGAGATTCAAACTGCATTTAGTTTGCCTCAGACATCAATCATCAACCCCCCAGTAGTAGTCGAGAGAGAGCGCTGTGATGCAAGTATGGATGAGACTTTGAAGTCAGTTTCTACTGTCCATCTTTCCCACAGGATAAAACTGAGACTAATTTTCAATGCAAGTATATATATATATATATATAAATATATATATATATATATTTATATATATTTTTTTTGCAAGACTGAAATGAGTTGCAAAAATGCTTTAAACTTTCGATGACATATTGTACAAACTGTTTCACCGGATGGGTTAGTGCAGTGTTTTACAAACTTTTCTGAGCCGCGGTAAATTTTTTTACATTAAAAAGATCCCGCGGCACACCGACAACCGAAAAAGTTACAAAATGACACATTGTAGCATAATACAGCATATATACTGATAATTTAAGTCTCTCAATCTGTTGATCCTTAATCAGTGTGAAACCTGGGCCTGTATAGATGAATAATAAGCTGGTATCCTGGCAGAAACTGAAGAAAGGCACACACAAAGCTCTTCCTCAACAGCTCTGTCTCTCTCTGTTTTTAGTTTTGTTGTCCAGGGCCCAGTTCAGAGTCTGCATTTTTCCTTTTCAAATCTTTCTCCTTCACTTCTTCACTCTGAATTATGTAACAGTCACGCGACAGGTCGGCAGGAATCTCATTGTATCACGAAAGACTTTACATGAGTCCTAAAAGAAGACAAAAAAAAAAAAGATTTAAATTCAATCGAAGGATCATAAAAGACATAAATAAGAGAATGTTGTGCCAGTTAACAAATCCAGAATTTTGAAACAAAACAAGATCGTTTCCACACATCATTCACTTTCCTTTAGAAGCTGACAGCTCCAATGAGTAGGAGGATGGACTGGGAAGATCTAAACACGCCGTGTTTGTGTGTTTTCTGTTTCAGAGAAGAAGAAAAAGCGTGTTTGTGTGTTTGCAAATCTCCCTTAAGACTCTCTCGGCTTTATTAGGGCCAAGTGATTATGCCATAAAAATCACATAATTAAACCCCAAAACACACACGCACGGGGGACCTGGGGATTGCAAGTGTGTGTTTGAGGGGGGGGGGGGGCAGGAGTTAGGAACAGAAGAAGAGAGTGTGTTTATGTGTGTGCGTGTCCCCTGTGTGCTAGTTATGGCTGCCTTCCAGTGGCAGGCACTCTCATTTGTTCCTGAGGGGATTGAACACACACATGTACACACATTTTTCTGTCTATTTAAACCAGCAGGACAATGGAGCCAGAGCTTCCAGCTCCATCAAACACATGGTCTACACAGGAAGCCAAGGAGGGATTGAAGTCTTGTTTATTGAAGCCCGTGGACAGCGAGGATCTATTGTTAGACAGCCAGGTATTCTTTCATTCTCATCCATCCATCCTTCAGCCGCCACACACACTCGGGCTAAAGAGGATATTCCACTCTCAGCCCATCTGGGTGGCGTCTTTGAGACAATGCGCTATTGTGTTACTTTTCAAATATATTAAAGTCGTGCAAAGATCCGAATGGATGTCGTTTGAAAACCGGCCTACAGGAAGTGATACATTGCATGTATTCTAGTCATTTCCTTTGGAGTAAGCAGAAGATTAAATTGAAGGAAATAACCTTGATGGAAAGTATTTGACTTTTCAAAATGTAAATTATAGTAAATCTTCGACAAATTTACACAGTTGAGTAATCTCACCAGACCAGTTGGTCCCCTCTAATCCCGACTGGAGCTCTGTCCAACAACTGGGTGTTTTCGGATACTTTGATTTAGTACTTTGGGAATAAAAAATAAAAAAGTAGTACTTGTGAAAGGCTAAATGGGAAATTGACAGAGATGAACATGAACTCACTGTCCACTCATAGCAGGACAACATAAGACTTCAGAGAGGATAACAAAGAATAAGAACACTTGGTCACCCGCAGTGACGCTTAATGACCAGGATTTGTAAGTGTCCTTGATCTGAGATTACTGCTCACTATAGAGTGATGCAGGGATGACGTATTTCTGTGGGCATCGCACTGGTTCCCCCCCCGAAAACCCAATGGGATTTTTCCATCGAATTATTGATTATTGTAGAAAACAAGCACACATTTATGATACTTATACGTTTGTTCAGCAGTATAATCTTCACAAATGAGCAACACTTTTGGGGGTTTTGAAGCGTCGATACAATTGCAGGTGTAAAAAAAAAAAACAACACTCGGCTATAAAAACTACACCACGGTCGCATGAGGGCGAGTATACACAAACTCTGGAGCCTCATTTAGCCACTTTGCAATTACCTTGTTTAAGACAGGAAAAAGCTTCAAAAATTCGGTATTTAATGACATTTTCTGTCGTAGAAACAAAACTTTAAAATCTCTTCGGCTTGTGTTAACCACAAACCTAACTAAAAAGACATTCAAAAAACACATCGAGGGGGAACTGGTTATGCAAAGATGCTGACTCATTTCTGGGTTTTAGAACTCCTGCAGCCCCCTATAGGTTGATATATAAGTTTGAGGATCCGATGGAGTTACGAGATTAAGTCAGAAGCTCTTATTGGTTAAATATTTGTAAGAAATCCATTGACTGAGGGGCAGGGTGACCAATAGAATTGATTTCTGAAAAAATATTGATAAAACGTGTATATGCGAGGTTTCCACTCTGACTAAGTGAAAAGCATAGCTTATATTGTAGTTAAAATTAAATTATAGTATTTTACGGCTTAAATCTGCATCACATTATGCAAAAACAAAACATGATAGAGGCAAATTATTGTAATTTTTTAATGAATGAACACTATTACTAAAAACTATTATTAATAGTATGCTAACATCAGTTTTATGTTCTGAAGCTCTATGTCAGCATATAAAAAACATTAAAAAATAATAATTAGTGAGTTTATTCTCCGTTTCACCCTTGTTTCCTCGTCAAAATCAGTCCTCTTCAAACATAAGTGTCTTCAAATTCACATATCTGGTCACTTTTCCAGATTTCCAGCCACAATTTTGTCTGACATTGTCAGTTCAACATGAAAATTGTTGGGCTTGTGCCCCCTAGACGCTGGATGTGCCAACACATTATCCCCATGCACGCACAAAGCCAAAATGGCAGCCAGTAAAAGCCTTTTTCCACTGAGGGTGAATTACGCTGAATACTGCGGCGCTTGCAGCAGCCTGTGACAGAGGCTTTTAGTGGGTGTTTATAAATTCTGTCAAACACCCCAGGAAAGGAGAGGACAAGGAAAGGAGGCGGTAAAAAAGAAAGCAGACAGAAGGAAGGAAGAGAGAGCATGATGAAGGCAGGGTAGGGAACAAATGGGGGGGGGGACAAGAAAGTTAAGAGGGTACTGAGAGATGAGAAGAGAGGACGGTGAAACTTCTGGAGGATAATGACGAGGAAGGAGGCATTGAGGGAAGATTAGAGAAGCAAGAGGTAGGAGTTGATCAGAGGCGAGGGGAGGGCGAAGTGGGCCCTTTGACAGAAAGTAGAGATGTGACTAGTAACTTTTTGCATTTTCCTCCTGCATTCAGGAGCTTGCCGATACCACCATGGAAAACATTTCCATGAAGAGGCTCAATTATGGGCGTGGGAGGATTCTTTTTGGGATCAAAAGTCCAGTTCCTATTCAGCAGGGACAAGGCTTGGTTAAAACTCTCCTGCATGGACCATTAGTAGAAAAGATTAAATGACATCCGTCTCTCTTTACACTTGTGTTTGTTTTACAAGATGGTCAAAAGGGAGCTGTTTGATGTATAAAAGGTCAGTTCACCTGAAAAAAGGACTTTCTATTTTCTTTCCACCAGTAGCGTCAAGCTACTCACTTCCATTTCTCACATATTGGGGAGGAAGCAGAAACTCTCTAAGATAGCAAAAACTGGGCACCTTGAAGAAATAGTTCAATATGCTTATTTGCTCTCTGGCAGAGCGTTAGATAAGGAGGTCAATATAGCTTTCATGTCTGTGGGATAAGTATGGACCCGGATGGTTTAGGGGGTCTGTTACTCCCTGTAAAACAAACTAAAAAGTCATTTTTACATGTTTGTGGTAATGGATTAAACACAATATATGTTATACATGTTCATTTTGTGAGTTTTAGATGTTATATTCCGTTATATGTAATCATGTAATTTTTTGGAGTAAATTGTACTTGTCAAAGTATTTTTAATGCGGCATACTGTTTACTCTTACTTGAGTCGATTTTTAGAGAAAAATCCAAATTTTTACTTTGTTATATTCCTATGCATCTTGCTACTTTTATTTATTTACCTTTTTATGATCATGATCTGTTAAGAGGCCATCTGGTCCCCTTCAGTGCTACCACATCGTAGCGGAGGTCTGGCTATGCAGACTAGCTGATCTCAGATCTGGTGGTGCTCTGTCATCCTAACCCAGCCACGCCTCCATATGACTCTCTGTTTAAAGCAGCGCGGCTGAAGCCTCAACCGGAGAGGAGGAGAAACAGGCTGTGTATGTTTACTTCTTTACCTTTACCTGAGGAAGACCATCTCTGGTTACATTCATTTTATTTGCAAAGTGACAATACTTTTACACAAGTACATTTTTGGGCTACTCTACCAACCAATGCTCTTACAATAAAACACAAATATTGGACTACAACTAGGGCGATAGCGAGTAGTTGGAAGCTTCAAAGGTTAAACTGATAGATGGAATCATTTCCAAAATTCACGACATGTTTTTATTCAACAAAATCTGTTTTAAAATAGTCTGCTTAAATCCATATTTATTGGCGTTTAGTCTTTCAAAAATGTAATTTTCACAGCAGATAACTGAATGCACCACTGTGTTGTGTTGTTGTCAAGTTTTTCTTGTGAAGTATAAAAGGACTAGGCTACAGCAAGCCGTGCAACCCTGTGTTGAATGACAATAACTGATCCTTGGGGGGGAAAAATCTGTGTTTGTGTAATTAGAGTGAACATACTGTTGGAATTTTATGGAAGGAATGAAAACCATGGCGAGCGGATGTGGAGACACACACACACACACAAACCAGTGAGGAGTCGCAGGGTTTAAGTGGTACTGACAAACAGCTTGGGGCAGAAAGGCTCTCCTGGGAAGGAAAAGTTTCACCGGACAAAGTCTGATCACCGTGTTGTGACATGGAAGCTGATGCTAAGCATTTATATCTGCTTGTTCTTTACTGACAATAGTAGTGTTTCCCCGTGTAACACTGTATCAGCATAATTCCACTTGTCAAGAGCCAGTGTGTGTGTTTATGTGTGTGTGGTTGACTACAGCCAATTAAATTCTAAGCCTGTCCTCAAACAGGGGCAACAAGATAAGAAGTACTGTTAAAACTGTGTGTGTGTGTGTGTGTTTGAGTATGTACAGCTATCTTTGTGAGGACAACTTTGAGTTTCTGACTTTCAGAGTGAGGACATTTTTTGAAAGTTTTTTGGTTCCTCACTATGAGACAGTCCTTCAAAGGCTCCGTTTGAGGGTTCAGACTTGGATTTAGGGTTCGGGTTAGAATTAGGTTTAGTTTTAGGTTAAAGGTCAAACCGCTCCCACTCCACACTTGTCAAATATTGTCGCTTAGTCAGCGCACGTCTGCATCGTTGATCCACACAAAGACGCTCCCTTTAGGGACTGTATGGGACATACCGGGCTATCAACTAACTCCAGCTAAAGACGTGTGGGAGGGGGATGGATGGCCCAAACAAACACAGGACTCTCGACTAAGGGACCGGTGTTTGTGTCCCGTGTGAAACTAAAGGTAAAAATGTATGCGAGTCTTTAGTCAGTCAAGTGAAAGTCCACCATGCTCTTTCCCTTATAACCTGTTAGCTAAAACCAACTTCCCGTGAGGACCGAAGTCTATTTTGAAAGGACGCTATGCATGTAACTCTATACTGCGTCACTGGCGTCGATCTCTAATGCCGAAGGGCACTGACCAAGCGGAGGTATTTGACAAGTTGGTAGCGAGAATGTGTCGTAAGGGTTAGGGTCAGGCATTTAGTTCGGGAATGCATTATGTCAATGAGTGTCCTCGCAAAGACACAAGTGCTTGGTTGTTTATGTGTGTGTGAGTCAGGGGAATATTTGGCCAACGTGAGTAGATGCAGTTTTATGAGGCCTACAGACAAAGTGCTGTGTCAAGACAAACTTTGATTTGTGTTCAATGCACACACTGTCTATTCTCACTCTACCGTTATGCTTCACTCTTCCAAAGGTCCCTCTCTCGGGCTCACTCCATCCCTCATCTCTTGCTTGTTCTGTCTCTTGTAAAACAAATAGATTGCTGTTCAACCTATTAGAGTGAACGCCTCCCTTTCTCCCTCCCATCTCTCTTTTTTTCGGTCTCTCTCGCTCTTCCAGCTTTTGGACTTGTGACAGAATCAGAGAAATATTGAGAATCCATATTCTAGTCAGACAAAGAGCTGAGGAGTTGTAAATCTCTGAGTGTCGACAAGAAAAAAAGCCAAAAATAATGAAATATAATGCTGATGCATCAAAAGAGGGTCTTATCAGCGACGCGGGCCAAACTAAACTAGAGAAAGAGCAACACTCTGTCTTTTATGAAGCATGGCAGGGGAAACTTTTTATTTAAGGCCAAATTACCTAAATAAATAGTAACAGCACACGGAACAGGGCATCTGAAGAACCTTGGAATGTCCCGTAAGGCTTAATGTTGTTACAATGGATGTGCCTAATACTTGCTTGCTGTACGGTACAGTGCCCCTTTTTTCATTCCAGCTGCGGAAAGAGTAGATCAAATATTGTACATGGTCATGTTTATGGTGATTGTCTGCTCTTTATGGGCCCAGAGCAGGGGAGGCATACTCTGATGTGGGAAAATGAGCTGGGAACCAGCCATGAAGATATTTGCAATTTGAAATAATTCAAGCCTAACTTTGCCCATATCCTCTCTGAATGATGTTGACCATTTATCTAAATATTTTAACTGCTATAGCATAACCAACGCTGGAGCTCAGACACTCCGCACTCTGGGAGGATTGTCCCACTTAAAGCTGCTTCCATCCATAGGGAATCAACAGCATATTGGCATGTTTGTATCTTTATCTTAGTTTCAAAATGTTATACACATGGCTGTTTTTTTTATTTTTTTTACTGAAATCAATTACATGGATATTTTTTTGACCGTTGTGACTCAACACACACAATTAAAACAGCTCTGACTAAATGAGCCAGAACCAGCAGCTTTACCACTATGCGCATGGCCAAATGGGCCAGGCAGGCTGCTGCTGGACGACCTGTGTGCAGTGGCTGCTCAGGAATTCGGGAGAACATCCAGATGGCGGTTCTGCCTCTGGGTCATATTTACTGAAACAGGCGAGGTGCTTATTTAAGACAACAAGCAACTGTCAGTGTTGCCAAAGGCCAGGTAAGGCAACCAATGGGGCCACCTGGAAGCTCTGTATTTAAACAGATGGACTGGGAGTTAATACTTGATATTATTTTTGGTAGGGCTGGTTAACGGTACTCAATGCCTTTATGGTATCGACCGAAATAACCAGTGCACAGTCGTATCTAAACTTCTCCAGTCAAATGATACTTGCATTCGAGATTCCCAGAAAAACTGACTATTTGTATGGTTTTGCTTGCAGCGAATCATCACATTCCTCTTCTACCACAGCAGCTTAAACCCATACAGCTGGCCTTCGCCATAGCAGAATTTGTAATTTAGCAGCTGGAGGGTGGGCATTACGTTTCCACTGTTGGGTCGGGCCGTTTTAAGAGGTAACCACTCTATGAGCGCGGTACAGCGATTAGTTAGCCATTGGGCCCACACACACAGCTTCTGTTCCAATGATGGGTATCGAATGAAGTACGCTATTGGTATCGGTATCACTTTGGGGTTACTGGTACCGGTACTGGGATTGCAAGTTTTTAAACAATTCCGAGTCCCAGTTAGTAGTCCTGGATTACAAAGGAGGCATCAGTCTGTTGACCTTCAACTATGAAATGCCTTGTGTTCTTTTTTATTATGCACATTTATAATTTTACTGCTTTCATTAGCTAAACTTAATAGAAATATTTATCTTTACAACCCTGTTGTAACATTATATATTGGTTGTTGTGCTGACCTTTATGATTTTGCGGAAGCATTAAAAAACTTTTCATTGATCAAATTTGGCTTTTAAAACCTGCAGAGACACTTAGCAAAACAAAAGTTAAATGAAAGAAAGCATTCTTCAACTGTGTTTCCCCTTATGTTCCCAACATTGTGAATACAAGAGCAAGTTCAATGTTCCGTGAAAACAACAGGAAAATTTGTGCTTAATGCGACATTTGTGCTCGAAAGTTTCTTCCTGAAAAACATTTTCACTCCTGCCATCCCTAAATGACAAAGTAAGTAATGCATTTATTCTACCAGCTGTAACAAGTTCAGCAGGAAAATATTAGTTATGATAAATGAATACAGTCAGTTTACTAAAAATGACATTCCTTGCAGTCAGAGCATATGGCCAACAATTTCCACTTCTGCTCATCAACAAATACAGCTGGTTCCTGAGTACAGCCTGTTTCACCCCCCCCTACATGACGGCAGAGCAACAGTGATACACTCTGGTCCTGTTCTAATGGCTCAGTTATGTTGGTGAATTGTAAACGGCTTCATAACACTAAAGTGCCACACAAGTAACAGGCCACTCCAGTGTCATTCACTTTGGCGCAGTCCCGCCATTACAACTCTCTCTTTTTCTTAAGGCTATAATGGCATTTACAGGCTCAACTGACATGTCCTAAGTGGAATTGAAAGCCGCAGGCCTGGACAAGAGCGAGAGCTCATTCACCAAACTCCTCTCAGTAACACCAATGGCAGCTGAGGTCAAGGCTGGTTCTGTGTATGATGTGTGGAGAGGGGTGAGTGCAGGTGCTACATGCACGTCACTTAAGTATTTAATTTGGTCTAATCTGATGTCATTGCCAAATGAATCCACTAATTTGTCTTTTTTTGGGGGAAAAACACATTTTTTTCACAACATTGTGACTGATTGTCTCAATTGTTTTCTCTTCGCTGGGCACAATGGAATGGTTTGATTGTTCAAAAGTCAGACTCCCTCAGCAGGCAATCCTGTCCGTAAACTGCTAATCCAGAGATCCTTCCGTCCATCTGCTGCTAATTGGGTACAAGACACATGCTGGTGTGTATCAGTTCCCGTTGTCGCCCAAAACCCTGACCCTAGAAGCAGTTAAATTCACTTGTTCACACTAGCAATGCGGTTCGGAGAACCCAACCACCACCATCAGGGTCTTGTAACATAACAAGACCCTGCAGCCCTTTGTGTCCACCAACACATCTCGTTAGTGGAAGACAGCAAGTTACGACCTGCCCAGGTTGCATTCATCCGTTTGAATAAAAACAAAAAGGTTTGACCTGCTGGGCTCATGATGTTTTGCCTCTAAGCTAAGTTTTGCTCTCATGAAGATTAATATAAGATGCCAAAAGCATCCGTCAAATTTAATGAGGTGAGACGGATCAGTAAACCTTATTAAACTGACTGAAAGCCCTGTGGCGGTTCAGTCCCTCTTGATGTTATTGTTTCCCCTAGTCCTCCACTGTCCCCCCCAGCCCTTTAATTTAGAGTGGGACTTCTGTGTTTTGCATCAGACATTGTGATTTAAGAGACCTGTATTTACTCTTAGCCACATGTGTGCGTTTCCGTTAACCTTGCACGGCAGCGGGATTCTCACGAGATCACGCAAGAATAGCACAATCGCACAAAGATCCATCTTGTCAGGCTTCAAGTAATATGCTTGTGTCCGGCAAACCAGTGCATGGAAAGAATAAATACATACGTCTATTCATTAAATAAATATATAAAACAATTTGATTGGTTCAAGATGTTTGGTCTGAGGGAAGATGGCAGGGAAGTGTGAGTACAGGGAGAGGAGAATGTGGAGAGCGCAATTTATGGAAACGTGATTGACAATAATAGATAACTGACACGTATTTTGGTTGAGCTTCTGTCCGCGTCCATCCGAAAACTGAATTTAAAATCAAACCAACACTGAGCTCAATCATACCAGCACCAGGTCGTGTTGATCCCGGGCTCCTCTAGTCCGTGGGTAACACACCTGACTCCAAATTGCTCCTTGCGGTGTATCAATGGTTAGATAGTCATGATGGGCAGGTGGCACCTTGCATGGTAGCCCCTGTCATCAGTGTATGAATGAATGGCTGAATGATAACATGTAGTTTAAAAGCGCTTTGTCTGGTGAAAGTACGATTCAAGAACAAGTTGATTTACCATCAATAACTAATGTTCCCATTTGCCCAAGACCTGTTATTGCCCAAGACCTGGCCATTGTTTAGACACCACAACATACCAAGCATACACTAAAAGAAACACATTGAAAACAATACGCAAAGTAAACCCCTTGCTACCAGTTTACTAGTTGAAGGTGTTAGGATTAGTGAGGTGACAGTGGGAGGCCTAGAAGGTTAAACGTGTTCTCAACATAACTTTTTGCATAAGACATTTTTACTGTATTCAGAGTCCAGGGAGCAAAAGATAAAAAGAAAAGCTATAGATGAAGGCCCACTGTCCATCAATCACGTCGTTTCCTCGTGTTCTGTCATTATCATTTTCCTGCTTCCGTGAAAAGGAATCAGAGCCCCAGACACTGAGTTAATTTCCCAGTCAGTCGCCTCATGTGGCCGTGTGTGTGCATGTATGTTAATTTCTAGCCCAGAGTGAAGCAGATTGTCAGGGAAAAAAGTGACCGTTGCATGCTGGGAGTTGCAATAAGAGAGAGAGAGAGAGAGGATTTCACTGTGCCCTTGGGCGAGTCTGAAATGACTGTGAAAGACTTCCTCTCTCTCCGGTCGGGTGTCATTGTTTCTTTTATTCTCCCTTTGTTTCTCCTCATAAATGTGTTTCTCTCGTTCTAGTTGTGCTTCCATCAAAGTGAAAAGAATTGAATTAAAAAAAGAATACATTTTTAAAAGTCTATAAAGCTATTTTTCGAGCTGGAAGAGTTTAAGTACATGGAAGACACACCTGTATTTTGTCTCTATATTGTCTCCTTCCTGCCATCTCTACATCTTCATTCTACCCTTCTCTGTGTTGTTCCTGTATTCTGTCCCCATGTTGTATCTCTCATAAAATATTTCAGAGCATCTGCATGAATTGTGTGTAAATCAACCACTAATCACATCTTTTGTGCATCCACAGCTGCCGATGCATTTACAGGTAATAACTGGGATGTCCCAGTTATTACCTGTATGTAGCCCACACAACAGTCAGTTTTTAGCCTCATTTGCAGCAGTCCAGAGTGAAATATGTTGACACACATTGAGTGGACCAAAGTAGTGAGATTCCCATTGTGCACATTGGTACACGTGTGGACAGTTCGGCAGACGTTTTCATGCATTCAGCACGCTTGCTAGGCTTCAAAGTCTTGGTGAGTATCACTTCACGTAAACATTAGCTGTGTTAATTTACTAGAAAACTCCACAGGGCATCTTTATGGTGGCCTTGCATTTGAACAAGCAGCCTACATTGTCAGGTATTCTGAAGCATACTTAGAGTTACAGAAATTGCAATAAGATCACTACACCTCCTAATTTCATAGTACAATTAAGCTCTTTTATACTCACGATTCCTGCCATAAATGTTACAAACTTACTGTTATTTACTTGAGATTAAACAACCTCAAAAAAGATACAATATGTACCTAAATGCCAAACACAAAATGCAACTTCTCCAGTTTGTGTGGAAAACTCAGCCATCCTCAGTACTTCAATGCAATTAGCAGCAGGTGAAGGTTCCAATTAAGGACTAAATGGGAAGTAACAAGGATACTGCACTCTGCTTCAGGTCCAGAATACTCAAATAAAGCCTTTTCAAAGCATTTACTGAGCATTGCTCCGCTCACCTCAATGGGAAAACAAATTGTGCAAAGGCGCAGATAGGAGCAGGCAATTATACCTTATTATGCATTTTATTATTATACTTACATTCATAAGATATGCTGAATGTAATATGTACAAGCAAACAGCCCTTAGGCGATATGAAGTGGAATATCCTTGGGAAAAAACACATTGCTAGTTAGCAGATATAAAACTATTGATCACTGCATTTATTTGGATTCATATATTAAAATTGGGCTCAAATTAAGTTAAATGAAAGTCAAGGACTGTGGCTTTTTCCCCCCTTGTGACAAAAAAACTAGATTTATACAAATATATTCATAAAATATATAATATGTGTAACCAAGTTGTAGGTCAAATCAACTCATTCTCACTCCCAACTCCTTAAATACTGTTAAGAGATCATAGAGAAATATAAAAGTATAATCATCACATCTAACTTATCTAACCATCACAATATATAACTTGATTACACTTTTTATAACCATCGTAAAATATAAGCTGTTTTATTTCATGATAGAAGTGATTTAACATATAAACTGCTTAGACACTTCATGTAACATAGTCACTTGAGCCTTATAAAGCGCTTCTGGTTCTAACAGGACCAAACCAGTTACAACCAGTTACATTCTGTTGCTAACTCTCGTACAAGATGCCTCCTGTATGTGTGACGCATGTGATTAGGGGAGGTACTAGAATCAGAGTAGTATAAAAGAAGCAGAAAAACTGTGAGATACCCCTTCCTTTTTCCCCAGCGTAGATACTGGGAGAGACTTCCTTAATAGACCCTTAGGGGTCTTGCCCCCTCAGCGGGGAGTAGAACACCCTTCTGCTGTCTTCCCCACTCAGAGATGGGAGAGAAGACGGCATGAAAAAGAAGAAAAATTAAAAAAAACTCAGTGAGAGCTGACTGAGAGACCCTGAAAACAAGCAGGAGTGTCAGCATTAGTTTCATTGAATGTAAATTGTTTTATGTGATTGCTTTTATTGTAAAATAATAACTGGTACTGGTTAAACACAAAACACATACACACGAACTAGTTCGGTTAAGCTTATGATTTTACATTATACACTTTGCATGCTCATTGCTAAGAAAAGTATGAAGTTACACAGAAGGTTAAATACTCCAGTTAGGGCAATCTAGCGCCTGGCTGCACGATGGAAAAGTACTGTGACACATTGAAGGTTTAGCTCAAGCATATTATGCCCATATTTGTAGGCTGCACAACAGGAAACAGACATTTCCTGTTTCATCACTAGTTTCAACTGCCAGTAAACACCAAAAAGTAAACCCTTAAAAGGACACTGACTTAGATAGATGCACCCTGACTTAGATACCTGCACCCTGTCTCTTGCTCACTGCAAGAGACTGATATACAACATGCACACATACTGATAACGCTGTGCTGGAGGTGGGATTCCGTGAGCCTGGAGGGATGGACATCCCTGTGCTCCAATGAGGCTCTCAAAAATTTCAAACCAAGAGCCGCCTCCAACTCCTATAATCCAATCACATTGCTCCCTAAGAGACTACAAAATCTGACGCGCACTCTGTTTAAGCGCCTTTTATTCGCGGTCTTTGACACGCTTATTGTGTGCACGTTTAACTGCTGGACAAAATACTCTGATAATAAATGTACTGTTGCTTAACTGATTACGATTGAGTTTGTAGATTCTTGTTCCACGACACTTTGGATAAACTTTAATAAAACCACAGCCTTACCCTTTGTAAGTGACTGGACCCAAACTAGAGACTCTGTTTGTTTAGAACAATTTGACCCTCTTCCCCTGTCCATCAACCGTGTGATACAGAAGTGACGACTGACTCTACCAGAGGAACTTAAAGGTGAGTACCCTGGGTGAAGACTTGGCAGTGTTAGTCATAAAATGGTGAAAAGTTCACAATAGGCAATAGTAAAGTACAGACGTTCTACATAACTATTCATACTGGGTGTTAGGGTTACATCCTACTGAGAGCGCCATGGGCGTAGCCGTAAAAGACTCAGGAAGACAATAATTCCGAAATCTCTTAACGATTCAGCTACGGGGTGAGATAAAAGGCCTACGGTATTCTTCTGATACCTCCATGAGGAAACTAACTCACGCGGGAAGGACAGCCGTAAGGAGTGACCACCGTGTTAGGTGCGCAAGCCTGTCCCGCTTTCCCCGGGGCGGGATCCGTTCACGGTACAATACCAATGTTTGGTGAGTGGCCCTCAGTGTCACGACACACCAAGGCACCCTTTAGCATCCGTATGGAACGCACACGACTTTTAACTAACTCCAATGTACACCCATCCGTGTCATTATTAGACACAGAAACTAAAAGGTGAAATGGGTCAAACAAACACAGGACTTTCACCCGGGTTAGAGTTCTGTCACGCAACTTCCGTACTTAATCAACACCACTTACGAAACAAACGTAACAAGCGTACTTATTTTAACCCAAACAACAACCTTTTCCTAATCCTACCCAAGTATTTGTGTTGCTTTTACCTGACTAACTAAACCTAAAACGAAAGTAAACCTACTTTAAAAGTTTTTTTTTATATTTTGAAAAGAGACTGTATGCATACATTTTTTTTTCTTTAGAAATATTCCAGCTGTTAGTCCAGCGTTGAGTTGTTATATTAGCAGTCATTTTGTTTTCATCTCATTTCATGTTACTTTTACCTTGATAATATGACTACATAATGAATCTAGCGAGATGATCTGCCAGCACAGAAGATCAGTAATATTGCTCCTGGAAGATGCAGATGAAATACTTTTCCTAATTCATTATTTTTTGGCGGAGCAGTAATTACAGATCATCTTCATGAATTCAATGAACTGCCAGCTCAGATCTGAAACTCGCAGATGATTCACACCGATTATCTCCCCTATGTTTCCCTTGTAGTCTATGATTTGTTGGGTGGAGGTTCACAAACACACACACACACAAAGAGAAAAAGCTATTCGGCAGATGGTAAGAAATCCTTCGTAAGCTGAGTTTAATTTACTTTCGTTTACTATTTATGCATGAAGGACAATCAGTGTTATTAATTGAGCACGCCAGTTAGCCAAGGTTAGCGATTCTCTTTCCTGCAGGCCACACTGTTAAGTAGGACTAGCTTCAAGCATGTAAAAGTCACTGTAAAGGTTAACTGTGAAAAGAGGATAAAGGTGCTGTTTCCTTTGCAGGCCTTTAAACAGGAAGGGATATTAGCTCTGAGGGTGATCTTTATCATCACCTGACCCAAAAAAAGTGGGATGACAGAGGTATAGATTCTGTGCACTCTCAGTGGAAACATAAATGCAAGGTTTACATTATGACTGCAAGCATTCTAAAACATGTACACAAAGTTATGATATGGAATAGCATAGCACATGGAAGCCTTCAGAGAGAACCCCACGATACAAGAACACACACACACACATGCATGTCTACATCAACAAGAGTAGACTAACATTTCTCTAACACAGTGTGGACCTTTGTGTCTGGTCATTTTAAATATAAACTAAAAATAGAATAGATAATTTACTTTTCAAGGTCTTTTCCCAGATTATTACTGGAAATATGCTTATTCATTTATTTTAAAGAAATTGCCAAGAGGGGACTTTCATCCTTGAGTGATGTCAATCTATCAAAGAGGGGACTTCCATGTATTGAAGTGGAACTATCTGTACCCATTGTTTCACCTAAGGAGTGTTTGTTCACCACGAATACTTTCTTCATATACTCACGTTAG
Source organism: Leptoclinus maculatus (assembly GCA_032191485.1). Classification (NCBI taxonomy): domain Eukaryota; kingdom Metazoa; phylum Chordata; class Actinopteri; order Perciformes; family Stichaeidae; genus Leptoclinus; species Leptoclinus maculatus. The sequence continues at coordinate 22,126,102 of JAVDOI010000011.1, read as the reverse complement.
TCATGTGACATTGTTTGACACTTGGTAGTCAGTGAAGTTAATGTCAACCATGCTCTTTTCCTAAACCTATCTAGGTAATTTTGTTACCCTAATATTCCTGTGAAGATGGTAGTTTATTTTGAAAAGACACCATGCATGTAACTTACTTGTCTACAGTTGATTGTGTGCTCTGAGCAAAACTCGTGTGACCATGACTCTGTGCTCTGCCTCAGTGCACTGTCCTAGTGCATCCCAGTGGTGGGCCGTCAGGGCCAGCTAACCCTTCTCTGCTGGCCGAAACAGAATCACAAAGGTATAGCTATTTTATAATTTAATAATTTTTCACAAATACACTACATGTATTATAATTTTGTTTCCCATCAGCTTATTTTCTCATTGCACAGCTCCTCTGTTGCTCTGCTTCCAGCCTGCAGCGCTGCTTCCAGCACAGCTTGTTTTAAGTAGAGCTTTTATCCAATCAGATTCAGCCCCTATTTCTCTATGTAAGGAGAGAGGCCCGATGCCCGCTAGAGAGCCTTTGCAGTTTAAGTAAATGGGGACGATATTGTTGATTGTCATAGTCTTCAACCAATCAGATCTTTAGTTTGACATGTTGGGAGTATTCTTTGACGTGCCAGTGGTACCGAGGTAGCCTCCTAAGTACGCCTGCATTAACGTGCGCCGTGATTGGTCAGTGGGCCAGCGTGACTTTTGTCAAACAGAAAGCTAGCTAGCAGATCTTAGTATTTAGTAAGAGTTTAGGTTGAAACATATGTAAGAGAAGTTATGACATTTTTTGCGTTTTGCTTGGTGTAGATTCTTTTTTTGTTTTACCTAGCTTTGTTTTTTTTAACACTCAATGGCTGAAGGAGGAGGAGGAATGGATTTGGGAGTTACTGACTTTTGTTAACAAAGAAAGGAGGATTAACTTTGTCTTTGTCTATGCATTGTCTTATGCAATTATCATCAGAAGAAAGCATAGAAATGGCCTTGTTTACACCTGGTGTTAAAAAACAGATCTTTTATCTGGGTAATGATATCTGATCCATGGGCTTTACATTTACACCTGGTAGCTTATTAATACATGTTCTTGGTAAATTAATTTTGCCCACACTGTAATTGCATATGCAAATTAGACAGAGTTGTAGGCTTTGTCAACAGACTTGATGTGCCCAAGGTCAAAGAGGAAATACCATGGATGCGCATCATTCATTTTAAATCACATTAAGTCAGGGAAAACTTGCTAGCTAAAATAAGTACACTGCTACAAGCAGAGTTAATTGACTTTTCAAATTGCTGGCCAGGTATTTATTTCTTAAGAATGTGTTCATGAGACACCCCTGTGGCTTAATTTAAGGGTGAAGACACCAACCACGATTCAAGTCTGGCAGTCCCCCCACCCCCCTCCGCACTACCTCTGATAATGTTGGGACTCCCTCAGCCTTTGGTTCTCAGCATTAAAAAGAGAAGATTTTTATAAAGACTCACAATCATACATAGTTTCTTGTCTCTGTTGCTTGAAAGTGACTGAGCTGTGTTTCTTTTTCAGAGGAACCTCTTATCATGATAGGCATTGCTAATGGTTAATTTAAGACGGCTGGAGCAGTCAGTTAGAGACACTATCTCACAAAAAAAGTATACTATTATACTAAGTGACATCTACAGAAGGCACAGGCAGGTCATTATGTTCAATTATGGTCTAATTTTAACCAGAGAGCCATCTGAAGGGACGATTACAGGTGATGGTTTGACAGGCATTTCAGATGTGTCCTCGGCTATAATTGCTAATGAAAGTGGAGTTCTGTTTGAGTAAAAATGCAATTAAAGTAAAAGGAAATATGATCATAGTGCGTAATGCCCTGTCTCATATTTACTGATGCGATGAAAAAACTTCTGTCCTTTTTTACCTGTTTGAGTATTTTAGATTTTATTGCAATTTTTTTTACAATAAAAACGTAGCAATAATTTTAAATTGCTACTTAGTACATGTATTAAATGTACTTTACTCAACATATTGGGATTCTACAACCACTACCTCTTCCTACTCTTGTATGCTTTTGAACTTCTGTGGAACTGTACTGTGACAATATAATCATAGCGTGTGATCCAGTACAAACTCCTGTTGTTTTTGTTTTTCACCTGTAAAGAGTTGATGTCATGCATAACAGTGGAAAACAGATTCAACATCACTGTTGCCCCAAATGTTTTTCTTGTTCTATTGCTGGTGAAAATGTCCATTGTTCTATGGTGCTACGACTACTACTACGCTATTCCTGAAAGAAATCCAATATACTTGAGTAAATATTCTTTTGTTGGCCTAATTCAGAGTATTAACCACATTTACTTGGCATTGCATCCTTGATTTTCATTTTGAGCAGCCAGATTTGTATCACGTGGATTCAAATGTAGAAGATGTTCCAGCAAAAAATAAATTCTGTGAACTCTACTCACCAAAAATAGGTTTCAAGATTAATAATGCTGTTAATGCCAAATACCAGCATGGAAGCTCTACAGGATGATTTTTTTTTCGATGACAACTATCACTTTTTATGAAAGGATGTACACATTTATATGCATTCTATTATCCAATGGCTTGAACAATATTGTATACAGCTGCCATAAATGGGGAAATAGGTTTTGGCTCAGCCCCAAATGTTTACAAAGTCTTGCTCCGTCCCTGATCAGCAGTGATGCCTGGCCCTGAGTTGACTGATGTAGCTCCCTAACAAAGCAAAATTAGCTTTTATGCATGAATGTAACTCCTCCTTACATGTTGTTACAGCGGTCCAAGCAATGCGTGTGCATCTAGGTTTGGTTGTTTCCAACTCCCCTTAAGAGACTGTAAAGAGTTCTCTGAGGAGTTGCATATATGTTGGCAGTGGCGGCTGGTGGAACATTTTCTAGGTAGGGCCATCCTATCAACTTCAGCAAACATCCCAGTATGATTTAATGCAAAAAAATAGTATCAAACACGCATTACTACTTTGCAGTTAAATATTTAACATTTATTCCAACACGAAAAAAAGCAGTAAATAACACTTTGACAAACACGTCAGGACATCTTATTTTAGTCACCCTCACATGGAATTCAGTATAATATATATACAGTAAATATATATATCATATAATAATATTCAGTATAATATAAAACACACACATGCATATATAGATATATACACAGTATATATATATATCTCTATATATAAAATATTGAGATGCCCCTATGGACCTTGTTATAGGGAGGTAAAGATCAGGAGAAGTTAACATGAAGTGTAATTAGGAATACTGATTTTAAATTAAGCTATGATGAGTTTTCACTGTTAATTTACCATCGAAACGAATTTGGCCCCAAACTGAATCTATTTGAGGACGCTGATTGGCTAAATTGTATGTCACTCATTTATATCTTTAATCTGCAATTGGCTAAACTGCTTCATAGACCCGCCTCTTTTGGGCCATTTCTCCATGGCCCCAGCGCTGCTGAGACCTGCAGACAGGCGGAGAGGACGAACAGACAGGCGGAGAGGAATTCATTTTTTATTTAAATTTTTTTGTGGCTCAAGGAGGGGCGCTCAAGGTGGGGTCAGGCCCCATGGCCCTCTATTGGCCAGCCACCACTGTATGTTGGTCACGAGGCTTTTGTAATCTTGTCACATTCTAGGAAATTTTCCAAGCAAACCTGAAATCTACCATTATATAATCCATGCCAAATTTATTATTCAAATTTGAAGAAATCTTAATTTTCATAGGTTATCTTGTAAAATAAAATTTGCTATACATCCATATTTGAAGAAAATAAGAAACCTTGAAAGTCAGAAAATACAGGTAGCAACAGGGATTGTAATGAAGGTTTTCCATGGAGTGTGGTGAGGTGTGCAAGTGTCAGTGAAGTACTAAATCAAGCTGAATAAGGCAGTGAACTCCAAAGGTATGTGTATGGTTTTAGTACTTCTCTTTCAGACAAACCTCCCTTTCTGCCCAGGGGAAGGTGAGTCACACACAGTGACCTGGAAGGACCTGCAATACAACTTAATCCAGTGTTAATCCAGACGTCCACCTTGTTCGCCTCTATCTCTGCAGCCTTAATGTTCCACAGCACAAAACTAATCCTGGCCTTTCACAGTCAGGAAATGAGATACGGTACAACGCCCCAAATGTCTTTAGGTATGTTCAACAAGCCCAACGCAATGAACTGACTTCCAACCGACCAACCTGGAGGAGCTGGGCTTCCAAATAGGCTTTCAAAAGTTAAATTACTTTTTGGTGAAAAAAAACAAAAGACATCAGTTTTGCCGTCTGCTCTCACATTTTCAGAGTACTATACTTTTGTAGGTGTTACTAACTGGGTTTATTAAAGTTGTTATACATAAGTTTAATTCTTCTGTGTAAGTCTGTATTACTCAATTGGTACTGTTAGAACAAACCTGTAATTCCCTAATAGCTGCCTTGACACGGATTTTGGGATGAATTAAATATTGTATTGTATATAGATCTACATCGACTGTATCACTTCCACACAGTGTAGCAGCACAAATCTCTACCACTTGCTGTGTTGTCCATAATCCATAACAATAATTTTGTTTCAATTTAAAACTAGAACCACATATTTGAAACTGCGACCGTCATCCCAGGAAAATACATTTCCCTTGAAATTTACTTAGGAGTGCAGTCTGGTTGTATGTGAACGTAACTTTGTGGGAGACAGGGTTAAGCTGGTGGCTAACTTTGTGTGTCTGCTGTTTGGTGCTGGGCAGGTGGGTTAATCAGAACAATAAACTGCTGACTGGAGACGAGGTTGAAGATCGCTCAGACTCAACCAAAAATGCAAAGTTGCATACCGTTACACCAAAACTGTGAGCTAAAAGATGCTAACACACAGGTGATGAATCCCTGTGGATTTGCCACTATGAGCGAATTACACATTTAAACCAATCAGGTGGATCCAAATACAGAGAGACCAGAATTAAAGAATGAACTATTTCCCAACCAGGAACACGTGACGTGGTTAAGTACAACCGTAGTTACGTAACATACACAGGACACGAACAGTGGCCTCCTGGGTCAATGTTGTGTGTTTGCTTGACCCATTCTGACCTCCTCCCTCCACTGTCTTTGTTGCTTAATGTACTAAGTCACCTGACGTCATATTTTCTATGACTACTATAGGTCACTGCCTAACAACAAATGTAAATAGTAAGAATGGGTCGTAATAAGCTGCTCGCACATGATATACTGTGCATCCATACTTTGGGGTGATGATGGTTTGTTTGTCTTTCAGTGGTCGTTTTTCAAGAAGAATCTCGAAAAAGATGAAATATTACTGGACGTAATTAGTTTTCCTTGTAATTGAAATGGTGACATGAGTATAAGTAGTAGCAGTCACAGCCCTAGCAATATAGCAGCGTCAGTGGTAATGGTTGTATTGGAAGCAGGAATGGTGCTAGCAGCTGTAGAAGTGACAGTGATTGCAGTAGAAGCAGCTGTGGGAAAGCAATGACTGCCGTTTGAAATACTTTTCTTTCTTCATCGACTTCTGATTCCCTTTGCCAAGGTGACCCTGTCTCTCCTCCCTCCTTTTTCCACCCTCCCTCTTTCCATCAGTCACTTCCCTAATACTCTGTCAGTCAGAAAAGCACCTGCCGGAAACGAGAGTGAGAGGTGCGTGCGTGCGCGTATGTGCGGGCATTAGCCGGTGTTTGAGTGTGCACGCGGTTTGCATGAAGAGGCAACTAGAGAGGGAGGAAAAACTGCGAGAAGAGACAGGAGCAAAACAAAGAGAGAGGGGATTAGGAAATGATTGTTCAAAATCACAGGTTACAGGTTGATGTCTTAACAGGTGCTGCTGTTAACTTGTCAGGAACTATGTGAGCTTGTTGGTCTGGACATAAAAACGGTCTACCTTTTTAAAAAAAATAACTGGTTGTGTATTAGGAGAAAGGCCAGACATCTTTTCACATACAAACCCAAATGATAAATGTAGTCTCATTAAAACAAACAACTACCCTTGGTTTCTTTATTCTCAGCTTGTCAAAATAATCGTAATAATCGGTGTACTTTTGCCCCAGTTGTTGTCGGAGTAATGCAAATTACTAAGGCTAACAGGCTAATGGTTTTGCCCCAGCCATCCAGACGAGTTAGCAAACTTTAAACGTTGATTTAAAAACAGTTACGGAATCGATATTCCAACAGTGGAGTCAAGTCATACAGAAGTTTCAGAGCAATTGGTGTTTAGGTTAAATGAGTGACCATCAGTGGAATGCGTACGTGGTTGCTTATTGCAACTAACGCTTACGGTTGGCGTATATATTAAACACAGATGAGTATGCATTCAAAATTGATTGAAGGCCTTTACTAGGACACCTACAAGTTCTGTCGGTGATTTCAATGGCTGCCGTCGCTACGAGCAAACCACGGACGCATTCTGCTGAGAGTCACCAGTTAACACGGTCATCTGTTAAACCGGAAACACCGGGGCCGTTTATGGCTGCAGGCTACTAAAAGTGCTGACACCCTGGCTGGCTTGATCAAAAATGCTTGTGTTTGTTGCTCCCATTTTTAAAACTCAATGAACTCAAAACTCTCAGTCTATGTCACAGCGGTTCACATTCTGCCCGTGACAGTTTACAACCGCATCTCATAGTCTTCATCGTGACATCTCAATCAGGTGCTTCAGCGGTCCGAGGTCCTGAGAACTGAGCAAACTAAATCCCTTAGTTAAGATCTTCCTTTCTTGCCAAGCTAAACGTTTTTTGTCAAACTCCCCGCTCTTTCACACATGGCACACACTCTTTCGTTCTAAATAAATATTAGAAGCTCAAAGCAGCAACCGTGGTCCTCCAAGTTCAGACTGCTGTTTTTCTCTCCTGTCAGTATTGGAGATTAATAAGGTGCTCTAATAAATCCCATCATGCTTTTGATCCCTTCCACTGTAAGGTCAGCCAAGGTTCTAACGACTGTCCCTGGCTGTGGTTTGGTCTCTGGCCTCTTTATAGCCGCATCTTAGCTCTGAATGGCTCTGATTTATGTGCTTCAATGTAAGCCTTTCCTCTCGCTCTCTGTCTTTTTTGTTAACCTATCTCACCCTTCTTTTGCTCCTTTATACCACCCCCAACACACACACTTTGTTTTGTGTCTCTTCTCAGTATTCCTGTCATGCAGCATGTGGCTTTTCTCCTTCTGTATTTATGAAGTGTCCACTTCCTCTCAAAAGTAATGTATACGTCCTTTACGCTTCCATTAAAGGACTCCCCAACAAACAACACACAGACAAACACACCATCCTCACCTAGTCAGGGTTAAATAGATGAACATTTTGTACCCTCTGCGGCAGGCCTGACATGATGTGTGTGTGTGAGAGATGTCCATTACTCTGAAAGCCTCCCTCCATCTGATTCACTGTGGTCCTAATGATATTTAACCTGCCAAGCCATTTTCAAAATGGACCCTGGCCGTAAAAAAAAAAAAAAAAGAAGTGCCTGATGTATGGTCCCATCTGTGTGCACACACATGCTAGCACTCACACATACAGCACAATACCCACTCACTCTCACACACACACACAGATGCAAATGCACACATGCAGAGTGGAGATGTGAGCTACTTTTACCCTTGCCGCTTTTATCATCAACCACAGCTTCTGTCTGCCACGCGGTGAGAGTGCCCGTAGTTCATTAGTTTCTCCAGCTGTATTTCACCTCCAGCATTATTATCTGCCCCGTGGATCTGCTCGCCCCAGCTGCATCTATAGTTAACCCGCCAGCCTCAATTCTGATAACTGCTAAATATGATATGCTCCAGCAAAGTCAGGCTTTCATCACACCATGGATGCTTTTTACTTTCAATTTTATTTTTAATTTTTGTCCCCGACACTCCCTATATTCATATTTTAGGATGAAATTGTAATTGGCCAAGACATATATCACATGCAACAACTTGCACTTGCAAATATGTCAATTTTGTGTGTACATATTTTAGATTTCTTTTACTTGTTAATAGCTCAGTAAGCACCTGTCTGCAACAAGGCTTTGACACACATTTAGACACATTGCGTGGTGTGGTGCGTTATGTTTTTATATTGGGTTGGTTGACAATGAGTGGCAAAGAACATGACAAACATCTATGTTAGTGTTGAAAACTAGTATTTGATAGTAAATGTGCTTATTCATATTTTGATTGTGGTGAAAACTGGGCCAATTTGGGATTGACTGTTGAAAACCGGGACATTTCAGTGGTTTACAGATATTTAGACGTCTGGTCACCGTAAGTACGTGGAACAGTGAACGCCGGCAACACGATCGCAACAACAACAAGGCTAACTGCTAGTCAATGGACTATGTTATACAATGAATAGTGGAGGGGTAATATCTGTTCTTCAAAAGCAGCCTAATCATTAACAAAAGAAAGCTCATCCAGAAATTACAAATATCTTGAGACCAGATGCTGATCCACTAAAGTCAAACGCTATTACTATCTAAAGTGTTGTCTTAGTGAATTAGAAACCTATCTGAGTTTTACCTCTTCATGCTAAGGGTGACAAGCCGGAATGTGTGCTGATGTCTCAGTTGAATCACACTGTGTTCTACCACTCTTTCCACAGCATTAGCTTCCCGTTCCCTGTTGCTGCAGCAGCTCCGGGCTTCTTTTGATGCCACCACATATTAGATTCTTGACTCTGATGCCTCTTGATTCGACAACAACCGTCCATGTTCACAATTATTGATTTGGTTGTCCGTTGCCATACAAGTAATTTAATGAATCATTAAATGAGAGCATTATTACCCCTTAAGTTGGAGACCGAGGCAACAATGTGCAACAATGTGCACAATGTGCATATCACTATCTGTAATGGTGGAATCTAACAGATTCACTCATTTTGTCATCACCAAGAGCAATCGGCCAAATTAAAGGTTTTTACAAATATGGGGGGGGGCATTCGCCAACTTCGAGTTCATGTATGACATCTGAATTTGGAAAGAAGAAAAATTCCCCTCAGCAGGAAAATGAGCGTAATGAAATCACAGACAGTTCTGCTCTACTGAGGCAGAAAGTAAGAACTACAGAAGCAGCGAAGTTGAGATTTCCGGCTGGCTGGCAAACAGACGGAGACGTTGTAATGACTTAATGTTATGCCTTTGTAGGTTGATATTTTTTACCTAAAAATCATTGCCATAAAACCTTTAGCTAAATGATGCAGATACGGCGCTCTGCTTTTGGATTATCATCTCAGAATACAATGAAAAACTTAAATATCTTCAAACCATTTGAACCAAGAAAATAAACTTTATTTTTATTAATTGACTAGTTTATGCATCTGTTTGCTTTTCATCTTCTTTTAATACTTATGTTGAAAATAGTTTAATAAAGGAATTTACAAATGCATGAATTTGATCATGTCATTTTAAAGGTAACCAAACTACACAAATTCTACTGAGATCTGCTAAGCTAACTGCCGTTAGCATGAGTTTTACAGTTTATTTTACTGCCTCATTTAGTTATGAGAAATTACTAAGATGTCCGTTCATAGTGGTTACTTTTTAAAAGCAATGAGTGTGGCTAAAAACTTTCACACCAGTGCAATGCAAAAATGTGCTGCAGAAATACAGAAAATGTGCTGCAGAAATACAGAAAATCTGCATGCTAATTTTCCGCATGACACTTACGCAAACCTGGTTAGGGTGGCCATGTTCCATTTGTGTGCAAAAAAATTTGAATTGCCTTTTTTGAGGAGATGAAATGGAATTAAGCTGTATAGTGTTGACAATGTCCTTTTTCTGGGAAAGAATACATGAAGATTCTCGGTCCTTCCAATTTTGGTGAGGCATATCAGCTATATTACCATCTTCATTGTATCCCAGCTGCTGGGCGATCTCAAGCCATATACAGTCCATTCGGCTGAAGTGTTGAGAAACCAAATTGATACGACGTTCACCCATTTTGGCAGCAAGCTAGCTATGCCTTGAGGTATGACATCAGTTGGAAGAAAGGATTTTTATTGGCCAACATATTGTGAGGAATTAGAGTTAGAAGTGTTTTTTATTAGGATGTATAGCGCCCCTAGTGGTGAATAGGAAGCATGTGGAATGCCACATTATGCTTGTAAAAACTGTCAAAGTATGTGAAATGTCACCAGAATACTTATCAAGTGTATAATATGTTTACTATAGGTGATGCCAATTCAATTATTGAATGTATTAAACTGAAAAGAATAGTCAATAGGGACAGACAGAGATTTTAAGACAGGCATTACAGGGAGGACCAGGACCAGAGCAGGAAGTGAGAGCTGAGCCTAACAGAGGGACGCACGCGCAGAAGGAGCAACAGACCAAGGCCAATAGGTCACAACGAGGGAGGTCAGCTGACTGAGGCCAGGAGGAGTCAGCTGGACTTAAGCCAATTGTATTTGAGACAGATATTTTACGAGCTATGAAAGGAGATTCAAAGGAATCATTCTTTCACTTCATCACATTCCATCCTGCAGGTATCAAGCTTCCTGATTGGAGCGTGTGTGAACTCTTTTCCTTGGATCATATTTCTATCGATAGTGTAAATAGTGTAATTCACTTTGCAATTGCTTTAACTTCTGTAAAATGAAATACCATCGATCATAATTTGAACCGGCTGAGTGTTTGTCACGGCCGGGAGACGTGTGGCTCTCCCACAGTTCCGAGGGGTCCCTGAACCTTAACAATATTCCTGCAGGAGGCAATCAGCTAACATCAAGATCTGTCCAAATATTAGATTTGGAGTCAAATGTAGTGTTTAGCCTTTGTAGGGCAGAGCTGATTTAAAAAGTGTGAAGTGTGTCCTGTTTCTGTAATATGGGCCTAGCCGCAGTTCACAGGGCAACATCAATCTAATCCTTCTCCCGACGTCAAACTTTAATTCGGGTCTAAACCCCCTAGAGTAGAAGAAGCCAATATCCTCACTCCAGAGGATTTTTTCTTTCAAATTTCTCTGTCAAGTAAACTCTCCAAAGTATTAAAGTAAAATAATGCACACATACGTACACACAAATGCGTGTGCACTTTCAAAACGTAAGCATGTGTACGCACATTCCCACACAAGCAAACCTTTTACCCACAGATTTGTGCACACACACACACACACATATATCAGCATGCACCAAGTATCTGTCAGCCTAAAGGTTGGCTCTGCCCTGAGGGTTAGAAAGATTATTGTGGGCCAGAGAGTGAGCGAGGTGGGGATGATCTCTGGGAAAGGGAGCCACTTCCTGACAGATACTCCCAATCTTAACAAGCCTGACTCATTTTGCCTGAAGCCAGATGAATTAAGGTGCTACAGGAGTAGCCCAATATCTCAAATGGAGCCATTTTTTCTATATCCATGCATTCATTATTGTTGTATTCTCATGCATGCATACCAAATAGATGCTCGGTTACAAAAACCTGCTGTTCGAGCATTTCTCTTTGTTTTGAATCACAGGAGAACAGGTAGCTTTCATTGAGAACATGAGCTCTGCAGGAGCAGCCTCTGTCAAATAAAGCTTTCACATTGTCTAAGTAATGAACACTCTTTCTTTCTAGACTAAGGTGGCGTTGAATCATTCAGCGGTGATGTAAAAGGAAAAAGGTGTTCCTCAGGATACCTACGCATCCTGGCTGTGAAGTGAGTGATAAAGCTGCTCCGTCGCCTCAGAAGCTATTTGTGAGCACTGTTTGAACGCAGATCACAAATGGTGACAGTGTCCCGTATCGCAAAATGATTGTCACTCCCAATATCGTGCATGGAATTGTGCAGGGCTCTTATGTCAAAATGGATGAGAGAGGAAATTGTCTCATGTTGCATATCACAGCTTGTGATGAAAGCGGCCACAGATTGAGTCCTTCGGCAACCGAGCGTCATCTTTACATTCAAACTCATGTCAAAACAGGACATTTTAGACAAAAATCATTCATATGGTAGCACTTGCAGTGAAGTTTGAATGGAGAGCTGTTAAATAGTGACAGATCCAGATAAATTAATCAGTCAGCTAATGAGTTCTATGCTCTAACGCCCTCTGTTGGCCTTCAGGGGTGAAGATCAGGCGAATGCCTTATGTCCTACACTAGCTTCCTCTTTTCACCTGCCAGCAAGGAGCCTCAGTGGGAGGGCAATACACATGCAGAGGTTCACATTATCTCCCTCAGATCAAACCCTGCATGACCCCTCACTGGCTTCCCATCAATATACACCGACAGTTATGTTTGTCGGAAAGCTCGATCGGCTGGGGATTGAACCCCGGTCACTCCAGTGTTTTGCAGCTAAATAGTCTGCTCGTATTATTCAAATGTGAACTCAGGCAACACTTCCATACGCTGCTTCTTACCCTCCCTTGTGACGCATATGGAACTTAGGCTACCTCCACATGAAAACTCTATGGTTGTGTGGTAGTGTGCCGGCACTGAACCTTTTAAGACGATGATGCAGACACCCGCGTTTGCTACTGGAGTCTTAGCAGTCATGACGTGTCCTTCCCTGATTCGTCACACCGCCGGGAACAAACAAACAGCCTTGATTATTGATCGACTACCAGATTAATTCAACATGGATAACAGGCGTTGTCTATACTAGCAGCTGTTGTGCAGTTAAATTCAGCATTTTATAATGCTACTACTGCCTGCATGCAAAGGAAGTAAGCTATTATTGGAGCGATTAGCGAGCATCCAGCGGCGTTATCAGCCCTACGGAGCGGACGTTTGAAGTCAATGTTTGTGGCTTTGAGGAGGGCGATGGACACAAAATGGAGGACTTTCCTTTTCTTATCAATGCTTATTTTGTTCATGTTCAACTATTGTGAAGTCCACAAAGACCTCCCAGAGGTTCAGGTGCCGATGCAAAGGAGGGTTCGCCTCCATGATCACATTAAATGAAATGGAATAAAGTAAGAGGAAGATATACAATTGTATAGACAAAGAGACAGAAAGAGAGACAGACAGGAATGTCTGAGTGGGATTATGGAAATGCGATATGCCGCTGATAAATCATAGTGGCTGTCAGGTGCTCAGTCATCTGATAATATGATGGCTTCCTCTCCATCCCAAAGCTAATTATAGACAGACATAATGAACTCGCGTTCAGCGTGTGTGTGTGATCATGTGCATGTGTGAAAGTAGGCTCTCATCTTTGTTCGAGCAACTGGTTTATTTTGGTGTGTTTTTTTAGTCTTGAAACAAAATGATGCGTTTCACATGACGGTGTGATTGAACGAATATTCTGTGAGGTGCCCCGATGCTTGACAAGACTACAACACTCGATGCTTTTGGAAATGTATTTCTCATTTATTTTTAGGGGGTCCGCAAAATTTTTGGTTGATTAGACAAAAAATAAAATGTCAATTTGAATAGCTTGTATGTGTAGTGTGGCCTTAGGTGGGGGGGGGGGGGAGATTAAAGGGAACCAACAACGCCACCTGGGGACTTACACCCCGGGAAATATAAACTTAACGACCCTAATATATAGTTTTGAATTTATTAAGGGCACACAGATTCATTACAGATATTTGACAGAGACGTGTTTCGTAAAATTAACATAATATGTATTAAAGGAAAATCATCAAAACTACCAAAACATGCAGAACAAATGAAAAACATGCACAACAAAAGCAAAACAAGTAAAATGGAGGTAAAACAAGCAGACAAAATAAGGCAGCAAAACAGCAGCAGGTGAACCTACAAATGATAAACAGAGATTAAAAGGGCATACCATGCTGCAAAATACTACAAGTTAAGATTGTGACTACTTACCACCTCAAACAAGGGGTAAGTAGTCAGACGGCAACAAGAGGAGGAATACATCTAAACTCACCACAACACCAGGACAGGGGCCAAAAAGGACTGAGGCCAGGACCACAGGTGCTGGCACTAATTGGGGGGAGGAGCCTAGCCTGAGGGCTGCGTTCACAACCCTACACTTTCTCTGAGGAGCGTTCCCCACTACATATGCATGATTATCATGCAATTGACAGACAATGTTGATATTGACATTGGTATCAGTTGACAAGGTATGTTTCTAAATGGCAGTGGCACGGCCACCCTACTCACTGTACATGTTTAAAATAAAAACATGAATATATGAACCTGTGTATTATTTGAATTGCTTAGTATTGAATGCACAATAACAAGGTATGTTTATACATGGCACTAGGCCCAGTTTAATATAAAACACAATTTTATACAATATATATAGTCGGGGGTACTTGGCCTGAAAAACGTTGAAGACCCTTGCTTTAAAGTATTGATGCTTTAGAGTCCCGCCCCTTCTGTGGAGGATTTCAGTATTGAGCACAATAATAAGAATGTTACCATGGGTTAAAGAGTTGCAATATATTTATCTATGAGATGTATTATCTTTACAGTATGTGTATAGGAAGCATGTGGAATGCCACATTTATGCTTGTAAAAATTGTCAAAGTATCTGAAAGTACCAGAATACTTATCAAGTGTATAATATGTTTACAGTATGTTTACTATAGGAGTGTTGAACCATAAGAGACAATTATTGAATATATATGTATTAATCTGTAAAGAATAGTCGATAGGGATAGACAGGGATTTTAAGACAGGCATTTACAGAGGACACCAGGATCAGAGAGAGGACCCAAGAGGGACCCAAGCAGGAGGAGCAACAGACCAGACCAATAGGAGACGACGAGGGAGTCAGCTGACTGAGGCTAGGAGGAGTCAGCTGGATTTAAGCCAATAGTATTTGAGACAGATATTTTACGGACTATGAAAGGAGATTCAAATGAGTCTTTCAGTCTCTTCATCTCATTTCGTCCTTCAGGTAACAAGCTTCCTGTTTGGAGTGTGTGTGTGAAAGCTGTTCTCGAGAGCATTTTACTATCGATAGTTAATTCAGATTGCATTTGTTATTAAATACATGTTTTATTTTGAAACCTGAATTCAGCGAACTTATTTTGGTGCACATGCGCAGTAACTAGTAAACAAACCGGTCCAGCGGCAGCGGTTCCTGTTAATATTATTGCCCCAACACTTCCGATGTCCCCCATGTGACCTTATTTCGGATAACATATATACAGTAGTCACCAACAAATATATATATTTTTTAATCTGTTGTACCATGAACTACACGTGATGTTTGTCATAGAATACATTTATTTTGTGTGAAACCACTCAGTGAACTACATATCTCTTCCCGCACAATGCACGCCACCAGCACCGACAGTCATTGCCTTGGCTTGCTAGCTAGCGAGGTAAACTTATCCATGCTCAAATGTAACGTTATGTTACCTGATGTGTTTTAACCAGCTTCTCTTTTTATCAGCCGAGAAGCAAAAAAAACTAGAAAGACCCGTTGTTAGTGTGAGTACATCCCTGTAGGTAACATACAGCTTCAGAGAGAGACGTCGCATACGAAACTTTTTGGAATATCGTCTTTCTTTTTTACGACAAAAGGCGGCTTTCCTGACGTTCAAAATTATCTCTTAAATGGGCAAACATCATATGTGTAATTCATGGTTTATTAGATTATTTTCCTAAAATAAATCCCATCAAGGCATATGAATATATCGTCAAGCTACAGGAGCCCAGCAAATGGCCTGGTTCTCTATTTACTTCTTACTGCGCATGTGCACCAAATAAGTTCGAATTCAGGTTTCAAAATAAAACATGTATTTAATAACAAATGCAATCTGAATTAACTATCGATAGTAAAATGCTCTCGAGAACAGCTCTCACACACACTCCAAACAGGAAGCTTGTTACCTGAAGGACGAAATGTGATGAAGAGACTGAAATAAACATTTGAATCTCCTTTCATAGTCCGTAAAATATCTGTCTCAAATACTATTGGCCTAAATCCAGCTGACTCCTCCTAGCCTTAGTCAGCTGACTCCCTCGTCGTCTCCTATTGGTCTCCGTCTGTAGCTCCTCCTTCTTGGGGTCCCTCTTGGGTCCTCGCTCTAATCTTGGTGTCCTCTGTTAAAGCCCGACTTAAAATCCTGTCTATCCCTATCGACTATTCTTACAGATTAATACATTTATTAATAATACATCCAATAATTGTCTCTTATGGTTCCACTCCTATAGTAAACATATTGTAAACACTCTCTACACTAGATAAGTATTCTGGTACTTCCTGATACTTTGACACTTTTTACAAGCATATGTGCGGCATTTCCACGATGCTTCCTATATTCATTCTAAACATATTACATCTCATAGATAAATATATTGCAACACTTTAACCCATCGTAACATTCTTATTATTTTGACACTTCTATTCACCACAAGAGGTGCTAATCATCATACTAAACTAATTCTAATACTAAAATCCCACTAATTCTATCTTCAATACTGAAATCCTCCACAAATGTCCACTAGAAGGTGCGGGACTTTCTTTACGAAAGTAACCTCCGCATTCACAGTAAAAGCTGGTCTCGTGCCGTTACAAAATATGCCAGATTTACAACTCTCTGCATAGTAGCAGTTTGATAAGTTTCACCACTAATGAGAGGTAAGATTTTAGTTATGACTCAGTGGGAGCGCTCAGAAACTCTCGGGGACAGAGAGTGGTCTGCTACTTTAAATCTGAACTCTCATGACTCGACAATACACGGATAGGGAAATGAGTTTACCCAGAGACAAAGAAAAATGGGAAAAGCAAAAAAACACGATCTAAGCAAAAGGAAATAATCAGTTTGTGATGTGAGTGCAATTGATTCCTCTATTTGGCAGGTGAAGGCCTTTTCTGCTTTTGTAATGTTTTTTTTGTAATGCATCTTGCATCAGGGTTTCCTCCAACCAAAGCACTCCATTAACGGAGGAGCCATTAATGATCGTAGAAGGCAGCGAGCGAGGGAGGCAGAGAAACAGAGTGAAAGGGAGAGAGCTCTTCATCTTCACAAGTTCATGTAATATTAACCCGTAATTAAAAGTGCTGAGCTGACTCAAGGAGAATGAGACAGAAAGAGAGAAGCCCGTGTGAACTGAGCAGTGTGTATTTCACCACATTAAAAGCAGCGTCCACAAGTTAAACAAAGAAAGGTTGGCCTCACCTCACCTCGTGTGACCTCGCACAGGCTAAACTCTTAAGAAGTATGAGCAAAGTTAGCCTCACTGTACGTATAAAACCAGAAGTATGAACTGTAACTTGTGTGGATGCCTAGGTCTTCTCAAGCAATAATGCTGAGAATTTAAAAGGTCCTGTGACTGACTAAAATAACTTTCAAGATTTCTACCAACTGTAAATGTCTTCATTCTCCAGTCGTCCAATTATATTCCTGTTGTAAACCAAATAAAACAAATGATCCAAATTCATGTTTTAATCCCACTTTTCTAGCTGATTTGTCTGAGGCTCAGTTGGCCTGCTAATCACACAGAATTGCAATTTAGTTTTCACTTCACCAATCAGCCCGACATTGTATTCATGTTTCCAACCGGCTCCAACAAGCAGTAGCAGTTTACATTATTCTTGTTTATTGAAAATAAATACTTTATTAAAAAATAATAAAAACACAAAGGCGCTAAGCTTACCTCGAATGATTTCTCCGGGATGCGAGTGAATCACTCATAAGGTTTCGTAGCACACGGGACTAAACAGCAGCAGTTTATGGAAATCAGGGTTGAATTTGTATAGAAGCTTCATAGTCGAGTGTTGGCTATGGTGGGTGGACCTCTGACACTAAGGGGTTCAAGAGGCGTGTTCCCCTGGAAGAACATTTTGTCCATTTTAAAGTTAAGTCAATCAGCGCCGGGGACAGTTCCCAAGAAAAGATCTTCCCACACCAACCGGCCACCCTTGACCCGCTGAGGACTGCAACCCAATCATTGCGATTGATCAAGTCGATACATTGAAGACCAACGCAGATGCGTCTTCACTTCAATTTAGGTATACGCATCTAATTGCACACTTTTAAAACTCAACCCAAATTTCACCTTGCATTCTGCCTGAGTTTTTATTTCTGTTATTTGCATGAATTCCATCCACACTTGCCGCCATTTTTGGTTTGGAGTAGATTCTGGCTCTGAGGGAGATTACTATCCCCATTCCTCAATCCTGCCCTACAAAACTTGGTTGTTTCTTCAAGGTGGGGATAAGACCTATTTTAATCTCTGATGGACCAGAGATGTGGGACGTGACTCAAAGGTTTGGAACCATGCTAATTTCCGTCTGGTATACTAAAAAGTTACATGACAGATGAGGCAGGCCAGGGCAGGCAGCACGCACTCTTGAAAATCTGTCATTTTGGCTAATTCCGCTTTGCAACCGGGCAAATTGCAAAAAATCGCATTAACGAATTATCACTTTCTTTCTTGGTTTCTACTTACCCAGTACTCACATCCCTCCACACATTCACACACCACACTCACTCCATCCAGCTCCCATTAACTCTCTGCCCTGGCTACAAGAACAATAACCTCGCAACTTTTAAAGGAATGATCAGCATCAGTAGAAACTTCATGCTAAGCAGAATTTCTCCCTCTCCCTCACCCCTACTCTCCCTCCAGGCAAAACATTTTGCTGACCAAGACTTAGCCAGCTATCAAGAGTTACAATTCCCCCTTTATCTGCAGTTCGCTTTATGTCAAGTCTGCTTGTAACCGGGGCCAATAAACTCATTATTGGAGAGCTCTTTGAGTCGGGAGACATTCTCTTCTCAACACTAGGAATGTAAGCTTTGGTTTCAACTTTTCAAACTGATGCCTCCAATGGTTTGTTTCTCTGCATGGAGCATGGAAAAAGGCATTACTTTTATTGGGATGTTTCCCCTCAAAACTTTCTTGGTGTCTTTTATTTCACACACCTTGTGATGAAACTGAAGGTGACCGGCGAGATAACAGGAGTAGCGTTAAGTGGCCCGAGTCTCGTTTACAAGAGGCATGGGGTAAATGAAGCGGATGGCATCACCTTCAGCCGTGGTCTTCACCTCTATCCTGTGTTTAGGGCACAAAAACCCTCTGGCCAACAGTTAAGTCTCACTACTGGTGTACACATGTAGTCAGAGCCTTCCTGAGGTGTTAGGACGGACAGAAAGGACAAAAAGGGTTTTATAGAATGGTCCTAGTACTTTCCGTGGAACTTGTTTACTGCCCATTGAGACACATAAAGGAACAACTTACATTTTGTCTAGACACCTGGCTCCTAAAGGTGCTTTTGTCTTTAAGGGCCCATTGAACGATTGTCTTCTCGATAATGCTTTGACCACTTCAAGACAAGTGCCTGTAAGAGTCAGTCTGTCGAGTAATGTTCCCAAAAACTAGTGAGCAATGTGCCAACAAAAGGCATGAACGAAGAACACTGCTAGTTAGCTAACATAAAACTCTGCTTTGGAAATGTGTTGAGGAAGGATACATATTTATCCAAATAAACAATGAGGGGTGGACTCAGAAAGAATGGAACGAGGCCGCTGATAGCACCATGAATTGTGCAACCATTTGCGACTGCTATTTGCCCCGCCTATCGGTTCAATATACAAAATATATTGCAAAAATGATATTATAGCACAAACGCCCATAAAGGTTTGCAGCTGACTACAAATTGCCTTTGCTTTGGGTCTGATTGAGGCAGTAAGTGTGGTTGCACTGAGGCCCGTTGGTTGGTTGGGGGGGGGGGGCATAGAATGATCCTGCTCTTATGGTGATGCAGATTGACACCTAGGAAATATGTTTTCCAAAAGGAATTTACAGTGGTGCTATATGTAAAGGCTAAACCCATCCATATCATGGTTTTATATTCCCACTATAAAATATAAACCCAGGATTGGTAAATATAACAACCTTTTTTTCATATATTATCAAATATGACACGTAGGTTAGCTTTGTTAATTTAGTTTTTCGTGACAACTTGCATTACATCGCGTCGCTGCATCCCAAAGTAAATGCGTTTGAGCGGACAACTTATAAATCAACTCTCTGAAGAGTCTAATAATGTCATTGTAACTGCATGTTGTTATCAGCACTGATCTTTCTGAACTGTTTTTGTAATTAGGCTCAATCATACTTATTTGCTATGCAGCGCAGTTAGAGGTGTATTTCACCCTTTGTTGATGCTTTGAGAGTTACACGGTTTCTTTTTGTCTCATTGGTGCAGGTTTAGCGGCCGCTAAAGCCGTCGGATCCTTTTTTGAATTTGCCCCTGAATGTAAACATAACTGTGCCTTTTCACAAAGAAATCCATATTGTGTCTTCAAGCCTGCAATAACTGATGTATTAGTGAGGCAAAGTGGCAAACGAGCGCTAAACACAACACTGTTATCAACTTTTAAGTTGATTTGGCGAATTTGCAAGCAAAGCCAGCAGCCACAGAGCTTTTCCTACTTTTTTTCAACTCATCACTTAGCTTTTATGTGGAGTGTTTGTTTCCACCTGATGAATGTAGGTTAAGTCCAATATTAACTCTCCTTTTTGCGCTTGATGTTTTACCAACTCCTGAGGGAAATCTGTCTCTTTAGCTGCTAAATGCTTCCATGTGTTCACCAGCCAGTCACTAACTGTGTGACAGCCTGTTGGTGTAGGGCAGACAGGTACAGTTGTTTTCTTTGCTGAAAACAAAGGTGACGAGAGCTTTGTGAGCAGTAAAACCAATGAGCTTGAGGTGCAGTAAAGCTCAGTAGTTGATTGGAACTGCAGTTGGGTGATAGTTCTCTATGGGTTTATCAATGTGAGGACCCCTTTCACATTCAGGTAGTCCTGTGATCCTCTCATAATACAAAAATATTGAAAATAGTCACTTCAAGGCACTTTACTGTTGGCTTAGTCAATCATGTGATGTGGTTGGCCTTTGGCTACAACTTAATATATTCCTATTGTGTCTTGGTTCACAAAGCCACTATGTCAGAATTAAGTGATAAAGATGTGCTAGAAATATCAAACTTGTGCAGAACTTTGACATTTTTCGCTTTGCATTTGAACACTTATTTTTCTTCTCAACAATCAACAAACCAAAGGTAGAGCGGGGGAAATCATAGAAAATCATGCAGGTTTATCAGAAACTCCCTCAGCTCAGACTCCACCAGACGGACCCGACTTCGCTGCAGACTTCGACCCGTAATCAACGCTCCGGCGGGAGGTGGAGAGCTCGGCAACAGCTGCTCCTCCTCTGTCCAGGAGAAGAGCTTCACCTCGCTACTCCACCGGTCCCTGCTGGGAGGCGGTTTTGTGGGGCCCGCTGGACAGAAGGTATGCATGTATAAACCAGCACCAGGACTGAGCGGGGCAGACTGGGCAGACTGTCAGACCTTACTGCAGTAAAATAAGGCATTTCTTAAAGGGAATCTGGTGGTCGGAAACACTACCGCTTATGTTCTCGGGGACTGCAGATATTTGTTTTTGGCTTTTCCAAAGAACAGCAAAGGTACATACAATTCACATAACACAACACACCATGAACAACATACACATATACAGTATACTATATATGCTGTATATTTAAGTGTTCCCTGATGCAGTCATTCTGTGTTCAATGCCTGTATGCCATAGGGAATGCAAGTCATCTTATGTATACCGGCTGTCCTATGGGACTCAGACGACGGGAGAAGTTCCTACTCTGAGTGTGGTTGATGTGAGGTATCTGCAGTTTTACCTTTAACCTTTACAGCACTGTGAAATATAATGCACAACTGTTAACTTTCCTTTGAAACTGTTAACCTCTGTGTTTCTAGCCCAATCTTTAGGTGGATGCACTTTCATTCAACACGGTCTGTACAGATTTCCTTTTTGGCCTACAAGTATAACCCCTACAAGACAAAGAGTAATTGGATCAGTGTAAGGCCTTGAACAACTTCAACACATTGGGTTTTTTTTCTCTGCCAAAATGTCATATCAAAAATGAATGACTGAACACGTCACAGAACACGTCTGGGAACAGAATCATCCTGTTTACACCACCGCCCTGAAGTGATGTACTACCGGCATATGTTTGTCGGTTAGTGCATGATGGAAAACAAGCTCCCTGGAAATGATATGTTGTGTGTGTGCATGAGTGAGTTAAGAGTTCCTGTAAACTCAGCATAGATCATGTAGAAAGCTGTTCGCTCCCTGTAGATGAATGTCTTTAGTTTGCATCGAAATGCCTCATCTTCCCTTCCTCGCTCCTCCGCTCTTCCATCCTTCTTAGCCTCCTCTCCAATCCCTCTCTCTTCCTTCCTGCCACCCTGGGAGATGGAGTGTAGGACGAGGGGATATTTAGGGAGGGATGAGAGAGTAATGGTGGACCGTTTTTCTGACAAGATGGGGTGTCAGAGCAAAGAGGGAGCTGAATTGTAAACAGAAACAAGAGAGGTGAGAGATCGGGTACAAAGGACAAGGAGGAAAATATTGAGATTAAAGAAAGGAAAGAGATGGAAAAAGAGAGAGAGATATGTGTGTAATAGTGCAAACCTGAAGCTCAGGGGAGCGTGATGCTATTTTGTCAAAGTGTCCTGTAAGGAGCTGGAAAACTCTTTGTTTTTTTGCACGCACGCACACACACACACACACACACACACACACACACACACACACACACACACACACACAGTGAGAAACAGCAACTCATACTGGTGCACAGCAAGCCTTTGAAAAGCTTAGAAGGAAATGCAATCTAAGTCAACCATTGCTTACAATAAAAATATGTAATGTAAGACAACCATTGCTCACCATACAAAGATGCAATGTATTGCAATCATTGCTCACCGTACAAAGATATAATATAAGACAACCACTGCTTTACATACAAGGTGCAATGTAATGCAATCATTGCTCACCATTCAGATATACAATATAGGACAACCATTGCTTACCATACAAAGATGCAATGTATTGCAATCATTGTTCACCATACAAAGATATAATATAAAACAACCACTGCTTTACATACAAGGTGCAATGTAATGCAATCATTGCTCACCATACAAAGATGCAATGTAAAACAACCATTGTTTCCATACAAAGGTGTTCTTAATCACCGTAGGCTAGCACCCCCATGGCCAAACTCGGCCACTACAATTGAAATCTACTAAATTGATGATTATGTTAAAAATGGGGTATGATTTCATGGAAATCATGTGACAGTGTGATTGTGACAGTTATTAGGTGTCTATTGTAGATGTTGGTTGAAAACATCTCCAAAAATGTTGAATCAGGTTTTATTGCAGGGCTGACGTATCAGTTTGTACGTGACTACTTCCCGTTTTCAAAATGAGGTGTTCACAAAAGTATACTTAATACATAAATATTATTATTAGTATATTATATTAGTATGTTTATACATGGCACAAGGCCCAGTTTAATATACAACACAATTGTATACAATATATATATATAGTCGGGGTCCCTGCTCCATCTCTCTATCAGTTTGGGGGTCCTTGGCCTGAAAAACGTTGAAGACCCCTGTTCTACTGTATTGATTTGGAGGTATTCCAAAGTTAAAATCCCACATTTCTACTTGTACTCCAATTACTCTTATTACCATATATGTATTTTGTGAACACCTTATATCTAAAACCAGACTTAATCAGACGCTGATGTCAGAGGAGTGTCGGCTTGACCGCAGCCATCTCCGCATGCTGGCATTGTACGCCGTATCTCTGATAAACATTTGACTCTGATGACATTCTGCTGCCTCCTAACTTCCTGCCTCTCTCTTTCTCTCTCCCTCCCCCTCAGATGTTATTTGCCCAGGGAAGTTTGCGTGGAAGTGCTCTGCAGTCTGCTTTTGCCAAACTTACCCATTAAGTTGTCTTATCCATCATTTCTCTGGGAGTTCAGCTGAGGTGGTGCCTTCACTCACAGGCTATATATTTCTGGAAGAGGTGTGTGTAATATGATATGATGGGAGGCAGAGAGGGCTTGAGAGAACATGGAGACCCTGAAAAAAAAATCCATAATTTTGATATATGTCCATCATAACCAGTTAACTTTCATAATGACATGAAACATGTTTGATTTTGGAAACATCAGGGGAAGAAGAAGAAAGGGAGGTAAGTGCAGGGGAAAGATGAGAGGGAAGAAGGGGAGAAAACTGCAAAAGGAAAGGACAACATAGGCGATCTAAGGAGTAGTAGGAGGAAACAGAAAGAATGAAAGACTAGATGAGAAGGAGACAATAAAGGAGACGAGGAGCATCACAGAGAAAAATATAGCGAGGATCTCTATTTAACCTCCCGAAAATGATCTTCAAACAAACGTCTAGACTGAGATGGAGGAGCGGAAAAAGGGCGAGTGGCAGATTAAGAGAGACGAAGTGATGGGAAAGACAGGTAGGCAGATCTGACTGTCCTTTCCACCACAATGAACAGTGCTTCTGTCTGTCAACAAAACCATTAACTGGCTTTAATGATGCTTAAAAGCACACACACACACACACACACACGGAGCACACACACATATACAGCAGTAACAGTCATACCAGATTCTTTGCACATCTGAGACTAATTGGATATTGATTATGCCTTCATATATTTTTTTATTACATCAGACATTACATTGAGGTTTAATTACATCTCTTAGCGCATTATGTGCAGTTATTATATTACGAGTTGCCTCACACCATGTGGAGGCTGTGATCAGATTCATGACAATGTTTCAAGTGGTCTTAAATGTGATCAGGGTTGCGTGTCTGAAAATGCAACACAGTTTGACTACTTAGAGATTTCAAGTGATTAAAGAAATTATGATAATAATTCACATTGCATCTCATCAGGATGAGGAAAGAATAAACACGTAAGAGAGTGAAGAGGACCAGGAATACAAGCTTCTGGCTCTCATGTCAGGACAAGTGAGCCTTTCCCATGACAACCACGCACACCATTTGCTGATGAAGACCATGGAATGCAATTGAAAGTTCATAAAAATCCTCATAAGTTGACCTTGAGGTAAAGCTGCTATGGGGAACTTTCAGTTTGTGTCGATTTTAGCTCGATTGAGCCAAACTCAAATATCGAGGCTTGGTCAGTGGTCCTAAGCTACGACGCTTTGGGAACCTCTCGAGCGTCACTTTCTCCGTGGGACGGTGTGTCAATAAACACTTGTTACATGCATAGTGTCTTTGCAAAATGAACTTCCTACTTCACAGGAAGTTAGGTTAAGGCAACAAAAGTACTTAGTTAGGAACGTGGTTGACGTTAACAGGACTAACGGATGACTGACGTAACAATATAGGACACAAACAGTGGTCTGCTGGGTGAAAGTCCTGTGTTTGTGTCTGATAATGACTCGAGTGGGTTTACGTTGGTTTCAGTTGAAAGCCAGGTCCACCGCATACAGACGCTAAAGGGCGCCACCGTGCGTCTCTATCTGACGCTGACCAAGCGTTTCTTGACAAGTTGGGAGTAAGAACGGGTTGGAAAAAGCAGGTGGATAGAAACAAACCTACTGAGTGACTGATTCTTCCAAAAGATATCCCCCTCATCCGATGATGGTGGTGGAGAGCTCTGTCTGACCCTCCAACATCTCCCATAAAATCTTTTGGGTTGATATCTGGGGACTCATCAAACCACTCATTGAACGTTGCAGTTGATGTTTCCCTACTCACTTATTCAGGTGTTTCCTTTAATCTGTTAACTTTTGACTAACTAACCCACCGCCACAAATATGGGTCATCTTAGGTCGCATGTCCTTTAGTAGCGAACGGTATTTTACAGCATGGCATAAGATTTGTAGCCCTGCTTGTAATAAAGTCTTTTTCTATAAAGTGTTATTTTTTATCCCCTTAGTATCTCTTCCCTCCTGTCCAGACTCAGTCACTCATCCTATTTTCCAGCGAGTCAGTGAACTGGAACGACTGGAGAGAGGTACCGCTGTGCTCAATGCATCTCCCATCCAGCTTGCACCACTGTCCTCCAATCCCCCGTCTCCCCTTTCACCTCTCTTTTCTCCAAGTCACTATCTTTCCGCCACTCTTTTTCCCTCTGTGACCTTTGCTCCCCCGTCATCATCACTACCGAGATGATTTCGCCTGTGTTTCTTGCCCTGTTTTTCATGTTTCCACTTTTCTCACCTCGCCGTCTGTTCCCTTTTCTTTAGCTGCCTTTATCCTTTGTGTGTGTGTTTGTTTAGAAATAGGCACAAACACACACAGCTAGTATTTAGTTTTTGTGTAGCCTAAAAAGACAGTGTGATCAAGTGTGTGTGTTTTTAAGGTTTGCTGAGAGACACATTTTAAAACCATTTAGATAGATTTCTCATTGCACCGTTTGTGATACAAATAATTATGGTCAGTGAGATTTTGTTTTGTTGTCGTGAGTTCTTTCCTTGGATGATTGGCTACATTGTTGAGCTTCATTATGTTACACAGCTCACCATGCTTTGCATGCTGAGGAAGGGGCCTGCCTGAAACACCCGTTCATAAATCATCTACAGCTGGAGTGTGCTGTCCTGCTCCCACTTTATGATTCTTGCTTTTAAGGATACATTCCTTATCAAGTCCATGCAAAAAAAATTCTCCCCACGGTTGATGATCCCAAAAACAATTTTCCAAATTGTTGTTGTTCTCCCCAATAAATTACAGACAGATTTTAACATGGGCCAAGGATGATGCTGAGGGAACATAGGGTGTAATGTGGAATGGACAAAATGTCCATGAGGGAACATGGGCTGAGAGAACATTGGGTCTGATTTGGGATGAACAAAATGTCCATGAGGGAACACATGGCTAAGGGAACATATGGCCTAATTTGTAATGGACAACAAGTTATGTGGATACACCGGGCTTAGAGAACCTACGGCTCAGAGAACATAGGGCCTGAATGAAAATTGACAAAACTCTCGTGAGGGAACATAAGCCTGGGGAGCTAAATGCTAACATACTCACGGGTATGTTAGCATTATGACGTTAGCATATTATTATTATGACGGGTATGTTAACATGCTCATGTTAAATATTTGTTAGTTAGCATTAAACACATAGTCCAGTTGAGGCTGAAGGGAAAGTTTTTACTGTATCAGGGATTAGGTCAAAAACCTTATAGCTGAATTAATTAATTACACTTTGACATGAATAGCTTTCTTGGATCCAGAGTAACACAGAACATGGACAGACAGGCAGAGACTCCTTCCAGTTTAGTTAAAAGGTGATGCAAGGAGATAAGTCTGGATCACCATAATTAAAATTCATCCTGTGGAGCACATTAACAAAATTTCAAAGCAATTCATCAAATGGACTGAAATATATATATATATATATATATATATATATATTTCAGTCCAACAGACTGACATAGAGCTACACTGCTAACATGGCCAGTATTTAATAACCTCAACCGTAGTAACCTTGATAGCAAACATTCTTCAACCTTATCCCTCCAACATGTTAAGACTGTCAAAGATGAACGTGTCTTGATTCCTGTCGAGTGGAAGAATATGAAAATCTGTATAAAAGGAAATTGTACTGAATGAAAATGTGTTCTGCGTTATAGAAAAGTATCTCTTACCCTTTCTGTGACGATTGCCTGCTCCTCTTCATCTGCTACTCTCTCCTTTTCTCCCCCCCATTAACAGTCTGTCATAGTGCATCAGCCGTAAAACAAGGCAGGGCGTTAAGGAGGTCATAACCACGGCAGTGCCCTCAGCACTTCTCAGCTGATATTAACCCGATTGGAGACATATTTCAGTGGACGGACACACATACATATCAGTGTCATCTTAGCAAACAGCAACTGACTGAAAATATATGAGTGTCTTGTGGGAAGGGTCTCGTGTGTGTTTTCTCATGAATTAATATGTAAAGGAACACAAATCCCTTTCCTGTAGTCAACATGCTGCACAGCGTCTGACACAACTTTTTGCAGTCAACCAACGAGTGTTTGTAGACCGATTTAAGGTTTGAATAGATAGGATTACTTTTATATATTCATCTCTACCTGGTTAGAGCAGTATTTGAACTGTAGTGTGTGTGTGATCTTTAAAATGATTTTATAAAGGTCACGTAAATGGTACTTGTACTTGAATAGCGTTTTTCTGGTTTCTCGACTCTCGCTTTAACACTACATGTCATCATTCACACCCATTCATACACTGGTGGCAGGGGCTACCATGCAAGGTGCCACCTGCCCATCAGGACTATCTGGCGTTGGGGTTGTCTTGGGGTGTCTTGTTGTTTGCAACAACCAAACTACTTGGTTAGGTTTAGGAAAATATCATGGTTTGGGTTGAAATAAGAACATTTGTGATGTTGTTATGTACTGACATAGTTATTTTGGTTACGGTCTGACGCAGTTACATGTGTAACTTGTGTTAAATCAAAAGTCAGCGCTTTGAGTTATTTTGAGACACTAACAGCGGCCTGCTGGGTGAAAGTCTGTGTTTGTGGATCCATCCATCCACACTGACCTCCTCCCTACACCGAATTTGTCGCTCTTTCTACTACCGTTCTACTTACTGCGGCTAAGAGAGGTCGCCGCCTAACAATAAATGTAAATATGAGTCAAAATAAGCTGCTTGCACAAACAACCTATATGACACATTTTGGTGTGTGTGAAGCTGTATTATACTAACCAGATAATCAAAACTTATTCTAATTCTTTCTTCTGCATTCCCCCAATGACTGGTCCGTCTTTTTTTTCTCCTTCATATGGAATTTTGCCAATTAACACTGGCAGAGAGCCATGGAAGTATGTGGTGAAATCCACTTTTTTAAAAATAGAAGCTTATAGGAAGGTCACGCTCCATGTGTTTGTGAGATTAGATTTGATGAATGGACAGAATGAGTGTTTGACATACTGACTTTGACCTTTCGCAGGCTGCTGAATACCATTAATTCAAAGGGGTGAAAACATTGCATGTGAAGAGAGTGTGTGTAGGTGTGCACAGCGCCTTCACACAAGAACACACACACACACAGAGGGATAGTTTGATACATTCACCATTTCTCAACAAAACAGGGCTTACAAATGTACTGAATGCACTTCCTAATTCATCAAACTGTTTTTCAAGGTTTTGAAATTTGAATTATTGTTTACTTCAACATACTGACCTCCTCTTCTCTTCATATTTCCACCATTTCACAATTTCTTTCATTGCATGAATTTTAGTTTGTTTCCATTTGATAGACATGTCCAGACTGAGCTCCAATGACCTAGAACAGGGATTCCCAAAGTGTGGTGCGCGCACCCCTGGGTAATGGTGGTCTAATGGTGTAATAATTTATATTAAATATAATTTAAAAAAATGTAAGTGGGATTTTTCACAAAATAAAAACATGAATTATAACAATTCCCTTTGTAAGATTTCAATTTAAAATTAAAAACGTACAATTCAATAAATAAACGCACTTCCGCTCCTGCCGCCAGGCTGTCTTTTACGTACACACTAGCTAGCCTAGCTTGTGCAGCTAACATCAGCTAACAGCTAACTTCATTCATTCAGCAACATTTATGCAAATATGCTAAACTGGCTGAAATCGGGGAAACTGTCAGGTGAAGCTGAAGCTATCAGTCATAAAAGAGGAGAGGGACAGAGAGAGAGTGAGGAATCGAAGGCGAGAGAAACGGAGAGGTGCGTTGGGGAGAGACCGGGAGAAGAAACCGAGCGGGAGTCAGAGAAAGATGAGACGGAGGAGACCGAAAAGGAGGAAGGGATAGCACAGACAAATCAGGAGCACATAGGCCCATCGCGGAGTCAAGGTGAAAAAAGAGGAAACGAGAGTGAGCATCAGACTGGGAAAAAAAAGAGGAAATTATCTGGGTCTGGGCTTCACTTGGATTGGCAATGCAGATTGCCCAAAGCCACAGTGCGTGTGGTTCTGGCTAACAGCTGTCTGAAGCCCTCTTATTTACGTCGCCACCTGAACACCAAGCATGCCAGTGCAAGTCAAAAGCCCCTTACATTTTTTTATATAAAAATTGGAGGAGTTACAAAACAGCCAAAAACAACTGCAGTCTCATTCATGTGTTGGGTCTACAAAAAACGCACTACGGGCTTCATATCTGGTCAGTTATAGAATAGGAAGAAAGGGGCTACCTCACACAATCGCCGAAGACGTGTGCTTGCCAGCTGCCAAAGAGATGGTGGAATGTATGATTGGAGAGAGAGAAGCAACAAAGTTGGACATGATCCCGGTGTCCAACAACACTGCTATCGATGCTCTGTCCGAAGACATCCTGGCTACATTAGTCGGTCACGTGAAGAAGAGTGAGTTTTACTCTCTGCAAGTAGACGAGTCTACAGATGTGGCCAATCTGGCCAATCTTCTGGTGTACGTCCGTTACCTTTTCGAAGGCACGGTGCAGGAAGATTTTTTGTTCTGTCGGCCCCTTGCTACCCGAACAACAGGACAAGAAATCTTCAATTTAATTGACATCTTTATGAGGACCAATGGGATCGACTGGACACGCTGCGTGGGAATCTGCACTGACGGAGCAAAATCGATGACGGGGAAGGACACAGGGCTTATAGCTCACATCAGGAAAGTCTGTCCATCCATTCTCTGGTTACATTGCAGTGTTCACAGGGAGGCCCTCGCAGCCAAAAACATGCCAGCTGATCTACTTTCAGTCCTCAATGATGCTGTGAAACTGGTGAACTTCATTAAAGCTCGCCCAGTAAATTCAAGACTGTTCACACCGTTATGCAATGAGATGGGCAGCGAACACAAAGCACTGCTGCTGCATACTGAAGTGCGTTGGTTGTCCCGCGGCAAGGTGTTGACAAGGCTTTTTGAACTGCGGCACGAACTTCAGCAGTTTTTTGAGGACAACCCATTTAATTTGGCCTCCAATCTGCATGATGAGGACTTTCTGCAGAAGCTCACCTATCTGGCCTACATCTTTTCTGTTCTGAATGAACTGAATTTAAGTCTGCAGGGAGTCAGTGTTACTTTGTTCAACACACAAGACAAGATAGAAGCTATGATCAAGAAGCTACGGTTCTGGACAAGCTGTGTGAGTGGGAATACGCTCCTGTGTTTCCCTACGCTTCACGCGTTCTTGGAGGCAAATGACGTGATCATGGGTGAACATGTGAAAAGTCTCATAATTGAACACCTCAAACAACTTGCCGAACAGCTACGGAAATACTTCCCACCTATGGACACATCTCAGACGTGGATTCGCAACCCATTTGAAGCTTCCCTCCCTGTCCCACAGCTGTCATTTCAAGAGCAGGAGCAGCTGATTGAGCGGTCATCTGATGGAGCACTGCAGTTGCAGTTCAAACGAAAGCCACTTGTGGATTTTTTTGACCAAGGCAATGCCAGCATACTCAGTCCTGGCAAAGCAAGCCTTGAGGGTTTTGATGCCCTTCGCCACAACGTATCTGTGTGAGGCTGGTTTCTCTGCTCTGACAGCAGTGAAGACCAAATACCGGCAAAGACTGGATGCTGTTGAGAAAGATCTGAGGCTTAAACTGTCTTCAATTGCGCCAAACATTGGAGAGATTTGTGCAAAGATGCTTTACGTGGCTTACTGTGTTTAAGTAATTTCAAATTACACAGTAACTATGTATACTGTACTTTGCATGGTGTTGCCTCTTGCTGTCTTACATAATTGTATTCCTGTATCCAGTTCACACCTGTAGTTAATTTGCTTTGTTCCGATTCAGGGATTAATATGATACAATGTTGCAGTTGCCCCTTTGTTCGGTTTGTGTTCACACTGCAACATTTAACAGCGGACTAAATCTTGTAAACAAACGCCACGCCCGAGCAAACTGTTCTCTCATTGGTCCGATTTTTATGCGGCTATAAATAGGCTCCGTTGCTTTTTTGTTTTTGTTTTTTTAAGGTGTAGGGGATTGGGGGTGCATGAACCCGGTCGGGATGTAGAAGGGGGTGCGTGGCCCAACAAGTTTGGGAACCTCTGACCTAGAAGAAAGCAGCACTCTGAAATATAATTTTGTAAGTTACCTTTTTAGTTAATAAAAATGAATAACTATCAGGTTGAATGGTAAAAAAAGGACACAGTTCAGCACTAAGGCAACATCAGCATGTGTTTAATTTCTGTCGACATGCAGCCTAAATACACAGATGCCTCCACTGAAGCAATCAAGACTATCACCACGTTTGAAACAAGCAGTCTATCTGCACATCTCATCAATTCTAAATTTTTTTCAAATTCAACGACTTTTATGACCTTTTTAATACCTCTAAAAACAATGACACCATTACTGTTGCAAAATACATAGAGAAACTAGAATACAGTAAGCCGTATCCTGTTGAGTTTTATTGCACTATTGACTGTAATAAAGTATGTAGGCTTTTGTAACAAGTGCAATCTTTTTTTTAAGTTAAACAAACATTATGGACCAGTTTTAATGTTGCTAGGTACTAGGCTCATCTACAGAGCCCGATTTGTGTTAAGGAACCACTGAGAATCACAGGTAAGGTTTAACCAGGCATTGTATTGGTAATTCATTACATACACAAATAAATAATAAAGTTCAGATGTCAGAGGGGAAGGGGAAAAAACTGATTCAGTTCATTCCTTGGAAAAGTTCATTGAGTTCATGTCCTACCACACCACTTCTGGAAAGGAGGGGGGAATTGGGTCCATGAAAAAATCCATGAGGTAGCTCGCCATTCAACACTTATTAAGGTGGTCAGGATGATCCAGAACCCTGACCGCTGACTGCAGTTAAATATACATGAAACAGATAATTGATTTTTACTGGGGTTTTGTAATTAGATGCAAAGGTATCCTGAGTAAAGATTACTCAGGCTAAGTACATTTTACGTCTCAGGAAGAAATTTGCAAGTAAAATGTACTTGAATATTTTTGGATAAAAAACAATTCTTACTAGTAAGTAAACTTAACTTGAGAATTCCTGAGTAAAAATTACTCAGAATTTCTGTGTGGAAATTGTTACCTAGCTTTTTTCAAGTAAATGTCACTTTTTTTTTCAGTGTAGAAATTAATATTAGTATCAGTAAGGCAGAGGTCAAATGTATTATCTTGGAAAATATCAATCAAATGTGGCAAAATAGGTGGGACAGAGAGGAGAAAGAGAGACATCTATATCATATTCAAAAGAGCGTCAAAATTACCAGGGCAGGAAGTTGGAATAGGAGAGAGGAAACGGTGTTGACCAGGTTAAGGTTGGGCCACAGTGCACTAAACAAAACACTGAAAATGATAGAAAACACCAGACAGGGTTGTGTGAGGGATGTGGAGAAGAGGAGTCAGTTGAGCACGTAGTGGTGAGTTGTAGGGAGTATGAGATGCAGAGAGAGATGATGAGGAATAATCTGAGGGAATTAGAGGTGCATGAATGCACACTGAAAGGAGTACTGAGCATGGGTGAGGGAGCACAGGTTAGAGTACTGTTAGCTTTCCTAAAGAACACAGGGTATGATTGAAATGCAGGGATAAGGTACAAGGGTGTTGGTTAGAGTGCTTTTTTTCTTCTTTTTTCTTATTTGTTTGTCTTGTTTTGGGGTAAAGAGTGTAAATCTATTGTCTGATCCACACTCCGGAGCAGAAGGTGGCGGTAATGCACCAATAAGATGGATGCCAAGCACCGTGAAACCAGAAAAAGTTCAGTCTCTTCATTTTTGTTCTCTGCCTGTTTAAACTAACACTGTTGTTGTTAAGTTGTTATGGTTTGTGGTGGGAGGTTGAGGACAGAAGGTGAGTTGGGGTACCCTTCACCCACATAGTTAACTTTGTCTAGATACATTAGGAGGTAGCACTTTATAATAACTACACACTATGAAGCATTAGTTAAGCATGAGTAAACACTTAATTCATCATTTATAAAGCATTGTTCCTACATTAATAATTCATTAGTATGCAGTTCATAACAATAGTTATAAATGTTTTATTCTTGATTAATAAGCTTGTCTATTGTGTGTTTCATTGTTGTGTTTTCATACTTTATAAATGATAGATTCCCCATTTGTAAATGAAGTATTATATATTTTACAAACCAATAATTAAGGAGTTGTAGATGATTAATAAGATCATTTATAAAGTGTTAGTAAATGATTAATAACTTATTTAGATGTACATTATTCATGCATTTATATATATAATGATTTAGATATGCACTAATGGTTAGGGACTATGTTAATATATGCTTTATAAATGCGTATTAATACTGCAATTCATGATTAATTAATGATTTATTAAGGTAGTTACTAGTCCTTAGTAAAGTATTTTGTGTGAGCTCATCTAAAGTGAGGACTATCTATGCCTTATAAAGCATTTATTAAGTATTTTGTGTGAGCTCATCTAAAGTGAGGACTATTTATGCCTTATAAAGCATTTATAAATGACATTGAAAGGCCAGCAGTGCCTCAAGACCCATAGTTTTTGAACAGAAAAGGAAAATAGACACAACACAAAGTGATCAAGAACATATCAATATTTATTGCAAGATGCAAACAATATACTGTTAAATACAAACCTCTCAGCCATTCATTCATGTAAGAAACAAACAAACAAAGACATTCTCCTTCAGGAGAACATGGCTGGATATAAAACATTTGTAAATATACAACTGGAGCTAACCAGGAGCTTTGCATATTAGTTTACATTTACTTATTTAACTATTAATTTCATACCAAGCATATCGATCTCATTCACATCCACTCCACATATAACAGCTAGTTAGCCATCTGTCACCTGGATCGCTCTATTTACAACGGAGGTGACGCGTTAGCGTGCGCCTGTCTCAGGACCTCTAGTGTTAGCTGGAAGGCTAGCTGGATACTCATCGTCCATAATGTGTAACGTTACGTGCCAGCAAACTAAGAAACACAGACGGGCATTGGAGGCCCGTCAGCAGTCATTCTTTCTGGCGGAGGTCCGCGCGCCCTTTCAACTTAGGTCGGAGTTTTCCATCGCGTAAGTGCACTTCCGTATCAGTTCCTGAGCGAAACGTTTGTCCCACGTTGATGACGTATGAAGCGGTCTTTTCCTTTGTCCGTCCCATATTGATGACGTTTTGAAAGCGGGATTTCACTCGATTTCACTTATTTCGCTTATTGCAAACAATGAACAGATTCGGCCGGCTGCCATCGGGACATGCAACTAAAGAAAAGTGCGAACAGTGGAGATCGATATGCTTGGTTAAGATGAATAGTTAAATAAGTAAATGTAAACTAATATGCAAAGCTCCTGGTTAGCTCCAGTTGTATATTTACAAATGTGTTATATCCAGCCATGTTCTCCTGAAGGAGAACGTCTGTTTGTTTCTTACATGAATGAATGCCTGAGAGGTTTGTATTTAACAGTATATTGTTTGCATCTTGCAATAAATATTGATATGTTCTTGATCACTTTGTGTTGTGTCTATTTGCCTTTTCTGTTAAAAAAATATGGGTTTTGAGGCACTGCTGGCCTTTCAATGTCATTTATAAATGCTTTATAAGGCATAAATAGTCTTCACTTTAGATGAGCTCACACAAAATACTTTACTAAGGACTAGTAACTACCTTAATACATCATTAATTAATCATGACTTGCAGTATTAATACGCATTTATAAAGCATATATTAACATAGTCCCTAACCATTAGTGCATATCTAAATCATTATATATATAAATGCATGAATAATGTACATCTAAATAAGTTATTAATCATTTACTAACACTTCATAAATGATCTTATTAATCATCTACAACTCCTTAATAATTGGTTTATAAAATATATAATACTTAATTTACAAATGGGGAATCCATCATTTATAAAGTATGAAAACACAATAATGAAACACATAATAGACGAGCTTATTAATCAAGAATAAAACATTTATAACTGTTGTTATGAACTGCATACTAATGAATTATTAATGTAGGAACAATGCTTTATAAATGATGAATTAAGTGTTTACTCATGCTTAACTAATGCTTCATAGTGTGTAGTTATTATAAAGTGCTACCACATTAGGATAATTGGCCGGTGCCCCCTCTATTTGATTTTGTGAAGAAATGTTTAGAGAAGCATGTAAGCTATTTTGTTTGTTTTGTTTTCCGAGGTAGGAGTTAGCCAGGGTTAGGGTTTGTGCCATCCTCTCCCACATTGATTGAGAACATTTTGTTTGAATGTTCCTGAGTTACACAAGTCGAGCACTGTAGAGGCACTTATCAAGACGTGACTAATGTCCTCTCGCTTTTTCTCTGCATGTCTCAATAACTGTTTTACCAGAATTCTAGTCTCCAACTCTTTTATTTTATTGCTCTTCCCCCGCAGAGTGTATCAGTGTATTGTCAACCGATTGGCTAGTGTCTCAGGCAGACTCTGGTCAGTGATTGGCTGTACTGTCCCTTGGAAATATGAAGCAAGACGAGGTCGCATCTGTAGCTCGAAATTATTTCCTCATGCTGCAACTAGGTCAGTCTCTCTACAACAAGCATGGAATTCACAACAGGAATGAGAAGCTCCACCTGCATCCTGGATCCCATCCCATCTAAACTTGTCAAGGACTGTCTCCCAGCTATCTCACCACTCATCACAGTCATCATTAACTCCTCCCTCAGCTCCGGTTCAGTCCCCGACACACTTAAACTGGCTGCTGTCACCCCCATCCTCAAAAAACCTGGACTTGACCCTGACACAATGAGCAATTTCCGTCCCATCTCCAATCTTCCCTTTCTGTCAAAAATACTGGAACGCGTTGTCGCCACTCAACTCAAAGCACCACCTCATCTCCAACGATCTGTTCGAGCAATTTCAATCCGGTTTCCGCTCACAGCACAGCACTGAAACAGCCCTCCTCAAAGTCACCAACGACCTCCTCCTCTCCTCAGACTCTGGTCACCTCTACATTCTCATCCTCCTCGACCTCACTGCAGCTTTTGACACCATCAACCACAACATCCTTCTCTCCCGCCTCGAATCCTCCCTCAACATCACCGGAACTGCTCTCTCCTGGATTAAATCATATCTTACAAACAGACAACAGTTCATCAGCATCAACAACTGCACCTCCTCCACTGCTCCTCTGTCTCAAGGCGTCCCCCAGGGTTCGGTGCTTGGTCCTCTTCTGTTCATCCTCTACTTGCTCCCTCTTGGAAACATCATACGTCAACATGGTCTTCACTTTCACTGCTACGCCGATGATGTCCAGCTCTACATCTCCACAAAAGCCATTACCACTGCTACTCACTCCACTCTCACCAACTGCCTCACTGACATTAAATCATGGATGCAAACCAACTTCCTCAAACTGAACTGTGATAAATCTGACATGATCATCATCGGTCCCAAATCCCTCACTAAAACCAGTCACAACTTCTGCCTCACCATCGACAACTCCACTCTGTCTCCCTCCCCACACATCCGCAACCTTGGAGTCATGTTTGACAGCAACCTCACCTTTGAACACCACGTTCATTAAACCCCGTTACTGTATGGCTTAAAATTAACTTCCACTGTTACTGTACAGCTGTTAGAATAGTGGCCTATCTTCTATTTGCAATTAATATGCATTCAATCCAGTTCAATTATTTAAATTAAAATGATAATCTACTCTAGCTAAAGTAGCTTATCAAGAGTAAAATAATAGTTGTAATCTATACACACCTCTGCATTAGCAACCCGCTGAAATTAAGATACAGGCTCCTTAACCCTCTCTCTCATTACTTGGGCCCTTGGGACTGTTAGTACACTGGCTGTGATCATTACAGTGAACAGTGTCTGTCAGTGTGATGAGAGGGCACGTGAGCCCTTGTTGCTGTAGTTTATCTCCTTGGAGCAGAGGCTGCATTCAGCATACCCTGCCTCATCAATGTATTTAAAATACTGTGACAGCGGGAAGCTGTACTCACAACTGTTTAGACCTCCACCTTTATCCAGGCCCAGCTCCACTCACATCTCAGCCCTGCGTCAAGCTGCACTACACAAACAGCATCCTCTTCCTGAAGCTCTTTGACCACATCATCTTATCAGTATCTGGGCCTTCGTGGTCATAAAAGTTATGACCACGAAATCGCCTCATTCTACTTTGAGTTAAAAAAAACAACCTGCAACCAGATGCGCCGGTGTTCGGGTTTAACGTTAATGAGTGACCGCGTGAACTGAACCGGAAAACGGGGGGGTTGCATGTTTCATCGTGTTTTTTTTTCCTCCTAAATCGCGATAATGACGAACGTTAACGGTCAACAAAGTTCCGCATGCAGTGGCCTTTATAGCCTTAACCCAGCAAGTCTGAACAGTAACGGAACATAGCGTAACTTAAACTTTAACGGAGGGAAATGAAGACGGTGTAGACATCTTAACGCTGATTGGCCAAGACTCGACACGTCACATCAAAGTTGTTTTATTGCGAAGATCACAACATCACCTTTCTCCTTGTCTCACTCCAATCGGAGAAACGCTGGCTGGCCAGTTTGTGGTGGCATGAAGCTAGAGGCCACAGGTTACCCAAACTGAACACAAAGCTAGGGGATTAATCGGAATTGTAGGTGCGATTTTTCCACCTTGGATGCATCAGAAGTGTGCTCGGCCCATAAAGCAGTCCATGGGTACTTCTCAAGTCTCTTAATTTTCGTTTCTTCGCTCCTCGATCCTCGCTTGAACCGGAAGTTGTTTCTGCGCCGCCATATTGACGGCCGTCCCAAAGCTCTAATGTAGCTCGGAGGAGCGAGGATCGAGGATGGAAGAGGGTCCTCGAAGGAGCCATGAGCGAGGAACCACGGGAACAGACTTCCAGGAAGACGTGAAGCTTAAAAAGCAGACGTGGTCCGCTGACTCCGCCTCCTATTGACATCTGGGAAATTCAAACGAGATGGCGGAGAAGCAACACAAGTGTAAGTGCCAGTTATCTGATGTGGTTTTCTAATATAACGTTACACTAATGCAACACGGACTTACGTTTATTCTATCCGCAACCCGTTAAATTGTGTCACAGCAGCACCTTCTTGACGAGTGCGTTTTATAGCAAAACGTATGTATCAGAATTCAGTTAAAAACACACGCTTGTTCATTCCATGTCAAGTCATTATGGTAAGAGAAGTGCTGGCGTACACGTAACTGCATTTATGTTTAGCTGATCATTTCAACATCCATGTCACCCACATGGTAAAACAGTAATGTATTAGTTGTTCTGTATATGTGAGTGAAATAATGTGCGCCTGTGTACTGACATGAAATGTCTCTCATTCAACAGGTACAGAAGAATCGATTACTCATCAAATGTAGATCAGAAAATGATCACCTCTTCACGGGGAAGAGGCATACAGCCAAGAAGGCCTGGGGGTGAGATAACAAACCTACAACAGTTTAGAATATGCTGTGTCTGCATCAATAAACAATGCAATGGCACGCTTTCACCATTGTCCACGGGCCTACTCTGGGTACAGCACCCAGAGTAGGCCCGTGGACAATCATGTATGTAACTTATTGTTAGTCACCACACTCAGGCTCTTCCCCTCACTTTGCATGTGAGACTGGCCTGAATCCAATTGTATACTGTATGTGATAATAAACATTGCTCATAACATAGACTTTGAATAACAGTTTCACAGGTGAATACGATCTTGTATCTGTCAGCCAAATAACAACAGATGCCCTTCTATGAAACAGCAATATGATGTGTCTGGGATCATACTAGGAATGCAATAACTTTACATGTTTTGTTGTACTTTACAGAGAGCTCATGAAGATGCTTGAACTTAAACTGACTGCCACACAAGACAAGTGTCAAGAAAGTATAAGGTAAAATATTGTATTTTATTGTTGAGCTCAGTTCACTTCCATGTAAAGCACTAGTGACGTAATGCATCCCTTCCCAGTGCTTTCAGTGTGTCCACATCACACTGATAAATCCCCTTTTGTATTT
Source organism: Leptoclinus maculatus (assembly GCA_032191485.1). Lineage (NCBI taxonomy): Eukaryota > Metazoa > Chordata > Actinopteri > Perciformes > Stichaeidae > Leptoclinus > Leptoclinus maculatus. The sequence continues at coordinate 22,086,472 of JAVDOI010000011.1, read as the reverse complement.
TACAGGAGCTGAGAAATCCTCCCACTGGGACGGGGACAGATGGAGGGGAGGCCACGGCAGCTACTTGGCCATGGTTTTCCCTCATGCATGATGCCATCGGGAGGGGGCCCTCTATGGTGCCCCCAGTCCTGATGGACTCATGTGTGGGGGGAAAACAAGAGCATGTGGCTGATGTGGCCCCCAGTGTAGTGGCTCATCATCCTCTGGAGCTGGGGCAGCTACTTGTGGCCAGGTATGTGAGGAAGAGGATTCTGTACAGCCTGGCACAAGTAGCTGTACCACCACCGAGAAGGACGATGAGCCATCCACCTCTGCCTGTCCCCGGCCCAGAAAAAGACAGGCCACTCGGGGGGACCTGATGGCATTTTTAAAGGAGGAGGCCCAGAAGGAGGATGAACGTTTTGAAGCCACACAGGCAAACACTGCTAGGTTTTTAAGTTTATTTGAAGAGTTGGCGAAAAATAAATAGTGACGTTAGTAATTTTTTATTTACCAACTCCTTTGTGTTGAGGATTTATTTATTTTGTCATGTGGTGCCCAGTTTTTTGTTAAGGGTATAATTTATTTTGTAAGACTAGAAAATAAAGTTGCATAAGTCAAAGGTGTCTTCCAACATTCCTTTTCCAGAGTTCTCCAAGGACAGCTTTTCATTTCATGTATATATTTATACAGCTTTACATTTATCAGCACAAACAGTAAAAGATGGGCTGAGAGAAATTGTAATAGCAATGCAGACTTTCCTAAACAGGTAAGGAGATTTTGGGAACAAACAGGAATAATGAGATTGTATACAGTACAAAATATTTTAATATATTTTACAACAGTAATGTACAACACAAACTTAAGGCAACTTACAAATAAACATAACTAAAAGAGGCGCTTCAAAGACACACGGCTTATCATAAAGTGTGGTGTCCCAGGCCTTAATTTCCCCAAGTCTACAAATAATCATGGTCCTGCAACTCCACAGGGTGCACAAGTGGAGCAGAGAGCTGCCCTGCCAGTTGGTCTCGCTGGCCATGTCCGCCTCGTTCCCCCCTCGCTGGACGTGGTGGAACCACACCAATGTCCCCGACATCCTCAGTTGGATCGAGGATGTCCCCCGCTATGAGGCAGATGTTGTGTAGCACTGCACAGGCAGTGATGACTTGGGGGACAAAGGCGTGGTCGACCTCCAGAGCCCTGAAGAACCGATCTCCACCGAGTCTTCAACATCCCAAAGGCCCGCTCTATGATGGAACGGGCCTTTACATGATGCTGGTTGAAGCGGCTCTGCACCCTCCCTTGCAGCGGTTCTTTATATGGGGTGATGATGGCCACAGGTCTATTAATGCAAGGGTAGCCACCATCACCCAAAATAAAGTATCCTGTAGAGAATGTCAAAGTAATTACTATTTTTCAATAATTGATGGTATTGATGTATTAAAAACTTGAATTAGACTTACCTGAGGGAGGATACAGAGCCTCTTGGTAGATCCTGCTGTTCTTCAGGACTCAGGATACCCCACAAATGTGTTAATGAAGAGACCCTTCCCATCACATACTGCTTGCAATTGTATGGATGGGAGGAGCTTTCTGTTCAGGTAATCCTGGCCTTCCGGTCCTGGGGGGGGGTCTTTATGCGGACATGGCAGCCATCAATGGCACCCACACACCTGGAGAACACTGGGCTGTTGGCCAGCTGTGCAAATGCGTGGCCAACCTCATCCAGTGCTCCAGCGGTGGGTAGTTTGATGACCTCCTGGCGAAGGGCAGCTATTTTTCTCCACTCCACTGTGCACCAGTCTGCAGACTGTAGACTTGGGGACATTAAAGGCCCGGGACACCACACTGTATGATAGGCCGTGTGCCAACCAGTAAACAGTGAGCAGTACATTTACCTCATGTGACCAGCCCTGTGTGTTCTTTGATGGCAGAATTGTCAAAAGGGTGGTCATGGTCTGACGCCCCAGCCTTTAATCACCCATGAGGTCTGTCTGACCATCAAAGAACACAGCAAGGGCTGGCACATGAGGATTTAAAAGAGCATGTACGGGCTCTTGGTCCATCTCCATCTACAAAATACAGGAAATAGTTACTTCCCACACCTAGCTTTTCTAAAATGTGATATAAAGTTAGTTTAAATTTAATTATTCTTATTTGTGCAACCACTCATAAAGCATTACAATTGAAGCAAGTACGATGCTTACCTCTATTAAATACATGACAGCATGCTGTATTTTGGCTCTTCTGCGCCGTGAACGCTCTCTTGCAGGAGCATGTTGAATGTGGCTGTACATAGCACCGAGTTAAGAGACATCTTTGTTGTATAGTGACAATCTTTTGTCTGACACTTGTATAGGCCTCGTACCTTCTTTCATTAACTTCATGAGTTACAGCTGGTTTATCAACACACCTAATGATGTCCTACATCCAGCTGCTGAATGGCAGTGAGTGAACTGTATTACATGTGAAGGGTTAACTAGCATGAACACATATCTGTTACTATTGCTTTTCCTAAAGACTTTGTCTTTATTTATTTATTAATGTCGTCTTGGCCAGTTGATATAAGGTCACTTTTGTTTAAGAAACAACGTTTTTTTGTCTTTATTTATTTCATATTACTTTATTATTAATACGGCAATATGATTCAAACGGGTGTTGCTTTGTTCATTTTAAGGATGGCTTTTTTCTGTTTGTGCTAATTAACTATTCATCTATACACTTTATTTCGGTCTGTAATAAATTATGGAAATATAATCAAAGTAACTTTGGCAGGTGGTAGGGGCTATTACTTGTGCGTGAATGTAGCGGCCAGTTATTCAAGGATTTCTGCTTTAAGTCTCCACGGGTTAGAGCTACAAACCTGCTTGCTTTGAGCTGAAATAACAGCCTTTCTGGCAGAAAGCCTTTAAGGGAAACTTCTCCCGTGTGCGCTGTCAGCAGCTCCAGCTGTGCCGCCGTCATCAGAAACAGACGTCGCTTCACGTGACGCAACTGAGGAAAGGACGTCTCGTGTCTCTTAAAACATATTTCCTCGTTTCGTCTCTCCTCGCATGGTTTCCTCTCCATGCATCCCTGGTGGGAGGGACTAAGACGCAAGGAAAGGAGCCAAGTGAGGGAAACGGGGATGCAATTAAGAGACTTGAGAAGTACCCCATGTATCAAACCATACCCTGCAACTGTAAAGTTTTACCAAAAAAACAAGGCTCCACGGCATGCACGACTCCTTCCTCTAACCTCACATTGGATGGGGTTAAAGATAAATCATACTTTGTCATAAAAGAGGTTGCTCACATTTGCATTCACAAGGAGTTTATATTCCCCTTTGTAGCACGGCCCAGAAAACTCTCTTGAGACAAGGATTCTGTAGGACATTATTGGGATTAACAGTTACTTTTAACTTCCCTACGCCTGGTGAAAGATTAATGTCCGAGACATCAACTTTAGAAAATAGCAAAGTGGACCCTTGAAGATTTAGTCAGCCAGAAGGTAATAAGACGGAATCGTGATCATTAACTTCCTGTTTTCTCCTCTGACATCACAGGTTTTGCACACTCAAGATAAAGCAGCTTGCCGGGAGGCCGGCGCGAACCAGGGAGTATGAGAAAAAAACGATGCAAACGCTTTCAAAACTGTGATATAAATAATAAATAATGAAATAAATGATCTAATTTAGTTTGTGGTTTTGATGCATCACTTTGTGTAAAAACATGTTTCTGTTGAATTTCATCACACAGCAATCCTTTTAAAGCTCTCATCTCTTCCATGGTGAATGTAGCCAACAACATATTACAATCAACTTTTTCTGGGAATCCTGTATACCCTGTCTGTACACAATGTTCTACGTCTGCCTGCATCCATCAATATATGTTTAACAGCTATGGAAGCCTTTTTTGACGAATGAACACCCATAACCTAATGTTTGATTCATGACAGAGTCTGTATTGTATGTTTTAGAAATGAATGGTGCTGCTTAAATAAAAATAAATCCTACAAAAACACAGAGAAAGGAAGAGAACTACAATGTTGATTCAAATTTTCTGCAGCAACTAGTTGGTTCTGTATTCAAGCAAGAGAACAGCGTTTTTAAAAAAGGGAACACAAAAGAATCAGCAAAACCCCTCTTTAATTCAGTGAAAGATAGACATGGTCTTGCAGAAAAATAGCGTAGAAAAAGAAAAATACAAATGATTTTGGCTGTCCTTTTTCAAATATTTTGCGATAGTAAATGTGCCTTGAAAACAAAAGGAAGTCAGGCCTCCTAAAGCAATGATGAGAGACTGAGTCTGCATTTACATCTCATGTCTCACATACCTAAAAAAACCCTGCTTAGTTCATTTGCTTTTGCTGCTGTTTGCTGTGTGACGACCCTCTCTGCCTGTTGCTCTGTTTGTGTCGCTGCTTTCCCTGCAGGTGTTGGAGGTGGGCGTGGCAGAGGGTCATCAGCGGAGTGGAAACACCTGAGCTCATCAGCAACACTGGCAACACATGGGCCCATTTGGTTCTCGGTTGACATTTTTTTCTACACTATACAACATTGTATACACACTTTCCACTCATGCACTCACCTACACTGCTGGAATTACTGACTCCACATGCCATTGTTAAGCTTAATAACCTTTATATGCCGAGAGGGTCCCTTAAGGGAAGCTCCTTATATGGTTTGATAAAGATCATAAAAAAATAAAAAAATAAATAAAAATAAAAAGCCCAAAACTGCTGTATTAGGATGTATTGAACACCATTAGTAATATACAAGTGAAATATGTAGTTTGGTACATGAGAAAATTCAAATGGCACCCAAATGCACATTTTGGAAACCTCGCCTAAACTCTCTGTACTAAAACCTCTAATTTTGTTCTGCTTCACTTTATCAAAGTCAAACTTTGCAGAGAGTGCACTGCTGACATGTTGTGCTATGATTTGGGAGAGGTGTTAGAAGTGACAGCTGCCATTATTTCAAAGAAATGATGTCAAAAAGTGCTTTGTCTTCAGGCGAACTTGACACTTTTCAATTTGAGCTGTGTGCCATCTTCCTTTCCTCTTAACCAGTAACATATACACAATATTTACACAATTCATACGAGCAACCCCTTCTTAGTGTTATTACTCCATTGAAATTATTCAAATAGACGATGTAGTTAGAGAGTAAGGCCCCTTTGAGTATGGGTATAGTATTTTCGAGCAGAAGCCTAAAAATGGGGCTAGGTAGGAAAAGGGTAATTAAGCTTGCCTCGTACCAAGGACAAACGATTGAAAGTCAGCGCTCAGCTTCAATCACTGATGTTAAAAACCACAAACCAAGCCAGAAATCTAGGTGTAGTTATGGATTCAGACCTCAACCTGAACAGCCATATCAAGACAATTACAAAATCAGCCTACTATCACCTGAAGAATATATCAAGGATTAGAGGACTTATGTCTCAACAGGACTTGGAAAAACTTGTCCATGCATTTATCTTTTTTTAAAAGTATAGAATGTACCAATGCTGGGACTTTATCTAGATTACATTTCTGCCTGTTGTGTTCAACCAGTGGTTTACATATCAATGTAACCAGATCCTAAGGAAATTAAATCATGAAATGTTACCCCAAATATTTATGTAGCCATTTGTTAACCAACATACCTCCTCTGGGACTCTGTCTATGCCTTTGTTGGTGGTGTTCTTTATGTATAAAGAAAAACCACAAAGCAGTTTTGTCAAAATTGAATGCAAACATTGCTGGATGAGCTCATTTGTATTACTCCAGTAATATGATAGATTCATTGAATATATGGCTGTGTGGGTACAAACCTTTTCTTGGACTCATTTTATTTTGAATCATAGACAGCTTATCCAATTTATGATGCCACATATCTGTGAAATAAAACCAATGCCAATGAATTATCATCCAGTACAAAAGGCCCCCATAACATCATGTTTAGTACAAATGGGGCAAATGCTGAGGAACATAATATGATCTTAGTTTTGGTTATTTGATTTAGTGGGGTGAGGTTACCTGTTCTCTGGCTTTAAGGTGGATTCTTGGAAATGGATGGTCCCCGCCGGGATGAATATCGGGAGTCAAACAAAAGATCTTGAAATCTACTCTGTATAAATTCCTTGTCATTAACATCATCTGCACCCATATTTTAGGATTCAATTTTCACTGTTGGTAAGTCAACACAAGCAACGATAACAAGGAGGTTTTTGGAGCAAAATTGCGCACCACAGCTAGAAAAGCTGCGAGTAGCACTCTGTAGTTCTTCCTAATCCCATGCAGTGACTTACTTGAACTGAGAAATAACAACCGTTTGTAGCAACAGAGTACCAATTTCCAAAAAAAGGTCTCCGTTTAGGCCTCGATCCACCACCCACTTTGGAAACATTACCTACACAACACAAGTTCACAACATGGATCATTTTCTTAGTGAGCAATGTGTACCTGTTAATGGACTGGGGGTTGATTTTTCTCAATGTCCCTTATTACTCACGTGGTGGAGTGGGTGGTGTAGTGTTTGCATTTATTTTTTATTTTTGGGGCGGCACTGGCAGATTGATTCTCTGAGAAGAGGACTCTATGAAGGAAAAATGAGTTGCCGTTTTTGGTAGTCAAGAGTGTTAAATAGATGAGCATGTCAAAAATTCAATCACAACAGAAAGAAAACTTTCATCAATATCCCGTATTACTCACGTGGGGGAGTGGGTGGTGTAGTGTTTGCAACTCTTCTAATTTTATTTTCCGTGGCACTGGCTGATTTGTTGTCTGAGATGTTGACTTTGTTTAGGATGAACGGTTTTCAGTTTGTTACACTCTAGAACTCAAAATACCTGAAGAGTTAAAAATGTGTGTGTATATATATATATATATATATATATATATATATATATATATATATACACAGTGGGTACGGAAAGTATTCAGACCCCTTTACATTTTTCACTCTGTTTCATTGCAGCCATTTGCTAAAATCAAAAAAGTTAATTTTATTTCTCATTAATGTACCCCATCTTGACAGAAAAAAACTGAAATGTAGAAAAACTGAAATATCACATGGTCATAAGTATTCAGACCCTTTGCTGTGACACTCATATTTAACTCACATGCTGTCCATTTCTTCTGATCCTCCTTGAGATGGTTCTACTCCTTCATTGGAGTCCAGTTGTGTTTAATTAAACTGATTGGACTTGATTAGGAAAGGCACACACCTGTCTATATAAGACCTTACAGCTCACAGTGCATGTCAGAGCAAATGAGAATCATGAGGTCGAAGGAACTGCCCAAGGAGCTCAGAGACAGAATTGTGGCAAGGCACAGATCTGGTCAAGGTTACAAAAGAATTTCTGCAGCACTCAAGGTTCCTAAGAGCACAGTGGCCTCCATAATCCTTAAAACCCTTTGGGATCGGGGCCATTTTCTCGATTTTTTTAATGTTTTCTTAAACTCACCTTTTAAGGCACTTTCATACATGCTACATATACATGTCTTATATCAAAATGTGCAGAACAATCTCAGCTATCTATATAATGAGGCACCAATTGTCCTAAGGCACTGTGCAATTTGGCCCTAAAGCTGAAAGGTTGGAAGTCTAATTTCTTTTTAATTCTTCAAATCTCTACTTTACTCATGTGCACGAACTGTTTTGGTGCTTGAAATTGGTTTACCAAAGTCTTAGGTTCACACAAGTAGTGGAATATATGAATGAAATGGTAGATAAATGTATAATAAATGTCTAAAACCAAATTTTGTAATATCGTATTTTGAGTAGGTGTCATTTACACTCAGGACTAGAGGGACTGTCACTTTACCGTCACTTTACTCTCACCACTAGAGGGACTGTCACTGTCACCACTAGTACGGTCACTGTCACTTCACTTCACTTTAGAGGGACTGAGATAAAATGGGACTGAGTAATGACTTCATACTACAAGCTTCATGGGATGTGTGCAAATGAAAAATTAACATTACAACAGTTTTTGTTTTCAAACCAAATTTATTTACTAAATATAAAAATCAAAACAGAAAAAAACACACTATGTACAACATTGTCTTTCAAGACAACAAGGCAGTCTTATGCATGCCAAACTGCAAAACAGTTTCGGTCCAGCTGCATGCATAGGGCAACATCACACTGCTGGCATTTCCAGGGTGTGTCCTTTCTCTGGCCTTGGCTTTGGCAATTTTCGCATGCCCTGCGACCCTTGGTGGCTTTCAAGGTGGGGCCTTCTGCACTTTTGGCAGCGATGGCCACAGGAATGTGACCTTCAGGTGCCCGGGCAGGAGCCGTGCGGAGAGGCATGCCACAGAGCTCAGCACTCAGCTCCTCCACGAAAGCTTTGTGTGTCATGGGCTTTGTTTGCTGGGCCAGGCAGAGTTCTTTGTAAATGATATAACTGTTGGTGGTGGCAATGTCCAGAAAATGATAAAACAGGGTCCTGTACCAGCGCATTGTTTTGTGCTGTGCAGAGTAGTACTGTATGAGCTGGTCTGATAGATCAACTCCACCCATGTGTTTATTGTACTCTGCAACTGGTGTGGGACAGGGGACTGATGACCTTGACCAGGAGCCATCTTTGTGCTTCACCTTCCTCGGCACAGTTTCCCCAGAGTATGCTGTGTGAATTGTAGAGCAGACAGATACCTCCCTCGTGTCCATCCATTTCACGAAGACGATCGGGTCATCGCGGATCCATCTTATGGAGCCCCTCGCTGACTTTTTGGTGAGGGCGTTGACGTCCGTCCGAGGGCACTCCTTGCGGTACTCCCTGTAGGTCCCACAGGCAGCAAATCTACATGCGTGGAGAGCCCTGAAGAGCTTGGGGCTTGTGTAAAAATTGTCCATATAGATGTGGTAGCCTGTCCCAAGATAACCTGCTTTCACTAGGGCCATCACAGCATCATAAGACAGGCCCTGTCCGGAGGGGATGGCGCTTTTGCCGGTGTAGATCGAAAAGTCAACCGTGTAGCCATTTCTGGAGTCAGCCAAGACAAACAGCTTGAATCCCCACTTTGTCGGTTTGTCCTTCATGTACTGGGTCATCCCAGTTTTAGCCTTGGTGGCGACCATTCTTTCATCCACAGCCAGGTGGATGTGGGGATGGTAAAATGACTTGCAGGCGGTCTTGATGGTGTCCATCAGGGGTTTGAGGCGGTCAGCTGTGCCCTTTTTATTGTCATTCTGGACATCCTCATCAGGGTCACTAAGATGGAGGTTCCAGGATATTGTGCGGTATCTCTCCCGTGGCATGATGCGTGATGGATTACACAAGGAATAAAAGTGATTCTGCCTCCAGTAATCCGTAATGCTGTCCAGTTTCACCATGGCCATGTACAGGAGCAAGCCAATGTATTTGTAGAAAAAGCCAACGTCCAAGTCGGTCCAGGTGTACTTCTTTCCTTCTGCCAGTCTTTTAGCAGCCAGTCTTTTAGCAGCCTGCCTGTTGGTGTTTTCTCATAAAGAAACAATATTGCTGTCAATTTGCACCCATACAATTCTACTAATATAGTTACCAATAACTATAGTTATTCCATATCGTGGAGAAGGAGAAAGTCCACAAACCCTTCTGTGTACGGAAGACACACGGCTTTTCTGTGCAAGTCTTTGTGCTGCAACAGACATCTTTTGGCTTTCTCCATGGGGCTAATGACAAACTATGTCAAGGAGCTTTGACTTGCAGGGACTCTCAAATAGGTCTTGTGTGTCATCCTGCCTAATGACATCAGCAACAAGAGTACTGTCGTCTCTTTTCTCCAACACAAACGCATAACTGTCATCCTTCAGGAGAAAGCAGCAGTCACGTGTTTTGGCAGACACATAGCGACAAATCAGTTTTTGCCGCCGTGTGGGCCTTTTGTGGTGTTTCTTCTCAGCCAATCTTTTTGTCACCTGAGAAACTGGATTTTTACTGTTCCTCACCATTTTTTTTGAGTACCTGTAGGTGATTCTCAAATGGAAAGGACGACACCTCGTTCAGTGAACACTTGAAGTGTGTTACATCTTCATGCAAATGCTGCACACTGGCCGTTGTAAACAGTGAACGTTGGTCCATACAAGACTTCACTGTTGTCCACGAAGTGCTTCAGCAGGGTGGCAGCATAATCAAGGTATGCCTCTCTCTTCTGAGAATCAGACTCGAGGGAGGATTGACATGCCCACAGTCAAGGACAGAAAATGTTCGTAGAAGTTGTCCAACAAGATGTCCCGGAGAACTACAGGCCCTGTGTACAACAGGAACTGGCGGAACTCTGCCTTCTAGCGATCAACTTCACGCAGAGAACGAGGTTGCCTTGCAAACTCCGTTGGCATGGCTCCCTGCAGCCTCATCATGCGTTGTGAGATTTCCTCCCTGAGTATTGGTGCCAGCCTGCAATTCTCAGGTCCACGCAACAGATAGATAAGTAGTCTTTTCACCACACCAAGACAAATGAGGTGCATGTAGTCCAAGGCAAATTGCTTAACACACAGGACTCCTGCACTGCTGAGAGGTGATTCTTTTTTCGGATTGCCTGCATAGTGCACCTGATCAAACGCCACATCTGACCTGGACTCAAAAGTATCTTTGGAGGGGTAGGTGACCCTTCTCTGGACACTGACGGCAGTTGCTACACACCGCTCGCACCCGTGTAATCCATTATGCCCAGTAATGCACTTTAAGAATGCTCTTGCAGGGGCATCAGACAAAGGCCTTAATTTTAACCATATGCAAGGTGCCTTGATAAACTAAACCATTTTGCTGCAGAGCCTTGATTTCCTCGACGTAGTCCTCAACTGGCGTGGGCTTCTCACAAAATAGTGCAACCAGGAATGGTTTGGCATTTTGGAATGCTGCCAATATAGGCCAAAACTGCAACTTGGATGACTTGAAAAGAGGAACACCATCGACATTAAAAACTAACTCAATGTCTCCTCTATAATTTGGACACTGTGTTAAGTGTTGCAAAATGCCCGTCTCTAGGCCATAATATAAATACTGTCCGTTGCATTTGTCAACACAAGTAACTGCACGTGGGGTGGAAAGTAGTGTCCAAGCATCTGCGGGAAGATGAAAACCATGTTTTCTGAGAACATGGAGAAGTTCGTTTAAATTTCTGTGTGTTTGTTTTGTCTTTGTAGACCAATCTGCCAAGTCTTTGGATAGATTTGGAACTTCATCTTCAGAATCAGATTCTGTAACAACAAGATCTGGTTCAGAGTCACTGGAATCTGGATACTCTGTATACCCAAAATCAGCCCCATCTCCCTCATCGTCACTTGATGCCTCTTCTGCGGAAGCAGCAAAACCCTCGTGCGTGTGTGGGAAAGACAGTGTGTAGAACATCCCTCAAGTGCAGACATGGACGAGTCCTCTAGTACAGACGTGTTGGAACCCTCATTAACAGATTAACAGTCGGATTCCTCGTGTGCAAAAGATCCCTCCTGTCCACCATCAATGTCTGCAATGTCTCTGCTGTTCGTCTCTGGCGGTGCAGTCAAAGCTCCAGACTGTGGCGTATAAGGACTTGCGCATGCGCGTTACAGCTGTAAGCAAACTGTCTTATTTAAAAGTAATGTATAAAACGGACCGAATTACGATGTCCTGGAATCTTATTGTGGCAGCAAACAGTCTATATAGTTCCATATTGATGATGTTTTATATGAAACATTAAATGCGTTGAAATCACGTCTTCATGTAGACCACTTTTCACCGGCCAGCGTAATATGATTTTGGAGAAATGCGTTCAAAGTAACCAATATCGCGTCTCTTTCAACCTACAACTGAACAAACATCAATATTTTAAAACAAATTGGTGTTTAGTGACACGTTGATATTGTAACCGTAATTTAGCCGGTTGAAAAGACGGTGAAAATAGGTCTTAGACGTTCAGACCGTTTTCAACCAGAAATCAACGTTGAAATCCGGGCTAGGGCTCACTGGGCTGTAACGGTGTGTTTACAGGTCTCTGTAAAAAGTCATTCAGAACGCTGCAGCTCGAGTCCTCAATAAGACCAAGAAAGTGGATCACATCACTCTAGTTCTGAGGTCTTTGCACTGGCTTCCTGTCCAACAAATAATTGACTTTAAAATCCTACTGTTGGTTTATAAAGCACTGAATGGTTTAGGGCCAAAATACATCTCTGATCTGCTGCTACCTTATGAACCATCCCGACCCCTTAGGTCGTCTGGGACTGGTCTACTTTCTGTTCCCAGAGTCAGAACTTAACATGGAGAAGCAGCGTTCAGTTTATCCTGTACATTTCCCAGCTGTGGGACTAATAAAGGATTATCCTATCTTAAACGCTGACAATTTGTCATGTTTGTCAGTCACGTTTAAGTCAACCACGTTTTTTTCCTAAACCTAACTAACTTCATGTGAGGACTGTTATCGGTAGAGGTTACGAACAAAGGGGCACAGAGGGGGGTGGGCCTCTGACCCCAGATCCTCTGCTGCTGCGACTTTCAGCAGTGAGGTCTCACCAAAAACGAACTGGATCCGGTTTTAAAAGTGTAACAAGTATTTTAATATCAAATGCAAACTGAATTAACTATCAATAGTAAATGCTCTCGAGAACAGAGATCACACACTTTCACTCTCAGGTCTCACATTTAAGGAGGTTCTGTGAAGAAGCGATCATGTGGGGTTTGGTCTCTGTTCCCTCAAACAAAGCTCTTATACTGCAGAAAAGACAGGGGGGTCAGAATTGTCATAAAAACTGCAGGTGAGCCAATCGGTGTTTTACTTATACATTGATCATCTTGGCTAATGTCTTGAGCCAATCAATGTCTGGCTTATTTAGAACCACATGGCCGCAAGTCAACTCCTTCTTTCCTCCTGGAGTCATCCTTCCTGCTGCATTGCGCTCCTGGAGTCATCACAGCTGGAGACATCCTTTGTAGTCATCACCCTGGCATTGTCTTCTCCGCATTCCTGCTGCCTTTATGGACTCCCTGTCTCCTACGCTTCTACTTCATGCCTCACTAAGATGTTCCTAAATCTGACCCTTTAATACTTATTCTCTTACAGTGTTTAATACTTCAGTGTTTAATACTTTTATGGCTTAATACATTCAATGTGTCAATGTACTGTAACATATAATATCCTCTCTGTAAACCTCCTGTAAACATAAAATACATTTCATAGATAAATATATTGCAACTCTTTAACCCATGGTAACATTCTTATTATTGTGACACTTCTATTCACCACAAGAGGTGCTAATAATCATACTAAACTAATTATAATACTAAAATCCTACTAATACTATTTTTAATACTGAAATCCTTCACAGGACTGACGTATATTTTAAATAAAGAATTGGTAAAATTGCTTTGACATTCATGTTCCCTGACCTTTCCTCTCACACATGTAATGTCCAATACTTTGGTCATCATCATCCTTAGGTGTAGTTCATGCTTATTAGAAAATGCAGACTCCCTTCATTTTTTTAAAAGCTTTTATTGTGAAATGTCAATCACAAATAGACTGTTTGTTTATAGTTATCTTAAAAGTGGTTTGGAAAATAGAATACATCTCCTGCACTTCTTTTCATATCACAAATATATCCATTTTAAAACATTATGCTCTGAGTTCAGAGGTGGCTCCAAAAATGTATATCCAAAGTGCTCTACAGAAAAGGGTAAACTTTTCCTCACTTTGCAAAGCTCTTTGCTCCACCTAAAGCATGGCAGGGGCACGACTTCTTCCAAATCAGACTCTTTTTCACTTTGGAGATTTTTTCACATTAACTTTAATGTAAAAAAGAAGAAGCTGCTGGCAGTTTGAAAGAAGGGGATTAATATGAAAACGGCCCACAGCCACACTGCTTAGAACTGCATTTGCATATACACGAGCTAAACTAGCTTTATGGTGACTGACCTCTTATCATCTCTGCTTTTTAATCTGCCCTACACACACACAGAGCAGCTGTAACACTGTGCTTTAGATAATGTGGTTTCTAGAGCGAGAGAGTTAAAGACAGGATGAAGACATTTGGAAAATGGTGAAAGAAGAGAAGACCTGATGATGTAATTTATCGTCAGTGTAGGCAAATGTTTCTCTTAACGATGACCACGAACACTCGCTAACCTAAGTCAGTTATCATTGTAACCATTACGATTCATGTCACCTAGTAATTCAAACCCAAACCATGATTTTTTTCCAACGTCAACCAAGTTGTGTGGGTGCCTACACTTAACCAAACCTTAACCGTAGCACTGGCACATTATAAAATGGATTCAACACTCACAGCACGTAGCAGTTTTCTGCCATTTTTGGGACATTTAAAAAAAGATCTATATTATATGCTAATTATGATTATTTCAGACAAATATCTAATTAGATAAAATGATGAAGTGAGGACATTTTTGACAGACATGGATGCAAACTGCAACTTGACTGGTTGGGCTGAGGCATACAACCACCAACAACCACAAAGGCGGTAATTCTAGTTTGGACAATGCATTCTTTATTGTTTTACTGTGAAATGTTGCACATTAACAGTGTTTAATGCAGCACTCCTGATCAAAAGTATTATAGATTCAATAATGACATGCAGGCCTGATATGAGACCAAAAAACATTCAAATCAGAGCTGCATTGGTGTGGTTCTTTAGCCCAGGTCTTAAAGGGCTTCTATACAATTTGCAAGCCACCAGATGCCACTTGTACTTGCTGCTCCGATGCTTCAAATTCTCTTTTTTTTTTGGCACAAACAGAAAGCAAGCACCAGATTTTCATTGGGTTTCATTCGCCAAAGCACAGGGAAAACAAGGACATAAGGAGGATGGGCTGGAATGCTAGACACGAGGTGAAAAGACAAAGTGACAAGGAACAAAGGAACTGGGCAGGTGTAGTGAATGACTGATTGGGAAAGTGAATTGGGAACAGCTGAGCAGGAGGTGAGGCGACTGCAGGACTAATGAGGGCCAGGTGAAACTGATCATGGCAAACTAGATGTTTAGATATGTTTGATGAGTTAGTCAAAAAAACATAATTTGTATTAATTTATTTTCCAAATATGTTGTGTTAAAGAGTATTATTCATTTTGTCCTGTGTTGGACAGTTTTTTGCTCGGTATTATTTTTAGTCGGACCATGTTCTAGATAGATTTTTAGTTGTGGAAAAACGTCTTGCTTCAGTGTCAAATCCCGGGTCAATGATGGTAGTTACATAAGTCAAAGGTCTCTTCGAACATTCCTTTTCCAGAGTTCTCCAAAGACAGAAGTGTGGCATAACACACTTTGTCCAAGTTTTTAATCACAGCATTTCATCTATACACACACACACACCGTATAATAAGCACATTTATAAGCCCAAACTCTTACAAGATGTGCTGAGCTAAATCGTTCAAATAAAAATGCAGACTTTCCAAAACGGGTAATGAGATGTTGGGAACAAACTGAAATAATGACAACTTACAACGTTTACAGCACACAAATTACTTTAATATACTTTGGAAGAGTATTGCACAACACAAACCGAAAGGCAATTTAGAAATATACATTACTAAAAATGAAAAAGGCGCTTCAAAAGGCACACGGATCATCATAATGTGTGGTGTCCCAGGCCTTCATGTCACCAAGGTCAACAAATAGTCATGCTCCTGCAACTCCATACTGGACATGGTGGAACCACACCAATGTCCTCGACATCCTCAGTTGGCTCAATGAAGCGCTCCAGTGATGGGCAGTTTGATGACCTCCTGACGAAGGGCTGCAATGTTCTCCTCTCCACTGTGCACTAGTCTGTAGACCTGGGAACATTGAAGGCCCGGGACACCACACTGGTAAATGCACCTCATGTGACCAGCCTTGTGTATTCTTTGATGACAGAATCCTCAAAGGGCTCTCGATGGACTGTTGCCCCAGCCTGTGTTCAGCCAGGAGGTCTTTCTGACCATCAAAGTACACAGCAAGGACTGTCACAAGAGGAGTTAGCTGTGTATTTACTGGCTCTGGGTCAAACTCCATCTATAAAATACAGGAAATACTTACTTCCCACACCTAGTTTTTCTAAACTGTGCACTGTAACAAATTTCCCCGTTAATTTACAGTAAACGACTGGCAGCTGTAACTCTAATTCTACAGTGTACCTACTGTAATTTAAAACTGTTTAATACTGTCAAAAATATTACAGTACAGTGTTGTATAGAAAAGGCATTATACTGTTATTTTAGTGTTCCTACCACATGAACAGTTCATTACCGTCAAATGTATTACACTGTACAATGTACATTTACAGTATGACACTGCTGGAAGCTAATGATTTAAAAATCTTACATTTCAAAATAAAACCCCTGAAAATTGCTAGCATAGAAACAACTCAGACAAGAGATGGCCTTACAATATTAAGCTTTTATTAATATATACATGGGCATCATAGAAAGTTGAAATTGCATTCATTAAAGCCAGTGCATCAAACATATTCAGTACCAAAAAACATTTTAAGTAATTAAAATACAAAAATACAATCAGACCAGAACACTGAAACATGTTAAACAGATACTCAACAATCTGTATACAACTTGCATACTACACTAAATGTACCCTGCCTTCAGTATCACTTTTTTTATCATTAGTGCAATAGAAAGCGAGTAAAATAACAAATCTGGAACTGCACATTTGAGACAACAGGATAGAACTAAACGGGACACAATTTTGGGAGTTGTTACCTTAAAAGGAAAAAGAATACCAGGATGCCATGTGGGCTATCTCAATTGAAAAAATGGACGTCGCTTCGCATGACGCGATAGAGGAAAGGACATCTCATTTCTCTTAAAACATATTTCCTTGTTTCCTCTCTCCCCTAGCTAACGTTACCGGGAGCCGCTGCGCTATTAACGGGAGCTTATAACATCACGTTTGTTAAAATGATCGGTTAAGTTACGTGACGTTAGTAGCTGACAAGCTAGCTAACGTTAACGGCAGCTCGTCTGCCTGCATCCGACCGTAGTTAGCCTTGGAAAGTAACTTTTAATGCCTTCACTTTCAAACTTCAGAGGTTGACTAATATCTTACTGAGATTGTGACGATTTTACAGATGATTTATACTTCATATTATGTCCATAAACGGACCAACAGGAGCTCAGGTAGACAGGTTGTGAACCTGGAATATCACTTTCAAAGTCTGGTAACGTTACAAATGTTAAGATTACCTACACGAATAAACTGAACTTGGTTATTTTGCTCTTGTTTTGAGGTGTGAAGCAAAACTAACTCTACATTTTGTTTTGTTATAGGGAGCCAGGAGCAAACGGCTCAGTTCATCAAGCTGAGGAGGGAGAGCGATGACCTCTTCACCGTCAACCGTAGCTTGGAATTAAGTCCTTTTGTAATTTCTCCATTTGACCATCTTGTACTTATGGTTACAGTTAAATTAGCTCTCATCCTGTACAAAGCTTTTACTAATAGGACAACCAGTAGAGAGGACAATACACTTCTGATTTGTTATTGTTGCCGTCACCTTTTTCTTTTATATTTTTAAACTCACAATAAGGCATCCGTGTAAATGATTTCTTTGTGACTTTGTGTATATTCTGCTGTGTAAAATGTGTCAATCTTCTAAGTTTGCATCCTTGTGTTAACATTATTGATAACTGTTTAAATGTTCATAATTTTCTCAATGTAATTTGGACAATTTTGGAGAAAATGTTCCTGCAGGGGAGGGTGACTTCCTTGCAATCAAAATAAAATGGGACAACCTAAAGAAAAAATATAAAGTATGTGCATATTCAATTCAATTTATTTTTGTATAGCCCAAAATTATAAATTTCCCTCACAG
The DNA here is from genome assembly GCA_032191485.1 of Leptoclinus maculatus. Taxonomy (NCBI): domain Eukaryota; kingdom Metazoa; phylum Chordata; class Actinopteri; order Perciformes; family Stichaeidae; genus Leptoclinus; species Leptoclinus maculatus. Next base: position 22,068,752 of record JAVDOI010000011.1, on the reverse strand, counting down.
GGCTTTACAATCTATACATATACGACAGCCTCTGTCCCGGAAACCCTCACATCGGAACAGGAAAAACTCCCCCCACAAAACCCTTTAACGGAGAGAAAAGAGGGAGAGACCTTAGGGAGAGCAACAGAGGAGGGATCCCTCTCCCAGGATGGACAGAAGTGCAATAGATGTCGTGTACAGAATGAACAGCATAACAGAGTTATAACACATGCAATGCATTTGACAGAACCACGGCAGGAGGCAAGACCATGTTAAGGTAGAAGTTACAAACAAAGGAGCACAGAGGGGGGGGGTGGGCCTCTGACCCCAGAGCCTCTGCTGCTGCGACTTTCAGCAGTGAGGTCTCACCAAAAACGAACTGGATCCAGTTTTAAAAGTGTAACAAGTATTTTAATATCAAATGCAAACTGAATTAACTATCAATAGTAAATGCTCTCGAGAACAGAGATCACACACTTTCACTCTCTCAGGTCTCACATTTAAGGAGGTTCTGTGAAGCGATCATGTGGGGTCTGGTCTCTGTTCCCTCAAACAAAGCTTTTATACTGCAGAAAAGACAGGGGGGTCAGATCGTCATAAAAACTGCAGGTGAGCCAATCGGTTTTACTTATACATTGATCATCTTGGCTAATGTCTTGAGCCAATCAATGTCTGGCTTATTTACAACCACATGGCTGTAAGTCGACTCCTGCTCTCTCCTGCTTCTGTCCTCCTGGAGCCATCACAGCTGGAGACATCCTTTGTAGTCATCACCCTGGCATTTTCTTCTCCGCATTCCTGCTGCTTTTATGGTCTCACCGTCTCCCTGTCTCCTACTCTTCTACTTCATGCCTCATGAAGATGTTCCTAAATCACTAAAATATTCCCTAAATCTGACCCTATCTGACCTTTAATACTTCTTCTCTTACAGTGTTTAATATTTCAGTGTTTAATACTTTTATGGCTTATACATATGGCTTAATACATTCAATGTGTCAATATACTGTAATATATAATATCCTCTATCTGTTAACCTCCTGTAAACATAATACATTTCATAGATAAATATATTGCAACTCTTTAACCCATGGTAACATTCTTCTTATTTTGACACTTCTATTCACCATAAGAGGTGCTAATAATCCTACTAAACTAATTCTAATACTAAAATCCTACTAATACTATTTTCAGACTCTTCAGAGTGTGTTAATCAACCTACAGAAAAACAATCCCTCTCTAACGGACCTTTATGGACCGAGGGTGAGTTTCCTTTATTAAACATTAGCCAACAATCTTTCAAGTTCAACCTCATCATCTACTCCTAACTGATTTCCCTGCACGCTTGTCCTAAGAAGTGCAGCATCAACCAGCTTCAGTAGAGTTCCTCGGATGCAAGGGACGCAACAGCCTCCACAAAGGACCACAACTGCAAGGGCAACACAAAGAGAGATTAAGATTGTCACAATTGCACTTTGCCATTTGCCAAACATACCCTCCAACCAGCTGGTGAATTTATCGTCAACACCAGAGTTCTCTGCTAACTCGAAGCTGAGAGCTGTCAATCCGGCCAACGCTCTGGTCACCGATCCATCTGGAGCTGTATTGTTTGGAATGAAAGTACAACAGACAGATCCAAACATCCTACAAACTCCACCTTGCTCCGCCAAAATCATATCTAATGCCATCCTGTTCTGCAAGGTCATTATACTAGTCTGCGCTAGCTGTGCATGAAGTCCTGTTATGGCGTCCCTGGTGAAGTTTACAAAACGCTGCTGGTTATAGTAAATGTAATTAATCCAATCCACATTTTTATTGATTGTCGACCACCAAATAAATGTTGATTCAAAACCGGCTCCTACTTGATTTCTAGCTTTAAATTCATTAGGCACCCCCCCCTTGGTACCCCTATGGCATCAATATACACTCTGTCATCAAATGAGCCAATCGGGGCCTTGGCCTCTCTCTTGGATCTCCTGTTGGCATGTGTGCGTGGGGAAACCAGGTCTTGATAAGTCGCTTCATTTACTGGCAAAATATAAAACGGCAATATAAGTTGTACCAGCGCGCATGTTCCTGTCCAATTACTAGGCAATATTGGATGCAAGGTTTTTCCTCCACACCACCACCATAGGTCAGCTCTGGACTGTGTCTGTTTCAACATACTCTTCAAATGATAGTCACTAGCATTGTGAGTACTGCTACAATTTGTTCCAGTAATATGGCCCATGTTGGGTCCTTTAGTAACATTAGAGGACTATACAATCGTATGGGCCTCCTGCCTTCTTAAACTGAGGTGGGTCGCTGTATGCCACAGGTGGGTAATCCCAATGTCGCTCTTGGCAGGTGTGAAGAAGGGGCAAAGTTCTATTAGTAAACAAAGCTAAAATACAACGAAAATCAGGGCTGAGGGGTCGAAATCTTGATGGTACAGGGGTTGCTATTGGTCTAGATGTTGAACACACAATACAGTTTGCATCCCTCACTCTTGAGGACGAATATTGTACCCATTTCAGCCACATATTGGTGTCAGTGAACCCAGCCTCTGTATCCCATACATCACCCCACGGGGTGTCAGTCAATTGTCGATCCTCAGCTTCTTTTACAACCTGTTTGATAAACTTAGCGGGTTTTACAACAATCCTAAGAAGTCCTTGTGGGGCAGGCTCATCTGCAGTTGCCTGTCCCTGTAATACATAAAGTCCACTGTCAGTCAATTTTGGATCTTTCAAGGTTAGCGTCAAGGGGTTGCAATGACCCACTTCACACATATGGTGTGAAGACGGGGCTTTTATCATCCTTAATCAATCTTTAAAGCCTGGGTTGGGATCACTTTCCAAACCTTCGCTGACCGTGTTCAGAGATGCCCATTCCCATTAGTCACAGACACACCCATGATCTGAAACAAATTGACCATATCTATTCTTAGCAGGCCCACATTTGTTAGTAGCAGTGCACAATGTCTTGTCCATCCAACTATAGGTGTTGTCGTACTTGGGGCAGGGGACTACGGCACAATAATCAAATCTTACCGATGATGTTGTACCCTAAATTTAAGAGTAAATGTGACATTTGCGCGGTCGAGTCTTGACAGGGAGGCATCTCGTCGTCGTCTGGGATTAATTTGATTAGCTACTGGTGCTACATTTTGAATCTCGGTCTGGTCCTGTTTATTTTTAGCTTCCCACACTAAGGTTGAAACTACTGCAACTATTGAAATAAAAAATAGGATTATTACTGACTTCCATAACCCACTGAATCTAGGGTCTCTGAATGGATGCCATTGTTTAGCCTGTGGGAGAGACATTGTTTCAGTACTGTCTAACTCTCTTCTGGTACTTTTTTAGATTCAAAACTCGATTGTTTGATGTTCAATCGAGTCTCTGCGATGGTTCGGCTTGGTACCTGAGCTGGTGCACAGTGAGTGAGGTGATGCCAATCAGCTCCAGTTTTACCTTTTACCTTTGCTGCATGTGAGGTTGCCAATACTACCTCCCACGGGCCGGTCCACCTTGGTTCACTCCACTTACGCTTATGGACTTTGATCCACACCCAACTACCTGGTACTACAACCGGAACCTGCTTTCCTCCGTCTGCTGCTGTCTCTGCATTCGTCACCTGTGAAAACAAAACTTGACTCATTTTAGTTAGCGCTCTAGTGTATTCTTCAATCTCTAGGGTTAGCAAGTCTAGGCTAGGGCCATGACTACTGGACCTTGGTGGGCCAGACATTGGCCTGCCTGTAAGTATCTCATGTGGTGTTAAATGAGTGTTGTTGTGTTCTGTATTTCTCATGGACATCAATGCCAAAGGCAAAGCGTCAGGCCATTTAATGGATGTGTTGTGACAGATTTTAGCAATTTTTCTTTTCAGTGTTTGATTAGCTCGCTCCACTATTCCCTGAGATACTGGATGATAGACTGATCCATGCCTATGTTTTATCCCTAGACACTTTTCTACCGCTGCTAGATGTTCATTAGCAAAATGTGTGCCATTGTCTGAATGGATCACTCTCGGAATACCATATCTCGGAATAAGTTAATTTCTGAGCCATTTTACCACTGTTGCACCATCTTCATTTTTGCATGGTATCGCTTCTACCCATCGGGAGAACCGATCCACCATTACTAACATGTAACGCAATCCGCGCACTCTGTTATCAGCACCCATGTCTGTATAATCGATACAAATTTCCTGAAAAGGGGCTCGTGGTACAGGATAGCTCCCCATCGGACACTTGTATACTAATTTGTTATTGTAGCCATTGCAGGTTACACAGTCTGTGACAAAGTTTTCCACCATTTCTTTGGAATAAGGATGCCACCAATTCTTTTCCCATGCTGCACATGTCCGCCTCTTCGACTCATGTGATGGACCATGTGCTTCAATCATAAGCAGGTGCATTAGCTCAGCAGGAGCTACCATTCGTCCGTCATGGGACCTCCACAATCCTTCCTTGCAGGTCGCTCCATGAGTCAACCACTGTGAATGCTCATAAGCACCAGCTTTTTCCTGTAATATCACAAGGTCACTTTCAGTCGGGGCTAGTTGTGATTCATTTAGACTTAATACCAACATTTGTGTATCATTACCAATGTACCCTCCAGCTCTCTTAGCTGCGAGGTCGGCTGCATCATTACCCCTTGACTCAAAGTCATTCTCCTTTGAGTGACCCTTACATTTTATTACCGAAATTTGTGCTGGCATCATTACAGCATCCAATAGTTCTTTCAGCGCTTCATGGTGCTTAACCGGAGCTCCTGAACTGGTCAAAACCCCTCTCCTGAGGCCCATCTAGATGAACTGCACCATGAGCATAAGCCGAATCAGTATAAACGTTTACCTTTCTGCCCTTCGCCAAACTGAGGGCTCGAGTTAGCCCTACAACTTCTGCTAGTTGGGCTGAGGCAGGTTGAGGAATGATGGCAGCTTCTGCTTCTACCAATGTCCCATCAGGTAGTTGCTCCACAACTGCATATGAAGCTATGTTACCTGTTGGGCCTCGATAACAACAACCGTCACAAAAAAGCGTCATGTCTGCGTCTGGATCCTTTTCTCCTTTCAAATCTGTTCTTATCTTTGTCTCCTTTCTGGCCACTTCTGCACAATCATGAGTGCCTTCATCATGCAGCAACCCAGATGTCATGTTCACTCCTTCTGAGGTGAAAGATAGATGTCAATGTGTCTGATATTCTAGCTCCTCTCATAGCTGTTAGAGAGAAAGCTTGGGTCTCTAAATAGGCAACTACACCATGTTCTGTGTGTATCTTCAAAGGGTGGCACATAACTATGTATGCGGTCTTTTGGACAGCTTTAACTATTGCAGCTAGGTGTCTGGTGCATCCTACCTGTCCTAGTTCTATGGGATCTAATTTTGAACTGTGGTAAGTCAAAACTGCTCTTCCCTCTCTCCTCATCTGATATAGTACTGCGTTTACTACACCCTGCTTTTCTCCTACGTCTAAATGGAAATCTGATTTGTAATCTGGAGCTGCATGAGCCAGACACTGTTTGGTTTTGATGAATGCTTCTTCTCCTTCAATCGTCCAAATCAGTTCCGCTTTCAGATTCTGATTTCCAACTTTGGTCAGCATGTCTCGCAGTGGCTGAGTGAGGTTGACGTAGTCTGGCACATAGCTTCGGCTATAGCCTGTCAGTCCCAGAAATCCGAGCATTTCTTGAATGATTTTGGGTTTGGCATAGGTCAGAGCTGCTGATTTCTGCTCCGGTGATATCTTCTTCTTGTTTCCTGAGAGTACTCTTCCCAGGAATGTCACCTGTCTTCTTCCAATTTGAGTCTTTTCTTTCTTGATCTTGTAACCGTATTCTGCTACTCTTCTTAGTACAGCTTCAGTTGCAGCCAGGCAGCTTTCTGCTGATGGAACTGCCAACAGTATATCATCAACGTACTGTATCAGGGTCACTCCTTCTGGCAGTTTAAGTTCTTTCAGATCTTCTTTCAGTGCCGCATTGAATATGCCGGGGCTATCCTTGAACCCTTGAGGCATTCTGTTGTAGGTGTATCTTTGACCTTGGAAGGTAAATGCAAACATTTCTTGACTTGAGGGATCGAGTGGCAGGCAAAAGAATGCGTTTGCCAAATCCAGTACTGAGAAATACTGGTGATGTGGACTTATGTTCTGTAGCGCCACATATGGGTTGGGCACTGCGATACCTTTTGTCTTGGTGGCTTGATTTACCTCTCAAATCATGTACCATTCTCCAACCCTTTCCTCTGGGTTTGGGGACTGGCAATATGGGCGTGTTCCAATTTGAGTCTGCTGGTCTCAACACTCCTGCTTCTAGCAGGCCATGTATGGTGGCTGCTATTCCTTCCCCAGCATCTTTCTCGAGTCGATACTGTGGTCTCCACACAGATGGCTGTCCTGACTTCTTTTCTATCTTCACTGTATGGTGTGGGGTACAGCCGACATCATAATCTCCTTTTGCCCATAGTTGTTCTGGCATTCGCTTCAGCAAGTCTTCCGCTGTTGGGTGGTCAGACAACTCACGGCCGTGGTGTCTTTCCAGCTCTTGCTTTTCCAATATGCAATTCTCTCTGCTGCAATGTGCTATTTTCCAGATTGTCTTGTCTGGACTGTGATGAAGCAGCGGGGAGGCTGTAGGACTCCAGCTTGTTATTTCCTGGGCTCTTTTCATCATTGGTCCTAATGAACGGGCTTATTGACCCGCTGCTATTGCTAGCGTAACATGGGGTTCACTTTCATGGTTTAGCTCATACCATTGTGCTTGGGTTTCAGTGAATTCACAATGTGCTGCTACTCCTTCTGGGCCCACAAAGATGTCAGTGACTCTGATCATTTCTTGAACTCCTTCTCTTTCTTGTTCCCATGCATCAGTATATTCTTCATCAGATGTTCTTAGGTAGTTATAGGTGCAATGGAATGGGTCGATTGGAGGACCATACGCTCCTTTGCTGTTGATCCATACCTTCCAATCTTGATATGTTTTGTTGACGCTAGGCTGCTCCCTTTCTCCTGGTAGCAGCCTGGCCCAAAACACTTCAGTCTTTTCTTCTGGTTCTTCAGAATTCGTCATAAAGAGAATTCTTCCTCCATGTGTTTGCCATGGGGTTAGTGGCTGGCCTTTGAATGTTATTCTAAGTCCGTCAGCCGAACATTGAATTTCAGCTCTGACTCTGGTCATTAGATCTCTTCCCATCAGGTTGACTGGATATTTGGGTGAGTATAGGAACTGGAGCAAGCTTTGTCTTCCTAACGTGGTTTCCAATGGTGTTGTGAATCTCTGCACCTCTGTTTTTCCCGAATATCCAACCGTTCTCATAGTTTTCTCTGAGAGTGGGGGTGTTTTCCCATTTAGGTTTCTTAAGCATGAGGCTGCGGCACCAGAGTCGACCATCATTTCAACGTCAACTCCAGCCACGCTACAGGTCACCATTGGTTCTGTCTGAGCCCTGTAAACCACACATGCTTCTGGATCTTCTGGGCTTCTTCAGTACTCACCTTGTTGGTAAGCATCGTCCCACTGTCTTGATGTTGACATGGGCATCTGTTGCTGTCGAGGTCCCATGATGGGAGGTGCAGGTGGTCCTGGTGGACCTGATCGACCTGATCTTGGGTACTGCTATTTTTGAGGTGGGAATGGAGCCCGTCGTGGTGGCCCCCTGTACTGCATCCCTCCTCCCATTTGTCTTGGGCATTCTCGGGCCCAATGTCCCCATCTTCCACAATAGTAACATTCATCGTTCCTGCTTGGGTTTTCTCCATTTCCTGGTCGGCCATATCCACCTGCTTGGTAACCTCTGCCTCTTCCATATCCTCTTCCTCTGCCTCCGTTCTGTGGTGGAGGTTGGTAGTATACCACTGGGGGGGCCAGAGCTACTGGACATGGAGCAGGGGGTACAACTTGGTTTTGGGGCTGTTCGAGGGGCCAGAGCCTCGGCTACTGACATCTGTTTCTTGGCATGTTGTGTCTTAGTTATTTCCCTGTCAGCCGCTGCTATTTGGATTTTCCGCAGCCTCTGCGTCAACTTCTTCAGATCTTCTTCTCCGTTTGTTTCATCAGTTTGGTGTTTTTGATTGTAGTGGGTGAGATGTTCTCTCCACATGGCATCTTCCATGCTGCTCAACCCTACTACTCCTTCCAGCGCTGTCTGTACTGATTGGGGCAAGCCTTTCTGTACAGTATGTCTCCATACAACAGTAGTAGCTTCACTGCTGTCATGTCTCCCCCCTGTGGCCACATGCCACTCTACTTCTGCTCTCTTCAGATACTGATGAATTTCCTCTTCCGGTTTTATCTTCAATCCAGTGAGGGAATTCATGTTAGGTTTTGTGGGCCAAATGCTCCGCATTGACGCCCAGAAGGCTCCTCTGAAGCCGTCGAATGGGGTCTGGTCCGTTCTGGCGGATGTTCCCGTTCTTGTTTCCAGGGCGTTTAGTTGAACTGTTCCCTGTGTTCGGATTATCATAGCACGTATGTCCCCCAATGCCAATTTGTCTGCTGCCGTGAGCTTTTCAAAGAGACGGATCCAGGGTGTGGCTCCTCCTCCTAGTGGTGGCAGTGTCTTCTCCAGTATGTCCATGTCTCGATGTCCCCATGGCGCAAACTCAGCTGGTCCGTTAGATTTCACCAGTAGGGGGTATTGTTGGGTTTGGGGTAATGGTGGCACCTCACCTCTTACAGGATATATATGTTCTCTATAGCTGTCTGGTTCCTTCCTGTTCCTTGTGGACCGTCTGAGAGGTGGACTACCTCCAGTTGCACCCATCATCTCTTCATCATCAGTGCTATTTGGATAATCATCATCATCATCACTTGAAGTTGTTCTATGTCTCCAGGGTTTAAGGGTCAATGTTCCTTTTGCCTCAAACTTCTCACTCTCATCCTTCGATACTTTCTTTGTCTTTTCTTTTTCACTTTGCTTTTCTTCATCTCTTATTTGTTTTTTCTGTTCTTCACTTCTTCTTTGTCTTTCTTCCTTCTTTCTGTACCCTTCTTCTTTCTCCATCTCTCGTCTGAGTCTTTCAAACTGTTCTCCATCCTTTCCCACTACTTGCTTCATCTCCGATTCTGTCATTGTTCGTCCGTCATCTAGTTCTCGTGTGGTAGTCAGACTGTGCAACTCTCCATCACTAGTCCACTGGAAGCTTTTTACTTTCTTTTTTTCTTTTCTCTTTTTATTCTCTCTCTGGCGTTCCAATTGTTTTATTTCATCCTGGAAGTTCCTTATAGTCCTCAAGTTCAGGTCTATCGTGTCTTCTTCCGAGGTGTCTGGAAGTCTGAAGTCTTCTGGCCTGAGTACCTCCTCTTCTTCCATTGTCATGTCCAATGTTCCTCCTTTTACTTTGTACACGACTGCTTGAACTGAGGATTGTTCTGCGAAGGGATTGGTTATTATGTGCTTATAAGGTGGCGGAGGTGGGGGAAGATCAGATTGCCCATGTGCTGCTGCTGGCAATACCGGGTATACTGATGTGTACACAGAGTTGGCATGTTCGGTAGTGGTGGCGGTCTTGTGGGGCTTGAAGTCTGTCACTTCTGGTTTCAGAACCTCAGGCAGTCCTTTATCAGCTTCAGGTGTGGCTGGGTCAACTTCCAGTAGGTGAGCAGTCGTTGGGTGTCTGCGCACCTCTTCTGTTCTTTTTCAAGGGCTTTCTTCTTACCTCGTTTGCTCATGCGACTGGCTCCTTCATAATCTGCAGTGGCATCGTTTCTAGCCTTCACAGCCGCACTACACACTTTGCGTCTGTGTTCTTCATTGGGGGCCGTCTCTATTGGAAAGCACCCGTTCCTTTGCCATCTTTCCAGATATTTCTCCATCTTTTTCCATTCCTTTCCCCTACCTTTGGGTTCCATCAGATCCTCCATCCTTTCTTTAGCTCTTCCTAGCACTTCTTGAGTGCTTAGTGCTACCATCATGCAGCCTGTGTTCACTTACCTTTACTTACCTTTCAACTCTCTTTCCTACAGGTATCTTATTCTAACTGTAGCTCTGATGTGTGGAAAATGTAAGCAATGCAAATGTACAAAACTACGGAAAATTTCAAAATTAAAAATTTTGAAAATCTAAAATTAAAATAAAAAATGAAAACCAAAAATTTCAATCAAATTTCAACTTAAAATTAAAAATCAAAATCCAAAGTCTGAATCAAAATCAAATAAAAAACTTTCAATCAAAATCTGAATCAAAACCAAGACTACAAATTAACAATCTTCAATTAATAAATCACAAACCTCGAATTAAAAATGTAAAATATCAAATGTTGAATCAAAACTAGAATTAACTATACAAATTACAAGCCTAATTAATATCAAACCAACACTGCCAATTAAAAAATGAAAAATCATTTATCCTTCAAAAATCCAAAAAGTGATGTTCATTGGTGAACAAAACAGCACTTACTGAACAAAACGTATCAAAAACGTGTTTGCCATAATTTCCTGCCACAATCTAATGAAAAAATCCCAGTGGCGTATTATACAGGGAACCCATGCTTATTGACCTACAATAACACGTTACCCCGGCAGCACTCTATTACGTGGTAGGATGTAATGTGATAAAATGACTTTCCGGGACAATAAAAACATGCATACATGAAAAGGAAAGAGAGTAAAGAGAGAGTGCCTGCTGTGGAGGATTTCAGTATTAAAGATAGAATTAGTGGGATTTTAGTATTAGAATTGGTTTAGTATGATGATTAGCACCTCTTATGGTGAATAGAAGTGTCAAAATAATAACAATGTTACCATGGGTTAAAGAGTTGCAATATATTTATCTATGAGATGTATTATCTTTACAGTATGAGTATAGGAAGCATCGTGGAAATGCCGCACATATGCTTGTAAAAAGTGTCAAAGTATCAGGAAGTACCAGAATACTTATCAAGTGTATAGTGTGTTTACAATATGTTTACTATAGGAGTGTTGAACCATAAGAGACAATTATTTGATGTATTATTAATAAATGTATTAATCTGTAAGAATAGTCGATAGGGATAGACAGGATTTTAAGTCGGGCTTTAACAGAGGACACCAGGATTAGAGCGAGGACCCAAGAGGGACCCAAGAAGGAGGAGCTACAGACGGAGACCAATAGGAGACGACGAGGGAGTCAGCTGACTAAGGCTAGGAGGAGTCAGCTGGATTTAGGCCAATAGAATTTGATACAGATATTTTACGGACTATGAAAGGAGATTCAAATGAGTATTCAGTCTCTTCATCACTATTCGTCCTTCAGGTAACAAGCTTCCTGTTTGGAGTGTGTGTAAAAGCTGTTCTCGAGAGCATTTTACTATCGATAGTTAATTCAGATTGCATTTGTTATTAAATACATGTTTTATTTTGAAACCTGAATTCAGCGAACTTATTTTTGGCGCACATGCGCAGTAACTAGTCAACAAACCAGTCCAGCGCTGGACTCCTGTTTATATTTATTGCCTCAACACTGCCTCCCAGGAAGTCTTAAGGATAACAGTATTTCCATAATTCAAGGTGATGATAGAACTTTTTCTAGGATGTTGCAATGTTTGTCACTTGTTACACAGTAAGAAATCAAGGTACAGGAATGGACCTAAAGAAGTACAAAGGCTTTGTCCCTCCAGCTGTACCGTAGCAGGGTACGAGCACTGTACCTTCAACATTGGTAAATTATTATACTTCCTGGTCTGTACCTCCTAAAAGAACATTTGTGCCCCCCTCCTGACAAATATGTACCTTTACATCCTGGTACAAAAATGTACCCATTGGAAAGCTACAGAATTGGTACCTAGTGGGGTACAGCTGGAGCGACAGGCCAGTCTGTACTTTTATGAGGCAATAAACATACCCTTAAATTCAAAAACGGTTTGAATGATTCACCAACATTCATTAAAAGAACAATTTGTTCACATCTCAATGGCATTTGAATGGAACAACCAACATGATCCCTAATATCCTAAACATTATTGCTTTTTTTAACTATTTAAGTATACTTTGAATGATATACTGCAATGTAAAGACCAGCTAAAATCATCAAAGTCAATTATTTGTAATCTTCAGGCCACACACACAACGAATTGTTTGAAAATTAACCAGTAGCCCATTTTATTTCAGGAAAACCAAATGTCTATTTCAATCAAGATTTGGCAGTATCTTAAGTTAAAAGTACAATTATGTACAGCCCCAGTTCCACCGAAAGCCGGATGTCCCCGGATACACTACGGATCAGATCCGGGGTCATCCAGGAGTGGAACCGTAGTCAGTCCGGGACGTTCCGTGATGAACCGTAGTAAAACCGTGGCCATCCGCGGCGTATCCGGGAAGACGAGCGGCTCGTCGGACATACAACTAACATCCGGGGTGATCCGGGGACATCCGGGAATGGAGAGGGGGGCGGCGTTGATCATAGCGCATCCGGGAAGAAACGTAGTAGGACCGGGATGAACCGTAGCATAACCGTGTTAATCCGGGATGAAACGGGAGCTAGTTGACACCCCAGAGCACCCCGGATGGGTTTAATTTTCGGTGTGTTGTTGTCGTCTGAGGAAGATTCTTCTTTTCTTTTCTTCTTCTGCTGCTGCAGCAGCAGCTTTCTTCTTTGCAGCAGTCATCGCCTTCTTCTTGGGTTTAATTTTCGGCATGTTGTCCTTTCAAATATTTTTGGAAGAGTGATTTTGTCTCTGAAAATCAGAACTATTTATACCCTGACGCTTCATCTGGGACGCATCCGTGACGCATCCGGGCCGTGTCCGTGGCATATCCGTAGTTGAACCGTGGTCAAACCGTGCTCATCCGTGGTCAAACCGTGGCCATCCGGGATGAACCAGGCTTGAACAGGGGTGATCCGTGGCAGAACCGTAGTAGAACCGGGAAACATGTCAAATGTGTTGTCATCCGGGACGATTTCCTTCCCGGATCACCCCGGTTCACACCTTTTTATCCGAGGTGATCCGGGGACATCCGTAGTATATCCGGCTTTCGGTGGAACTGGGGCTTACCCTTCACTGCCAGCAATGATTTCGTACCTTTTGAAATTAAACAAAGGTCCATAGTTATCACTTTAAGGACCATTGCCATACCTTACATGGTACTTTAATGAAAAATGTACCTTTGGGTACAGAAGAAATACCCCTATTTCTCTGTGTAGTTAAAATAGCTAGTACCTTTCACTTTTGACTTGGTGAAAACAGGTGGCTAACTGAAGTCCAAATCCCTTACACCCTTGACACCAGGGAAAGGAACTAAAGGAAGGGTTCTGTATGACAAAGTCAGGTTCATGGGGAGTCAACAAGAAAGCAATTGCGCAAAGGTGAAAGAAAAGCTTTTTGGGCCCCTGTGCACAAGGAAATTGTCTCTTAGCTGACACAAAATGCTGCGCTGCACATAAATCCAAAATGTAAGGAGAAATTGCTTATTTGTCTCTTCTATCTCAGAGCTAAAACAGCAGTGATCACAGATAGAGCTGTCCAAAGCCAAGCTCATATGCTCCGCGTACTGAGAAACGCGTGCAAAAAGCTGTTTTTGGAAAGTGAATACAGTAAACAGCTTGTTGGAGTTAGTTGACCCAGCAAGGAGAAGTCGAAGCATTCTGCCTGTACCAACTGCATGAATCACTCGTGTCCAGAACACAGTGTGACCAAGGCCGAAGGGACTGACGGAATATATGAAGATACTCACTCTCTTCTTTTGATACGTTTCTAATTGTCCTAGTCCCTGTTTCCCTAGTAACCATTAACAGCAGTCATGATTCTTAACAAAGTACCATGACCTCCCGAGCTCACATGTGCAAGCTAAAGACACAGTATTCAACTCAAGAAAGCAAACTGATGGCGAATTCAACTCTATTGAATTATACTGTATGCAGAAGCATTCACAACACTGGCTGCAAGTAATCATGGTTACAGGAACAATCAGGGAGAGAGTGAAATAGGTAAGCACCCTTCATATTCTACTTAATTTACGCAACCCAGAGTGTATTATAGTGATGGTTGTCTAGAGCAGAATTCAATGTAACAGAGACCCTGTTTACATCTGTCATTAGCATGTGGACAGCGCTACATACAAGTCTAAACGACCACCAAGAAGCATTATGAACTTGCCGAGGTGGTCTGGGACGCATTTGACCACATATCTTTTGGAGTGTAAACGCTAACATGCCCAGATTTGTTCCCGACAAAGACATAACAGAAAAAACAGTCATCAAAAGCTACACTCCGGTTAAAACTGACAAAGCATTTGGTCTTTGCAAACGGAAATGATGTAGGCTATGTGTTTATTTGCATATGGCAGGGAAAAGAGGTCCGTTCAAATGTGGTCACTCTAAACCCATGGAGACGCATTCTAATGGTGTAAACAGGGCCAGAGACTTCTTTTGCTCTGTAGGACAGAATTACTTGATTTTTTTCTGGAAGAGGGTTAATACCTATTGACTGTGTTAAATAATTGCACAATAAAGTGAACATAGCACATGTACTATTTAGGGGATTTAGAGTTTTTAAGGCTAATTAATTACTGTTTAATTGGCTAAGGAAGGGAAACGCTACATGTTGAATGATTGAAAAACATTATTCTTCCAAAATAGACTACAATATCTAATTATTTGATTGGAGGGCCACAGCCAGCACAGTGATTTGCCTGTTGAATAGGCACCAATAATGCCTTGCAAAATGTCTAAAATCTAAGCACATTGATAAGACATTAAACACAATTTGGAGATAATCCTTTTAACGGTGACCTTTTAATAAAATCTGCCCCACTCAGTAAGCTAATAACGCTGTCTATTGATTGCTGGACCTCAGCAGTAGCTTTAGAGCAGACTAGACATACGAGAATTAATAGAATGGGTGGCGATGGACCGTGGTGGCCATGCTTAGCAGCTTGTGCGACAGGTTTTCAGATGGATCTGTCTCTATCACTGTCTACAGCAGGTCGTCCTCTCTTAGCCGGGTCATCTCGGAGTATGCGATCATTGCTAACGTGTCAGTGACTCACCCCCCTACCCTCAGGACTGTTCATACATCAAAAGCAGTCAATAAGTGCTACTGATGCTGCTGCTCCTCCTCTGCAGCAGAATGTCCCCGACCTCAAGGTTAACTGTTATCCCTCTCTCGCACTATATCCTGCCAAACGGGACCGGGGTCAATTATGAACTCTACTTTGGCTACATTTGACTTAGGACTATTGATAGATGAAAGTAAAAGTCATTATCTTAAAGTTGCATTACCGGCAATAGTATATAACATCCGCCAGAGAACTCCATCACCTCGACTCTCTCGTGGACTCGCCTGTTCTGTTGTGTAGGTTTATGGGGTATGATCTTCGCCAAAAAAAATAAATGTTGGAGAATGACATTCCAATATTTTCCCAAAACAACCATCTAAGAATTTGGAGCGAACCACATAGCATACTGTTGGGAAATACTCCATGTTCCAATTGGGTTTTTAGTCATTAGCGTAGATACAAATGTCAAAGAGATTTTGAACAAGGTTTTTATACTCATGGAACAGAGCCCGGGAATTCTGGTTTCACTTTGGCTGTAAGTAAAGGATTAACTATTGTTTTTATGCATCCATATAACTATCTAGGCTGTTCTCATACTAGTATGTTCATAGTTATAGCTTCAGGAAAGCACTGTAAAGTAATGCCACTTGATCAATTCATATGTGACCCACGTAAAAACCACAAAAGTTCAAAAACTCAGGACTTTCATCTAGGAGACCATTGTTCGTGTCTCGAGTGAAAGTGACATCGGTGCTTATGTATTTGGTACGTAACTTCTGCACCTATGTAACGCCACTTCCATAGTTGTTTTGACTGAAACAGCTATCTTTTCCTAAACCTAACCAAGTAGTGCTGTTGCCCAAACACTTCTTACCTGTTTTCCTGGACTTTCTTAGGATGACGTGAGATATTATACAAACCGTTGTATGATTATACAATACGATACTACACTCACGAGCATTCCACTGCATCTGTACCTGCGATAATGTTGAGTTGTAGATTTGCTATACCTCATTCTTTCTTTGTTCCTTTTTTATCTCCTGTGCTCTCATTTCTACTCTCTTTTAAAATTCCTGTGTTCGCTGCCTGTGGGGTACTGTATGTTCTCTCCCCTAATGCCTCTCTTTTTTTCTGATTTTATTGGCTTTCACTTCTTGCTATCTATCTCCCTTCCACCATTGTTTCTTTCATACGGAGAATCAGTGAGAGGGAAATGATAAATAATAGGTGGAAAACGTGGATCTCTGTGTGCGTGTAGCAGTGTTTATAGCCGTGGTAGCTGTATAGAAAGCTGATTGATATCTAGTTCTAATATACGGAAACATCCTGGGGGCGAAGGAGGCTGAGAAAAAGAGATGGTTCAGATGCTTCTCTGTGGGAGAAACATGACCACGCTCATTACTGAATCCTGAGCCGCCCTCATAGAATAATAAATAATGTATAAACTCTGCTTCAAGGTGAAGTTTCTCTCCCTTCTATGATGTGTTTTCAGTTATGGGCAGCATATTTTGATATAAAAAAAGATAAAATGTTGACTGGTTTGTGTAATGTTTACGAGGACACATCAGTATATTGAAATGTGGGCCTGTTGCAGATGTTAGCATACAAATCGTGTTCATCAAATCAAGTAACGTAGCAATTAAAACATTACAAATCTAAATCAAACTTGTTTAAATGTATTCGTCTTGTTCCCATGGCTTTTTAGTAATGCTAAATTCCTCATAGAAAACCAAAGAGGCAAGGCTGGCCTCAAGTTTGCCGATGACAGTGTGAATGGAAATAACTGTATGAATCTCCGCTGCAGGAATTAGAGAACCCATCTGAATTTCAAAAAGTCTCTGTGTGTGTTAAAGAGGGTTATCAGTATTCAGGGTGCCGCGCTAACCAGACTACTGAGACACCAGTAAAAAGCGAGATGATCAGGGCTGTCAAACTAATTAGACAGCCAAGGGGAAAAGACAAACAGGCTCCACCATCCAATATTCCAGGGGCTCAAAAATAAAAGATGATTGAATGAGGTCTCCCAAATTCTCTGACAGCCAATGTGAGATTGGCTTGATTGCTTTGCATTGGAGAGTTCTCAAAGTGAGCAATACCTTAAATATGTATAAGCTTTACTTTACTCAACTTTTTCTCTTTTTTCTGCCTCTTTTGCTATTGAGCTCAAATTGTGTCATGTATAGTAACTACTGTAGTACTGTTTTGCCACCTTTTGGCCTTATTGTTATTGTACTTTCACTACAGTTTAGCTCTACTTTGATAATGCTTTGTACTTTGAGTAGTGGAGGCCATTTTATTTTGTTAACTGTATTCTTTATTATCTCCGCCAGGCATAAGCCTGTGGGGAGATCATGTGTTTGGTTTTCTGTGTGTGAGTGCATTTGTGCATATGTCCATCTGTCCACAGCTTATCTTGTATACTGGACCCATCAGCCCAAAGATGTCTGCGCTCATTCATTACTATATGCTCAATGAGCTCTCGTGGTTGCAGTGATCCACAATTTTTAGAAAAACCTGCTTTCTTGACCGTTTTATACTGTCATTAATTGCTGACTCTTAACAAAAACTGACATCCATAGAAAAGTTTGCTCTCAATTTCAACCGCAGCATCTGCGGAATATTGCCTTACCCTATATGTTATGATCCATTTAAGTTAGGTATGTTACAAGATGACTCAATCCCCGCTTTTGTTATCTTCTCCAAAGGGAGAGGGAGACACACCTGGCGTCAATCTGCAATCTGGCTGCACTAAAACAGACTGACTGTAAAACAACTGAAGAAGAATTCATTGTATGATGAACATGTCAACGTCCCCAGCCTCATATATGCCATTGTTTTGTATTCAATCCTTATTTAATTTGACCTTTTCCATTTAATTTCTTTGTGATGCATCTTCTGGTTACACATTTCTGTCATCCCTTTACTCGCTTTCTCCGTCTCCAGCTTTTTTTCATGAAAACATGTCGATGATTGATGGATTATCACTGATTTGTTATGATTATCCAGAGTTGCATGGCAGATTCCATCCAAACACCAACACGCCATCTGTACAAATGTTCTCATCCTGATAGAACATGTACACACACACACACACACACACGCAGTCTGTGTAGGTGTGCAGTAGCATTCATACATGAACACACAGGAGAAATGTGGGTGGACATTCTGCGCACATTTTGGGAAATTGTCAGTTTTTTTTCTCCTATTTATGATAAGGCATCTACAATTTGTCAGGTCATTCATGAAGAGAAGATAACGACAAACAAGAGTTACTTTGCCTTCAGACATTTAGTCGTAGAGGGGCGTTGTCCCCTCTGTGAGACTGCTTGGTCTTCGGGAAACTTCTACCAGCAATGTGATATAAAAACCATTCCCCAGTCTATAAAATGTCACTTTATTTCTAATACGTTTTTTTCTCAACCATTTGGCGACCCCCTGAAATTATCCCGCAATCCCCAGGCTGGCCTGAGGAGGAAAGAGCCGCTACTGCCGGGCACGGAGCTCTCCACCTCCCGCCCGGAACTCCTACTGCAGATTTAATTTGGGCAGCGAAGCCAGATCTGGGTCTGTCCCCTGCCGGAGGCCCCGCTGGAGTCTGAGCTGAAGGAGTTTCTATTGAAACTTCATGATATTGTCTTATTTCGTCGGAATTGGACTCTGTGACAGGCGTTGAAAATAACTATATATAAATAGCCAATATTCTTACTTATATATGTCATATAGAGGCATCAGTATTACCTTGAGAAAATCTTTTTATTAATGTAAAAAAAAAAAGAGAGAAGTACAGTAGGTAAAGAGCAAATGTTTTTTTTTTTTTTACTTTTTCTGTGCCAATTACTGCCCATGTCAAATCTAAACCCATTAAAATATTTGTCACAGTCAGGAGCCTCTACTGTCTGTTCTACAGCAGGTTTGCCAAAACCTCCTATTAGTCACTGCATTCTAAAACCTATTTAAACAGCTTGCATAGTGCTCATAATCCATCACTTTAAATCACAAATGGGTTTCTTCCCCTTCCATAACTTGATAATACCACAATAATGTTATGTGTGTGCTGCTGTTAATGGATTGGTGAAAAAGAAACCTAGGCCTTGAATGACTTGGTGGAGATCAGGCAAAATCAGTAGAACTGGAAGGTCAAGGAAGCAGTATGCAAACATAGGCATGTGTTTATTGAAGTTGCGTATTAATTTATTCATACATTATACAGGTTGACTGAACACACATGAGCCATTACAGCAACTAACCACCATCCATTCACAGGTAAACACTCGGAGCAGTTCAAGAGGATTTTGCGCCATCCACACATAGATACCCAGGGGCTATTCGGGTTATCGCTGATCTGCTTATTAAATGTGCAAGGAAACCACACTGGGGAACATGCTAACTCCACTGAAAAAGGACCAGTGCTATGACGCAAGCCCCCAGGACTTTCTTGTTAAGAGGAGACACTGCCAACCACGAAGCCACTGCGAGGATGTGAAATTAAGGGAAAAAAGTAAAATCTTTAGGAAATAACACCCCTTTATAGCTTCAAGACAAGTGGGATGTGGATTATGCAAAAGATGCTGCATCATCCTAGTGGCCAAAGTCAGGAGGTATGTTTTTTTGGCTCCACCCCCAACAAAAGTGTGAGAAGTCTGAAGGTCTTATTTTGAAAAGATGACAGACAATTTTACATCTATTTTACTCAATGTAACGTAAAGGGCCATCTTTTTTTTATTCCCAGTCCATCCCCGTCCCCAATCCAGAACAGACACACACACATAAACCTCTTTGTATCGCTATACTAAGACATTCAATTAACACGGTTCTTGTTTGGCAAAATTAACAGTCTGCATCATCGCCAGCTGTGATTAAATGCACAGTTAAGGTCTTATCCAAGTCAAAATATTGGGCTTAACCTCTGCAACCCTGATACTGACTCTTTGAATAATCAGTAATAGCTAATTATAATGCAGCATGAAGATATCACTCCAGCAGCAATATTAAGCACACAATAATTAATTTCAACATCGGCGGTGAAATGAAGCAGAAAAGGTGCTCTGATCTCTGTTGCAGCGAGCAGTTTAATTGAGGTGGTATGACGGGAATTTATTCAGGAGTATCAGCATGAACGAAACAATTTATGATGTGTACATGTGTAAACCAGGACCATGTCACCCGAGAGGGTTGCATTATATCTTGCATGAAAACAAAGCCCTTATTAGATACTGATGCAGGTAATTACTTTTTCCAAAAGGACATATATTTCAGTAAAAGGTTGTTGTTTTTGCTAATTACAAATTTGATCAACTAAGCACACAAGTCGCAACATTTACTGATCGTTCAGCAAAAATGTAATTTCAGTTGGACTAAAATCGGGTAAATTGGGGTGACTTTTGTGGCAGGACATAACAAAGTGAGGGATCATTCTTTAGTACAAACCAATGGAACAACAGAAAGGCAGTTTGATTTGACAGAGGTGGCAGAAGGATGATTATGTTAAAATGTTGACATTGGTTTATTTTGTTTCCAGCTACTAGTGCAGGATTAGGTCACCATTAAAAGAGTGACACTGTGTAGGAAGTAAAGTAATTAGTTAGTAAGTTAAAGTAATTTTGTCCACACACTTTGACTACAAATCATTCATACTTATGCTGTTGACCATTGTCCAGCATGTGCTTTAGAGTTTCTGTTTTTCCTTCCCTCCAGACAGCCAATGGTTTTACATTTTTTATAGCAAACTTTTACAAACCAATTCTTGACTCTTGATCCCAGACGCCAGGGCTGCCAAATTCCGTACAGTGCCAAAATGTTGACATTGTACATTTCTGCCAATGTGATACGTGGTATAATAACAAGTGGTGGATGGGTCAAACAAAAAAAACACAGGACTTTCACCCAGGAGTCCGCTGTTCATTTGACACCAAAAGTAAAGGTTGATTATACGCTTGTTGAGTAACGTTAATATGCTTGTAATGCAGCGTTACATAGGAAAGTCCGCTAAGGATGGTTGTTATTTATTCACACTATAGACGTTTTCATGCTAAGTTGTTGCACTACGCTGTCACGCTACGTTGTCACGCTACGTTGTCACTTTATTTTTTCCAAACTTTTACCCATGTAGTTTTGCTGCCAAAACCTAACCAATCGTTTCACAACGTTAAACGTTAAGAATGATATGATACATATTTAAGAAAAACGTGTTTGGTTCAGAAACCTTAACATTCAATGAATCCTGAAGTTTGCAGAAACGTTCAATGACAACATTTTCCCTGGTGACTGGGATGGCCCATTACAAGAAAAATCACGTTTCCATGATGTTTTTATTTTTCAAAGTTCCATTAATCTAAATTGGAATCTAATTTGAATGCAGAGGGATATTAAAAGTCTACATTGTGAAACCTCAACCACCATTACCAGTGAAACTGTTATTGTATGTTGTTAGGGCACTTACCACAAGGGCTGAAATGCGCTGGACAGAGATTTCCCAGTTTGATTCCTAGCTGTCTTCCCCTAATCCCTTTCCCCAAAATTCGTGTTTCTCTCCACTGTCACTGATAAATAACATACCTAACAAATAATTAAAAACAAATAATAATAATAACAAATAATTAAAATGACAAAAAGTCACCGTTAATTGATTTTCATACTACATGAAAATGAAAGGAAACAAAAGTCTATACAGAACATTCAAATAATCTGAAATGGCACAACCGAATTTGTAAAGGTCAGCGATAATTTACATTCCACACTGCTCGAGGGAGTGTTGAACCAGAACTTGCCCCTTTTGCCTCCAAGCACACATTGTGACTTGAATATGTTATTGCCCAGGTAATTAAAAAGAACCAATCAGATGGGTGATTGAAAAAACAATAAGGGACTAAACAATGTGTCTCTCTGAACGAAGGTGAGGGAGGATCACATATGGGAGCAGACAGAGGAGTACTGGGGAAGACGAGCACTAATGAGTTTGAATATAACTGCAGTCTCTATGAATGTACTTATTCTAGGATGAAAGAATCTTCGAGAGAAAGAGACACAGGAGAAGAGAGGAGATGAGAAGAGTCGATCTGTTTGAGGACCGAAAGATGATGTGAGAAGATCTACATGTAGGGGATCAACGGTGATAGAGAAAGAAAGGTTGATAGACAGACAGGGAGAGAGGTTTTGAAGCTTTCTTATAGGATGCATCACGAGGGTTATTCCACCTCATAATAGCCACTTTCATCAATACATATGACTTCATTTGAATAAGAAGCCCATCTCACTGTGATGAAGGTTGGTCTCCCCGAACTACATCTTTCTCATTTAGTGAGGAGCACAGCCTACTATGATTAAAGCGGGCCAACAGCGAGACAGAAAAAAAACGACGTTCTTTCATGACAATATGTCTCAGCCATGCAGAGGAAAAATAACTGAAGCATCCTTGAGAAATCATCAGCTCCGGCTGCTCCAGGGTCCACATCGGGGTTTTACCCTGGAGCCAAATGAGTCTACGGAGGTATGGAGCGGGGGTAGTCAGACTTAAGCTGGATTTAAATACATTTTCAGTTTGTCACTGTTTCCAACATTGTGGGGAATATAAAAGAAATGAAAAAAGGGGCCGTGTAAAAATGCAAATAAAGACAAAAAAACAGAAAATGGTTAGCCCAGGATATCATCAGCCACCCCTGCAGGGCAAACTTTATTTATTTCTCTCCTCTACACTCACATACACTTGCAATCACAGGAACCCTGCGCAAACACATTGGTTGTGGCACATTTGGATTTTAAAAGGAATCGGGGAAGACCTTTTGATTGGTTTCATTTATGTTGTGGCCAAAACACACCAATGATTAATCAAGAGACTAATGCTGCGTTCCATTGACCTCGGAAATCTGAATTATGAGCTGGGTATGACGTCAAACCCCAGTTGACTGCGTTCCAGTAAAAGTCGGAAAACTTAATGGGGTTTGCTCCAGACAGGTTAGCTATTATTAGCATTACCAGTTGATAACGACACCTAACTGTGATATTTTGCGCACACAAACACCGTAGCAACATGTTCACAGATAGGAGTTGGACAGTATCGTATGTATGACTGATTTAAAGAGACGCAAGTAAGACAGAAGTGCTAATAAACAGCATAACTACAGCTTTACTGTTCATGCGCGGAGCAGCCATCCTGGATTTTGAGGTCGGGGTTGGTTGGACTTGTCCGATTTTCCGAGTCGGAAATGCAACTGGGAGCTTCCCGGTTCAAATGGAATACAGCAAAAATACAAACCCTTTGGGCCTTACTTTGCGCCCAGATTAACTAGCAAAAGTGGAGGTGAACACAGCCTAAATGCACTCTGTGGAGGATTTCAGTATTAAGTATAGAATTAGTGGGATTTTAGTATTAGAATTAGTTTAGTATGATGATTAGCACCTCTTATGGTGAATAGAAGTGTCAAAATAATAAGAATGTTACGATGGGTTAAAGTGTTGCAATATATTTATCTATGAGATGTAATATGTTTAGAATGAATATAGGAAGCATCGTGGAAATGCCGCACATATGCTTGTAAAAAGTGTCAAAGTATCAGGAAGTACCAGAATACTTATCTAGTGTAGAGAGTGTTTACAATATGTTTACTATAGGAGTGTTGAACCATAAGAGACAATTATTGGATGTATTATTAGTGAATGTATTAATCTGTAAGAATAGTCGATAGGGATAGACAGGATTTTAAGTTGGGCTTTAACAGAGGACACCAAGATTAGAGCGAGGACCCAAGAGGGACCCCAAGAAGGAGGAGCTACAGACGGAGACCAATAGGAGACGACGAGGGAGTCAGCTGACTAAGGCTAGGAGGAGTCAGCTGGATTTAGACCAATAGTATTTGAGACAGATATTTTACGGACTATGAAAGGAGATTCAAATGTTTATTTCAGTCTCTTCCTTACATTTCGTCCTTCAGGTAACAAGCTTCCTGTTTGGAGTGTGTGTGAAAGCTGTTCTCGAGAGCATTTTACTATCGATAGTTAATTCAGATTGCATTTGTTATTAAATACATGTTTTATTTTGAAACCTGAATTCAGCGAACTTATTTTTGGCGCACATGCGCAGTAACTAGTCAACAAACCAGTCCAGCGTTAGCGGCTCCTGTTTATACTTTGCCCCAACAATTTGGCGACCACGAAGGGACAATGGGACATTAGGGGCTTTGAATATTCGACTCTGAGAAGGCTGACATGACGTGAGATCAGTAGACACTTTCGGAGTACTCGCAAACATAAGGTGAGCAGAGCCGTTTTAATAAAAATCTGTTTAGGTAGACTATAGGAAATCTTAGGAGGAAGTGTCTGCATGATTTACGTTTCTGGAAGCTGGACAGGAGAGGAGACCGCAGCCAACTGGTAACTGTATTGATTTAACTTTAAAGTGGTTGTAACTCTGTATGAATAGCATCTGCAAGCTGAATTAGGAACATATGTGTGCTTTGATTACACGTTGTTCTTTGTTGTGAAATCCTACCGGTGAGGCCTGATTTGCAGGTAACCCCGGGAGAGGGGGATGTTGAATTATATGTAGTAGCATTGATCACGCTATAGTATTAGCTATTGGAACTAAGCAGCTAGAAAGAAGCGTGAGAGCGGTCGAAGTTCTGGGCTTTGGTTCTTCAGGCAGACTAAATTTGTGTTTCAGAGGTACATGAGGTTAAGGCGACGGTCCCCTCGTGATTTGCTGGGCAGGTTTGGGCTTAAAGAACTGATGACTCTAGTGCGGGAGGGAATAAATTATAGATTTGTGGGGCCAAGATCTCGGGTTGAACAGGGTGTGTAATTGGGCGATACTGAATTATCCGCATGGACGTGCATGAGGTTCGGGTCCGGTGAACATACGTTTAGACTACTGCAGAGGCTGGCCGCTACGTTAAGTTAATTGTAATGATGGGAAATAGTGCATGGTACTAACTGTGTATCTTAGACAATTAGGGGTGGCTAACGTGGGGTTGAGCTCTTAGAAGAGTAGCAGAGAGTTTGTAAGCTATGGCGAACTGGAAGGCGTAGTTAAGACTTCGTGGGTCTAGTGTTGAGCTAGGCGAACTGCGAACTGTTTTGCTCGTTTTTTGGGTCTAGTGAACGGGCATTAAACTACTTAAATCGAAGAGACTGGCTGCTACGTTATGATAAAACCTAAAGGGGAAATAATACATGAAACTGTGTATTTAGTCGTTGCATTGTGCAGTGCTAAGATAGCATTGTGTTGTGTGAATGATATGGTAAGCTGGAGACTGATTGCAGCTCTGGTGCTACCTTAGATCGTGAAAGAGGAGACTATTGATTATAATATCCGGTATGGTGGTGAGAAGCCACGGCCAGGACTAGTTTGAGAAGGTGTGTGAATGTGGCATATTGTAAGAGTTGAGAAAACGGTGCTTTGTGTGTGCTGAAGACACGTTTTGCCGGTTAGCTTAGCTAATAGCATTAGCTTCTTTGTCCGTTTTCGCGCCAGTTTTTTGAGGAAAACACCATAGAAGAAGAGAAGATAACTTCGACATCTAGCGGTTTGGAGGTGTAATTGCATGATAATTACAGTAAACTCCACTACCCAGAAAACCTAGAGGTGAAATAATTAGAGAACTACAGAACATTTCATCATCTTTTGTAGGAGTAATTACTTTAGGACTACCAAATACTTAGTCATCCAGTAGATTGATAGATAAATTACAATAAGGTGAGTTTTTGGTGATAAACTTGTGATATCATTGTTTTGGACTCTATATTTTAATTTGCATTTACTTAGATTGTTGCTCTTAGTTTTGATTCAGTATTTTAATAGCCATTGGTAATATTAATTGTAACTTAAATTGTTAATTTTTGTTTCAATTCAACAGTTCAACTTTAGTTAAGTAAACTTAGTTTAATCCAATATTTTAACCTCCAGTTTTAATTCAATTGGTGTCCTACAGTTGTTTATTTTGATTCAGTGTTTTAACTGAAATAGTTGATTTTGATTTTGATTCGACATTTGTAATTTTTGATTTTAACTTTAGTTCACAATTTTAATTAATTTTGATTTAACATTTAGACTTTCAATTGTTTGTTTTACTTTTGATTTACATTGCAACTTATTTGATTGTTAGGTGTAGTTTCAGTTCAACGTTTCCACTACAGTTGTGAAAGTTTATGTTTTGATCCAATGTTTTGATTTCCATTATTGATTGCAATTTTAGGTCAGCAGTTACATTTCCATTAATCATTTATGATGTGATTCAACATTTTGATTCATTTCGATTAGTCTGAATTAGTTTAGATTTAATTTTAGTTCAATTTGAAGTTAATTTTGATTTAGATATTGATTGTTTGATTTGAAGGTTTACATTTCTGTGATTTTTTAATTCAAGACTTCTTGGTATATGCAGTATTGATTAATTTTGGTTCAACATTTTACCAAGATTTGCGAATAGTTTTTTGAATTTCAGAGCTGCGGTTAGAGTAGAACCTTATAGGATAGACAGAGTTGAGGGATTAGTGAACACTCCTAGTCTGCATGATGTTTACATTAACTTCAGCAGCATGGGTGTTGGAAGGACAAAGACAGGAAGTGTTGAGAGAGAAAGAGGAAGTGAATAGACAGGAAAAGGAAGTAAGAGATAGGAAAGATCTGCAACTGCAGATAAAGGGAAGAGAAGGTAAAGGAGAAGAAGATCTGATGAAGCTGATGCGGCGGCTGCTGAAACTCCAAATATCAGCGGCTGACAGGGAAATAACTAAGACACAACATGCCAAGAAACAGATGTTGATGGCCAAGGTACAGGCCCCTCAACAGCCCCAAAACCAAGTGGTACCCCCTGCTCCATGTCCAGAAGCTCTGGCCCCTACAGTGGTAAACTACCCACCTCCACCACAGAAGAAAGGAAGAGGCAGAGGATACCAAGCAGGTGGATATGGCCGACCAGGTAATGGAGAAAACATGTACTTTAAAAGGAACGATGAATGTTACTCTTGTGGAAGATGGGGACATTGGGCCCGAGAATGCCCAAGACAAATGAGAGGAGGGATGCAGTCCAGTGCACCACCACGATGGGCCCCATTTCCACCACAACATCAGCAGGATCCAGCAGGACCAGCCCCTACAGTGGTATATAACCAACCCCCTCCACAGCGCGGAGGAGGATTCCAGCAAGGGGGGTATGGAAGACCTGTAAGTGAAGATGAGTGCTACAGATGTGGGCAAAGAGGTCACTGGGCAAGACACTGCAGAGGAAAGCAGTTCAGTGTGCCACCACAACAGCAACAGATGCCCATGCTGCCAGAACCATGGTACCAAGATCAGTACTGAAGAGGCCAAGAAGATCTAGAAGAAGACACCCCCACTCTCAGGACAACATTAGAAACACAGAGCACAATAACACTCATTTAAGATACCCAAAGACGTTAACTAACATGTTTTATTTTCACAGGTGATGAACATAGAGGCAGCTGCTGACAGGAGAAAGCAGTCTCCTATTGTATTACCAGGTAGCTGGCTGTGGATGAGGTCCATAGGTGTAAGTGTTGCTGGCCAACAAGTTGGACTGGACCATGAGAGATCCATTTTAGAGAAGTTTACATAGATGACATAAGGGTACCAAGGGGGGTGCTTACTTAATTTAAAGCAGGAAATTAAATATATACAGGTTTAGAATCAGTTTTCTTTTGAAGGGTATCAAACCCATGAAGATATCAGTAGGATTAATTACATTTACTGTAACCAGCAGCATTTTGTAAACGTCACTCGTGATGCCATAGTGGGACTTCATGAGCCGGTAGATAAGACTAGTTTAATGGCCTTGCAGAACAGAATGGCATTAAATATGATTTTAGCAGAGTGTGCAAAATGTTTGGATTTGCTTGTAGTACTTTCATTCTGAACAACACAGTTCCTGATCATCTTCACTGGGATTCTGGAGGACCTGATTGAGTCCAGATGGACTTCTGAAAACATCCGGTGAGATATTGAAATTTTGGAAAATTGACTGTATATTGTTTTGTCAGTTTGTTTTGGGATTTTTTTGTTTTATAGGGTAAAATTGGGATTTAAAGATACATTGAATTAAGTATAATTTTTGTTAAGTGAGCAGACAAGCTTCTCAGAAATTGTTCTTTCTATTCCTCATTGTACAGGATGAATCCTGAAGCAGTCCTCTACCATATGCGCCTACCACCTGGACCAACCAGCATCACGACAAGAGCCGCTCACATCAGCTACAGTCCTTGTCCTCTGTTGATGCCGTTGTATTCGTAGACTTTTACAGGGGTTAATTGATACTGTGCTTAGTGAGACAAAGATGTAGGGAAATTGGTTAGGTATAGATGATGAGGATGAATTTTAAAGACTGATGATTACTGTTTAATTGGGGAAACTCACTCTTAGACCATAAAGGTAACACACTCTGAAGAGTGTGTTAGGGGGGATTTGTGGAGGATTTCAGTATTAAGTATAGAATTAGTGGGATTTTAGTATTAGAATTAGTTTAGTATGATGATTAGCACCTCTTATGGTGAATAGAAGTGTCAAAATAATAAGAATGTTACGATGGGTTAAAGTGTTGCAATATATTTATCTATGAGATGTAATATGTTTAGAATGAATATAGGAAGCATCGTGGAAATGCCGCACATATGCTTGTAAAAAGTGTCAAAGTATCAGGAAGTACCAGAATACTTATCTAGTGTAGAGAGTGTTTACAATATGTTTACTATAGGAGTGTTGAACCATAAGAGACAATTATTGGATGTATTATTAGTGAATGTATTAATCTGTAAGAATAGTCGATAGGGATAGACAGGATTTTAAGTTGGGCTTTAACAGAGGACACCAAGATTAGAGCGAGGACCCAAGAGGGACCCCAAGAAGGAGGAGCTACAGACGGAGACCAATAGGAGACGACGAGGGAGTCAGCTGACTAAGGCTAGGAGGAGTCAGCTGGATTTAGACCAATAGTATTTGAGACAGATATTTTACGGACTATGAAAGGAGATTCAAATGTTTATTTCAGTCTCTTCCTTACATTTCGTCCTTCAGGTAACAAGCTTCCTGTTTGGAGTGTGTGTGAAAGCTGTTCTCGAGAGCATTTTACTATCGATAGTTAATTCAGATTGCATTTGTTATTAAATACATGTTTTATTTTGAAACCTGAATTCAGCGAACTTATTTTTGGCGCACATGCGCAGTAACTAGTCAACAAACCAGTCCAGCGTTAGCGGCTCCTGTTTATACTTTGCCCCAACAACTCCAACAAGCATCCATGTCGTCAGCTGTTAGACGAAGTGACTAAGTGCTTGTGTTTTGTTTTCTACCCTCACAGTTGTTTTTTTAACGTTGGTTTTGTTATTGGCCACCGCCACATGACTTCGGGCTGCATTCACCCCAAAAGTTGAGACAGTTTCAACTTTAAAGGTGCAGGTCACTGCATTTCGTTCCAGCATAAATGCACTACCTCCACTCAAATAAACTCAAGACTGGTGAATGCGAGAATTGTAATCTTGTACAAGTCCCAACAATTTCAATGTTTCCCATTTAAAACCATGACGTGAACCTCATAGTCGCCCAAGAGAAAAAAGTTGGAGGACCACCAAAGTCAGTTGGATTTGTCCTCTGGGGACCATGAATGTTTTCATGGCAACATCCAATAGTTGACAATAGATCATTTTCATCTGGACCAAAGTGGTGGACTGACATACCAACTATCAGACAGACATTTACCGTTAAAACAGTATTTAGATCTTTGTTGGGGAATAAAATTAATATAATATATAATTAAACAGTTACCTGAATAAATAGAATGTGGAAAAAATCCAAACAAGCAACTGCTTTAATTTAAAAATGTATAGAATTAATAGCTGCAAAGCATGCTCCTGTTTTGCAGTTTCTCTGAGGGAAGTCCCACAATTGAACTGCAAAGTGATTAAAAAGGGAAAAAAAGCTTTTTCCTTTGTGTTTAGCACATGAAGACGGATAGAATGCTTGACTTTATTCATGCTTACTACTTCCTTTTCAATGCAATTAATACTCGGTTGGTCAAAGTAGTATACCAGAGCTGCACATAATTAATGCAATGTAGTTGTAAATATGTTTCCATGACCCGTTTGTCATCTAGCTAGATTGACATTTTTATGTCTTTTTATTATTCTTTATATAGAATTTATTCTATACTACACCATTGACTTGCTCTTTTCGTTCCATTAATATTCAAAAACAATTCAAATCATGTGATGGTTGAGTGGATGCATGGAGATAGTACATATTTAAATAAAGTTAACTTTATCAACTTTATGTCTGAATAACGCTAATACTACATCCATCTGACTGACCCAGTCCTGACCTCGGATATTTCTGTGCATGTGTTTCAGAGCTAAAGTGTGTGTGTGTGTGTGTGTGTGTGTGTGTGTGTGTGTGTGCTATTGATTCATAGCTGCTCTTAGTATTGAAGCTATAGCTGAAGGGCACCACTAATGGAGTAGGGACAGTGGCAGCCATATTTCTACCTTTCCTGACATCACCACACAGGGACTGTATTCCTCCCTTCAATAACAGCCCCAGTCATATAAATTGTTTAGGGCGTAAGTGCTTAGACCCTTTCAGTGAAGGACCCCAGCTTAAAATGTATAATGCAGTGACTCACCTTTGGACCAGGGCTTGTTAAAACATATCAGTATCTCTGACCAAATAAAGGCAACTAGAAGGAGAGGATTGCAGTTGCAGTATTATTGATGCTGCTCTTGCTGTATTCAATTCAGTTGCAACAAAACCAAATAATTACTTGTTTCTGAATTTCCAGAATTATAAGAAATTGGCTTCATATCAAGACAGCAGGTTTGTTACAAAAACACTGCTCGAGTCTCTGATACGTAGTAATCTTCTACGAGCAACACAAGCATTGTAGCCATGGTGGGACTTAGAACAAGAACTGATAATGGCCCGATCACACCATTATTCAAATTAACTTTCCAATGGAATCGCTGCAAGTGCATCAAACTATGCAAACTTATTGTCCAATTAACAACTGAGCTAACTAGCTTGTTTACTGACAGTGAGCAACTTTTGCTACAACTGCTTCCAGTAACTGTTTAACTAGAACTACTTTATTACTGCTCCCTCTATCACTATAGCCAAAACACTCACTGGCAATCTATAGGAACAACTAATTGAACTGCCTCTCAGCTTCTCGTTTTTTTTTCACTTCTGGTATATTTTAGGTAAATCTCGGTGAATGATCGATGTTGAGGTCATCACAATTCGTCATTGATTTTAGCAAAAATATTTTTATTATACTTTTCACATCTAAATAAACAGAGCTTTGCGCTCGAGTTCATGTTGCGCCGCATTCCTGCTAATTATTTAAACTACGGCTGCACGATATTGGAAAAAACAACTAAATGTAGTTTGACACTTTAAGGTTGAATGCATCAATCTGGTGCACTTTGACAGCAAAATTCAGAGGCCAGACAATTGTGCTGTAGAAAACAATTTAATCATTCAACATTGGCACGGTTATCAAGCCGGGCGGGCAGTGAACCGGTGGACGTTCGCGCCATCTACTTGAGCGGGTCACCGGTAAACATCCGATTACGTTGTGTGTGCGTCCCTAGGAGAGAGAGAGGGAGAGAGAGAGAGGGAGGGGGAGGGAGGGAGAGAGAGAGAGAGAGAGAGAGGGAGAGGGAGAGAGAGACTATATTTATGGTTCAATATTGTCGGGCAATAACAGGCTATTTCAGCTAGACGGAAGGAAAGAGGGAGTGTGTTTTGGGGGGGTTGGGGACGGGGGGGGGGATAGAGAGCAAAGAGAAATAATTTTCTGAGAGAAACGACGGGAGAGCGAGATGCAGAGAAAAACCCTCAGGTTTCCCCCCCAAGTCGACAGACAGCAAGCAGGTGAAGGAGAGACGAACGAGACTATTGACTATTGTGGGATATCAAAACACCACACACACACGGCACAGAGTGATGATGATAACACCTATATTTCTTCTGTGCTATTTGCAGGTCTGGTCTTTAATATGAACTGAATGATAGCGTGTCTTTGGAGGGGAGCCGTTTCTTCTCCAATCTCTCTCTCCTCCGCCCGCCCCCCCCCCCCTGACCGGTCAACTCCAATGTGTAACATATAACGCTGAGGTCAGTTGTAGTCAAAGATAATGTGTCTCCAGCTTACCTGAGAGCTCCGCGCAATAGTTTCTCCCACCGGTCTCATGAGCTGTTGTTTTGTTTCACTGTGCCTCTCCGTCATCCAGCTCCTGGTCTGTGTCTCGCACGCCTTTTGTGGATTTACAGTATTCACTCACACTATCACACTGTTTTCATGCCTGCTTTAGCCCAGTTTCTACTCATCAGTGCAGACACTTCTTTGTAAAATGTTACATACTTGGTCAGATTTAGAGTTTGCATCTGATGTCACTGATTCTTTCAATGAAGCAGTTAGGTTTTAAATGTTACAACTCTGCCCTGGCTCCAGGTGAGAATCCTGCCTGGGGTTAGAGGTCACGGTTCTGCTAATTTAGAGTAAACCTTTCCTTTCTTCACAGAGGATTTCCATCTTTTTCAATGATAATTAGCCAGCTAAACTATCAAATCACCATCATTTGATTAATTGATGCAACAAAATCCATCCCTAACTAGGTACATTTTATCTTTTTTTCCGTCAAGTTGGATTTACTTTTGTTCTTCAGCGTGTTTTAGGTTTTTTTGAGAAAATATTTTTGAGTCACTTTTATACTATCGTTTTGTTTAAATGTATTAATTTTAAATGTATTATTGTTATATGAGGGCATGCATATACAAACATTACACACAACATCAGCAAACATTTCCACAACATTTCTTAGCTGCTTTTTTTTTTAATCCCTGACTCTTCCCATTCCCAGACAATGTTTCTCAAACCTCTTTATTAAAATCTTAGTTAACACTATATGTTATGCCCAATGATGGCACTCTGATTTTGTAAATTGCAATTTCTTACTTGAATGTTTTCTTTAAATGTAAGAATTAGACATGTACATAAGACGGCATATTAGAGCCATTGAAGGTAAAAAATAATAATAATTACGGAGCTAGGAGAGAGGGATAGTATTAATAAGTGGTACATTTCAGAGGAAAAAACTTTCATAGTCTCCGAGATAATCAAGTCATAAATTTGCAAGAATAAAATCAGAAATTCTCTGAGATTAAAGTCAAAGATTGGTATTCACTGAGTGCTGTAATATTCTACATCTCTGTCATTGTGACCATCTCTCTCTCTTTCTCTCATTATCCTTTTGCCTTCCATTCACTCTCCTGGTGTGGTGTTCCTCAAAAAAAAAATCGTTTCCTCGCTCCTCGATCCTCGCTTGAACCGGAAGTTGTTTCTGCGCCGCCATATTGACGGCCGTCCCAAAGCTCTAATGTAGCTCGGAGGAGCGAGGATCGAAGATGGAGGGAGCGAGGAACCACGAGCGAGGAACCACGAGCGAGGAACCACGAGCGAGGAACCACGAGAACGACTTCCAGGAAGTCTTTTAACGGCCGACACGCCCCCTCATTGTTCATCAGTTATGTGATTGGACGCTGCAGCCGATCGGACTGACTGACTGAGTTTAACACCAGAGTGAAGACAGATCACAGAATAAACTGTAGTTTATATTTGATTAGTTTTCTGATTCACCGTCTGGTTTAAATATATGTTCATTGTAGGTCCGAACAACAAAAGGACCACAAACAACTTTCTTCATTTATTAGAAAGATTTGTGTTTTCATGATCTGATGTTTCCCTCAATAACTTTATTATGGAAACAATTAAAGTCAGAGAGCTTTTTACATCATTTATCATCATTTAATTCAGTCACGTGAGGCTGATCATTCCTGAGTGTTTGATGAGTTTTATCATTTAAGAGAAACAATAATCATATTCTGGGTTATTTAATAATGACGTCAGTCACAATTTCAAAACGTACAGACGCAAATAATAAAAAGACGATCGCATTCCGCCGGTAGAAATCGATCCTGAGTTTATAAACAGAACACAGGACACAGTTTGTTAACAGACTACAGAGATAAACACCTCTACAGTGCTGATAACTGTGTGTCTTTATTAGTTATTAGTATTATTAGTTACTATTATTAAGTACAGTGAGCATGTGAACAGACACAAAAGTCTCTCCAGCTGTTAAAGCCGACTGACAGCTGATCCAGCTGTGATCAGCTGATCCTCCGTCATCAGAAACAGACGTCACTTCACGTGACGCAACTGAGGAAAGGATGTCTCATGTCTCTTAAAACATATTTCCTCGTTCCTCTCTCCTCGCATGGTTTCCTCCATGCATCCCTGGTGGGAGGGACTAAGACGCAAGGAAAGGACCCAAGTGAGGGAAACGGGGATGCAATTAAGAGACTTGAGAAGTACCCACTGTCATCTCTGATCTATACCCGTCAGATATTAGGTCTGTGAATCTGATCATGTGGAGCTACGAGAACCATTTAAAAAAAAATGTCGCGCCATCATTCTGTCTCATTTTATGTTTCTGCCTTTTTTCTACTTCTTTCTCTCTTTACCCTCCGTCGCTGCATTTCATCTCCCCCCTCTCTCATCGACTCGTCTGTATTGGTCCCATTTAAAGCAAGCTGATTCGATCATAGATATTGATCCTCAAAAGCATGCACATGCCCATACACACACAAACACACGATCTTTACCACACCACTGCGCGCGTGTTTGTTTGATCTCTGACCGGCTTATTAATGCCGGTGAAAAAAGAAAGACACGAGAGAGAGACGGCACAACTTAAAAAATAAAAGGAGGGGAATAGGTCGAGGCACAGACGAGACGAATGAACAGAGAAGAGGAACAAGAGATGCGGAAAAACAAAAATAGAGGGAACGTCGCGGAGAGTCCTCCGGGGAGATGTGAAGATGAGATTCATGTGCCACGGGGGGTCGAAATGAAAGTTTCACAGAACTTTTAAGTAAAGCCTATTTATGGGAGCAATTTTCATATTCATGCAATATTTCACACCCCACTCACAAACACATAGTCACCCACACGCACATGCCCCCACAAACACAAGTGCTTCTCCAGCTGTTAAGAGGTTATACTCACCACAGAAAAACAAAAACCACACACACACACTCGGTGAGGACAATTCAGCCGGCACACTGCATAAGTAATCAAGTGAAATCTGAAAATAGCAAAGATAGCAATTTACAGAAAATATAAACACTCAGAGAGGCCAATTTAATGGGTGAAATACGCTTCATATTCATAGAGATTCTGCATCAGCAGAGGACTGTGACTCACCCTTATGCAACTGGACTAATGAAGGCACAGTCACCCCCATGTGCGACTTGCCTGAAAGCCTGACATCATAAGAAACACCAAAAAGTTTTTCTTTCCTTCACAACTGCAGCAGCAGGAGGATTCAGCCAGGTCATTAGAGGTTTTTTTTTTTTTTTTTTTTTTTTTTTTTTTTACTTATGAAGCTCTGGTGAAAGTGAAATGAGGAAGCTCTTCTTAATCTTTCTGCTTTTAATCTACTCCCAACACCGTGCCCGTGCAAGCCGATCGCGTAGTTCTCAAAGTCCGCTCTTGCATCTCCAGCTTACTCGCGCTTCGACACTGTGCCACTAGATGGGGCTAGGGGGCTGAACCCCGAATGTTTTTCTAGGGGGTTCTGGGGGAATGCTCCCCCGGGGAGATTTTCTTTTTCCATTTGCTGCAGCTATATGCAAAATGTGGGCAAGAGCCATTTGATAATAGAATGCTGACAAATCTTTACATCATTTGGGAAAAATAGGATAGTTGCCTAGGGGAACAGAAATCATCCTGTAGCGCCTCCATCGTATTTTATTCTTCTCCTTCTGGAACCATAACACAAGACATGTTGAGTTTGACAAATCTTCGCTCCTGCATCCTAAAAAGAGAGGAACATTTTTACATAACATACAGAGGTAGCGTAGGAATTTGGCGTAAACAGCATCACGTTATACTATGCTGAAGTTTACAGATTTACATTTTTAGCTGACTAATCTGCTGCCTTGTAATCAATTTGATCTCATTAACATTTTTGTTGAATCACTCATGGCTCGGTAAGAATGAATGCTGTTCCAGACTTTGGGAGGATTCTTCCTACCCCCCGTCTTCGTCGGCCTGTGCTAATTGAAAAGGCATCACATCGAAAGAACCTTCTCTGTCGCTAAACTCAATTAACATTATTCCTCATTCACTTTAAATTGGCCCTTGGTTAAGTCCCACCCCTGGAACGCAGACTGGCCAATCATAAGATTATTAACGAGCCTTAGCACTTCTATGCTACGCTAGCTACTGAAGGTATGCTGAATGTATCCACATGCTGCTTTGAATGAAGACCTCACTGGCATTACAGGGACAGTGTTGTTCCTTAATTGAATTGTCTTCTGTCTCGATATCCAGGTGATGTGGTGGTTCCTGTTCACACTGTGATCTTTAGGCTTCAGCTTCTATCTTTTCAACTTGTTTTCACTGCTGAATCAGTTTGACATCCTTTGGTTGGGTCCATTGTGACCGTTCTGAAATCACCTTTTTTATTCGATATTTCTTCAGGGAGTGCAGTTATTGACAGTGTGGGCTCCATGGTAGCTCTGACAGCTTGACAGGGCGGCAACGGGGAGCCTCGTTATTGAACTTTCTTTAATGCTCTTGACACGTCTGGACCCACTGATACAGCACATGTAACTAAATTCTGCCTAAATCATCATTGTTTTCTTTAGCGAGAAGGCTCCTTAAGATTTGTCTTGTTAAAAAAAAGGGAAAAGTTGCCTTATCATTTTCTTCATGTTAATAACAATGCATTTCGGTTGATATATATACGGTGGTTGTGTAGGACGAGATCAAAGCTTTGTATGATTCCCCATTGATTGCTTTATTAGACTATAAACCAGTGTTTTGATTCACAGAAGAATCTCCGTCCGGTTTGACCTGACCAAGATCTCTCTGTGGATCAAAATGGTGTTTTATGATCTAATAAAGGTGTCAGTGGAGCATTATGCAGTGTGCACGCTCACATCCTTTGATCTTCTGTACTGTCTCCCTCAGTCTGTCACACACATCCTATTTCAAGGTGCTGGGCTGTCTGTTCTTCTCAGTAGTCATGTGACACTAATACATTATTTCCACATGTATTTTTAGATGGTTTAATTGCCGTAATCAAAGAGGTCCTTCGGCAAGGAGACTGGCAGCCTCTGTTGCTCTCCACAATTTATTATAGGTAGAAGTCTTTTTAGACTGCTAAAAGGGGCCGTCTGTTTGCCAATGATAGATGATAAAATGGGTGGAATTTCAACAGAAAAACACAAAATAACTTTTAACATTATGGTCTTATTTAGTGAAAAGGGAGGTGGAACAGAATTCAAGGGGGCTTCTGATAAATGTGGTCTTTGCATTGCAATACCAGTGGTGTGAGATAGATGCTACCAATCATCCCCACCAAGCCCCCTCATTCGTTTACAGTAATTACACCGAACATTTAGGACTTTGAGGACTAAATGAGGTGTCCACCCCTTTCAAGGCATCATGAATGCATTACTCAGTGGATGCAATCCAATGAAGTAAAGTAGCAGTTTAGTTGTTCTGGTTAAGGAATTAACTGGAGCTTGATATGGATGCAGAGTCTTCAGTGTCACCCATCAACCCTGTCTCCTAAAGATATTGTAGTTATATATTGCTAATTTGCAACAAGCTAATATGTTATAATAGAAATATAATGCTGTCCAGTTGATCTTTTTTTTCTTTCTATCTACATAATGAGGACTTTTTTAATTCAGGTTTTTGCAGAGTAGCAAAATCTTGCTCGTGAAAATGTCTGCAAAACTTGCTCATAGCAACTAAAGCATGATTCATGTTTTGATGGTTATGGCCAAAGCACTTGGTTAGGGTGAGGGGAAGATTGTCATCTTGGTTAAATATAAAAAAGCCAGCTTGAAGATTGAGACAGAGCACACTTACCTTTTCAGCATTTCAGTCTTTCCCTAACAGGCCCTTAACCAAAGTGTAGTAGCCTATACAGTGTTGGGTGTAATATATATTTATATTAGTTTTAGCAGTGTTAAAGTTATTTAACACGTTACTAATAGCATTGCGATTGCAGTTACTTTTTTAGCACCCAAAATGAGTGTTTATTGTTTTCATTTAGTTAAATTCAACTACATCCACGAGAAAAAATATAACCTGAAATATCCTAATGCATGAATAGGTTTGCTGAGTTCGAACTTTTTAATGGTCCAATCCAATGCAAAAGGATTTGACTTAATACCTGTGAAGAATTTAAGAATTAAGAATTAGTTTAGTATGATTATTAGCACCTCTTGTGGTGAATAGAAGTGTCAAAATAATAAGAATATTACCATGGGTTAAAGAGTTGCAATATATTTATCTATGGAATGTATTCTCAGGAGGTTTACAGATAGAGGATATTATATGTTACAGTATATTGACACATAGAATGTATTAAGCCATAAAAGTATTAAACACTGAAGTATTAAACACTGTAAGAGAAGAAGTATTAAAGGGCAGATAGGGTCAGATTTAGGGAATATCTTAGTGATTTAGGAAGATCTTCATGAGGCATAAGATAGAAGCGTTGGAGACAGTGAGACCATAAAAGCAGCAGGAATGCGGAGGAGACAATGCCAGGGTGATGACTACAAAGGATGTCTCCAGCTGTGATGTCTCCAGGAGGACGAAGCAGGAGAGAGAAGGAGTCGACTTACAGCCATGTGGTTGTAAATAAGCCAGACATTGATTGGCTCAAGACATTAGCCAAGATGATCAATGTATAAGTAAAACACCGATTGGCTCACCTGCAGTTTTTATGACCATCTGACCCCCCTGTCTTTTCTGCAGTATAAAAGCTTTGTTTGAGGGAACAGAGGGCAGACCCCACATGATCGCTTGTGAGAGTGAAAGTGTGTGATCTCTGTTCTCGAGAGCATTACTATTGATAGTTAATTCAATTTGCATTTGATATTAAAATACAAGTTTTACTTTTGAAACCGAATTCAGCAACTTATTTGGTGCACATGCGCAGTAAGTAGTAAACAAAGAACCAGACCAGCACTGCGGCCTCGCAGCTCCATCAGAATATTCTAGCCTTAACATACCTCTGGACTTAAATCGAAACCCCACCACTGGATTTGTAATGAACTACTATAAACCTGAACATCTTTGCTTTGATCATCCACTATGAAACATTACCCTCTTCCATTTCATATCGATTCATCGTACTGTAGTTATGTTGTGGAAAGTAGTGCAAAAGTACAAGTTCAACTTTATGTTATTACCACACGACTATGTTGGTGGAATAAGCCTCAGTACAGATGAATTGGCTGTGGCTGTTCACCGCATTCAACATCAGTGCAAAAATGGAACTCAAAAGTGCAAAAAGAAAACAAAATAAGAGTACACAACTCCACATACAATGACTATTATGGTAACTTTTTTGTGTTTGACAACTCTACTGAGAAGAAGAAGAAGATCCAGTCAAGGCGTACCCTGCCTCAAAAGTAGTGTAATCCTATTATTTTACACAGACAGTAAGATTGTTAAGTACCTTATTACTTTCAAGTAAAAAGTAGCACTTGGTTTGGACATAACGTAGCACTGCCTGGACTGGAAAACATTGTGAGTTTCTTTCACAGCATAGCACCCTCACAATGGTGCTTCATTAGCATTAGCATTTAGCCACAGCAGTTGCTGCTTCATAGGAATTCAGAGTCTTGCCTGAGGACAGTTCAGCAGGAGGGACATTGCCAGCATAGGGCCTTGACTCATATCAACCTCTGCAACCACGAGGAAATCATAGCCATTTAATTAATACTCAGTGGGCCCATAACTACAGCAGATTCAAAACGACATCAACATGTACCACATTGCACAGAGGACATTTTCTTAAACGTGAACATTAAGTTGAATTCAATTACAGATCTTAAAATCTAAAGCAAAATGAATTTGTGAGTCATCACCCTCCTGCGGTTTGCCGAAAACTGGTGATGCTGTACTGATGTGAATTATCTCCTAAAGTGCTGCCGCCTTTTAGTGACGGTGGAGTTGATGCATCATCACACTTAACTGGCTTTATTTCCTCTAAATAAGGAGATTCTGTCTTAGGAAGCATTTTCCATTTAATGGGGCTTTTTTTTCTCGCCTGTTTATTTTTTGATAAGGCTCTATCTTCGCATTAAACTTTATGAAAAACGAGACATCCAAATAAGATTTAACTTGACACATTTGACTAAGGGCTTAATGTCATGGTGGTGAAGTCAACAGTGCGCATAGACCGCATAGTTATCTGGCAGTGTGAGTTAATTATGGCCCAAGTGTCAACAACTGAAGGGCTTAGCTGAGTCAATCCTTTAAAGTCACAGTCTGCAATTTTACTTAAATTCATGCAAATGTGAGAAAAAAAAGATTTTGTTTCCTGAATAGTGTAACTGGCATATGACATCCCCCAGGTTTTGGAAGCACCATAAATTGATTATATGTCAGCTGAATGTCTCTTTCCTCATGTTACAAATTCAAGCAGCAAACTAATTCTTGTTTCTGTTTGACTTGTGACTTAGCATTAAGTCAATTAGAACACGTTTAATCCTGAAGCTTGGATGTCTCAGCGAATTTGCTGGAATGAGTGTGGCCAAGCAGACAATCTCTGTATAATTTAGGGAGAGCTTCAGCCCAGGCTACTTGACCTTATTTTCAAGATGCCTTCAAACGTCATAGTACATTACCAGAGAAGCTGTGGTAAGGGTTTAGAGTTCATACCTAACACTTCCTGACACTCACTCCTCAAGATACGAACTGAATATATAAAAGACCGAAGAAAGTTTCATGTTCTTCTAGAGATTGTGTAGATTATTTTTTTTGCCATTCTGGAAGAAGCGTTCTTGGGATGGCAATAATTTGTTAAATATTGTATAGATTGCGATTAAAGTAGGTACAGATAATAAAGGTCCCCAAATGATGAGTTCTAAAGACTTTGTTGATCCCCTGACATTTTATCTCAACATCTAATGGATGCATTGGCACAACATATGGTGCAGATATTCATAAATTCTACATTTGAAATTCAAAGCATTAATATAGCAGCAAAGAACTGTTTGCTATGTATCAATATGGAGTAATGGCGTCCTGAGCTGTGTTGAAATGTGAGCAGCTTCGACAAGGAGACCAACTGGTGCTTGTCAGTCCCTGTATGTGCCCCCCTGGCTAGCTAGCCACTTTGCACTGCGCTCATATGCCGTTTAGTGCTGATAACACCGTCAAGACCCACTGTTTCTCACCACATTCCAATTTTCCTAGAGCTTATATAATAATGAGATGGGCATAACCATGACTCTCCACAACAGTGATTGGTCCAGGGCCTTTTCCCCTTGCTATGGCAAAATATCCTTTTCTATTATGTGAATTATTGAAAGGATTGCCAGAAATTCATGTTCACCACAAGAGTTTTAGCTTGCCTTAAGTCTTCATCTAGCACCATAACCAGGTCTAAATGTCCTTTCATTACAACCAACAACCTTTAAAACCAATGGCCCTCCCATCAGCCTCAGCTGTACTTTGTGTTCAGAGCTAATCAATACATGTTAGCATGCTAACATGGTGAATATGTTCACATTATACCCATTGCACGTCATCATGTTAGCATGTTTACGTTAGCATTTAGCTCAAGGCCTAAGTACAGCCTCACGGAGCCACTAGTGTGGCTATCGACTCATTGTCTTGTTTACTGCTATATACAGCGGGTAAAATAAGTATTGAAAACGTCACCATTTTTCTCAGTAAATATATTTCTAAAGGTGTTATTGACATGAAATGTTCACCAGATGTCGGTAACAACCCAAGTAATCCATACATACAAAGAAATCCAAACAAATAAGTTCAGAAATTAAGTTATGCGTAATAAAATGGAATGACACAGGGAAAAAGTATTGAACACGCTGACTGAAATGTATTTAATACTTCGTACAAAAGCCTTTGTTGGTAATGACGGCTTCAAGACGCCTCCTGTATGGAGAAACTAGGCGCATGCATTGCTCAGGTGTGGTTTTGACCCATTCTTCCACACAAACAGTCTTCAATTCTTGAAGGTTCCGTGGGTCTCTTCTATGAACTGTGATCTTTAGTTCTTTCCATAGATTTTCTATTGGATTCAAGTCAGGTGATCGTCTGGGCCATTCTAGCAGCTTTATTTTATTTCTCTGAAACCAGTTGAGTTTCCTTGGCTGTATGTTTGGGATTATTGTCGTGCTGAAATGTCCACCCTTGTTTCATCTTCATCATCCTGGTAGATGGCAGCAGATTTTTATCAAGAACATTTTTCCATTCATCCTTCCTTCAATTATATGAAGTTTGCCAGTGCCGTATGCTGAAAAACAGCCCCACACATGATGTTCTCACCTCCAAACTTCACTGTTGGTATGGTGTTTTTGGGGTGATGTGCAGTGCCATTTGACCTCCAAACAGGGTGTGTATTATGGATCCAAAGAGTTCAATTTTGGTCTCATCTGACCAGACTATATTCTCCCAGTATTTCACAGGCTTGTCTAAATGTTGTGCAGCAAACTTCAAATGAGCTTCAGCATGCTTTTTCTTCAGCAATGGAGTCTTGCGTGGTGAGCGTGCATACAGGCCACGGCGGTTGAGTGCATTACTTATTGTTTTCTTTGAAACAATTGTACCTGCGAATTCCAGGTCTTTCTGAAGCTCTCCACAAGTGGTCCTTGGCTCTTGGACAACTCTTCTGATAATTATTTTCACTCCTCTGTCAGAAATCTTGCGAGGAACACCTGGCCGTGGCCGGTTTATGGTGAAATTATGTTCTTTCCCCTTCCGGATTATGGCCCCAACACTGCTCAATTGGTTTCAGAGAAATAATGGCCCAGCCAATCAGCTGACCTGAATCCAATAGAAAATCGATGGAAATAACTAAAGATCAGAGTTCATAGAAGAGGCTCACGGAACCTTCAAGAATTGAAGACTGTTTGTGTGGAAGAATGGGTCAAAACCACACCTGAGCAATGCATGCGCCTAGTTTCTCCATACAGGAGGCGTCTTGAAGCCGTCATTACCAACAAAGGCTTTTGTACGAAGTATTAAATACATTTCAGTAAGCGTGTTCAATACTTTTTCCCTGTGTCATTCCATTTTATTACACATAACTTAATTTCTGAATTTCTTTGTTTGGGTTTCTTTGTATGTATGGATTACTTGGGTTATTACCAACATCTGGTGAAAATTTCATGTCAATAGCACCTTTAGAAATATATTTACTGAGAAAAATGGTGACGTGTTCAATACTTATTTTACCCGCTGTATGTATATAAATTACTTTTTGATTGGTAGAAATGTAACTATGGTAGTTAATAAGGGTTTTAATCTGGATTCACCTTACTTGTTACACAAAAAAGTAAAAGCAAACTGTACATTTAATGCATTCAATGTATATCGCTGAAAACAGACCATCTGTGTTTTCTAAAAGCTGCATTTCACCACAGTCTCATTGTTTACAGCAAGTTGTCACTTAATTAGAATAGCATATGTTCAGCCTGCTAATGACTTGTACAGCATAAGTGTAAGTGTCACAAGTCTTTAAACAATGTCATGCCACACATTTTTTTAATAACACAAAACAACTGTTAACTCGCTTCTGCTGTGATGGAACGAACACGCATGCTTATTAGCACCGCATGCTAATGAACTGATCCATTTTCAGATTTTCCAATCAGAATATATTGACTAGGTCAATGTTTAAAAGGCGCAAGTGATTCACAACAGCTTCCTGACCTTTAACCACACACACCAAACCACACACAATATTTACACACCTGACAAGCAAAGGTAAATAGATAG
Source organism: Leptoclinus maculatus (assembly GCA_032191485.1). Lineage (NCBI taxonomy): Eukaryota > Metazoa > Chordata > Actinopteri > Perciformes > Stichaeidae > Leptoclinus > Leptoclinus maculatus. The sequence goes on along the minus strand of JAVDOI010000011.1, from coordinate 22,024,971 downwards.
ATGGATAGGTTCAGGATGAAATCACCACACACACACACACATTGTTTCTCTCTGGATTATTGAAGCTAGTTGAACTACTCAGGATGTTTTCATATGCAAATCCTGCTGAGTAAGAGCCCCAATAAAGTTCCCAGCTGCTCTCGACTAGATCTGGATGGCTTTGTGTACTACAGACTGTGAGTCTGTGTGTGGGTGTTTGTGTGTGTGTGTGTGTGTGTGTGTGTGTGCTGAAAGGCTTTACACCTCTGTTAACAGGTGTTTTGCCAACAACCCACGCTACCAACTGCCGATACGGGCTGTTAGCGGTGTCAGTAATCGCGTACACACATACAGAAAATAACACACATAGTTAGCATTAAACAGCTGGGTAATTACGCTACAAGCTTACACACACAGACACATATATATACACACAAGGGTGGTTTTGGCTTCAGAGGATTTAAATAGTTGATTGATTGAAGTTCAGATGTTTGGGGACGTACTTTCTATGTTTGAGGATGCACCTCGTCGAAGCCAGATCGGCATACACGCACACACACACCCACAGGTGATTTATCCTACGCACAAAAGTAACAGCAGAGTATAATCGTCTCCCTGGTAATGAGTTCGGGAAGATTAGCTTTCCAATCCTCAACTCACTTTCTTCTCACTCAAACAGCTCTTAATGAGACGGGACTGAAAAGAAAAGAGAAAAGGGACGAACAGGAGAGAGAAAGACAATGGCAATTAGCCACCTGCTAGTACAGGAACTCACTCACACACACTCTCTCTCGCAGAGGCACCTGTGCAATCACCGAAGTCAAGAGTCATCCGTCCGTACGCTTTTACAGTAATTACTGCATAATGAGCGGTCAAATCAGTCCTCAAGCAGAACTTCAAATTTCCTGCATGCTGTTTGAATTTTGGTGAGATTGCTAAACTGAACAGAAGTTCTGTTTTTTAAGTTTTTGTCTCTTTTTATGAAAAGTAATCTGACGTCAAAATTACTGTAATTTCGCAGAGAAACAGCCTCACATAGTGATTTGAGTACTAGAGGTTTTATGGCGTGATGTGAACAATGACGAGGCAAACTGTCGCAATGCAGGATTTGTCCTTCAGTTGGAAAACCTATAACTAACTTGTTGCATCAACTACTTTTCTGTTCCTTTGAGAGAAAATTCTCCACTGTTTATGTGGATGTCCAATCAGTGTTGATTGTTATAATAATAATAATAATACTTTAATAATAATTTTATACAGCGCTTTTCTAAATACTCAAAGACGCTTTACATATTTACATTCCTAAGTGCGTGCTATATTAAGTTCTATGGCTCACCGAGGCCTTGCTGGCAGAGCCTACATGTACCAGAATGCATTGCATGCAAGCTTTTGATGCCTAAGGTTCGCCTGCTGGTCAAACTGCTGGTGGATTTGAGTTTAATTGAGGTATTGTGATTGTTCAGCCTGCTTAGAAAGATGTCAAAATCCTCTCTCGAGTGTGGCCACACCCCCCAGATGTCATCTAGAAACCTGTAATAATATAAGGGTTTCTTTGGACATGATGTTAGGGTTAAGGATTCCCATTCAGCCATAAAGATGTTAGCATATGCTGGAGCAAATTTCTTCCCCATAGCTGTGCTTTTAATTTGTAGGGGGAAAAAAGTATTTTTTTGTTGTTTAGGATTGAGCTGTCAGGAATGTGAAGTTTTTTCACTATGTTGACAAAATGATACGTGTCCTTGATGTAACTAGGGTGTGTGGTCGAGAGAGGATTGAGAAAGAAGTCCAGGTATTCTGCAGTGTAGTATGTTTCACTGACCAATGCCACATGCGTAGTGGCTGCAGCACCTGAACTGGATAGAAGACTCACCTCCCCCAACCTGAGCTTAGGGATCCGCCCCCTGTGCTGGGTCTGCTCTTTTGCTTTTACCCCTGGTTTGCCACACACCCCCTCCACCAGCTCCAGGTGGGGGCTAGGAGCATCAACCAACCAGTATTCATCTCTCTGGGACAGGGCATCTGCGTTTCCATGGGCTTTTCCAGACCTGTGCTCAACAGAAAAATTTATGTTTTGAAATTCCAAGAACCGTGTAACTCGTGCATTAGTGTCCTCTTAATGGTGCATGGTAATACCGCAGCTTGGTTAAAGCCCATTTAATTGCCAGACATTTCTTTACGGTTGAATATTTCCTTTCATGTTTTAGAAACTTACGGCTAATATAGGTCACAGGGTGTTCCTCCCCTAACCTGGGAAAGTACAGCTCCAACCACTGATCCTGAGGCATCTGCATGGACGACGAAGGTGTCCTCAAAGTTTGGTGTACTCAAAACCGGCTCGGTGCATAAGGCCTTCTGAAGGGTGGCAAACGCTTCTTCTGCTTTGGCACTCCAGAGGACATGGTGTGGGTGGCCATTTTTGGTCATCTCGTGTAAGGGGGCTGCAATGATAGCAATATGAGGGATAAAACACTGATAATAGCCCACAAGTCCCAGGAACGTTTTTACTTGCCGTTTAGTTGCTGGCTTTGGCCAGGTGGTGATTGCTTCCACTTTCCGAAGTTTGGGTCTTATACTGCCTCTCCCAATAGTGTAGCTGAGGTACACTCGTAGGCTTCCCAGGACAGCTCTCAGGTGGCCTACATGGGAGGTCCAGTCAAGACTGTGGATGATTACATCATCCAAGTAGGCCGCTGCGTACCCACGATGAGGTTGGAGCACCTTGTCCATCATCCTTTGGAATGTGGCTGGCGCTCCATGGACTCCGAAGGGCAGGACTTTATAGTGGTATAGGCCTTCCGGGGTAGCAAAGGCCGTCTTTTCCTTGGCTCCTTCAATGAGGGGAACCCGCCAGTAACCCTTAGTGAGATCAAGAGTGGACACAAACTGGGCGGGGCCTAATCGCTCGATTAGCTCATCAACTCTCGGCATGGGGTAGACTTCAAATTTTGAAATTTCATTACATTTTCTAAAATCATTGCAGAATCTATCGGTGCCATCAGATTTGGGAGTCAAAACAATTGGGCTGGACCAGGCTATATGTGACTCCTCAATAACCCCCATTTCCAACATCTTTCTCCCTCTTCTTTGATGGTCTCCCTTTTTGCCTCTGGGATGCGATAAGGCCGGAGCCTCACCTTTCCTGGCTTGGTGATTATGTCATGTTGGATCACATTGGTGCGTCCAGGTGGGTCAGAAAACACATCCTTGAACTGACTGGTGAGTTCCCCCATGTCTTGTTGGTGGGCCGGGCCAAACTGGGGGCCTAGAGGTACCTGTGAAGGTACAGAATCTGGGATTCCAACGGTTAATGTTGCCATCGAAACACCGTCAGGGGCATTCCTTCTCACAGGTTTTAACCTCGCTTACCCTCTCAATCACTTCATAGGGCCCATGCCACTTGGCAAGGAACTTACATTCTGCAGTTGGAACCAGGACCAGGACAAACTCACCGGGTCGGAACTCCCACACTTGAGCTTTACGGTTGTAGATTCGGGCTTGAGCGTGTTGTGCTTGCTGCATATGCTCCTGCACTAGGAGCCATATTTTACCCATCCTCCCCTGCATCTGGTCAACATACTCTATGATCGAGCGGTGAGGTGATGGCTGTTGCTCCCATGCTTCTTTAGCCAGATCCAGCATGCCCCTGGGTCTCCGTCCATACAGCAACTCAAACGGCCACGTGCCTGCCTAGTGGCTGCAGCACCGAACTGGATAGAAGACTCCCTCTATCACCTCCCCCAACCTGATCTTAGGGATCCGCCTCCTGTGCTGGGTCTGCTCGGCTTTTTCCCCTGGTTTGCCACATCATGTATGCATTCAGATGTGTGAGAAGCACCCTCTCCTTTAGCGGAAGGTTTGGGGAGAAGTTGACTTCAGGTATGAAGATTTCAGTCAGTGGGAATTTGTGATTAGCTAATTTCAAAGTTCTCGGTAGCTGTTTAATGACTCTTTTGTCTTTTGGACCCGGTTGTTGAGGCCAAAGGACAAGATGATTTTTTCCACTGTGACCGTGGATGTGGCTTTTTCCAGCAGGAGTTCAGTGTGCCTGAAGGTGGCACCTGGAAAAGCATTAATCTGCAAGTCTGGTATGGTGGGATTCTGTTCATGTTAGAGTCTCCTATAATTAACCATTTTCTGCCCACACTCAGGCTCCAATCCTGTGATTTTCGGGAGGTGGTGAGATGTTTGGTGGGTTGGTATGTCGTAGGTGTCTGTTGTGGGGAGACTGTAGCTGCCAGGGTGGGATCTAATCGGGTCTGAACAGCTGTTTGCAGACTGCTGGCCCTGATGGGAGCCCATCTGAGTGACCGCACGTAGTCGGGGGTCCAAGCGTGTGGCACTATGTTGGCTTCAGCATCAATATTCTCCAGACTCCAGTTCCTGTGGTCATAGTTCCACGATAGAGCTTGTTGTGTAGGCCACACATCCATTGCGGCGTGGGGGGGGGGGCGGAATGGGAGGTAGGGGGGTCATAGGTGGAACAGCCGGCACCCTGGTGAAGCGTTGAAGAGTCGTTGTGGTCTTTGGGGTTGTGGATGGGGCTGTTGAGGGGTAGGTGTGGATGGCCACACACCTGACAGGGGCACAGCAGTAGTGTCCAGAGCTGTGTCAGTAGCCTGTGTGGCTAGGACAGCTGTAGGCCTGATATGAGCCTGTGCTTCTTGTGTGGGCTGGGCCGTACTGTGTGAGGGTGTAGCGGGCGTTATGGGTAGGGCCGTGTTAGTTGGTGCCCTGTATACCTCCGCTGTGGTGGATCGTGTGGTAGCAGCCGCTGGAGCACGTGAACCATCTGTTACGCCCAGTTTAGGGGAAACCTGAGCGCAGCATAATGATGGGTCTCGCCCTCTCTCCCACTCCCAATAATGACCAGTGCTGCTGCCATACAGTCCACAATGTATTTATTTACCTGTGGAGGCCGGCTCTCTCTCTCTTTTTCTCTCCAGCTCCCAACCGGGCCGTGCTGCACTGCCAAGGGGGTCGCTATTGTACAGATCGGAGCGACAAATCATTGTATCTAATCTAAAGGCAGTTATTTTTGGATTAGGTAAATTAGTATGCTAATGAAGATTGATTTGTTTATTGTTTTGGGCCAGGCTCACCCTGATGCTTATTGCTACCAACAACTGTGTAAATAAGTAAATTGTGGACTGTATGGCAGCAGCACTCTGGGAGACCCATCGTTATGCTGTGCTCAGGGTTCCCCTAGACCGGGCGTAACAGACCCACTAGCACAGGGGTGGCCAACCAGTCAAAGACTAAGAGCCACATTTTTTACTGTGTTACCGCAAAGAGCCACATCATACACATGGGCACACATGAACATCACCCCATCCCTTCCTCACACACACACACACACACACACACACACACACAGACCTCTGCTCAGCCAGATTTATTGTAAATGTCACACACCAACATGATAATGACAGAAATTGACTCCTACAGTACTAAGACCACAGGCCAGTCATTTTCTCACACACGCAAACTCTCAGTTCAACCAAGTCCACAAACAAAAATATAATAATTTACAATAGCGTTTTTCTTTTACTATGCATGTTGCTTAGTGGGACTTCTGGCATTCCTTGTCTTGAACAATCCTCTTCAAATCTGGCTTGTATTCCGTTGTTGCCACTCGAAGCAATTATTTCACATGGGTGTCAGTCAGAACAGATCGATGCTTTGATTTCACGTGTTTCAGGGTAGAAAACACAGACTCGCAGACGTATGTTGACCCAAACATTGACAGTATCTTAAGCGCAGCCTGTTTGACATTGGGGTATTTTTCCATTGGCACACTTTTCTAGAACTCAATGGTCCCTTCCCTTAAAGCAGGTTTCAGTTGGTCCTCCTCACAAAGATCGATCATCTCCAACTCAGCCGCGGCCTCATCTGTGACTAGCGGGGCTTTCAAACAGTCCGTCTCCGCATTAAATGGGTCGACGAGGAACGTAATCTGTGGCCTTTTCAGTTGTAGATCACGGAACCGGGTCACAAAGCTTTCGTGCAGGTTTTCAATCAGTGTTGCATATCTGGCTCTTTGCTTATTCAGGGTGGCGCTGGTGACTTGGCTTTTAGCAGAGTGGGAAAAAGAGTTAAATCTCCCTTTTGAATATGCGCCTTGAACAGCTTCAGTTTGTTGACAAACGCAAACACACTTTGCACCAGGTCAGGCAGCATTTTTAACTTACCCTGCAGGGTCAGGTTCAGTCTGTCCAAGTGACACTCTCTCTCTGAGTGCTTCGTACATTTTTGGAAAAACTGTATCTGCTTTTCTGCCTGACTTTTCAAAGTGACCAACTTGTGCTTGCGAAGTTCAGTCCCTTTTGGAAATTCCTGGTCGATGTTAGCATGGAGTGAGCTGAAGTGGCGCTGAAGATTTGAAGCTTTGAAATGCGCTAATGACGCCTGACATATAAGGCAGAATGGCTTGCCATTACGTTCAACAAAAAAAATATAAACTCTCCCTCTCTGTTAAAAACGTCCTGTGTTCATCTTCATATTTTCGTTTTGCTGTGCATTTTTTCCTGCCATTTTGAGAGCAAACTGGACACAAATTGTTTACTCAAATGATCTTGCCCCTACTGGGAAACTTTGCGGTATTTTCATCTCGCGCACATGCGCGTTTGACGAAAATACCGTATTGAACTCAAGCGAAGCGAACACGCAACATTAAAAAAAAACACAAACACAAACTTCGATATGAACGTAAGAGCCGCATGAAACCAGGCAAAGAGCCGCATGAAACCAGGCAAAGAGCCGCATGCGGCTCGGGAGCCGCGGGTTGGCCAGGCCTGCACTAGCACTTTAGATGGTTATGTATATGCTGTGTTATGTATCATCAAGAGGAGGCTGACACTAAACATGAATAAGCCACATCTTCCACAAGTCATGAGCAGCCATAGAGACTGATGCTGAACGATTGAGTTGATTTACAGATTCAGATGAACATACTGAGAGCTTGGTAAAACTTCAGGGTGGGCACAGGGCAACAAAGCAAACCAAAACCAAATGTAACTGGGAAAGCAACCAATACAACCTACAATAACTAACCTCCCTAACTCAGGTAAACAAGAGAAAACAAGGTTAACAAAACAGGTAGCCCACCCCTATTACCTTGTAATGATCGCCTAAGTATATCTTTCTGTAAGGCAGTTGTGAATGGGGAACATCTTGGTGTTTATTTTCCTTTGCATATTTAAAATGCTGTACTTGTAAAGGTTATCAGTGGCCTACAATGTGAACATAGGTTGTGAATAGTTTCTTTTTTATTGTTGTATTATTTTTATTATACAATTATTTTCCTCGCTTCTATAACTTGTGATGGGTGGGAAGTGACGTGAAAAGGAGTATGGCGCGCGCAGACAGGGGGAGCAGTCGGCGTTTAGTGGGCTCAAAGAGCAGGATTTCCAGGCGACAGTACAGCAAAGGAGCAGCATCGAACTTTGTGGATTATTAATCGATAACTTCACTGGACTACTGCAAGAAAGACCCACCATCTAAACGGACTGTGGTGAGATAGCGTGGGTTCTACAGATTTCTAAACAGCGGCGTCTCGCCACGCTTCCACCTGTTATATTATTTTTGGCATTTGGGATTTATTTATCATCAGACTATTTTAAGTTGAATTAAGGAACTTTGGGACACTGGCTTTGTGTTATATTTTGTGAATGTTAAGCTTGTTTATTGTGTGGGAGTATAAGTGTTAGCCTCACGGCTTTTTGTTCGCTGTATGCCAACCAGGTCGGACGTGAATTATTTAGATTTACATTCATATATGGGGTTGTATTCAACAAACTGTGTGCCTTTCGTTTATACAAAATTCTTCTGACATATTGAGAAAAAGGGAGAGCCTTTCAGTGTAATTTCGTAGTTTTCAGACATATTAGGCAGTCAGATTGCAGTGTCTGGCCACACTAGGTATCAGATCCGACAGTTCCCTTAGATGTAGCGCATGTACTTTTCCCCTTAGGTTTTTATAGTAAGGTGAATTGTTACAACCTCCATTAGAACAAAAAACACCAGTACGGCAAAAGCTACAACCTCTCCTCTACGCCGAGCCAAAGCCATCTTGGCATCATCCAACGCATTAACGCGAGCAGGAGCCAGTAACTGGTCCACCAACGACATCCTCGTCCAGGCACACATCTAGTTACATACATACTGAGACCATGAGCACCTCACACTCGACAAGGGACGCATGGTTGCAACAAAAATACATAACAGCTGTTATGAGTGTGGTTTTTGTTGTTGAAAAAGTCAACTCAATCATTAAATGCACAAACACACATACAGAGCGACCTATCCTCATACAACTGTTTGTATGATACTCTGCGAAAAAGGTACTCTTCATTTTTCATATGTTTTCCTATGTAACACGTGTCAAAAACATCACGGTTGACTTCCCGTTTCAAATGGGGAACCAACGGCGGCCTCTTGGCTGACAGATCGCTGTTAGTTGGATTCCACCCACCTCCACTTCCACCCGCTCTGTGTGGGCCTTTGCAGACTTTATACTTCCTTGTTCATTTGTACGTGCACAACATACAAAAGGATTTCATGGGATACCTACAAATGTTTTGTATATATAGCTACAAATGCCGGATGACACCAGTTTGTACAGAGACATACGCACTGATGATTCCATTGCTTAACAAAGCCCCCACCACCAAGGCACACCCCCCTCTCTTGTGGGTATAAAAGGGGCTGATGGCCACCAATGTTGCAATATAGCAGAACAGATGATATGCAGCATGACTACCACTGCGTCCTATCTCACTAAATTGCCTTATTTCTTAAATTGCACCACACAGACACAGATGAGACCACTACGTACCAGGGAAATGGTGTTCAATACAGTGCGTGGAAATCTTTTGTTGTGATCGCTGTCAAAAGCAATCACAGCCCCCTCGCTTTTCCATCCCCCCAACTCCCGACGGAGCTGGCATGCTTACATTTTCAAATGGATTTTTAATTGCCTGGTTAACACAAATGTGCTTCTGTAGCAAATTGCACAATGGTGCAGGTTTCAAACTCGTTTTTTGCCATAGTTGACTTCAATCTCAGTTTCATCGTATCGGATAGCGAAGAAATTGAAATTAAAATTACATTTGTATAATTGTAATTATTACATTCAAAAGTGAAATTATATTAAATGGACTGCACACAAATGTCTGTTGATGGTAATAATGACATACTGCTGGTCAGTCACATCTGATAAGCTGAAGATGTTAGAGTCTCCTCTGTAGCTGCTCTTTAAAACTTTAAAACTCTTTAAACCCACTGCACACTACCTGTTTAGCAATCTATGTACCGTATATAGTCAGTGAAAAGTTAGCGAACACAACTAATTATTGTGAGACACAGTTCACCATGAAAGCCGTACAGAAGAGGGAATCTTATGCTATCGATCCATCTTTGGCTAAACATGTGTACATATATACGCTTTATTTTGTTACAGTATTGACCCTAACCCTTCAGGTATTTCAAATAAATACATATTTATACTGTAACATCAGAAGTAGGGGCAGTGGACAAAATAACAAAGCACCTTATAATTGTATGCAATACAACAGCACCACAAAATGCAGCTTCAAAAGTTTTAAATTCAAATCAATACAGTTTGAACAAAAGCCAGAGAGGATGTGTTTCCATATCTAAGAATATTTGAATTGTTTATTTCTTTGCTTCCCCATCATGGTGGGTACATTATGCTCTCAAGTACAAGTTGAACTTGAAAGTTGTATTATTTCCATGCAAAGAAATACAAGAGCAGAGCGTGATAGTTATGGAGTTTTGTTCTGTTCTAATTGTGCTATGTTTAAAATTGTCACCAGACCACAGCGCTAAGCCTCTTGCGACCTAAACAATGTTCCCTCTGTCTCTTCAGAGACGACTTCTGTAAATAGATGTAATACAAATGAAACTATAAAAGCCACAGAGTGAGATTAAAAACAAACACAGGACATGAAGGGGGACAGCCTCTCCATAGGAGACTGATCAAGGATTCTGACTCAAGCTAAGACTTCTTCCCATTTAATTAAAGACAGCAAAGAGTGATATATTAAATATTAAACAACATGAGAGCACATTTCCTATATGCAGTGAATTAAGCTCATGCTGGTCCATCTTTAAAAAGTGTATAAAAGATTGTCTGAGTGACAACCAGGAATATTTTCAAAGATGTCAACTACAACAGAAACACTCAAAAACCCAAACCACACAGACTTGAGTTGAGAGGTTTCCAGACGAGTCGAGCAGGTCTGTTGTCACCGGTCCCCAAAGATCTGCTCTGTGAATACACAACTTCCTGAAAATAAAACCAGCTAACAGTTGTTCTGCGAATGACGAACAAACACAGTCGGAAAATGGATAAATAATTGCGTCTCTCGTGAATTAAAGATGCCAGAGAACAAAGGCTGTGCACTGCCATGAGAGTTTCCAGAGCAGCACTAAAAAGATTTACTGCCCTCTTTCTTTTGACTCTCACTCAGCCAAAGTCAGAAAGAGCAGGTCTTTTTATTATTTGCTATTGGAAATCCCTCAAAGGATAATTGAATAAACTCAAGTATTTGGGCTGGACAAAGGATGTTTATTTCACATTTCGTATGCAGGTCTTATTTTGCCATTCAGACCATTTTGAATGTGTGCATATATAAATTTGACCAGACATGTTTCTACATTCATTTATTCACTGATTCACTCGTCTCCTGGAGGACATTCCCGTGAAAACACATGACAGATCGAGACAATATGACACAATGTGTAAGTGTGTGGCAGCGAAACATAAGGTTAATTAAGTGCCATCATCAAAGGAAGAAAATGTCAAATGTCAATATGACAAAAGAAGTTTCTCATGAATGAGTTTCCATTTTAATCCCTGATAAAACGAACAAGAAAATGTGATGTTAGGTTCAGTATTTCTTCTCTGATGGGAATTAAAAGTTGCTGGTGAGTTCTTGTGTGATAAGGATAACAGACTCCATGAATAGGAAGCTGAGTTACTGTTGGCTAATGATTCTGTCTGTTATTCAATCCCAGATAAATGTCGTCATTTGATATCATTAATGTTATCATGTGTTACATGTGCCAAGGAAGAGCCCGTTACATTGGAGCAGATCTGAATCACGGGCCAGTACAAGCATTATTTTTCACTCATGAAAACGGCCTTGTTGGGGGTCTGCCCTATCTGAGTGTCCTTCTATTTCTTCACATGTTTTCATAATCATGTTACGTTTCCCGTAGTGAGCGAGTCAGCGGGTGTCAACTTGAAAGAAAATCGGTATTATTGGCACACTTTTTAATGTCAGCTGTCCGACAACTCAACTGCACCTACATACCAAATAGCACATAAGAATGACATAGCTTTTCCTAGTGCTACCTTTTTAATGACACATAACCAAAATGTTCGCAATTGTGAAGCACAGTGGAATCGCAAGGCAGGACCGTAAACCAAAGGTTTTTACAAGTGCTCCATGTCCAGGAAGGGGTAAAGGTCCTCTAGTTTCAACATTCCCAGTATGTGCATGACTCCCAGTATCCCTATGACTTCGGTTCACATTTACGCCAATGCAGGAAGAAGGGTGTGGACTTTCAAGTGTGTTGATGGTCACGTTAGCCAAGTTATAGCGCATCCAACCCTCATGCAGGAGAGTTTTTGTCCTGTTACCGACCCAAATTGATTTAGACCATATTTTTTTTGTCAAAAGTCTTTTACTTACCTTACCATAACTCTACCTTTCAGTTTATTTCAACATATACCGCCGCCTGGTCAGTGGCCAAACACCTCAAACTATGACGCTCTAGGTTTACCTGCGCAGCAAAAGTACTTGGTTAGGATTAGGTAACAAAAGTACTTGTACACAGTAAGGAAAAGGCGGTGGTTTGGTTTAATTTGTTACGTAGCTGTTAGTTAAGTCAACATGTCTTGGTGTGTCGTATCAGAAGCTGAGTGGCACTCACCCCGTGGCGGTATTTGTTGGGTGTGAAAACGAGGTTGTTAATTTTGCCACAATCACGGTAATGTCCCATACCACATTTGCCATATGCAGATTTTGTAGACAGGATTGGCATTCATAGGACTTTTACATAATATGGGCCGGGTTCAATGTACCGTAAATTCCGGCATATAAGCCGCTACTTTTTTTCACACGCTTTGAGACTGCGGCTTTTACAACGATGCGGCTAATTTATGGAAGAAGACGCGAACATCCGGGTGTCGGGCACGCAAGAGGAGGATCACGGGGCAACCCCTGTAGAGGATGACGACTCCGAGACCCCGCGCGCATCAGACGCCCCCGCGGAGACGAGCGTGTGTCGCCCGCTCTCCCCGGGGAGAGCCCGCTTGCGTTCGAGGAGTGCCCGCTCGCGTTCGGGGAGTGCCCGCTCGCGTTCGGGGAGAGCCCGCTCGCGTTCGGGGGGGGGGCCCGCTCGCGTTCGGGGGGGGGCCCGCTCGCGTTCGGGGGGGGCCCGCTCGCGTTCGGGGAGCTGCTCGTCGCCGAGTACCGCAAGAAGGGCCGGGTGGAGTTCAGGAAGATGTTCGAGCTTCAGACGGGGGCGCGCCTGCAGAGCAGCTGGGGGGTGGTCCCGCACGATGACGTGGCCGGGGACACCTGCGGCTTATAGACAAGTGCGGCTTATTTATGTACAATTTCTTTTTTCTTTTAAAAATTAGCAGGTGCGGCCTATATATAGGTGCGCTCTATAGTCCGGAAATTACGGTACATATACTGAGCCCAGACGCAGGTTTCTTAAAATCACTGACATGAAGTTCATCTAGATTACTCGCAGTGGTACTGGAAGGATGTTCCTTGTTCTGTAAACTCATATCAGAGTTTGATTTAATGCAGACAATGGTTTTGGATTAAACCTGGCCTCAAATGGTGTGAATACTTTCGAAATCCCAAACAAGTTTTTGTACACTTTGTTTTAGACTGCAGAAATCAAACACAGTCAATAACCCTCAAAACACATTTGGCCCTCCTGACCTGCCCTCTTATTAATAGCTGACCCCAGTGGTTGTACCTTCAGAGCATCCCCAAAGCCATTCAAATAAGGAGGCTGACACGTCCTGTTCTCAGGTCAGAAGGCCTGGAGTAAGGGTCAGGTAAGGCCAAAGAGCACATGGCATTAGTACGAAAGCTACCTCTTCCCTTTTTCCCCCAAACTTCCCCAAACCTTTTTGTCTCCCATTCCTCCCTATTCAATTCTCTCCCTCCTCCCTCCTCCCTCCTCTCTGTCTGACAGCCAGTGAGGTGTGCAAAGTAATTTTCGGGAGGCCATTTCCACGTCCCGGGAGTTGCAGAATTTGCATTCACCGCGGAACAATGGTGAGCAACGGCTGAGAAAATCTAACTCTCTCGAAGGGATGATGAGAAAAGACGCAGATAGCCAAGTGTACTGTGGGAGATAGTGAAGCGTATTGAGAGAATGACAAGCAAACATGTTTTTATACAGGGGGAATAGAAAATGCTTTTTCTTCCTGATTAAAGAAAACTTGGTTTTAAAGACACATTTGATCATCTCTGCACTCGTCTCACGCCCTCCTCCACAGCCTTCAGTACAATCCAACCATGTTCCTTTAAGTTCCTAAAGCCCCAGTTGGTGTGCAGTGATAACTTAAGCTCTACCACAAGGGTGTGCTCCAACCCCTTGTCCTAAAGACAAATAAACCACATACAACAGCATTATGAATTGCGTTAAGCAGTCTCACAAGAATGCAGATAATTTGGCTTTGGTCTCCTTCTTCAAAGACATCACTAGTCCAGTATCAGTACATCCAAAACCTTGTTTATTGGTAATGACTAATGTCCTAATGTCCTATCGGAGTGCTGTCTCATTCTCAGGGCATCAAATACTGACACTTTCAAATCTGGGAAAGTGATAACGTAGACAATAAGAGATAATGTGGTATATAGACGTAAAAAAAACCACACAGAGTGGGGGGGAAGAGGCGGTGGATTGGTCAAACAAACACAGGACTGTCAACCAGCAGACCGGCGTTAGTGTTCAAATATGTGGTTGAATTATTTTGGAGTGAGGCTTGTGTTTATTTTAGTGTTTATTTTAATTCACAACGTCAACCACGTGTCAACTGCGACCATAGTGGAGTGTCGTGTTGCCAACTTTACCCATCACTGAGACCAGAAAGCTGTCCCATGTAGGTAAAGCTTGATTTTACGGCTGTGTGTTTAGGGGTTGCAACATAACTGTGAACCTCCTCAAAAATGCTATTGCATGCCAGGACTACAGCAGGTAAGATACCATGCAGGGACTGAACAACTGTGACTGGTCAGCTTGGACTGGTTGGGCTTCCAATGCCCAATACTCCCTCAGCAACGGCCATCTAGCAAAGTCAGATCAACTGCAAACCTTCTGCTCGGCATGGTTGGCAAATTACAAATATGCGTAATAAGAATTGAACTATGAATCAAAACCTACATTATAGGTTTCTATGGCGGGACTCCTGTTTACCCCTTCTGTTATCAAATGGGAAACAGGCGAGCATGTCAGTCAATTCAAACTTGGCAACTTTAGGAAATGTCTGCTGAGAAGGCCGAGGAGCTTTGGGACCTGCAGAGATGATATACAGATGTGTGACAGCAATGTAACCTGGTGCCATGCTACAGTAATGTCAGATGCAAGAACCAGCTGATCCTCCATGTCACTGGATACTAAAAAAAATTGGTCCATCAGACAAAGATTTGACAAATATATCTACAGTATGTAGGTTTTATGAAGTGTTTTCACATCATTTATTCTCCATCAATCTCACTTTTATATGTCTCAGGATGTAAAACTCTGCTATCTCCTGAGGACAAATTTCCATTGCAGGCAGTTTAGTGGACAATAAACTTTTATACGTGTATATATTCTTTATATATAAAGGAAGAAAAGCAAGGCTTTAAAGGTGAGCTTGACAGAAAACCATGACGACAATGAAAAAACGCTGCTTCTGCTCATCACAGACAGACACTGTTTGCCGACTTTTTACACAGCCTTAGTCACAGCAAGACAGATGTAAAAGAAAGTTTCCAGTATATTTAGAAAAGTAGAAGGAAAAGGAGGAAGAGAGGACACCATACCAGCTCAGTGTTCTGTGTTGCATCCGAGGCCTAAATGTCCCACATTGGATTATCAGAGGGCTTGGCAAGGAGATAATGTATCATAGTTGAAAGCCGGAAATATGCTTGAAGAGGATCTCTCATAATTTCATCACATCAGAACAGATGGATAAGCAGATGGAAGGGGATTTAGCAGACAGTATTAACCAGGCAGAAGAATATTCAGAATGAAAATGACTGGGATTTGTCTAGTAGGACCATTACACCAGACATTTGATCGGGTACTTCTGCACAGGCCACAAATAAACACATTAAAAAACAAGTTCTCTTGTCCTGAAGGATTGTAAAAGTGGTACTTTTGAAAGGGGTTTTTTGGGGGAGTTTTTCCTGTTCCGATGTGAGGGTTCCGGGACAAGAGGATGTCATGTGTACATATTGTAAAGCCCTCTGAGGCAAATTTGTAATTTGTGATTTTGGGCTATACAAAATAAATTTGAATTGAATTGAATTGAATTGCATTTACACTTCTGCCAAAAACAACATCTGAAAACGACATAATAAACACACAAATCTATACATTGTCTTTCCAGAATGTCATACTTTATACATTTTTGCCAAATTGTATGTTAGTGTGTTAGAATATGGAGCCAAATCCAGGACAATAGTTTTGATAAATTGAAACTGAAAGTTTAAATTTTGGTCTTGAACTTTGAAAAATACAACAATGTATTCAAAATAAAAATAAGTGTCGGAAAAGCATATATATATGTATAAACATAACATCAGATACCATAATTATGCCAATGGTACTCTTTCCGATCTCACTTTCCACTGATAACTTCTGACTCAGAGAAATACAATGGATGCAATTGTTGATAGTATGTCGGATGTTTTTGCAAAAATCTGTTTATGGGTTTCCAAAACTGAACAATCCATAGATTACATACAACTCATTCAGAACTCAGCTGCATAAGTTCTAACCAGAACAAAAACATCAGACCAAAATAACTCCACTACTCTGAAACCTTCACTGGATTCCCTGTTGCTTTCAGAATACAACTCAGAAGCCTCTCTCTGGTTTACAAAGCACTTACTGGTTTGGCTCCACAGTACATCTCAGACATGCTGTCACTTTATAACCCCAGCAGATCCCTCCGGTCAAAGAGTGGAAATCTCCTCCATGTGCCCGGCAGCACTTTCTAAGTCTGGTGACTTGTTTATGCACCTAAAGAAAGGAACCATCTGCCTGCTCTTCTTACACTCTCATATACAAATTTGTACGTATGGCTATCTCTGTTTATTTGCACATTTTTGCTGCTTTATTTGTTGATTTCTTTAGGAGTCCAGGGGATGAGCGGAGTGACAATAAAATAAACCCAAGGAAGAGAGAGTTAAGGCCAACGGACAAATAAACAAAAATAGGAATTTATTACCAGGCAAATGCAGAGATCACAATGAAACTGGCTGAAAACTCCTCGTAGTACTAACTTAAACAACAACTTAAGTCCCGAATCAAAAGACCAAAATAAAAGGCCGACTAGGTCACACTACCAGCCCCGGTTAACCCTGCTCGAGTAGAGATAAACACACACGCACACGCACACAGCTTTGAATGCTGCCCCTTGGCCCACTGGCCCCGTCTTAACCGTCTTCGATGGGCGACCGTGGCTCCCTGGGTTAAGAGGGTTGTAACCGCAAGGTCGAAGGTTCAATCCTTGACTGGGACGTGTCATGTGTCGAAGTGTCCCTGAGCAAGACACTGTACCCCTAGCTCCCCGGGCGCCTTATCATTGGCAGCCCACTGCTCCCTATATACAGGGTCAAATGCAGAGAAAAATTTCCCCCATAAAGGGATAAATATAGTGTAATAAATAAAAAATAAAATAATAAAAAGTGAGTTATTGAGCCCAGTTGTGTACATTCACTCACTGCAGCTGGTGGGTTTGGGAAAGTGTTACCGGAAGAGACATTGGAGAGGAAGATCAGAAACAACACACAACACGTAACAGGCGCTATACAAATACATTTTAATTGAAAAAGGTAGTAATCATTCAGTTAGTTGGAGAACCTGGGAGAAAAGAAGAAAATAGCCCTTCATGGAAATAGTAATCTGATGTGGGATGGGCCAACTGTTTGTAAAAACTAACTTACTCTAGGCCTCAGGATGTAAAACAGTAAAATCAACTTTATATAATATGTAAACTTTAGATGTTGGCAATGTGGAGAAATGCACACTGTAGTTCCCTCTCCAGGTGGCACTAATGAGTGTGCAGACACACACACTGACAGGTTAATTTATCACAGGTGAAGACAGGAAATAGACCCTCGCAGATCAATCATAGACTCATCAAAAGGAGTCAGGCTTAAAGATTGGCCTTGTCACAAAGTGATAGAACATGTCAGTGTTTATATGTGTGTGAGAGAGAGGGAGAGAGAGAGTCTGATAATATGTGAGAGCATTTACATGTTCAACCATTCATTTGTGTGTGCCGCTGTGTGTTTCACACAACTTTAATAGGGTGAGGACCAATTTACTTTGTGTGTGTGAGCATGTATTACTTGTGTTGTGGGGACCTAGGTCTGTTCACACACTCACATTGTGGGGACACACCTTCTTTTTGGGGTCACCATAACGTCGCCATAACATCGTCAACACATTTTATTGTGAGGACTTTGTTTTAAGGTCAAGACAAGGTTTAGGTAAGTGATGGAAACACGACTGTATGTTAAGTTCATGTGAAACGGGAAATGTATAAATCTTTATGATCCCTCTGATGACAATCTATAGAAATAGTTCCGTTGAATAAGTTCTCTTATGGTACTAAATGCCATATGTGCACACACACAATATGAAAACCTTTTCTTTGTTGATTCCATCTCTTTATATGCTAATGGAGAAGGCTCCATGTATGATAATAGAAGAAACAATTTGATTGATAAAGCCTTTCTCAAAGAATCTAATTCAATCATATTGTTATCTTTTTCTTTCTCTCTCTGTTACACAAGCATGAATCCCATTCTTTGTTAAACCTGAATAAAGCAGACTGTAACGACTCAGAAATCACCGAACCCAAAAGCGCAAATTCAGAAGCAGCTGACTGTCCAAATCCTTGTAATCTAAAAATAAGTTAAAAAAAACACACCCAACAACAAGCAGGATTTACAAACCAGGTAGGCCCGGCAGATCAGGCAGGCCAAACAGAGGAGGGATAGGCAAAAACTTTCAGCCGGTAATCAAAGCTGTGTAATGCTAGATAGCTAAGCGTATCACTCTGTAGATGATCTGGCAAAGGGTCAGTGAATCTTGATAAGAAGCATAGACTGTATATAAGAAGTGGAGGTAGTCATTGTGATGTCACCCATTGGTTTGTGGACTGATTTTTTAAGGCCTCGAGTTCGGCGATTTTACAGTCGCCATCTTGGATTATGATCGACGCCATGTTGTTTTTTTCACAACCAATGAACGGAAGTGACCCTATTTGAAATGCAGAGGAGTGACGTAGAGACGCCGTATATGGCTCTGGTAGCATCAGCGACCTGTCAATCAGAGTAAGCCCCGCCCTAAAGCATACTCTGCTTTATGGTCTATTTTACTCTAAATTGGTCAATAATTTACTAAATGAACATCATGCTATATTGAAGAAGACTTGAAACTAGAGATTGAGACCATAAATTAATGTTTACAATGTTTACTGAGGTAATAAATCAAGTAAGAAGTAGAGTCATCTGCATGCCTAATAACCTCTTTCAGAGTCATTGGCAGTTGTGCGTTCTTTTATTTACTGCAGTTTGATTGACCCTCCCCCACCACCACCTATCTGTATTCTCCGAAGACCCACCCTAGTCTGCTTCTGATTGGCTAGTGCTTGTTGCCTTCTCAGCAGGATTTGTTAAGTTTATATTAAGTTGGTGGAAGCTTGGAAGGTTAATGATTTCTACTCGGATGTGGAAGTTATCATAATGGCAGCCTTCTTGTATAGTGCTCTCATATTACAATGTCCTTTTTATGGGAGAAAATAAACGTTCCTTTGTTTTTTTTTAATTGTCGCTAAACCCGTTGCCATTATGGATGGTATGAAATTACAGATTTGTTGGAGATTTGAATTTTTTATGATTTTTAAACTTAATCTTAACCTTGGTGTTCATATGGCAAATAAAAAGATTACCAAGGACATTTAAAAAGATTACCGACCCCTGGTCCAGTGTGTAGGTTATAGAGGGATCTAATAATAACTGGTCCTCTTCATGGAGTCCGCCATGTTGGTTCCAACAGAAGCCGAGAATGGACAAACCAAACACTGGATCTAGAGAGAGCCTCTCAAATTTTTACGTTAGTTGTAGGCCACCATAGGTTCTCTACATTCTTGGAAAGGGAGGAGTGAGCTGACAGGTATTCAGCCGGTTGCAAACTGCAACTTCACCACAAGGTGCCGCTAAATCCCACTAACTGTCCCCTTCAGAAGTTGTTGATTTGCAGAAGACATTACCTTGAAGAAGACTGCATATATGTCTTTATTCTGCATATATGTTGAATTATGCTTAAAGTATGCTTAAACGCATATATTTATGCATGTTCAGCCGACCTGCTGCGCTGACAAAAAGACACTTTAGGTTATGCTAACAGTTAATTGGAATTAATTAAAGGTGCCCCATGGAGTTGTTTACATTCAGTGTTTCTCACCCAAATGCACTGTGTGTTCATTTGAGGTATAACAAGCTGAATGCATTTCCTTCCCGTGTAATATGAATGTGATTGCAGTTCTTTTTTCTTTTTAATAGGTTTACAAAACATTCTTAAATCTTGTTTTGACTTTGTCAATGTAGGTTATTGAATTTCCACTGGCCAAACTTTTTCGCTGCATTTCATCGAACCAGAAAGTTTTTCGGAGATTTTAGTTGGGGGAGCAGCGGCTCTACTCGGAATTTATCGGAGACGCCGACGAGGGACGCGAGCAGGAGCGCTCGTTAATCTGCGCCGATGGGGACTCAGAACTGCGCTCACCTGGCGAACGTCCGCTCTCTGTTTAACAAGATGGATGAGCTGCTGCTCCTCAACAAACTAAAAAAGGACTTTAGCAGAGCCGCCGCCCTGTGCTTCACTGAAACCTGGCTCAGTGAGCACATCCCGGACAGCGCACTACATCTGCCGGGCTTCCAACTCCTCCGAGCGGACCGCGTAACGGCGCTGTCGGGAAAAACGAGGGGAGGCGGAATCTGCTTCTACATAAACGAAGGTTGGTGTACAGATGTCACAGTGTCAAAGGAATCATGCAGCCCTCACTTGGAAACACTTTTAATAGTCTGCAAACCTTTTTATTCACAGCGGGAGTTTTCCTCATTCATTCTGGTTGGTGTTTACATCCCACCTCAGGCCTGTGTGAGTGAGGCGCTCCAACACCTGGCTGAGCAGATCACCAACCTTCTGCACATTCAACAACAATAAACCCTGGTTTACTGAAAAACTCAGGCAGCTTCGTCGGGCCAAGGAGGAGCCCTACAGAAGTGGGGACAGGATCCTGTACAACCAGGCCAGAAACACATTGACGAGGGAGATCAAGGTAGCAAAGAGAAGCTACACTGAAACACAGACACCAGACACAGGAACAGCTTCTTTCCACTGGCCATCACTCTGATGAACAATAAATAATATTGCACTACTACCTCTGTTTGCACTATTGTATTATATATATATATATACATTTTTTTGGGGGGGTATATTTATACTTATATTGTATATAGCTGTTAAATGTTTATACCTACATCTGTTCTACTTTTTTGCTGCCCTTTTTTATTCTTATATATTTTTCCTTGTTTATTGTAAAATAGTGTATTGTATGTACATTGAGAGCGGAGTGGAAACCGGAGACAAATTCCATGTATGCGCACGCATACATGGCCAATAAAGCTGATTCTGATTCTGATTTAGCTTGATGAGGGAAATATAATTCAAACACATTTAGCACAAGGCTACAATCTATCAGAATGTCTGAATACTGTATATAAACTCACTTCACATTGGATTTTCCTTGTTGAAAACCTCAAGTTATGTATTTCTGCTTTCCGAGTTTTGAATCTTCCAGAGTGATTAACGGTCTTGCGGCTGCAATGAGTCTTGCCATTACTTGGCCTGTGCTTGCATCACCAGTTAAAGGATTTGGGGCGTTGAACAGACCCTTTCTAGGAGGCACAGAGAATACTGGCAAGTGAAATCCTACAATACAGGCATGTCCAATGTCAAACACTTGGAATTAAAGTTGACTATCGGCAAGGTGTTTAACTGAAGCAATAGTTCATCTTAGAATGAAAAATCTGTTAGTATCTGGAGTTTACACAAAAGTACACGACCAAAAAAACACAACACAGTGAGAAAGATACTGCAGTTCCTTCCTATTGAAGCACATGGGAACTTTTTTTTTGTTTACATTTCCAAAAAAACAGACAAAAACTCCTCCAGCATGTATCCAAACAAGTCACTATCTTTCTCGCTGCCCTGTTTGTTTGATTGTAAAAGTCATAGAGTACAGTACGTAGCCTACACCAGAATAACACTTTCCTAAAAAAACAATACGCAGTATTATCTGGGAAATATAATTAAGACACGTAGTATAAACAACATTCCTTCTCTTTTTTCCCTCTCATTTTACTATGTGTGTCTCCCTCTGCTCTCCCAAACAAAGAAGAGTTGAATCTCAATCAGTTGTCCCTACCAGCTCCCTTACAGTCAAGATGGTGGCCCATTTGTCCGTGTTTTCTACAATTTTTTTCTGCTACAAGCTGTTGTTTTTTTGTGTTATGTCTTGTTTACATGGCTAACAGGTATTTAAAAAGGGCGGTTGTTGGTGCTGCATAGGCGCACATGTTCGACCAATCACGGCACACTTACCTCAGTCACGGTTCTTCTTGTGCTGGGAGAGAAACCACGCATATGCAAATCTTTATTAATCTAATAAATTGTGCAAAACACTGAGTTTTAGAAGTAAAACTACAGAGTTTTATTCATCTGGCACATGAGTTTTCCTGTGGCCATGCAGAATTCAATGGAGGTTTTGTTGTCTGCTGATACAATGAAACAACTGTAATTAAAATGCATGCACATTCATTTAATTCTTACTACGCATGCCTTTGGGGCCAGTTATAGATCTGGGGCTTTTTCGATTCATCACCTAAAGAAACTCAAAACAGAACAACGTTGCCACACACACTCACAACCCTACATGCATACACAGACACATATGCATTATGACACACACACACACACACACACACATTTTTCAAAAAGGGAAAGTGTTTCCCTAAACCCTGAGCTCCAATCTGATTAGGGGGAAGATCAAAGAGAGACAGTCAGGTTTCTCTGCACAAGGCCCGGCTCTAATTCGCCTGAGGGGGCTCAGAGCATCAGAAACAATCGTATTTATTCTATCCACTCAGGTTCTGTTTCTCTCTTTGACCATGTCTGTATTTTTTTGTAAAAGTGTTGCCTCCATAGTTTCATCTTTCCCCCCTCACCAGCATCTCCCTCACATTTCTGTTTGTCATTATTTCTCATAATAGTTCCTCTCCCTCCCTCTATTTAATACCTATCTCCCCCTATCCTCTCTCTGCCTCTTCAATTTCCTCTCTCCCCCACCCCTCCATGTGTCTTTCTCCAACTCAGCCTCTCAGATCTTCTTAAGCTTCAACAATGGTAAACACTTCTTTTGTTGCCTTATCCAATTAAACAGATTAAAGTTCCATTCTGCTCTGCGGCGGGCTAACAGCTTTCCCTTTATGTATTTTGCAAATCTCAGACAGCTATCGTGCCTCAATAAGAGATAGACATCCCTCCATAAACTGGCCCTGTTTATTAAAACATATCAGGTATTTATTAACCATTTGTTATCACTGTGCTGAAGATGGTTTTTGAATAGACATCATGGCATACATTATTTACAACCTTAAATCTTCGTAAAGGTTCACTATACAACATTCAGAATATTAATATATATTTTATATAGGCAATCAATATACTCTGAATTTGGAATTAAGCACATTTTAGTGACTACTATGCCAATACACAAAACTCTTTGCAAAGGTTTTCTGCATTGAATCTCAAACATTTAAAAAAAAATGGTAGCCTCCCTCAACACTTAAAATCGGCGGCCCGATCCCGGTAGACCCTGCCATTAGTGTATGAATGGATGTGAATGGGCGAATGACATGTAGTGTTAAAGGGATTCGAGTGTTCGGCAGAGTAGAAAGGCGCTATACAAGTACAAGTCCATTTACCATATGCCATTACCAAAAAAACATTGATTCTAGAAACCAGAACAATTATTTGAACTACCTTGCTCCTGTAACTAGTCTTCCTGCTTTTAATAAAATGCTGAAGAGTAAGAACATCTTGCTTTTACTTTGAGAATAACAAGAGAGAAAGAAACGGGTCAGCCCTGAGTTCAGTCAGTTATTTTTCTCAATAATGCATCAAAGCTCAAAATGATGCTGTAAAATGTTACAGTGGCTGATGTAACCTTGGGTTGCAAGTTCCTTATATGAGCTGACACCAGCTGAAAAATAATATGAAAGGAATCTTCAGTTCCATGGCCAATTTATTTTAGTCGTTTGATGTGACAGAAGAAGAAGACTTAATAATGTCTCCCGAAAACAAATTGTGGTTGCTTTGCTGACAATGAGCTGGAAGATGAACTGTTGAAAACAACCAATGTGCTTTTGTAGGGACAAAGGAGAATACTTTATATTTATGGCTAAATATTTTCAATTATCTTGATTTACAACCTCAATGTCCTTATCAGGTGCTAATTACATCAAAATGATGCAATCTGAAGCAGTTGAAAGAGTTGGAGGAAGTCAGGTCAAGGTTTTGATTTTTCAGTTTCAGTCAATGTGTTAGAGAACCAAGCTTCAACGTTTGACAGAATGGGTCATTTAAGGACTGACTGCTTCCTAGAAGTGGAACAAAGTCATTGTTTTGCAAGTCACTTGTGTCAAGTCTTGACTATGAAGTCCTGGGTCAGGACCAACATGTTCCGAGTCAGGGTCCCAAGTGTCCCAGTCATTGTCAAGTCTTGGCAACGATGTCCCGAGTCAAGACCAACAGATACAGAGTTATTGTCCCAAGTCAAGACCAACAAGTATCGCGTTAGTGTCCCATGCCAAGACCAACAAGTCCCCATAAAAACATCCAAACCAAGACCAACAAGTCCTGAGTCAAGTCCCACGTCAAGACCAACAAGTCATGAAATGGTGTTCCCTTCACTCCACCACTTCCATCCCAGGCCATGTGAAGGCATTCATAACTTCTTTTAACATTTTCTTTCATCACCAAAAAATTGCCTACCACCATAACATCAAAAAACAGTTATATATATCAATGAAATATTCAATAGGACTGTTCACTCAGAAGGAGATAACCGGGAGAGATGTTCTTTATTTACTTTCTTTCTTACCTATTTCTGATGTATGCCAGTGTGATTCCATGTGTTAGTTATGGTGCTGCAATATGACTGAATTTGCTGTGTGGTTGAAGGCCACAGGTGGAGGCTGCTGAAAAGAGCCCTGATGGATGTTTTCCTTTCGGTAACTGATGTGTAAGGCGGATTCTATCTAACAGAAGTCAGTAGGCACCTGAAAATGCTAATAAACGCTAATGATTTCAACTGCATTCCTTTTTTCTTATATTTTTCTATTGACATTTTTCCCATTGAGCCCATGTAAATTTAAATATGTTGATTAAAACTCAAATTATAATTTGTGTCTCCAAGTATTAAGTTGTATCTGAGGTAGCCCGTGTGCCTTCTCTGTGGCCTGTGTGTGAAATAAACAAACACACAGAGATGGTGGGACGCCATCGAGGGAAAATTGATGGGCTGTGTATTTACACTGACATTTGACTTTCTTTCTTTTTAATCTTTTTGTCTTCACATCTCCTGCTTCATCTCTTCCTGCCTACTCACTCACACTCTCTCTCTCTCTCTCTCTCTCTCTCTCTCTCTGTCTCTGATGTGCATAACGACGGTGTGAAGCAGGACTCTATTAACCTTTCCTGAAATGTCAGGAAACATCTCACTCACTCACACTGGCAACCACATGCAGACACGCAAACACACACTGGCAAACAAAATGAAGTGGACGCGCACGCCGTCCGATCTTGTTGTGTCATTAAATCATCATCATGTTCCAACTCGCGCCTACAAACTCGCACTCACAGCGCCTGAAGAGGTGCCGAGGAAGGCTGGAGTGCACAGGAGTGACAGCGTAGCTTGGTTAAAGAGTTGGGAGGCTGTTTGATGGAGTCTGCTGGAAGCCTGACTGGACGGAGGGATGACACAGGGAGGAGGAAGAGAGAGAGATGAAAATGCTGAGAGTGAGGAAAGAGAGGCACAAGAGGGATGTAATGGATATGAGAAAGAGAAGAGGAGGTAGGGAGGATGACACAGAAAGTGTGTTTTCATCCACCTGTTCTAAAGCATGTTTTCACTTCCTGCCGTGTGAACGGAAGTGTAAGAGGAAAGAGAAGGAAGGTGAAGTGGCAGAGGAAGGAGGAAAAGAGTTTGAAGGGAAGAAAAAGATTGTGAAGAAAAGGGGGAAGATGAAGGAAAAGTTGAAAAAAACAGGATTTCAAAAGGAAAAAAGGAGGAGGTGAAACAGAAGAAGAGAGGAAGGAGCAAAGGATCACAAAAAGTGAAGAGAGCATAGAGGTGAAAACCATGTAAAAGCAGACAATATGACAAAGTGAGACAAACAAGACAGTAATGATAGAAAAGGAGATGGGTGGGGGGGAAGGAAAGGAGAGAGTGTGAGAATGGAGTGAACACGTGGAAGGAAAAGAACAAGAAAAGGGAAGAATGGGGGTGAAGAGAAGTACAAACAGGGTGGAGAGACAACTGAAACTGGGGAGAAAGTTGAGGCCAGTTTCGTCACAGCACCCCTGAGAATCGAGATAAAAGCCAGTTAGAGGCCGGTTTAAATTAAATCTGTCACTGTCACCTTGGTGTCGACTGTCCCCAGTTTGACTATGACAGGGGAGGGACTGCATCCTGCTTACCAGAGGGTTTCATCATATCCAACATGGAGTTTGGTTATGATCATCAAAGGTTTCCTTTTATTTTTTGTTCTCTTCACAACCACAGTTGACACCAAATATCTCACAGACAGCATCTTCTCCTGGGATTGAATCCAACATCACCAGCACCATCACTCCTACCTCCGTCCTTCATCTTCTATATGTTTTAGTTCTCTGTCTTCAACAGTGATGTTCCAGCCTGTTCTCATGAGACACATTGGGCTTTCAAGTAACTCCATTGTCAACCCATCCGTGTCATTGTTCGACACTCAGAGGAAATGCTGCAGTGATATGATAACATACTATAAAAACAGAGTGGGTGGGTCACAGCAACACTTTCAACCAGGGGTTGTCCCAAAGTGACTTATTTGGAAGTAACATGTTTTCTGTACTGATGTTAAGTTATTTATGTTTAACATATTTGATGTACTTATTTTAAGACAAACCATATGATTTTCCTAAACCCAATGAAATAGTTGTGTTGCTGAAGCAAGTTTTTTTGTTTGTATTCACAACATTGACCACACATAGTGAAGCACCATAATTTGATGTGTGGGTTACCCAGTGAGTTAGAAAGTGTAAGCAAGGGTCCTGACCAAGCGTCATGTGTGACTAGTTCGGAGACTTGGGAGCATCAGTATGTGACGAGCACCAGAAAGTGATGAGTTAGGACCACTAGTATGTGACGAGTTAGGACCACTAGTTTGTGACGAGTAAGGACCACTAGTGTGTGACGAGTTGGGACCACTAGTGTGTGACGAGTTGGGACCACTAGTGTGTGACGAGTTGGGACCACTAGTGTGTGACGAGTTGGGACCACTAGTATGTGACGAGTTGGGACCACTAGTATGTGACGAGTTACGACCACTAGTATGTGACGAGTTAGGACCACTAGTATGTGACGAGTTGGGACCACGAGTTACACACAAATTGATTTTGTGGGATACCTACGAATTACACTACATTATTAATCGTAGCTACAGCTAGTAACGCTGGATGAGACCAGCCGAGTTTGAAACATGCATTACACTTAACCAATACTTAATTAAATATTAAATCAAATTTAAAATATAGTGGAATCAATACTTTTTTTCAGAGATATGTGAGATATGAGATACTCATTCAGTAGGTATTGTATGCAGAATTTAACATGAAAATAAAGTGTGTATGTGTGTGTGGCCTTTGTAAGGTCTGTTTAATTCCTACTCTATAACATACTGATGAGAACACAAAGCAATTTGAAAGTTGTGTTTGCCCTCTCCAATAAGGGCTTCATATACAGTAAAAACAAAATGCAAATGTGCTGAAAAATTGGCTCTCTGTGCACTTAGTATCTCAATGTAAAGTGTTACTGCTTTTACTTTTGCCAATATCTTTTGTTCCTCCTCTGCTGCAGCAGTTAAATATGCCCACAGCAGAATCATTAGTTACATCCCGAGCTGGTGACAAAGCACACCATTTTTGAGTCCACTGCTGCAACAATGTGCCTTGATGAGTGTGTGATGTATAATATTTTCAAAGACTGGTCTAATTATCGGTTCCAAGCCTAATCCAATCAAACAGTGTTGGCACCTCATCCAATTGACACACTCAAATGGGCACCACATGCCACAGAAACTATTTTATCAACTTTGTATGGATAACTGCAAAACAACACAATCCTGCCAGTACACTGTAGAACAATATTCAAAGTTTCTCCACCAATTTTCCAAGTGCAAAGAGCAAACATATCCATGCGTAGAAACAAACACAACATAAAAATGTAAAAAATATTATAAAAGTGCAAATACAATGTATATAAAGAAGGTGAATGTTAGACAACACAAACAAGTGTGACACAATGTGTATTCAAATATGTCTGGCCAGTACATACAGATGTACAGCACTTGTGGCAGTCACTCATGTCATTGGGGCAACAGTACAACCCATTCATTATTCAAGGAAAAGCAGAGTAAACCAGGTGAACAGTATTTTCTTGGTTCTGGTCCAGGCCACCATGCAGGCCCGAGGCATTGTCCCCGTTAAGAATGCTGATGGTCTGAGGAAAGAAGCTCCTGCAGGGACTCTCTGTCTGGTCTTCAGGGCTGCATTCATTTCCCTCAACACAGTTGGAGGAATTTGCCATTGTTAGGGTGGCTAGGATCCTGGATCATTTACTTTGTCTTTGGCCTGTACCACCTAATATAGATCTCCAACAGACTAGAGGTGCGTTCAGCTGACTGCACCATCCTCTGCTGGGCCTTGAAGCCACTTCTAAAACAGATTTTGCTGGGGCCTGTAGGGATACTTTCAATGGTTCTTAAAAGTTCCTTAGAATTTGAGAGTGCAAGATTCAAGCTTTGGTGTCCCTTCTTTACTAAGGGGTAAGTTAGGACCTGTGTTGAACACAGAGTAAGTGGTTCACCCTCTTTACTAAGGCCTTGAGGATACTGAAGGGGAGGCAGCTCACCTCCTGCTTCCCAGTAAAGTCCACAATCAACCTTGATTAGTTGTGACTGGCCACCTGCAGCATCTGCAGTCTGCCAGTCAGATAGTCAGAGTCCTAACTACACATGTAAGTGCAAATGGCATTATCAGTAAGTCTGTCAGCAATCAAGTTGCATTGTGGTTAATGTAGAATTAGAAGAAAAAAAAAGACTACCTCTAGTTCTGCTGCAAAAAACAGAAAAAAACCTCCATCATAGGAGTTCTTAGTTCAACATTAAAGGGAAGATGATGGATTTCTTAAGGCGTGGCTATGATGACCTGGGTCAGAGATTACTGGAGATAGCTGGTCAGCACATACACGACAAAGGCTGCTCCTGGAGATAACCTATATACATCAGATCTGTCCTATCTCCTCTCATTCAGAATGCAAACATTAATTCAGTGCAGCACATACAGGAAAACCGTTTCTGGCATTACCTCAGGCAAAGAGCTGCAGCATCTAGACATACATACAGATGCAGCTCTGTGTTCAGCTGTTTTATATTAAGGACACGTTGGACTTTGTTGTTATGCTTGTATCAGTTCCCGACCCTCCCACCTTGCTATAGCATCTAATAAGTGATTAAAAGACTACTGGCAGCTGATTGGAGATAGATACATATCATTGTCAATTTAGTTTGAGTTTCTCTGTGGCAGGGAAGGCACCGTTTCTTAATTACACTAGAGTTTCATCATCTGCAACAAAGAACATTTGGTTTCCCCAGTCTGCCTTTGGTTTATTAGGAATGATAGAGACACAGAGAATGAGAAGGACGACAGCGATATAGCACTCCTGTAACTAGTAGAATGTGCACAGCTTCTCATTTTTAACTTTACTATTACTCCACTGTAGGAGTGTCTGTATATGTAGGCGTGTCGTGGAAAGCAACAGAATGTACATCTTCTTTGCTACAGCTTCTGAAATACTGGTTGAAGAAACCAACAGATTTATGAACTGCAACAATGCACTCCTCCCACCAAACACTGAGTGACAACTTTGAAAGCTGGTCACCAACGGGAAATAAATGACTTGGTTGTTCATGATTTGGACACACTGGAGATCAAAGCAGAAACACCTCTTTTTGGTCTCGGCTGTTTTCATGGTACCTGCCTGGTCTGTGGACCATTATTTATTAGACCAATTTTTGTGTGCCCCCAGACAAACTTAGACATGTTCCAAGTATGTGTTCATTTTTTACTGATGGTGGTAATGGATATTGGAATAAACATAGCATTTGGGGACTAAAGTCACCAGCAACAATGTTTGTAAAATCTGTTAACCTCCAACACCGGGCAGATTAGAGGACTCGTGGTGACCTCAACCTCGGCTTTCCACTTCTTTAACTAATAACTAAAGTCATGGTCTTGACAGAAATGTTTACGGTACTCTGTTTACAGTAGACTGGCAGGTCCAAAAACCGTTGCGTTCAACAGCTATGTACGGGACACAAACAGCGGACTCCTGGAAGAAAGACCTTTTTGATCGACCGATTTGATTCATCGGTTGATATTTGACTAGTTGGGATCGGGTTGCGTACCCACAGTCACAAATGCTTGTACACAAAGAAATCTTTCTGTAGCTGCAAGTCAATGTAGCTATGATGAGGACCATTTACAATCCGTTCTGCTCAAGCATTCATATGCCTCCCATGTCTCTGACATATTTTTATGTATTGCATTATTTTAGCCAGAGGACATTATGCTTGTCCCCTGACCCTCTCTGGACAGAATTGCCACATTAAAGTCACAACTAAATGAGAGAGTCCAACATCTCCCTCCTCTTTCAAATGGTATACACATTAGGTTGAAGTCTGTAAGTGTTCTGTACTTAACTGAATTATACTTTTTTTTTTTCCAAATTGGCAAGCAGTTAATATTATATATTGCAACCCAAGCTCCTGAGGGGTTAGGATATCATATATCTAGTACTATTGTAAAAAATGAGCAGAAAATAACCTACGTCTTTCAAAATGACAACTCACACTAAGAAATGTAAGGAGCCCTCATAAGGAAGATGTGTGATTACATTTGGCCAAGTGGTTGTGCATTTTTGCCAATGGTCTAGGTCCGAGTGGTTTCTCTGTGTCTAATATATTCTAACTTCATGTTGTATTGCTCTTAACTAAAGTTGTACTCCTGGACAGTTGGAATCTTTAGTGAACAAGGACTTTGTTTAATTTGCTAATAGGTTATTTCCAACAATCACAACATTTTAAAGTATTCTGCTTGGATAAAAAGGAAGAGAACAACTATGAGAAGTCTTTGTAAGAATCCAATTTATATAGATTGCCCATTAATCTCCATAGTGGACTGTATTATTAATTAGATTGTGGCTAAGAGTTTCTAATAAACAATT
Organism: Leptoclinus maculatus; assembly: GCA_032191485.1. Lineage (NCBI taxonomy): Eukaryota > Metazoa > Chordata > Actinopteri > Perciformes > Stichaeidae > Leptoclinus > Leptoclinus maculatus. Next base: position 21,994,052 of record JAVDOI010000011.1, on the reverse strand, counting down.
ACCACAAACAAAAAGGAACAGTTTGGTCTGGGGAAATGTGCAACTTAAAGCATCACAATCTGTTTTCATCTTATGTTTCCATTTTGTCTTTGTCCAACATAAAAACATCCACGGGAGCACAGGTAAGCAATAAACAAAATAAGTGTTCCACTTGAGGATTCTATTAAATTATTATAAACATTAGTGATGATTACCAAGTATGTGTAAGTGTATCTCCAATAGTTTTAACCCATGACGGGCCAGTAAGAGGGTCAAACTAGAATTAGCAGTGTCTGCCAAATATTATAAATGATCTTTAAATGTGTGCGGCTTCAGTTCTGAAACGAGTGTCGAAAAAGGTTTCATCAAAATCAGATCACTGAGGAAGAGTTGAATGCAAGTCCTCAGGATGTTATGAGTGCAATGTGAAAGATATATTCTAGTTTAAACATTAAAAAAATGAACTAACATCATCAACAGAATGTGAGGAAAGAACAATCTTGAAGCGATGACAGAGATATCCAGGTATTGTGTTGCAACGATAAATTGAAGTACAGAGATAAACTGAAATGAGCAAGCTAACCAGCTAGCCCCGTCCTGTCCTGTCTTGTAATACCACTCGTACCTCGAGAGACGATAGTGAGTCGATGTAGCGTCCTGTCTGCCCTCGGTCCAACATGAGAGACCGAAGAAGTATGGCCGCCCTGAGGGTTTGTCCATTATGTTGAATCTTCAGCTGCCTATAAAGAGATTGGCATGGAGACAGCTCTTGGCAAGTAAAGACAGGATGTTTGATGCTGAACTCGGAACGTTTATTTTTAGACTGGCAAGTAACATCTAACGTTGGCTATTTAGGAAATATTTCTGATGTGCAACTAATGACGACACACACCGTACTGAAAAACGTTCCAATTTGGGTCGATATAAGGTTTTGATGTGGCTGAGCGAAGCGGGCTACAACTGTGACATGTGAGGATTGGTAAGAAAGCAGTGTTTTGAACGTCTCAGAGTTTCAGCAGATTGGTCAGATTTTGCAGGTGGGGAGAGGGGGAGGAGGAGGTCGGGAGAGGATGGAACGCTTTCCCCCTATTTGTTTGGACCATGTGGCCAGGCATTGCACATTGCCCCTTTCAGAGTCAACATGGCCTCTCTGTTGTTCCATTAATCTTCAACCTCGACCGATCTTGGTGATCAATACGCACACTGTTGTTTGACGTTGCAGATCGAAAAACCAAACGAGCTCATGATCGCTAATCTTTCCATCCTCGGACACTATATTAACTATAGGTAGTGCCTTTGTCACATTTGGTGTCACGTGTCTCATTTGCACAACACTTTGAATAAACAAGCCAACAGCGCTCTGTTCAGCAGCGGGGGTGAAAGCTTCCGAGTCCGGCATGTGGTCCACAGCGGGCAGGCTGTGTCTCATTGACTGCAGTTCAGTCTACAAACAAACTCTTTGTCAAATACATTAAATCATCAGGTCCATTTACTATGTTATTATTTTCTGTCATTTGATACATTCATATGTATTTTTCTCAAGATTCATCAATCATTTCTTGTCATGCAGTTAATACGCTCCACCCAGATAATTAGGACTGACTACACTGGTGATTAACATGCGAAACATGTCCTGACCAACAGCTGTTACAATTGCAGAAAAGAAAGAGACCCGCTCAATGCTCCCCAGTTGTTTTTGGTTGACATCATCTGTAATAAACAGTATGTCATAGGGAAAGTAATTGAGAGAGAGAGGGGGACTTAGTGGTGTTAAAACCCCAGGTTGGTTGCCCAGATATAATATTTCACCATGTGAACATTTGCAATAAAACTGTTCATAACTGCAAATGACTCATGCAGAATAACTGCCTGAATCAAAGTCCAACAAGAGTCAATGACGGATCCCAGTTAGCCCAGAACCTGCACTAACTCCTGAGATCCATGTTGTACAGAAAACAACATCAACAGTAAGACTACTACCTAATTATGAATCAATGAGTCAGATAGCTGATGCTAATTTAAATGAAATTTCCCCTAACTGTGATGTTTAATCAGAGCGCTGAACAAAATTGGTGCCCTTTCTAATAATAGTCAGTGTCAATGAGAGAAAACGGACGTTTCCTTCCCAAAAGGAATATTAAATATGTAGGAGGTACCGGCAGGATGCTGACAGTTTAGAATCCCCATCAAAGCTCAGCAAAAGATGAGAAGTTGAGAGCTGTGAGGAGAAGTTTGATTGATACATACAAAAGCTTTATTCCCAGTGTCGTCAGCAAGAAAAAAAAAAAAAAAGCCACAGAGGTCAAAAGTGTAAAACGAAAGGCTACAAAGGCCGACTGCTCTTAATGATTAAGAAGTGAGCTGGCTACAATCCTGAAGACTGACCGTTGCTCATCACCATTCACCGGAGTAAAGCGGGGTCAATCTCTTTCAACTCACATTCCACTCACGGGTACACCGGTCCAAGCATGGTGGTGGAACATCAAGGTAGTCAACTCCCTTCAACTGTTGGCACTCTTTTTATATATGAGGGGCCGTTTTCAAATGTTCCCGTGTGTGCAGTCAGTGTGCCCTCCTCAGCATTATCATGCGGCAGCAGAGACTGCACCCAGTGTTTTTTTTCTGTGAGGCCGCTTCCCATTTGTGGGAGCACATCGCCCTTGAGACACTGAATATGTATTATGTATATGTGTATGTATATGTTTTGTTTGTTTTTTAATAAAAGGGAAATAAAATATTCCAATCATAATAAGCCTAGCTGTTGATAGGCGGAGGCTGCAGGGGTGCTGAATGATTCAATCATGTTCAGTACATTGCAGATTGTTTTGTTAAGTGTTTACGCTTACTCCGAGAAACTCTTTCACCCCTCCTTCTGACATGCAGAGGCAGCTTTTCCTCTCTCTCACACACACACACACACACATGCCTTAGCGACACTCATTGCTGCATTTATGTTGCCATGGAAACACTTCCAAAACCTGCAAAAAGTAGAGAGTAAAGGGTGAGATGTAGGGGTGTAACGGTTCACAAAATCCACGGTTCGGTTCGGTACGGTACAGTGGAGCCACGGTTCGGTACGTTTTCGGTACGTTTTCAATACAGTAGAAAACTATAAATGCCAGAGAAACGTACTTGATTTTAAAATATATTTATTCATTAAAACTAACATCATAAAGTTATTCTTTGAACAATGATGGAACTATACCTGAGTGACCCATCTTCTGGGGTGTCTTCTTAGCAGCGTGTAAAATAAAAACAGTTTCTTATGAAAACTAAAATGTAGCATTGTTTGCTGTAGTTATAAACAAATAAAAGAAACAATCCTGTTTTATATGGAACTATGTGTGTGTGTGTGTGTGTGTGTTTCTACTCAATGTTTAAGTTTTTTTTCAGAAAGATGAGAATGTCTATATATATATAATGTATATATACACTATATTTATCCCTTTATGGGGGACATTTGTCTCTGCATTTGACCCATCCCTGTATATAGGGAGCAGTGGGCTGCCAATGACAGGCGCCCGGGGAGCTAGGGGTACAGTGTCTTGCTCAGGGACACTTCGACACATGACACGGCCCAGTCAAGGATTGAACCTTCGACCTTGCGGTTACCAGACAACCCTCTTAACCCAGGGAGCCACGGTCGCCCCCTTAAAAAAAAATTTAAAAAAAAAATACGTATGAACGGTTCGTTCGGTTCGTCATGCGTACCGAACCGTGAGCCTCGTACCGAACGGTTCAATACGAATACGCGTATCGTTACACCCCTAGTGAGATGTGAAACATTTTGTATTGTGTGTTATTCTGTGTTTCTGCAAGTTACTCTTTATATTATTTTCATGATTTTCCTTCATTTATTTGTATTTACATATAAATAATTGTTGTTTTATTAGATGGAAACATTTTTTAAATATATATATATATATATATATAAATACATTTAACAATATTCTTTATTTGACAAAAAATAATAATAAATAATAATAATAATTTCTAAACACTAATGTGTCAGAATAATACCGTGAGGAACAGGTTGTGTAAATGACTAAATATGAAACTGATCATTGATTATTGAATTGACTAATTAAATAGAGTGGGATGATGGTGACGCCCTGCTCCTCCTCATCTGGCATTGCATTTTCCTTTTGAAAACAGCTTGTTGTGATGATTAGATAAACATCTGGAATGAAGATGAATTTGCAAGAGAGTATGCATTTGTGCACAGTATGAACTGAGGGCTATTTTTAATGACCAGAAATAGTTATCACACTAATAGAAGAGCTGCAGAAGATCTTACACGCCTCATCCGTCAGCCACTCTGCTCTGAGCCAAAAGCAAAGCCTGTGAGCAGGTTTCACATTGAACACACTGGGTGTTACGTTGAAGCTCCACGCTGTGGCCCTCCTGTGCTGCTGTTGATAAGAAGTCACACCTGCATGATGTTTCATCACAAGATCACCACTAGAGCAGCCTGCACCGGTATCCTTTAATTATATTTGTAAAGGCCGACAGAATTAATTTTCTATAACCATGAGGTGTATTGCTCATTGTGATAATAAACCGGTCAAGATAATTACTTCCTTTATGTATTATTTCCAAAAAAACAGAAGTGAATATGAGAGAAAATAAGTTCAAGAATAATTTCTAAGTGGATGGAGTTTTATATTGAATTAAATGGCTCGGTAATGATCAGGGTTGCTGGTGCGTCACGTCAAGTTATGTTTTTGTACTTTGTCAGTATTTCCTTTTTTTATTTTTTGCTACTCACCTCCACCTCCTCTCGTTTCAGGTCACTGTGATTGTCTGCCCCGCCCCTGATTGGATCCACCTGTGTCTAATCACCCACACCTCCCCAGTGTGTTTAAACCCTGTGTCCCCCTGTCTCTGTGCCAGATTGTCTTTGTCCTCTGTGTCAAGCGGTCCAGCGATTTCCTAGCGTTTCATGTTCCTTGTTTTGGGGATCTCTGCCTGTTTTTGCCTCCCTAAATTGTTTGCCTGCTATTCTGACAGATCTCCTGTGTACCGACCCTGCTTTGTTTAGGAAGGACTATTTTTCGGCTCCTGGTCTGTGGGTCGTTGCGTTTGAGTCCTGTTTTGTTCTGTGGTTCACCAGTCGCAACATGGTGGTCACAATCCACCGAGTGTGAAACAATTTGTGTCAACACAATGGACCTTATGCACGAACATTTTGGTTTTCTTATCTTAATGACCAGCATAAACATGATGAATGCCACCTGAGTGAAATGAAGAAGAAATAGTTTGATATGTAAAAAGACGATCAACGACTGAAACGGGAGGGCGTCAAATAATTTAATTTATTTTGCAGTTTGGGATGTTCACATTGATATTGTAGTGTTATACAATATTATTAATAGCCAATTTAAAGTGATATCGTTACGCTATATGACTACATTTTGAGTTATTTTAGCCTATAATTGAAATTGCAGAGTCAAACAGGATAGTGTCAACATAAGTATGAAGTGTAATTTATTAAGATATTCGCACTCAAAATCGCTTCAAATTGCTGGATAACAGACTATTTTCTCCTAGGAGAGGTCTGGACCACTGAATTGTGTTTATGTGAGGGAAAACAAACAAAATTGGCGAATGCGGCAAGTTCTTCTAAATCACTTGTTCGAGCCACTTAACTAATCTGTTTGTCCAGAGTGGTCCTCACGTGAATAGCAATGTGTTGAAAAATAGTCAAATAAACACAGCGATAGTCTGGGATAGTTCTGTGTCACGTTGTCAGCCTCGAACACTGTGCAGAAATTCCGAATTGTTCGTGTACTCCTGTGCTACCTTTGCTGAGTACTTGGTGTCTGCAGACGAGCAGAGTTTCTACATGCAGAGTGATCAAAAGAACCCTTTCCCAGCCTCTGTCCCCGCACGCCAGTCTGTCTGGCTGTCTGTGTGACTCTCCGCCTGCGTTGACGACGCCTAAAGTGTCAATGCCGCCTTCCAACAGCAGAGCCAAACGGAGAGTTTTGACAGATAGATTAACACTGTCGACACAGGAGGCGGACATGTTTTTCAGTCGTCCGTCTCTCATGGGTGTAAGGGAACAGATGCGCCTTCATTTTAAAGCAGTACACGTGTGTGTGTGTATATATATATATATATATATATATATATATATATATATATATATATATAGCACAACCCAATGATTCTTTTTGGGCTTCAAGTCTACTTACTCACATTGTACACGTGCAACTACAGTAGTTGTGTATTGTCCTACAGGTGGTGCATAAATCCCCATAGACCTAGCAGTGCTGTGCCTAAACATTGGATCAATGAGAAGATTCTTCATTAGGCATATGAAGATAGAACAGCATCACCCCGGAGACCAGACGATGGATGTGGCAGGGGAAAACCAGCAGGTGGTTGATGGAAGATTTCATCTGAATATCCCTCAAAATCCCGGAGGTTATGCCGATGATGGGGAGGTGGCCCGATAGCAGGCCCGAAGGACAGAATTACAAAGAGACTTAATGAACAGCCTGTGATCACTGATTGGCTCAAAAGACCCCTGGTCGGATATGGTGACGACATAATTGGAAATGTAGGGAAAGTGAAGTGACAGAGAAGATTAGAACAGGAGGGAATAGCACTTTAGTAATAAAGGCAAAAGCTCCTTATTCAATTTTCGTCAAAGCTTCATATGAACGATGTTCTTAAATTTAAAGCCCTGTTCAGGTTAGCCAAAAAACACTCTCATAATATACAAATTGTACAGACTATTTCTTTGCACAGACTTCATGGAGTCTCCCGGACATAACCCCCTGTAAAACCAAATTTTTTTTCACATTTCAGTTTTTTACAGATTAAACAAACAAGATATATTGTGTTTCAGGCACTTTCACACTTGTAGTTCAGTTCTACGGGAAAAAAATTACATTGTAGTTCTGGTCCGACTTCTTTTCACTCTGGCCTTTTACAAACTTGAAGTCATACAGAGACCATTTGTGTTGCCATGGTTAAGAAATGATTTCCATGAATATAGCAATGGCTTATACTGAGTAGCTTAAGATACAAGCTTTTTTCCTGAACAGCAGATGGTTTTATTAGTATAGTTCAGCTTTTAAAAATCACTCTAAAGTCACATATCTACTATTAAAAAAATACTGATGTGGTCTTTTTACTTTAGCACTACCAGAGTTGCACCAGGATTAGATTGAAAGGTTTCATTTGAGCCCAAATGAACAGTACTCACCGAACAAACACCAAACCGAACCAAACAGGTTAGGTGTTAAAGATGTTAGAGAAGCAAATTTCCCAAAACAAAAAAAATTGTCTTTACTTCGCTACTTTTGTTTGAGGAACAATACATTTTTATATATTTTAAAACGTACTAACAAAAAGGGCATCATTCAGTGGTGAACATAGCTGATGGTATATTAGTCAAGAAAACATCAAACTTCTTTTCAAGTGTTGAGATGAAGTGGATCTAAGTATTGGTTGAAGAACTTAATTGTGTTGCAGCTAACCCCCAGATTATAATTTTTTTAGGTTTTCAGCTTTCAGCATAGCAAAACAAACGGAGGTAACAGCATGTAAAAAGATCCAGAGACATATTCACACCCACAACATTGCAACTGGTTGCTATGTGCTTTAGCTTGTCGAACCACCAGAACGTCCAGCGCTTCTGTCTCGCAGTACAGTGGAGGTGTTGCCGTGGGCGGCCGGCTCCCCCTTTCGTTTTCTGTCAACTCAAGCGTGAGGAAGGTGATGCACGACAGCAGGGGAGAAGAGTGCGGCGATACGGTGTACCTGGGAAAATTTTGAAATAGAACACCAAATAAGGTGAACGAATATCGAGGCAGATGCCACGAGCGAAGGAAAAGGAACAAGTCCCAAACTTGCCTTGTGCTTGTCAATCTGTTGATCTGCTTGGATGCCTCAATCTGTTGATCTGCTTGGATGCCAGGTTTTTTCTTTGTGTTACCTAATCTGTCATCCTGTTCAGGAATTTGCTCGGAAGGGTTCAGTAACTTTTTAATTTTCTTGCAGAAAAGTTCCAGGAAAACACCCAGTATGTGCATGTGTTGTGAGGCTTTTCAACTACATAATGCAACTACATAACAAGGACATTGTCTGGCATGTTTAATACAAACAAGAGTGTTACTTCCGCCAGCTGTGCCATCATAAAAAAATCCAAGCACATAAAAAATAAGTTTGTTACTTTATGGTTTTGGTCTGACTGACGGGTCTGAAGTAATTATGAGAGTAAAATTGTTCCATATTTGTATAAAATAACACCTGGTATTGGTAGATCACATACATGAGTTGTTGATGTGTTTCCATCCGTAACGTTTTCTTGAAAAGTGTTTTCATAACGGCTCTCCCCTTTTTTCTACAAACATCACTAGTGAACACATAGAAAATCTATGTGTTCACTAGGACTGCCAAATTTCAGACTGGAATGTTTAAAATTGAGAGTTAATAATGTGTTTAAAGTGACTTACTGTAATAAGATGCATTTTGTTTGGTTATTGTTAGGAAAGTGAAAGTGACAGTTGTAAATCTGATATTGAGAGGAGTGTAATTAAATATTGTCTAGAAGGGATGGAGGTCACTGTTATATTCCAAATAATGTTTTTGGGGAAAACAAAAGTCTGAAAACTACCATGTTAATGTCCGTGTAGCGTTAGTTATTCTCTTTGTTGGCATTTGCGTTATTGTATCTTGTGCTAACCCCAACACACACTATTATAACCGTAACTTGGTGAACACAAGGAGGAACATAAAAAGTTTACTGCAAAAAAAAGATGGGACCAACACAGCAAGAAAAGTAAAGAGTGACATTTATTTATATGAAAATGATTAACAGAAAAACCCCAATAATGCTACAGAAACATACAGGTCTCCAAGGCCGAAATAACAAATAACTAGAAAATAAAAACTCTATTATTTAACTGAAACACAACAAAAAGACAAAGCAAGTCTTCCTCTCTTGCGACAAATGACAGGAGAAAAGACTTCCTTAATAAAGGCACCAAGACTGACGAAGACAAAACATCAAGTACCAACAGAGCTCTGTCAAGGTGCTATCAAACAATACACAGAGTCTCACCAGTTAAACTTGATAAACTCTATAACAGCAACAGATGGAACAGGGGAACCATCTGCATATCTGGTTCAGGGATCAGATATGCAGCTCCACTGATTGGTCAGGTGTGGGTGATCAGGCACTGAGAGAGGGTGAGGCAGACATGAACAACAGAGAGAGAGACGGCTCTCTTCCAACAAGAGTTCAGAGGAAAAGTCAGTGGACGTAACCAGGTGAAAACCTCCGGTTCTGAAAAGGGAAGCCAATGCAGAAGGGCCTTAAACTTGAATTCTCTCTAATGTCCATCCTCTGATTGTATAGAAGTCTATGAGAAAATGACTCTACTTCTCTCTTGATTTATTACCTCAGTTAACATTGTAAACATGAGTTTATGGTCTCAATCTCGAGTTTCTAGTTTTCTTCAGTACATGATGTTCATTTAGTAAATGATGGTCCATTTAGAGTAATATATTTGATAAAGCAGGGTACGCTTTAAGGCGTGGCTACCTAGCTCTGGGAGTTGTCCGTGTTTTTGTCCTCCAACTTTAAACCTTTCAGTGTGTTTTCATTTCATGAAAGCTAATTGTAACATGTTGATTGCCTAAAATGTATTTAGCTCCACCCTCTTGCAAAAAAACCAAGATGGTGACGGCCTAAATGCAGAACTCGAAGGCTTCAAAACGGCAGTCTTAAAACCAATGGGTGATGTCACGGTGAATATGTCCACTTCTTATGTACAGACTGTGGTACGTAACACACACACACACATTGCACACAAGACCGTGTTTGAGTACCACAATCACATGACATTTTAATAAGCATCTTTAGTGGCCATCAAGATGGAAAAATCTAAATATGTATTTCTTGAATGTGTCTCCACTGTATGCTTGTTATTGAATGAAAATGTGTGTTCTATCAAGCGAGCTGGAGCAATGGCTTATTAAATATTATCAAGCTCCATTACACACAGAGACACGTCTGTTTGTTTCACACAAATGACATTCCCTATTGCATTTGTCTAACTTACATCACATCTTAAATCTTTATTTTTATTAAATTCTCTCTTTTGTCTTTACCTGACAGCCGCCATTGAGAGTGACGAGGACAAAGAGAAACAGGGCAACAAAAGTAAGGGGCCGTCCAGAGGTTTCAACATTTTCACGGTCGTACAAAGCGTACGACGGGGGGGGGGGGGGCGGTTGTCACTCATGTACGACTTTAAAGTTTCGTAAAATGTTGATATTTTTCGGTGAACGGAACTTGCATTTTTTAACGCCTAGCGAGCGGCATCTCGTGCAAACACTCTCTAATGCAGCGGATTGAGTCGAATCAAGTTTCTTTGCGACGTCGACGCCGTTTCCCAAAAATGTAACGGCTGCGCGAGAGCCTGTCCGACGCTGAAAGAGCTGCAACAAAGCGCTGCAGGAACGCCCGAGCCGGTGGGGGGGTGGGTCTCCGAGCACCTTGCTTGTGCATGGAGGAAAGCGAGGCAAGGACGATAACAACAACAACAACATTGGGGGGAAATTGCACCAGTGCCCGGTGTGCAGTGAGCTGTTCCCGACTCGCTATCAACTTCTGAAACATCAGAAACTGACTCAGCATAAACTAAAAACAATTTTAAAGTGGTTTTAATAATAAATTGTTGGATACATATCTTCTATATACATATTGTGTTTGTGTCTATAGTTGGGACTCCTAAAATCTAGACCTCTGTCATGTCACGTGATAAAAATGTTGATATGTACTACTTTGGGGGGGGGGGGTCTGGAAAAGTAGTACTCTTTGTACTACTGTGAAAATGTTGATAACTTTGGATGACACAAATCCTTATCTGCATTTGAATGTGGGATGTTTTACACATCCATTTCCAATCTGTTCTCACTCCTCTGGCTTGTATAGCTTAGCTGATCTGATATATCATTTTTTTTAAGATGCCCATCAGTGATATTAGCTGAATGGGAGTTGTGGCTGATGGGATGAAACATGGTCCTGAAGCTGCTATGGTGAAAATCCAGTAAAACTGCTCAGCCCTTAAATCAAAAAAATTGCCGCGCAAGAGCAACACAAAGAAAACACAACCACGCAATGCAACACATAACTCATGGTATCCACATGCAGCGGCTCTCTCCTGCTTTTGAAGTTCAACACTATAAAAAAAATCACCTGAAGATATATTTTAACCACCGACTAAATAAGAATGAGCCCTTAGAATTATGTCAGTGTGACACTTGAAAGCTCTGCTCTGACATCCAGTTACCATATAGAGTGGGGGATTTGGTGGCAGGAAGAGGGGAAAGTAAAGAAGCTTCATGAAGCAATAGTCTGACATGATGAATTATTTTTGGCATGTGGAAATAACAACTGCATTTCTCCATGACTTGGAATTACCGAGCATTAAGCAAAGAGTATGACGCAGCACATTCTCTGCCGGTCTCTCCCGGTCTCTCACTCTGTGAGGATAATGAGGCAACGTGTCACGGTTAAGCCCCAGTCCCACCGAAAGCCGGATATACTACGGATGTCCCCGGATACACTACGTGAACCGTAGTAAAACCGTGGCCATCCGTGGTGAACCGTGGCCGTCAACTAACATCTGGGGTGATCCGTGGCCATCCGCGAATGGAGAGGGGGGCGGCGTTGAATCTAGCGCATCCGGGAAGAACCGTAGTAGGACCGGGATGAACCGTAGTAGGACCGGGATGAACCGTAGCGTAACCGTAGTATAACCGTGTTAATCCGGGATGAAACGGGAGCTAGTTGACACCACGGATGTCCCCGGACCACCCCGGATCTCACCTCTTTTTATCCAGGGTGATAAGGGGTGATCCGGGTACATCCGTAGTATATCCGGCTTTCGGTGGGACTGGGGCTTTATGTTGACAAGTCTGACCTCACGAGAATCCATCATGGATTGAAAAAGGCTTTTTGATGTAAAATGCAGTTTTTGTCCCAACATGATTTAAGTTTAACATTGGTTTTAAAAGGGGCTAAATACGAGAATGGGAGAGTTTCTACTGCCTCTCAAAGGCGCGCAACACCATGACGGCTGAGCCGGCAGCTAACGGTGTGAACAGCATTAACAGTGCAAACCACGGAGAAAGTGGTGACAGAGCAGAGTTTACCTGAGGGGGGAACTGGAGGCTGGATGCTACACTTCTGCAAAGGTCTGGACGGTGTTATCAGCAGTGACCGCCATATGAGAGCAGTGCAGAGCAGCGACCGTGAACTAGGCTGGCTGTTGTCATGTTGAGAGCCGTTAAGAGGCAATTGAAATGCCTCCTGATCACTGATCTAGCTACCTTTTTTAAAATGACTGCAAAATTGTAACAAAACATACCCAAAGTACTTGGTGGAGAGACAGACCATCATTACCATCCATAGAGCCATGCTGCTAGCAGGGCTAAAAATAGCTTTTGATGTAAAAAAAAAAAAAAAAAAAGACTTGATTTCATTTCTGGAAACACTCGCAGATACAAATACAAACATGTCAAAGGGGTAATTTATATTTCAATCTTCTTGTCAAAATGAACCACATGCATCCTCTTTTTTTCCCTCGAATGAATGACTGCCCACACTGATACACACACCTTAGCTTCAGAGTTTGCTCTAAACATTTCCAGGGCCAGCTCAGGTTTATAATTGAATTCCAAACCCCAGTCCATTTGATATAACAGCACTCAAAGCCATTCCTCTTCATTCTTTATAGGTTAGATGTGGCCAGCTTATGCCTTTCAATATTTCAATTTTCTGAGAAGACTCCCAACTTTTTCAGAGGACCGAGAATGAAATGAATCCATTCGTGACACATTAAACTAAATCCATGTCTGACACAGTGCCCGTGGCTCCCTAAGCATAGCAATTTAGGCACTTGGCTCCGAAAAACCCTACCTAAAATAACGTAGCTGCAGCCCCCCCATGTATCATAGAGAGGCATCATATTGATGCATTCCGCTGGTTGTCAAGGGAAGAGATAAAGCGAAACAGAATCACCACATTTATAGTCATTATCAATCATAGTCTTACAGCTCACAAGCTAAACTGATGAAACCATCCGTACAGCTGGTGAGTGACTTGGCAAAAAAAAGTGTTTTTAAAACCTTTTGAACCCTAGGCCTTTTTTTGGCTTCTGCTCGAAAATACTATACCCATACTCAAAGGGGCCTTACTCTCTAACTACAAGGTCTATTTGAATAATTTCAATTGATTAATAACACTCAAGTAGGTGAGCTTTGGTGAGAGCTGTAAATATTGTGTATATGTTACTGGTTAATAGCAAATGAAGATGGAACACAGCTCTACTTAGAAAATGTCAGGTTTGCATGGTGAAAAAGCACTAATATTGATAATACTATATTAAATGAGGCTCAGTACCACCCAGCATCATAGCAAACAATGGCAGTAGTCATACAAAAAAGAATTGGAGTGAATAGAGTGAAGTAGGCCAGAGCTAGAGAGATAAACGTACGAGAGGTCACGAAAGGTCGTCGTTTGGGAAACAGCTTCTCCAGCTGTTCCATTGTACTTTTATAACCTAAATAACTATATATTTAACTTCCTTTATCCTTGTATATGCACAATCTATCACATACAGCAGTCTGGCATCATTTTTGAGAGCTAGAATCCTCTCCAAAGCCTCTCTGGGCCGCCGACCCACGGCAGCATGCGCTATTGCCTGTGTGTGAGTGACGATAAATCGGCCTGTGGTTGGTCAATCTCATACCATGAGACCTCTAAACACGCCTTAGGATCTAGCCAATGCAGTGGTGGCAACGTGGTTTTGATTGACAGAATAGTTTTACGTAAATCCAGATACGTGCGGGGCGGAGCATGCGTAAAAACCGGATTCCCCAAATGTGAAACGTGGTCCCCCAACCTTGTTTGACCCCCCTTTCGTCAGGAAACAGTTGAATTAGACAGAATTAGATAGAGTTTGTGGTATTTGAATACCAGTGTCACACTGGTATTCAAATACCACAAAATCTAAGTATTTCTCTGCCATATGCAAATTTGTCATATGTGTTAGTGTTACTGCTAAATCTTGACCGTGGGAATGTTAGATTTAAAAAAAATAATCTTTTACTCAAGGTCCATTTAATAGCTTTTTTTTCTGAGCTTTCAAGCACGTCTCAGTTTTCTTTAGCAAATTAAAGTTGGCTCAGTTGTCATGGCCCAAGGATGGAACTTTAGTCGAATGACGATAAGTGGTTGTATATGGGGAGGACATGGTAACCCTTGCCTGTGTTCAAAGATGGTCTCTGGGATGTGATCTTTGTCCGATCGCCCACTGATTTGTAGTCGTTGACTTTGACTGCTTCCAATTTGATACTCGTCGTTTTTCGGCCTTTCATTCTGTCTTGTCCAGGGTCCTTACTGTTTCCCCCACGTCCCTGCAGATGTTGCACCAATCCAGTTTTTTTTCACCGGGATGACTTTGTCTTTAGAATGCATTATGTCAGATGTTCTGACAGCCAAGCCACTTTAAGACTGTCATGCTGGGGGGCTTCTGGGTGGTCCCTGTTGGTTTAGCAGAGTCCATTCTGGTCTTAAGTTTGGACACCACTAGTTGTGGCCTTGAATGCCATGACCACAGTTCCATACTTGGGTAATGACAACTGAGCTTACTTCAATTCACTGGTGAAGACCGTGAGATATAGTTGTCTGTGTGGAACATACTTCTTGGGTAGTTTTCATGAGCTACAGACCCGAACTGTTTTAGGCCTTCAAGCCTTTAAAAACAAGTCAAAATTAAGAATCCGAGAAAAGAACATAGCTACTTGGTTGAGCTCCTTCCAACTCGTAGACATATGCGATCTCAAACAAAAACATGATAGACTGCATGCTCATTATGTGGACACGTGTAGGCAAGGCAAGGCAAGGCAAGTTTATTTGTATAGCACATTTCAACAACAAGGTAATTCAAAGTGCTTCACATAAAACCATTAAAAGCATCAAAACATAAGGGAAAAGAAAAGGAGATTTAAAAACAATTAATGTATGTACTTGACACAAGGGATACCAAAAGGTCTAAACACTTCCTACTTCTGAGTGCTTAAAACTTTTGCTAGTAGTAATTTAGGATAGAGCTAACGCATAGTAAATATTTCATACAGATTATACAGGAAGGAGAAAAGAATGAAAAAGAACTAAGTTGTAAAAAAATAAATAAATACTGTCTCTGGACTCGAGGCTCCGTCGATAATTTAAAAAAAAGCCATTATATTGTTGTGTTTTTACCCTGGTGAAAAATGGACGGTGTTTGTATCACCCTAGCAAATATGGTTTGGCTGGGTTTGAGCCTTGCATTATGGGGAACGAGGGAGCTTTTTCATCCAAAGCCAGCGGTGAATCGGAATGGAGAAGAGAACAGAGCAGAGCTTGGGGTACAGTGAATATTGCTTCTAAAGCCTGGAACATGAATCATTTTAAAAAAGGCCCACCGAGACACAAAGAAATAGCTGCTACACCAGCCTGGACACACACACACACTCAAAGTATCGGTGGGAGCAGGTTCTGGCTCCTTGTTTTCTTAAGTTCCCTTTTGTACCTTCATTGTTCCTTGCCTTCTTCTCCTCCGACCCTCACCGTGCCTTTTCTCTTCCCCTCTCTTTCTCCGTATCATTTTGTATTCAATACACCTCATACATTCCCCCAGATTGACGTCTTTAGGAACACACAGACACATGGGAGGTGGGTTAGCTGAAGGTGACAGGGGAGGAGGGTGCTGTGGAGGGCACGGACTGCAGGAAGACAGGAAATTATGGATGGATGGATGGATGGATGGAAATGGATGACCTGAAATTGACAACACTACGTTGTTATTTCTGCATCTTTTTGATGATCTGTTTATTGCGATCAAACAGCAAAGTCTGTTTATTTTTGGTTCCACTCTAGTAAACTCGAATAATCCAGCTGCGGTGTGACTTGCTAGATACAGTGAATACAATGTGTGGGCCTCCAAATGATGTTCTGGCTACATTTACAATGCAGCGAAAGTGGTTATTTCGGCCTTGAAGTAAAGCATCGGAAAACTTCCTCCACCACTGCTTTCAAAGAGTTTTTGGACAACAATGAGACTAAATCAGGCTTTGGTTATGGAGAAAATACTCGTTAGTGAACTCCTGTCCCCGAGACAACAAGCAAACAACTTTTAAAATGCCTGTTTTCTGAATGGAGTCAGTTACGACGGGAACATTTCAACACTGATTGGCTTTTGTTGCCCGGTTGCGAATCTGCATCTATTTCTCGTCCTTTTGCCGGGCAAAAAGTTCACTTTGCATTTGGTGTGAACACATCATGAAGGATGCTGCATCTTTGACACAGAAACTTCGAAACTAAAAGCATGCAAACAATATATAACATCTGCAAAACTCATTACGAAATACTAACAGAAAAACAAGGATATCATTTAAAACCCACGTGAGTGTTTTAAAGCTACGAATGCAGTCGGAAAATGACAATGTAATAAAGGGAAGTGACAGGCATCATAGTGATCCATAAGCATGATGTCTGTCAGTAAGATGAGGCACATCCCATGCTTTGATTTCATGTTGATCTGTTGAAATGTTATCGTACAGCGATAGTCGCTGTAGAGTTTGACCTTTAGTGCACAGGAGAGAAGTGAAAATCTTTCCGTTCCAAAAAGTTGTTTCTTGCTATAACATTGCAGTTCAACAATTTCCATGTAAAATGTTTACTGAAAGCAAATTCAGCGTCCGTGTCAGTCTGAACAAGTTTTGAGGTGAATGTGACAACATCCTCCATCTAACATCTGCTGCCGTTCTACCTGCAAAATAAACACAACACAAAGAGCATTTCACGCATTCTGCTCCAGCCTCTCCGAGGCTTTGGGAAAGGGCGTCAATCTCCTATATCTCTGTTGTGAGGTCCACAGACCCACCTTTGTCTTGACTGCCTTGACAGTGCTGATCATGTGTGCCACGTCTCGGGGCTAAAGTCTGGAAGAAATCCAAAGTCTAGGAACAGTTCTTTGTGCACTCCGCTACGTGACTCCGTAAAGGAGCTTGATCGCTGCGCTACTGCATGTAGGAACAGGGTCGACAGGGCTGATCCCGCAGCTCTTATGTCCATAAACAAGCTCTAGGACATGGTCATGGTGGTTTTCCTCTTCCTATATTTGGCTAACCTAATTTTGTCTTTACTACGCAGTAAGCAAAGACTTTGCTAATTTGAAGACTTCTACAGCAGAACTAAAAATGAGCTATAATTAATTGAAATATGTGTTTTAGATGTCCTACACTTTTAGATGTTGAAACAATATTTTTGGTCTTCAAATCACAAATTCAATGCTTACTTTGTTAGTTACTTAGCATGGACAGAAAAACCATATCAGTGGGGTTTGACAAAACCTTTATTATTATTAATATTTACAAACAGTCAACTATATCTGACCCCACGATCAAGTGTTAGACTGACTCTATAAACAGTTTCATCATGTTGAGAAAGTACGCGTCAGTCAGCCTCATAAGAGATGATTGGATTGTCAAGCCCTTCAAAAAATGATTTTATGAATTACAAATGCAAGACTATTTCACCACTTAGAGAAACAAAGCTCGTTGCTCCGGCAGCTCCTACGGTTCTGTGAAAGAACTTTTCAAGGGTCAAAAGTGAACTTTCATGCTCAATATAACAAAAGTTTGAATCTGTGTTAGACTTAGGCTTTCTGTAAGTTAACATTTCAGTTCTTAGAGGTTAATATCACGAGCCAATTATAATTTTTTTAAACAATGTTTCTGCGTTTGTTGAACCAGCGAGACATCCAGACTAAAAACTGGCTCCACATTCTGCCTCGTTGCCACATTATTCCCCCTCACTACTTTAGGCTATGTTTGATGTTATCCCCTGCTTTATTTTTGCTGCATTAATGTGATCCCTGTTTCTTTTGTGGCTACTTTCCGCTGTCAAATAAAATCAAAGCGTAGCATTAAAGCTCCTTAGCGTGGCGACAAGAGCGGCCTGGTATGCTGGCCTCAACGCCGTAACACCATAATGCTGTCGAGTGGATTATTACTCGGGAGAATACTGTACAGGCTGTGTTATAAACCAACACGCTGATCCGATAATAAGTCGGTGAGATCCTACAAGACCCCCAAACAGACTGAGAGGGATTGGGAAGTAAGCAGAGAGGAAGGCGGGGGGGGGGGGGGTTCATTAGCCACAAAATCTGTGTTAGGTTAGTGCAAAAACAAATATGTACACATCCCGTTAGACGATCCCGGAGGGAGAAGGAGGAAACAGAATCACATAGATTAGCCAAAAAGATCTGCCGAGAACTAATAGCGGCTTAAAGGTGAACCAACAGGGGTTTTTACAGCAAGTTGGTTTTATGGAGCTAAGCAGGTGTCTGCTTGTGTTTTTCAGCATGGGGACGCAAACACCCGAGTGCCATTTTGTTGCTCTGCGGAGGTAATGCTGTGCAGCCAGGCCAGCGTGGAGTGGAGGAGAGTTTTTTTTAGCCGAAACGTGTTTGGGGACTCGGCCCAATCGACCATAAAGCTCCCTAAAGGTCTTTTTGCTATAATTGAATGATTTCATGGCATGACTTTCCAGAGACAACATTTGTGAATGTGAGTGTGTGCGAGAGGACGCGGTGGAGAGAAGAGGGTGCATGTAGCTGTGATTTGGTTGAATGGAATGGAAGATAAGGTTGTTTTTTTATGGTCCCCAAGCACAACTCGACCCTAATTACAACCACTGTTTAGTTCCATAAGTAAAGAGAGCATACTGATCAGAACCGAATACTTGGAGCTGTGAAATCAGTGCAAAGAAAAAAAGTTATTGTTTATGTCGCTGTCTTTGTGAAGTATTTGTTAAAACAGTGTCAGAGGTTCATTTTCGACGCTGCAGTTGTTGGTGGCGGATAATGTGTGTCTTTATATTAAAAATAGCCACTCTGTCAATACCCCTTGACTTTTACCTGCATGCAGCATGACCTATCATTTAAAAAACTGCTATAAAACTACAACTGTACATAGTGTCATAATGACAAGGGCTTTAACAATGTCTAGTCTATTTAATGGCGTGGTTGCTGTAATCATTGTTAGGTTGGACCCAAAAGCAGAACTCGGACAAGACCGGAAACGGTTCACAGTAGATTTATTCAAGTGTTTAGAGAGTTGGGGTTTTTGTTTGGCTCCGCCAGAGGGGTCACAGTGGAGCCAGGCAGGCAGAGGTCTCAGCCACCAGCCACCAGTCCAGTGCTGAGGAGTTGAGGCAGGCAAGTGGAGATCACCAGGCAGGTTAGTTAGTACCACGTCGCCGACCTGAACAATCTGGCTGAGACTGGAGTGTAGAAAGACTGGGTTTATGTACTGCAGGAGGGGAGGAAGCACCGGAGAGCAACGCCCAGACCAACAAACAAAGACAGGGAGACAAACAGGAAACACAAAGGAGGGGTAAACAACAGACATTAGGAATGAGGGAGAGGCACATGACAACGTGATGAATCAATCGGACACAAACATCTATACCAAGAGTGTTAAACGGTGCACCATTACACCTGAGGTGCTCTCATTAGCCAGGTTTCCATCCAAACGTACTGCAAATTGTAACAGAATTTTGGGAAAACGAGCGAAGGAAAATGCAAATCAACCCTTGTTTCCATCCACTACCATTATGACCATTACTGGATAACAGATGGGAAAAAAAGCACTGCATTCAATCCCACTTGATTGTAACAACTAAAACAACTCCAAACACAAGCATCACCAGTGGCTCTATTTAAAGTGATCTGTAAGTGTTTCCCATAAAATTAAATCTTCTGTCTTTTTAAAAAATATGTCTTCTTCTGTCCTCTTCTTACATTCTGTTGCTTTTGTCACTTAAAACGGCCCCAACATTTAGCACTTACTGAATTAAACAGTCAATGCTCAAGTTAGGGTAGTATGAAGACTTAGAAATCATGTGCATTAACCAGTAACAATCAATCTAGAATGGCTTTCTTCATAAAGTCTTTGAAAAGAAGGCTGGGATTTCACAGGTCAGAAAAACCACCCCAACAAAAAGCACTTACTGCATTCACAAGTCAAGTCAGTGCTTGTGTTTGGGTAACTTTGGTGCCTAATTTATGCATTTAGCTAGTCATTTTAAAATGGTGGAAATCTACTGTCTGTGCATTTGTCCCTTGATATGTCTGTTGAAGAACAAACAACCAAGACAACCCCAAAGAGAAGCACTTATGAACGAAACAATCATCAGTGTCTCAGTTTGAGGTTATCTGAATGTGATTTCATTGACATCTATCTTCAGTTGTAGTCTGTAGTATTTGTCATGTTCAACCGCCTCAACAAGTAGCACTTACTGAATTAAAAACACAAGCCAATGCTCAAGTTGAGGAAACATAAATGACTTACAGAGAGCAGTCATGAGTTCCCCCGTAGTCCAGATGGTTCGCTCCTCGCATCATCTGTGTTGTGCCCAGGAAGCTGTGGAAGTGGTGCTTCCTGCTGAGATTTGCCCATCTTAAATACTGAATGCAGCCAAGTCACATGAACTCCGCCTACATTTTGATGAAGTTTCAGTGGTCTTGACTATGTAAGTAAACAAAGGCTTCACAAAGATACAACTATCATCTTAAATGTATGCACACCATTAGCATTTGATGAGTGGTCAATTCGAGTACAATGAGTCTTCTTGGTGCCAATCTTTGCCACATGGTGGCCTGAAGTTGGAGCTCAATCAGGAGTACTTAGAACCAATACAAAGAAATACAGTTAGCACTGTATATCTACTCCAAAGGGCACATTCTACTTTAAGACCGCAAGACAGCTTCTGAAACAATAGACAACAGATCTGAAACTGATTCCAATGCAGAATCAGGGACTAAAATGTTAGAGCATATCTCACTAGAGTTTTGAAATGAAATACAGCTTACACACTTGAAGATGCAGAGATCAGCAAAACTACCGCAACAAAAAGCACTTACTGCATTCACAAGTCAAGTCAGTGCTTGTGTTTGGGTAACTTTGGTGCCTAATTCATGCATTTAGCTAGTCATTTTAAAATGGTGGAAATCTACTGTCTGTGCATTTGTCCCTTGATATGTCTGTTGAAGAACACACAACCAAGACAACCCCAAAGAGAAGCACTTATGAACGAAACAATCATCAGTGTCTCAGTTTGAGGTTATCTGAATGTGATTTCATTGACATCTATCTTCAGTTGTAGTCTGTAGTATTTGTCATGTTCAACCGCCTCAACAAGTAGCACTTACTGAATTAAAAACACAAGCCAATGCTCAAGTTGAGGAAACATAAATGACTTACAGAGAGCAGTCATGAGTTCCCCCGTAGTCCAGATGGTTCGCTCCTCACATCATCTGTGTTGTGCCCAGGAAGCTGTGGAAGTGGTGCTTCCTCCTCAGATTTGCCCATCTTAAATACTGAATAGAGCCAAGTCACATGAACTCCGCCTACTTTTTGATGAAGTTTCAGTGGTCTAATTTATGCATTTAGCTAGTCATTTTAAAATGGTGGAACTCTACTGTCTGTGCATTTGTCCCTTGATATGTCTGTTGAAGAACACACAACCAAGACAACCCCAAAGAGAAGCACTTATGAACGAAACAATCAGTGTCTCAGTTTGAGGTTATCTGAATGTGATTTCATTGACATCTATCTTCAGTTGTAGTCTGTAGTATTTGTCATGTTCAACCGCCTCAACAAGTAGCACTTACTGAAATAAAAACACAAGCCAATACTCAAGTTGAGGAAACATAAATGACTTACATGAGTTCCCCGTAGTCCAGATGGTTCACTGAAATGTTAGCATACCTCACTAGAGTTTTGAAATGAAGTACAGCTTACACACTTGAAGATGCAGAGATCAGCAAAACTACCCCAACAAAAAGCACTTACTGCATTCACAAGTCAAGTCAGTGCTTGTGTTTGGGTAACTTTGGTGCCTAATTTATGCATTTAGCTAGTCATTTTAAAACGGTGTAAATCTACTGTCTCTGCATTTGTCCCTTGATATGTCTGTTGAAGAACACACAACCAAGACAACCCCAAAGAGAAGCACTTATGAACGAAATAATCATCAGTGTCTCAGTTTGAGGTTATCTGAATGTGATTTCATTGACATCTATCTTCAGTTGTAGTCTGTAGTATTTGTCATGTTCAACCGCCTCAACAAGTAGCACTTACTGAATTAAAAACACAAGCTAATGCTCAAGTTGAGGAAACATAAATGACTTACAGAGAGCAGTCATGAGTTCCCCCGTAGTCCAGATGGTTCGCTCCTCGCATCATCTGTGTTGTGCCCAGGAAGCTGTGGAAGTGGTGCTTCCTGCTGAGATTTGCCCATCTTAAATACTGAAGAGAGCCAAGTCACATGAACTCAGCCTACTTTTTGATGAAGTTTAAGTGGTCTTGACTATGTAAGTAAACAAAGGCTTCATGAAGATACAACTATACAAGATACAAATCTTAAATGTGTGCACACCATTAGCATTTGATGAGTGGTCAATTCGAGTACAATGAGTCTTCTTGGTGCAAATCTTTGCCACATGGTGGCCTGAAGTTGGAGCTCAATCAGGAGTACTTAGAACCAATACAAAGAAATACAGTTAGCACTGTACATCTCCTCCAAAAGGCACATTCTACTTTAAGACCCCAAGACAGCTTCTGAAACAATAGACAACAGATCTGAAACTGATTCCAATGCAGAATCAGGGACTAAAATGTTGGAGCATATCTCACTAGAGTTTTGAAATTAAATACAGCTTACACACTTGAAGATGCAGAGATCAGCAAAACTACCGCAACAAAAAGCACTTACTGCATTCACAAGTCAAGTCAGTGCTTGTGTTTGGGTAACTTTGGTGCCTAATTTATGCATTTAGCTAGTCATTTTAAAACGGTGTAAATCTACTGTCTCTGCATTTGTCCCTTTATGTCTGTTGAAGAACACACAACCAAGACAACCCCAAAGAGAAGCACTTATGAACGAAACAATCATCAGTGTCTCAGTTTGAGGTTATCTGAATGTGATTTCATTGACATCTATCTTCAGTTGTAGTCTGTAGTATTTGTCATGTTCAACCGCCTCAACAAGTAGCACTTACTGAATTAAAAACACAAGCTAATGCTCAAGTTGAGGAAACATAAATGACTTACAGAGAGCAGTCATGAGTTCCCCCGTAGTCCAGATGGTTCGCTCCTCGCATCATCTGTGTTGTGCCCAGGAAGCTGTGGAAGTGGTGCTTCCTGCTGAGATTTGCCCATCTTAAATACTGAATGCAGCCAAGTCACATGAACTCCGCCTACATTTTGATGAAGTTTCAGTGGTCTTGACTATGTAAGTAAACAAAGGCTTCATAAAGATACAACTATCATCTTAAATGTATGCACACCATTAGCATTTGATGAGTGGTCAATTCGAGTACAATGAGTCTTCTTGGTGCCAATCTTTGCCACATGGTGGCCTGAAGTTGGAGCTCAATCAGGAGTACTTAGAACCAATACAAAGAAATACAGTTAGCACTGTCCATCTACTCCAAACGGCACATTCTACTTTAAGACCCCAAGACAGCTTCTGAAACAATAGACAACAGATCTGAAACTGATTCCAATGCAGAATCAGGGACTAAAATGTTAGAACATATCTCACTAGAGTTTTGAAATGAAATGCAGCTTACACACTTGAAGATGCAGAGATCAGCAAAACTACCGCAACAAAAAGCACTTACTGCATTCACAAGTCAAGTCAGTGCTTGTGTTTGGGTAACTTTGGTGCCTAATTCATGCATTTAGCTAGTCATTTTAAAATGGTGGAATTCTACTGTCTGTGCATTTGTCCCTTGATATGTCTGTTGAAGAACAAACAACCAAGACAACCCCAAAGAGAAGCACTTATGAATGAAATAATCATCAGTGTCTCAGTTTGAGGTTATCTGAATGTGATTTCATTGACATCTATCTTCAGTTGTAGTCTGTAGTATTTGTCATGTTCAACCGCCTCAACAAGTAGCACTTACTGAAATAAAAACACAAGCCAATGCTCAAGTTGAGGAAACATAAATGACTTACATGAGTTCCCCGTAGTCCAGATGGTTCACTGAAATGTTAGCATACCTCACTAGAGTTTTGAAATGAAGTACAGCTTACACACTTGAAGATGCAGAGATCAGCAAAACTACCCCAACAAAAAGCACTTACTGCATTCACAAGTCAAGTCAGTGCTTGTGTTTGGGTAACTTTGGTGCCTAATTTATGCATTTAGCTAGTCATTTTAAAACGGTGTAAATCTACTGTCTCTGCATTTGTCCCTTGATATGTCTGTTGAAGAACACACAACCAAGACAACCCCAAAGAGAAGCACTTATGAACGAAATAATCATCAGTGTCTCAGTTTGAGGTTATCTGAATGTGATTTCATTGACATCTATCTTCAGTTGTAGTCTGTAGTATTTGTCATGTTCAACCGCCTCAACAAGTAGCACTTACTGAATTAAAAACACAAGCTAATGCTCAAGTTGAGGAAACATAAATGACTTACAGAGAGCAGTCATGAGTTCCCCCGTAGTCCAGATGGTTCGCTCCTCGCATCATCTGTGTTGTGCCCAGGAAGCTGTGGAAGTGGTGCTTCCTGCTGAGATTTGCCCATCTTAAATACTGAAGAGAGCCAAGTCACATGAACTCCGCCTACGTTTTGATGAAGTTTCAATGGTCTTGACTATGTAAGTAAACAAAGGCTTCATGAAGATACAACTATCATCTTAAATGTATGCACACCATTAGCATTTGATGAGTGGTCAATTTGAGTACAATGAGTCTTCTTGGTGCCAATCCTTGCCACATGGTGGCCTGAAGTTGGAGCTCAATCAGGAGTACTTAGAACCAATACAAAGAAATACAGTTAGCACTGTCCATCTACTCCAAAAGGCACATTCTACTTTAAGACCCCAAGACAGCTTCTGAAACAATAGACAACAGATCTGAAACTGATTCCAATGCAGAATCAGGGACTAAAATGTTAGAGCATATCTCACTAGAGTTTTGAAATCAAATATGGCTTACACACTTGAAGATGCAGAGATCAGCAAAACTACCGCAACAAAAAGGAAACTTCAGGAGCTTGACGGACTGGTGACTGGAGGTGCAGCTGTTTGTATACAGGGAGAAGAGCAGAGGTGAAAGAACGCAGCCTTGGGGGGAGCTGGTGCTGATGGTCCGAGAGGCTGAGACGTGTTTTCCCAGCTTCACGTGCTGCTTCCTGTCAGACAGGAAGTCTGTGATCCACTTGCAGGTGGAGTCAGGCATGTGCAGCTGGGAGAGCTTGTCATGCAGCAGAGACAGGATGATAGTGTTGAAAGCAGAGCTGAAGTCCACAAACAGGATCCTGGCGTAGGTTCCTGGGGAGTCCAGATGCTGGAGGATGAAATGAAGGGCCATGTTGACTGTGTCATCTACATACCTGTAGGCAAACTGCAGGGGGTCCAGGAGTGGGTCAGTGAGGGTTTTTAGGTGGGACAGAACTAGGCGTTCAAAAGACTTCATGACCACAGAGGTCAGGGCGACGGGCCTGTAGTCATTGAGTCCTGTGATCCTAGGCTTTTTGGGGACAGGGATGATGGTGGAGGCCTTGAAGCAGGCTGGTATGTGGCATGTCTCCAAGGAGGTGTTGAAGATGTCTGTGAACACCGGAGACAGCTGATCAGCACAATTCTTCAGGGTGAAGGGGGAGACAGAGTCCAGGCCAGCTGCTTTGCGGGGGTTTTGTTTTTTAAAAAGCCTGTTGACGTCTCTCTCCAGAATAGAGAGAGTCGTTACTGGGGAGGAGGGGGGGGGGGGGCGCTGGGAAAGGTGGTACAGAGGCATGAGCCCCCGCTGGGCTGGGGGGGGGGGGGGGGGGGGGGGGGCTGGTTGATGGAGCTGTGGTGGATGGAGTCAGGACTGTCCCATTGTCTTTCGAATCTGTAGTACAACTCGTTCAGCTCGTCTGGCAGGCGGAGGTCATTCATGGAGTGGGGGGTTTTAGGCGTGTAGTTGGTGATCTGAGACCTCCAGACAGAAGCAGAGTCACTTGCTGAGAGCTGGTGTTGCAGTTTCTCAGAGTACACACGTTTAGCGTTCCTCACCGCCTTGCTAAACCTGTATGTTTGCCTCTTTGTACAAGTCCTTGTCCCCACTCCTAAATGCCTGATCCTTTTGCAGTCTTAGCTGTCTGAGTTCCGCTGTAAACCAGGGTTTGTCATTGTTGTAACTCACCCTGGTGCTTGTTGGAACACAGCTGTCCTCACAGAAGCTGATATATAAAGTCACAGCCTCTGTGTACTCATCCAGACTGTTGGTAGCAGTCCTGAAAACATCCCAGTCTGTACAGTCCAAGCACGCCCGAAGATCCTCCAGAGCCTCACTGGTCCACTTCTTGAATTTCCTCACCACAGGTTTGCAGAGCTTGAGTTTCTGCCTGTATGCAGGAATCAGATGGACCATGACGTGGTCAGAGTGTCCCAGTGCAGCTCGAGGGACGGCGTGATAGGCCCCGCTGATTGTTGTGTAGCAGTGATCTAGAACCAGTCGCTGAAAAACAACGTAGAAAACTCAGTGGAAATGTGACATTTGTGGTTGTTTCTTGTGTTAATGTGAGGAAGGTGAAATCAGATCAGTGTGGAGCGATGAGGTTTAAATCGGCCAATATTTTTTGGATCACATGCTTCACGTCTCATCATTTATTAGCTTATTCTGTTTCCATTACACGTAATTGCTTTTATTGAAAAACCAGCTACACTAAGTGTTTACACTATTTTGCGATATTTTCAAAATGTCTCGCCGTTTCTGTTTCATATGAAAATGCACATAAAAGCTGGTGGATTGAAAGGCAGCTAGGGACACAAGGGGATTGAGGAAGCAGTACTTTGATCTAATCTTGTTTTCCACATAGTGAAACTGATCAATTGCAATGTAAAGTTTTTCCCTTTTTCCCCTACCAACCTGAGCTTCAGCAGGCCCTCTCAACCACTCCTGCAGAATGACCCACTTAATGCTGTTGTTTAATACAGTGATTATTATATAGATTAATAATCGATGCTCAAAGTAGTTGCTGAATAAACAATTTCTTAAGCATATATTTAAACTATTCGTTAATATTTCTCCAATTGAATAAAATGTTGCTTTTCTCTTTCTTATGTAGTTGTAAATAGATGTTTGTTAGACAAAACATCCAATTGGAAAATGTTACCTTGATCGTGATTAAAATGTGACAGGCATTTCGTTTTTGCAACTTTCTATTTTATAGACCAAAAAAAAAATCAAGTGATTATTTGGTAATGAGAACGATTGTTAATAGCAGGCCTAGTTACGGAGGATGCAATCTGCTCTGCTCTCCACCCAGCCCTCACCCATCTGGACACAAAAGACTCATGTGAGAATGCTGTTCATAGACTTTAGTTCAGCATTCAACACCATAATCCCACAAAAACTCATCTGCAAACTTGACCAGCTGGGGCTCAACACCTCGCTGTGTAACTGGCTGCTGGACTTCCTCAGTGAGAGGCCACAAGCAGTACGTGTCGTCAACAACACCTCGAGCAGCATCACACTGAGCACAGGGGCCCCTCAAGGCTGTGTGCTCAGTCCACTGCTCTTCACCTTGCTGACACACGACTGCACAACAACCTACAGCACCAATCACATGGTCAAATTTGCAGATGACACAACTCTGGTAGGTCCCACTATAGGAAGGAGATCAGCCTTCTGACCACGTGGTGCAGAGACAACAGCCTCCTTTTGAATAACACCAAGGAGATTGTTGTTGACTTCCGGAGAGGCCACACTCAACACCCACCACTGACCATCAATGGTGCTGATATAGAGAGAGTGAGCAGCACCAAATTCCTGGGAGTGGACATCAGTGAGGACCTCTCGTGGACAGCCAACACAACATCACTGGCAAAGAAAGCCCAGAGGCGCCTCTACTTTCTCCGCAAACTGAAGAAAGCAAGAACACCCCCACCCATCATGTGCACTTTTTACCGAGGCACCATTGAGAGCATCCTGACAAACTGTATCACTGTGTGGGGCGGGACATCTGTATCAGGGTCCAATAATATAAGTTATTGCCAGTTGAGACAGCATCTCTGATTGTGTTTGGAAACCCAGCTGTTGCTTCCCTTCTTCCCATCATCTTATTGTGGAACCAAGAAGTTATTCACCTTTATTTTTTGGCCTGCTGACCTTCTGCCGATCTTACCCTTTCTTTTTAGTTGTAACGCTTAACACCACTGGATGGTGGTTGTTGCATTTCCTACAGCATTTTGTTCTGGTCACCTTTCGTTCTTTGAGGTGGCTGGAAAACAATGAGGGGCAACCCGCTGCCATGGAGTGCGTCTTTGGTGTCTTTTCCCGCAGAACCATTGTTTGAATCTCTTTGCTATGATACTACCATCAGTCTGCGTTTACAGCCAGGAACAAGAATGTACGTTTTGTACATTGACTTTCATTATCACATCAACATCCTGCAGTACAGAAATAAAGATGAAAATGAACATTAAGGACCTCTCTTTTTTTGCTACCTTCTATCATCCACCGTCTTATCCAATCATCCACATGAGTCCCGCCCTCTCCATATCCCTCATCTATCTATCTATCCATCAGTCCATTCACTCATACTGCTGTCCACAAGAGAGAAATAAAACTTTATGGCCTCTGCTAATTCGTCCGATCCCGCCATCCAACTGTCCAGCCATTCTCTCTATCTTATCCCTGAGGATAAGTTGAAAGCAGAGAATATATTTCCTTCTATCATGGAGGATTTAGGAGACAATCTAAAGTTAATGAGGGGTTTTAAAAGTTCAGAGGGAAAAGAAGCAGGCGATAATAGAGGAGAGTTATTTAAGGGGAGTAAAGTGTGCAGCAGTGCTGTTGTGTGAGTGTTGGAGAACGGGCTTGATATTGTTATACGTTGAGTTTTCAAACTTAGAATTTAGAAGTTGGTCAGATGTCGCACACACGTATTCGGATTCTTAAAGTGATTCAGCTTGATCAGAAGTCTTCCTAGATACCCAATTACATATGGCCATAACCGATCTCATAGCTCAAGCATTCCTGTGTGGTTTCAGGAGATGTCTCTCTTCTTGTTCATGTTCATGCCGAAGAGTTTGTGAGCTTTCTCAGATCTGTTTCAGAGCATCATATGAGCGTATGATAAAGCTAAATACTCAGTGAAGAGGACCCTCTCCCTTTGTAAATACGAGGGGCTCATTCTAAGCTAACGAAAACACATTTCTTAGTTTCAGGTGTTTCATGTGATATACAAATCCTAACATACTACTTATATTCCATTTATGATATGAGATCCTCCTAAATCCTAAATGCTGGCTCTTCAAGACCGACCTATCATCCCCACAAATGCAAGTGTGGCTAAAAACTTACTTCTAGCCTTGTTTCAGTGTTATTTTAATACTATACATGTGTTCAGATTTTTTTCAAGAAAATTTGAAGTCTTGTTTGGGACTACAGAGCCTCCGTGTTGTTTTATGATCCTTGTAATTACAGGCAAAACACAACCAGTTCCACATAAAGGAATTGTTGGTGTGAAAGCTCAGATAAATCGATTAAAACTGCATTATTTGTGACCGTACTCATGACAAAAACAACAGTTCGAAAATATATACGGACTTGCGACTTTGTCACATGAAAAAAAACACACAACCCCTGTGGGTAAAATTCCTTTATATCGCTAAATTGGGCTGTGCCATACAGTCTCTTGGGCTGAATTCGTACAATTAGTACGATAACTCTTTCAATCCACACATGGGCAAGTTAGTATGCGATTAAACTAGACTTGAAAATATCCAAACCTACTCTTTAAGTCATCTAGTTGTATCTTGCACAAAGGGGATTATATGAAATAATATATATGAAATGTAAATATATTCAAAACAGAAATGCTGACGTATGTGAGATGTTTCTGGAAAAAACATTGTGTCTTCCAATGTCTAATTTGATGTCTCTATAATCTTACCATATTGATGTTTATTTGAGGTTAATGACGCACCGGAAATCTGGCTTGAATTTATTTTGGTGCTGGCTCTTGCTATTGCTGATTGCCTACAGAGAAAAGTCATTGGACACTACTACAGAGAGAGAAAGTGGGAGAGAGAAAGAAGAGGGAGAGATTTCCCATTTGGACGAGACAACAAAGTCATACAGAGGAATAATTTTGGTCGGGCCAGAGAAAAGAGAATGGAAATCAGTGCCAATGTGTACAGATGGTAATAAATGCCCTTTTTATGAGTCAGAGCCATTGATTTAGACTCTGGTCAGTTTTCAGTTGGCTTCCCATGCTTGTAGTGATGTTCAGTGCTTTTGGTTCGTGACTGCTGATTATTTTGATTTTTTTGACACATTCTCTGTGAAAGGCTTTGAATTCAACAGAAGCATGTCATGATGTTGTTGACAGGCCTCTGTAGATTAAAGGGATAACTGTCTTTTTTGAGTAATCCCCATCTGAAAATGATCTTTACTCTCCGAGATTTGACAGATTATAAATCACTGCTGTGACAACAATCTTACAAAGTGGACACAAAGTCATAAATGCAAAAATTTGCCAAACAGGGTTCATGCACGGGACATCAACGAGGAGTTAGGTGAGGTGGATTAATTAGTTTTCTTTCTATGATGTCTTGTTGATTTTATGTTGATTTTTGTAGAATGATAATGAGGAGGCAAGTGTGTTTTATATTAATTATGCATAACGATGACTGATTTAATGACTTTCAACAGGGATCTTAAAACACTGTGGATGGATTATGTATCTGAATTAAATGTCAAAAACAAGAAGGAGTTACATAATAGTCAATGCTTACCTGTTCATTAGTATGTGTATGAGCCCCAGGTATTAATTATTGGGTTCTGGAGGTGAGAGAGCAAACAGTTGGACTCAAATGGAAATCACAAACTACAGCATATTAATAGTTTTAAACCTGGGGCAATGGGAATGATCTTGGTATGGAAACCCTCCCCAAAACAGTGTTGAATCAGTACAAAATATGTATTAGTAATGTTCAGTAATGTTAGCCTTGGGGTGTGAGACACGACACAAAGGACTCAAAGATGCTCTCAGTAAAAAAATGCTCAAAACCTTTAAATTAAGCCTATAGGCTCAGTAATGTGCATCACTTAGCTATAACTATTAAGTCTTTGCTAATAGCAGTTAACTTTAGCCCCATATACTAGTGTCCATAGCAGACCAAGTAAAGTTGTAGCAGTTGGGTAGTGTTTTTATTTATTATTTATTCAACAGTCTTGGCGGGAAGCTGCAGCCAAGCTAGTATTGGCATAAATGTGTCGCAATGTAGATTAGTTTAGCAGATGTGAAAGAAGCTGTTGGAATCAGTAAAATAAGCCAAGAGGCTACAAAAGTCCATAATGGTAGTTTCTATGTACAGTTAGGGACGCACCCAACTGTAGTGAGGTCCATTATAATACTTGACGACATGTGTCTTGCAACATTATTCATTTGCCAAATGGAAATGAGTGAAAAGGCTTTACTGGCACTAAAAGTAGATGTGGGTAAGACCTATCATGCAGGCTGCCTATTGGCAAGTTCTGACAGGGATGAGATTTATTATGATGTTTTAGATGAAGTCTCCCATTAGTCCTTGTATGAAAAGACTGAACACCAGGTAAGAGGCGATAAGGCAATGTCAGTGTAAATTACTGGTCATAAGCATTAATCCCTGCTTTAGATCGCCCATTGAGGCGGCAGCTTTGAAACGAATGCCAGCAGCATTTTTCCCCATGTGCTGTACTTCTCACAGTGGGATAGAAAAATCTGTGAAACTGCATTGAGACCACTCTCCTTTGGATCCAATATTAATGGAATTGTTTGCTTTAAATTCAAGGAAATATTCCACTTCAGATCTATGACAATGATTAATATCCTGCCTGGAGTGCCCTTTGCAGCTCCTCACAGCAATAGGTGGAGTTTAGCAGAGCAATGCAGGCTGAGCTTTAGAAGAAGTGGAGTTGTTATTCCCTTTCCAAACGGATGTCGATTAAAATCTGTCTCACAACTGAGACTCCAAATTTAAGAACACAGAGCTCAGACCTCCTACTTTTTCTTATGTCCATATCTCTACAGTGGAAGTTTATGTTTGGACTGTACAGACTGGGACGTCTTCAGGACTGCTACCAACAGTCTGGACGAGTACACAGAGGCTGTGTAACTTCATATATCAGCTTCTGTGAGGACAGCTGTATTCCATCAAGCACCAGGGTGAGTTATAACAACGACAAACCCTGGTTTACAGCTAAACTCAGACAGCTAAGACTGCAAAAGGATCAGGCTTTTAGGAGTGGGGTCAAGGACTTGTACAAAGAGGCAAAGTACACGTTTAGCAAGGCGGTGAGAGACGCTAAACGACTGTACTCTGAGAAACTGCAACACCAGCTCTCAGCAAATGACTCTGCTTCTGTCTGGAGAGGCCTCAGACAGATCACCAATTACAAGCCAAAAGCCTCACACTCCATGAATGACCTCCGCCTGGCAGATGAGCTGAATGAGTTCTACTGCAGATTCAAAAGACAATGGGACAGCCCTGACTCCATCCCCCACAGCTCCATCAACCAGCCCCAGACCACCAGCTCCCCCTCCCCTAGCTCAGCAGGGGCTCATGACTCTGTACCACCCTTCTCAGCGCCCCCCTCCCCAGTGACGACTCTATTCTGGAGAGAGACGTCAACAGGCTTTTTAAAAAACAGAAGCCCCGCAAAGCAGCCGGCCTGTACTCTGTGTCCCCCTCCACCCTGAAGCATTGTGCTGATCAGCTGTCTCCGGTGTTCACAGACATCTTCAACACCTCCCTGGAGACTTGCCATGTACCAGCCTGCTTCAAGGCCGGCCTCCACCATCATCCCCGTCCCCAAAAAACCTAGGATCACAGGACTCAACGACTACAGGCCCGTCGCCCTGACCTCTGTGGTCATGAAGTCTTTTGAACGCCTGGTCCTGTCCCACCTAAAAGCCCTCACTGACCCACTCCTGGACCCCCTGCAGTTCGCCTACAGAGCCAACAGGTCTGTAGACGACGCAGTCAACTTGGCCCTACACTTCATCCTCCAGCATCTGGACTCCCCAGGAACCTACGCCAGGATCCTGTTTGTGGACTTCAGCTCTGCTTTCAACACTATCATCCCGTCTCTGCTGCATAACAAGCTCTCCCAGCTGCACGTGCCCGACTCCACCTGCAAGTGGATCACAGACTTCCTGTCTGACAGGAAGCAGCACGTCAAGCTGGGAAAGCACGTCTCAGCATCCCGGACCATCAGCACCGGTTCCCCCCAAGGCTGCGTTCTTTCCCCTCTGCTCTTCTCCCTGTACACCAACAGCTGCACCTCTAGTCACCAGTCTGTCAAGCTCCTGAAGTTTGCGGATGACACCACCCTCATTGGACTCATCTCTGGTGGGGATGAGTCCACCTACAGGTGGAAGACTGACCATCTGGTGACCTGGTGCGGCCTGAACAATTTAGAGCTCAACGCTCTAAAGACAGTGGAGATGGTTGTGGATTTCAGGAAGAACGCAGCCCCACCAGCCCCTATCACCCTGTGTGACTCCCCCGTTGATGCTGTGGAGTCCTTCCGCTTCCTGGGCTTCATCATAACCCAGGACCTCAAGTGGGAGCTGAACATCAGCTCCATCTCCAAGAAGGCTCAGCAGAGGATGTACTTCCTGAGGCAGCTGAAGAAATTCAACCTGCCAAAGACAATGATGGTGCACTTCTACACAGCCATCATTGAGTCCATCCTCTGCTCCTCCATCACGGTCTGGTATGCTGCAGCCACAGCCAAGGACAAGGGCAGACTGCAGCGCATCATTCGCTCTGCTGAGAGGGTGATTGGCTGCAATCTGCCGTCCCTCCAGGACTTGTTCGCTTCAAGGACCCTGAAACGAGCAAGAAAGATTGTAGCCGACCCCTCTCACCCTGGACATGATCTGTTCATGCCCCTTCCATCTGGCAGGAGGCTGAGGTCCATCAGGACCAAGACCTCACGCCACACGAACAGTTTCTTCCCATCCGCAGTCGGACTCATTAACAGAGCCCGGGTCCCCCACTGACTCTGTCATCCCCAGGACAATTTCCTTCTGGTCACTCCCCTGCACATCCCTGTTTCTTTATTTAATCACACTCGACACTTTTAGCATTTCACTTACATTTCACTTGTTTTACAGTCCTGTTATCTGTTTTTGTTGTGCACTTTATTTTATATTTAATTGTAAATTTTAATATGTCTATTTCTTGCACTGTGTTGATTGTTTAATGTTATTGTTTATTGTTAAATGTTACGCACCACCCGCCATGACAAATTCCTTGCAGGTGCAAACTTGCTTGGCAATAAACAATTCTGATTCTGATTAAAGGAGGTTTAAATGCAACTTCAGCAGTTACCTAAAACTTTTTCAAAGAAAAAAAACTTCCATTTAATCAATTTTTTAAAGCACGTATCCTGTTCAGGGATGCAGGCATATGGAACCATATGGACTGGTCACCAGTATACCACAGGGCTGAGAAAGATGTAGCATAATGAAAGATAGTGAATGACTGCCGCCTATGCTAAGGCAACCTGTTCTCACTCCCGACATGCAACTTGTTACACAACTTCCTTGCTTTGCTAACAGCAGTTACGTAACAAACATTATTTTACTCAGAAAACATAAAACCAAACCAAGGTTAACCAAATACTTGTGTTACCTTCACCTAACCAAGTAGTTTTGTTGCATAAGTAAATCTGCACGTCCAAAACTGATGCTAAAGGGTGACCTAGAACACCAGGGCAAATGACCAGGCGTTGGTATTTGACGAGTTGGGACTGGGTGTTGCAACGCCAAGGCCACAACTGACTTAATACACTTTCTATGTTGGCAAAATAAAGAATACATTTCCCAGAAACACTGTTGCTTTGGTAAAGTAAAAACATTTTCATAAAGCAATCCAACAGATTTCTCATCAGATAGCACACAATGTTAAATGCTCTATAGAAGCAGTCATACCTAGTGCGATATGATTTGTTGATGAAGTTATAAAGACAGCATGGTTACTATGGTAACATATGGGATATTCGTTTTCAAGGGGGTTATGAGTGGGTATGGCACCCCAAATCTGTACTGTTAAAGGTCCCATGCTCTAGACTTGCTGCTACGCTGGCCGACATGCTCAGACAGAAAAGGACGCCACGCAGATAAAAAGGATGAGTCTGTTAGGTTTAAATTGAGAGAAAAAGATAAGATGAATGTGCCAGCAGCTACAGATGGAAATCAGCATCTTTGGTCTGAGCCCAGGCTGAAAATCATCCAGCTCCTCACAGACAAACCGTTTGCCAGGCTTTTTAGCCGTTAGTGCACTTCATTCTCCCACCCATTTAAAAGAACATTTCAAAACTTGGCTGGACTTTTTTTTGACTAACTCCTCTCCAGTACTGGTACTCGGGATGTGTAGCCGCAGAATCGGGATTACGGCAGCAAACTAGGCAAACCCACCTGAATGTATGTCATTAAACATTCCAAAAAAGGCCTCACGTGATGACTTAACTGTGTATTCTGTAATCAAGAGGGCAATTAATTCTTGACTTCCACTTCTCAGTTCATCCGCATTTACAGGATGAAAGTTATTCTGCCTGTTCTTCCATACATAGACTGTTTAAAGCCTGTCTTCATTATAGTTGCAACGTGTTTTATGGGTAAAGGTTTGACAGAACGGTGACCGGAGCTGTTAAAAAATGACCTCTGTCGGGTAGTGCGGCCAAGTGGTCTAAGTCTCTTAGGAGGCGTGGGTTCAAATCCCACCCCTACTCGTCAAATGTTTGTCCTTGAGCAGTCACGTGAACATGTTTCTGCCAATCAAGGCTGTTTATTTTTGCTGCCATGCTGTACAAGTCATCATTCCCTTACCTAGAGTAATGCACTAGGTCATTTTATGACTTTTGAACTGTAAATTCTACATCCAAAGATACACAAAGAGATTTGTCAATGACATTATGCCAATGAAGCTGATTCATGTAATAGTCTTTAGTCACTCACTTTAAAACTAGGGTTGGTTATCTACATCAAAAGCCTGTTTTGTTTGATATGTTGAAATTATCTTTACATCTTGACAGCAATTAATATAACAAATGCTGTGGAAAAAAAAAACACCGTCTTCAACAGAGTACTACCAATAGCCATGTTGCTGATGCAGATTGTTTTGGGGAAGTGGCTTTGGAGGGAGACCTGAAGAGACGGGCTGTCAGTGCTGCCAATTTGGCAATTTTCATGCTAGATTTAACGACTTTCGGAGCTACTGCTGCTAGCTACTTGCATTGGAAAAACACTGGGCTGGGTTTGTCTGTTGAATTTCAATAACATGGATGTAAAGAGATGACACTTACATTTATTTTTTGCGTTGGACTGGTCCTTTAAGTGCATCTGATATGAAATATAAAACATTCTGTAGAGCTCTTGGTGTTAAGGGCAGAGTGGGTTGAGACGAGCTGGTTTGTAACATCTGTGACCCTCTATTGTGCTGTGTCTCTTTAATCAGTCCATCAGGGAATTTCATTTAAGGGGGTCGTGCTGGGGAAACAGCACTTGGCCCTGTGGCCGATCAGTCTGAGAGCAGCAAAGAAGAAAAGGTCTGATCTAAAGATTGCTCTGGAATTGGAGGCTAATAGTCGTATTCTACCTTTTTTTTGTGTCTACCATGTGACACAAACTTTAAACTATACTTTTTGTCAGTGCAGCCATTCTGTGGGAAGCCTCAGAGTTTTATTACTTGGACTAAATTCACCTATGGGTTTCTTCCGTCTTAGCTGTTAACTGCTGCACTGAAGTTTGTCACGGGGATTTTTCATATCGCCTACATCGCTGAACTAATATCACTGAATCAAATGAACACCACCACTTCTGCACCAGCCTGGTCTCACTCCGAGGCGACAAATCCCGACGCACAAAGCACCCTTTAGGTGTTTGTATGGGCTTTCAACTAACTCCAATGGAATAACATCTGCGTCATTACTAGACACTCAGAGCAATAGACGTAGTATTGAGAGGTAGACAGCCTGTAAAGGGTGGGAGAGGGGTGTGGTGGATGAGAAACAAACACAGGAAATTTAGTCAGGACTTGTGTTCATGTCCCGTGTGAAACCAAAAGCTGATTTGTGATCTGTCGGTCCCTATTCTTTTCCCAACTTTCTTCATGCAGATGTGGCACCTTGGACATTTTAATGGCTACAATTATTTGCACAATTGTTATTGTATTAGTTTGTGTCATTACCTTGCCCCCCTCACTATTATTTTCTGGTTATTATAATTTAAAACGCTTTGTGTGACTTTTAAACTCACCTGTTTTCACCTAAAGTAGCTGCAGGGCGATACTCATTTTCGCCAATAGGTGACAGTAGCGGGTTTTGGTATGACTGGCGCTGTAATTCTTGTCTAAGAAAAGCGAGCTAGACAAGAAAGGACAGTCGAGATTGCAGAAGCAGCACAATAAATTAATCTGGAAAACTGAATGGACATTGTCATCATTCAGTGTGTAACACAGACATGTCTGAGTCACTTGAAAACAGTCAACAAGGATAGCAAGGCATATGTGAGAGATTAGCGTAGAAGCTGTATAGTCATACAACGATCAGATAAACAAAAATATTTGTGGCATAAATAAAAAAATCTATAGACTCCCCATAACTGTTAAAAGGCAACCTAGAATAAAATGTTGCCACGTTTCTACATCGATACTTTGAATCTCGAAATTTTTCTTGAATCTTGGTGCTTTTCCCGTTTTAAAACTGTGTTCTTCAATTACCTTTCGGCATGCTCCCCGGGATTTTTGATAATCACTGCTGAGAGACTCAAAGCTGGAAGAGTCGAGGAGAAATTGTAACATCCCGTTAGTTTCATCGTGTCTCTGTGTGTGTTCCCCTGATTGCACTCATCCTATTCACCTGCCCGGTCCACCCAGCTGCCTCCAATCCTCTCATTATCCTATATATATATACATATATATACACATATATATATACACATATATATACATACACATATATATATACACATATACATATATATACATATATATACATATATATACTCCCCTGCTTTCCCCGCTCCGGTTGTCAGATCGTCATTGTTCTTCCCCTTGTCCTCCTTGTGTCTCCCGTGCTGTTCCCTCGTGTGGATTTAATGATTTTTGACTTTGCCTTTTTGTTCGTTCGGAGTCGCTTTAAGTTTTTGTTTATTTCTCTTTTGATGACCAGTAAAGAATCTTATTTCTAAACTTCACCTCGTCTCCAGTGTCGGTCTCTGCTTATGAGTCTTAGCCCAGCCCTGAACCGTGACAGAAATAGGAGAATATATAGTTCCATGTATAAAAAAAAACATGTTTTTGTAAAGAAATAAATTTAAGCCAAAAGGTGAGCCAATGTAGAATAATCTATCACACAAATTAGGCTGGGTGCAGTTTGATTTTAATAAACAAACTTCACATTGCATGAAATTACTTTACATTAGGGCCTAGCTCCAAAACAAACAAAAACATTTCAATTTACTATTAATGAAAACTCCACATACAAGCACGATTTAGAAACCTTTTTTATCCAATTTCTGCTCTTCAAACATCTTAGTTTGCACATATTTAGATCAGCATCTGGCCAGCCAGCCAGCGTTTCTCAGATTGGAGTGAGACGAGGAGAAAATAATAAAACATCTTTGATGTGTCGAGTCTTGGCCAATCAGCGTTAAGATGTCTACACTGTTTTTCGATTGGCTGAGTAGCGTCTCGTGAGATGATTTACAATGCATGTGATTGGTCAGTGTGTTTCCTGGACTGCTGAACGAGTGCCGTAAAGGCTGGAAAAGCTGTGCAGGTTAAAATAGAAGTGCTACGCCAAAATGTATAATTCTCAATTATACGTCCGGGTCCGGATAGGACAACGTCTGGGTCTGGATCTGGACCGCGGTTCGCCTATTAGTGACCCCTGCCCTAGGAGGAGTTTGTTAAAGTACAGCGCCTGGAAATGGCAAAAAAAACACAAGAAATTCATACAAAATTCAAAATTGCTGACTTCCGGTTGGGTTTAGAGCATGTAACCCTAGGACTTTTTTTTTAAGTCTAGATGGGATTTAAGTGCCTACCAAATTTGAAAATCTTACCAGTATCCCAAGCACCTCCTTTTTGCGACGAAACACATACGATAATAATAAACATTATTAGAAGAACAATAGGTCCTCCGCTCCGACTAAGTCAGTGCTCGGGCCCTAATAAAACACCAAATATACATTTTTACATATTCATTATATACAATATGGTTAAAGTCATTCATGAACCAACTTCCTTTTTTTGGCCTGAACAAGTCCTTCAAGGACTCGTTTGCGCTGCTTAGCCATGTGCATTTTTCTTGCACGCTTTTCTGCCTCTACTTCCTGCTTCCTTTTCTCTGCAGCAGTAGATGTTGCGGGCTGACATTCAAGCTCCATCCTCCTCTCTCTGGCTATGCGCAACTTACTCTGTCTCTGGGCCTTGTCCCTTGTTCCTGCTGTACCGGTGTTGCTACAGAGCTTCCTGCCGACTGCCCCGTACTTAACATCTTCCCTGCTGAACATCTCTACAGCACTCTGCTGTCTGGACTGCAAAGTGTACTTTACCATCTGGATGGCAGAGAACGTAGAAATATTCATGCATGTAGATCTTGGGTCAATGATGTCCCCCATCAGGTTGAACGAGGCCTCCACCAAGGGACCGTCAAAGATAGAAAAGGCTGATTTCACAGCTTGGCACAGGCCTGGATATTTCCCAGAAGAAAACACAGGACCACCATTTCACCACATCTTCTCCCTCTTTAAAAGTGGGCGGGGTTTGGTCCACGTTGTACTGCAGGATCTCCTGGTGCGTGTCGGCCTCAGGCGGCAGCAGGTGTGA
Organism: Leptoclinus maculatus; assembly: GCA_032191485.1. Classification (NCBI taxonomy): domain Eukaryota; kingdom Metazoa; phylum Chordata; class Actinopteri; order Perciformes; family Stichaeidae; genus Leptoclinus; species Leptoclinus maculatus. Next base: position 21,954,105 of record JAVDOI010000011.1, on the reverse strand, counting down.
CATCATGTGAGTCAGCTTCTTAAGTTCCATCCCAGTCTTGGAGTGCCCTCTCACAACGGGATCCAAGGCAGACAAACACTGCAGGGTCTTGCTCTGCAAAGGCAGCTTTTTCTGCAGGTATTTGACACACGTACTGTATGCCGTGGAGACCTTTTGGAGGAATGGCTTTAGCAGCTGAAACAGAGATCAACAACAGTTAGCACACATACACTACTGTACATGTAATTATACAAGCCTGGCCGATGTTCCAAACAACCATTCTAATCACAGTATTTTAAAGTACTCACAGGGTGTTGTGGATATGCCACTCTGAATCGATCAGCCTCCCGTCCCAGATACATCTCTCTCACAGGTAGCAGCTTGTCATCAAAGTCCAGAGTGGCCAGAGCTTTGGGCATCAGGTTTAGGTGTTCAGATTTAACAAAACATGCAAGAAAGTTGGTGAAGACTTGCAGTTGTTTGTCATGCAATTCATGGACCAGCGTCTGACTGCCCTGTGAAGAAAATAACATGAAGTTGTGGTTCATTAACATAAATGCACATGAGGAATGTGTACAGATGTTAACTCAGGGTGTCGGCAGGTACCACAGTTACATTTAATAGTTAAGATCCGTGTAAAACTATGGGGGAATCAAAGATTTTTGGACAACATTTAGCTACCAAGATAAGTTATTAGGTGTAATAAATCAAACCAATGAGGTTTCTATCTCTTTCTACAGGACTTCAGAAAAGTAAGTATGAGGATTAACTTGGAATCATCTCAATTTGAAAAAGCATAAAAGGACAGATGTAACGACCTACAGACACCCTGCTCTAAGTGGTCTCATTAATTATTAGATGTAGGATTACTGTAATTAAAAACTGTTCATAATCTGCTCACTATTGGTATGGATTCATTTTATTTTCTGGAGCCAGCCAGCACAGACCTTTATAACGGTTTTATCATCATGATCCAATTCTCATAATTTGTGATCTTTGGAAAACATTCCTTACCTGAAACACCATGACATACTCTTTCAGGATCGGCAATACTCCTGTGTAAACACTGAGGTGCAGCTCAGTTGTGGGGGCTTCATGCCACACCTTCTGAACCACCCTCTTCCGCTCTTTTCCCAGCTGTGTCATTCCTGGAAGAATCAAGGGCTCAATTAAAAACTAAATATAAATGCTAAAAACTCATTTGGTTAGCATTGTGCATGTAGGCAATCACAGAACCAAGGAGAAACAACTGTGATGAGTTACCTTTTTTGCTGAGGTCCCCATGAAAGGACCTAATCTCTGCCTGTGCCCCTTCACTGATGCTACAGGGCCTTGTCCTCCTTGTCCATGAAGCCATAGTAAAGGACTTTGTAGGCAGGGAGTAGCCTCTGAGTGCTAATAGCAACATCATACGCGGATAGCCAGCGGTGCTGAACAAACCTTTTTGGGGCTGAACCAGGAATGCTCAAGAAGTTGCATATTTCTCTGAGGTACGTCAACTGAGAAAGGAACACATTTGTTAAGATCACTTAGGTCATAGTCATACAAAAATAGCATATGATAGTTAATGGCCAGCTATGTACTTAAGACACACCTTAACTGAGTTTACACTCCATTTTATTTGCTAATAAAAATGCTCTATAATTGATACATTTTTTTTTAGTGCTCTTAATTTAAATTCAATATTAACTAACTTGGTCTGAGGCCCATTGATGATCTGTATGCAGGTCACAAAACAACTTTTCAAGATGGCTGCTAAAAGGAGCTGCAAATACCTTTGCAGCGTTGTGGATGTGGTGGCAACTGTCACCATCAACATCAAGTAGGGTTTGGCAGTGGTTCTGCCGTATTCTTGTTTCCAACCCTGTCTTGCTGCCTCGCATGACACCGCAGGAGTCCATCAGCATGCTGACAAGGTTGGACCATGGGATGTTGTTATCTTCAAAGAACTTAACCAGCAACTTTTCTAACTTGAGAGCGCTAGCTTTCAAGACTTCTAAAGAGCCGAGGTGTTCCACATCAACCGTTTCCCTGTCTGGGTTGAAGTAGCTGACCAGGATGGAAAGCACTTTTTTGTTACCATTCGTAGTGCACTCATCGAGGTTGATGGAAAATGGGTACTTCTGTATGTTGCTGAAGATCCTCTGTGAAAATGTATACCCCAATCCATATGTTACACACTGAATGATAACAATGTCCATTCAGTTTTTCCAGATGAATTTATTCTATGAATACAACCAGACAGTATTGGATGAATCTCTGCTTCTGCGATCTCAACTGTCTGTTGCTGGTCTAGCTCGCTTGGCTTAGACAAGAATTACAGCGCTAGTCATACCAAAACCCACTACTGCCACCTATTGGCGAAAAATGAGTATTGCCCTGCAGCTATTTTAGGTGAAAGTAGGTGAGTTTATAAGTCACACAAAGCGTTTTAAATTATAATAACCAGAAAATAATAGTAAGGGGGGCAAGGTAATGACACAAACTAATACAATAACAATTCAGCAAATAATTGTAGCCATTAAAATGTCCAGGGTGCCACACATGCACCATTTTGTAAGCTGATGATGTGCGTGACAGCTTTAATCCACTCAGCGCTACTTTGTCTGAAGCTAGAGCCTGGGCCAGCTTCACAGGTGCGAAGGTAAATGGCAGCGAATGTTCAGCAAGAGTAGCGAGAACCATCGCCTAGACAAAAATAAAAGTGATTATTAGTGATTATTAATTCATTGTAACAACCAGACAAACTGTGAGTCAGTCACAGGAATAAACAAATCATTTTGAAGATTTATAACATTCATTGTTTTAATTTACCAACAAGATTTTGAATGAAACACAAACACTGTATATAAATAAAACAGTGCAATATAAAAAAATAGATCAATAACTCATATAATAAATATAGTGCAAGTTATTAGCGAAGTTTAATAGGACACCTACAGGAGGAAGCTGGAGGCCAAACTCCAGCAGAACAACGTGAGGGAGATGTGGACCGGGATGAAGCAGATTACTGGCTTCAAGGTTGGAGGGAGACAACCAGGGGGCTCCCTGGAGAGGGCAAACGAGCTAAACTCTTTCTTCAACAGGTTTAGCTCAGAGCCCTCATCAGTCTCCTCCACACACCACACCTCCCCCCCTCCCCCCTCTGTCCCCCCTGGTGAGCTGCATGGACTCAGAGCCCTCCACTTCAAAGGGCTCTTCCACCACTGACACCATGACCACCCCCTCCCCCCTTTCTGTGACGACTGGCCAGGTTAGGAGACAGCTGGAGAGACTCCACCAAGGCAAGGTTGCAGGACCTGATGGCATCAGCCCCAGGGTCCTGAAGACCTACGCCGTCCAGCTTTCTGATGTCCTTCGACACCTATACAACCTGAGCCTGAAGCAGGAGGAAGTCCCGGTGCTGTGGAAGACGTCGTGCTTGGTCCCTGTACCAAAGAAGACGACCCCACAACAACAGAAATCGCTTCATCAAACGATAGTTGTAAAATTTCCCTTACCTTTGCTGTTTTTTATCGGTGTTTATTTTCCCGGTAATTCCAGACAGAAATACGTTAGATCTACATCCTGTGTTACACTAAAATCATTCCAGGCATTTCTAGGTGGCTGTGAGTCCAAGCAGGAAGTCTGACAATCGCCTTGCATCACATCCAGCATGTCTCACAGGACGGCGCCCTGCTGATTCTGATTGGCTAACAGTGCTGTCAATCTCATTTTTGTCGCTATAGCTAACTTCTATTGGCTCTAACGCTTCAAAGGTGTCAATCACTGAAATCGATCAATGGGTTGCTGAGATAGAGCCCTGCGTACTCACAGGGGGCTGACATTGAGAAAAACTCCAGTACACAGAGAGACACAGAGAAGACTCGGAGAGGATTCTGGCTTTCAAAATACAGCCCAAACTGCTGTATTTGGATGTATTGAACACCATTAGTGATATACAAAGTTTGGTCCATGAGAAAATTCAAATGGCACAGGTGGTGCCAAAATGACCATTTTGGAGACCTAGCCTGAACTCTCTGTACTAAAACCTCTTTAATTTTGTTTCTGCTTAAACCCTTGCCAAATTCCAATGTCCCCCCTAAACCCTAAACCCTAAGCCCTGAACCCTCAAGGACTTAATTGACGTCACCTGGTAAGTGGTTGAGTGTGAGAGACTGCTAGGGCTTGAAATGGTGTAAATAGGAATGGGACAGCACTTTGCTGCAACATATCACGTTACCATGAAAACGATAAAAAATATGATGTATAATTGTAGGTATTTATTTTATACTTTGTACTCCCTGATTTGAACGTCTTCCAGGCTCTTTCCTCACAAGATGAGAGGTAACTTTATATAATCTTATTTACTCATTTTTGTCAAAACAGCTTCAATGAAAAAATCAAATATTTGATGAATAAATAAATATTCTCTGATTTCATGTTTACTTTGTTCCATCTTTAACCCTTAATGTTTGAGTATTTATTATGACAGGCTGAACACACGTGATCCGTCCTCTTTGTTTACCTTTTTTTTTACGTCTACATGCGTCCACTGGTTACCCCGTGTGTAACGTCACATTGCAATGATTTGTGGGTAATTCCCTTAGGCTAAGTCAGCAAACCATGCTGACTTACGGAAAGGGTTCATAAAGGGCTCAAAATGTCTGTGAGAGAGCCCTCAAACACTTGACGATTTGACAGTGGGACATCCCTAAACCCTCACGGACTTCGAGGGAGCGCGCCTCAAAGTCCGTGAGTCCATAAGGGGGGACATTGGGATTTGGCCCCTGTGTCTCTTGTCTCATTGTCTGTGGTGTATCCTGGTCCGTGGTGTTACCTGTTGTGATTCCTGCTCTGCTCTGCATTTTCTTTGGACAATGATTGCTGGTATGTCCCTGATTTGATCCCTGCGCTTCTCTGCCATGTTTCCTGATTCGTAGTTTTGATTTCTTCTTTTTTATACATTTGACTCCCCTGCTCTACCAGGGTCGGAAACTAACGCTAGTCCGCTAGCCCGAGGCGAGTGGATTTTTGGAGGGACTACCTAAATTATCATTCTCACTAGTCCTCATGGCGAGTGAAATTTTAGAGGCTTTATTCCTTATTTATGTCCGGAAAAAGACTTTCCCGATAAGTAAATGTAACTGTGACGAAGAACGACCTCTATTGACGGGTTTCGGAGAAACAGCCAAGCAGGAAGAGGACGGCAGTCAGCTGCTCGCGGACTAATATCACCGGTATTAAGTTGGTGAAAAGGCTCTGACGAGAGTAGTGGCGCGAAATGACGTCAGTGTCCGTAAATAGATTAGAGTTTATGTGGATGTTCGGAGTTCACCTTTCAAGACTGTGTGCGTGTAAACAACCAGTAAGTAAACGTAAAGTTTGGTGTTAGTCTAATTTCATCATAAGGGTTATATTGTGTCATTTGCACGGCAATCTAGTCTGATCGGCTCGTTCGTTGTTTGCTAAGTGCCGACTGTAGGAGTCCCGGACATGTTTACCGCTGCCTGTATTCTGTCCCTGTATGTCCTAATTTGGAACCAATGCTGTATAGAGGTTTTTACTAATTATTATTTCATGGATATCTGTTTCAGAACCACACACTTGCTTGTTTGACTGCTGTCAATAAACCTCTCAAAAGGAACATCTTGTCTGGAGTGCATTCTGATAGATGCCCCCTGGTGGCCACAACCTGTAATGAACCAGTACAATGATACATTCCTTCCCAGTCACTTTAACAGTAACATTCCACTATTCCCCAAATTGTTGAGGATATTAGACTATTTTGTTTCGATTATATTTTTTTGTTTACGCAATGTGAAAGGCACTATATTCATCGATCAGGTCGGGCCTCTCTTTCAGTTTCACCAGCGGCCCGCCAAGATTCGTCCGCGGAAGAAATATAGATGGTGAAGCTCTTATCACTGCAGCACATGAACACCCAATATCTTTGTGTGATCTAACAAAAATACTTCATCTAAAATTAGAACAAATGCCTGCTTTATTCATAGACTGCGTATTGTTTTTGGCAGCGAGCGTTCACTGCTTAAACTGCCGTGGTGACATGCTGTTACTCCCCACGGTGGAATATAGCTACATTTTTTGCCGGTACGTTCCATAGCGGAATTCCTCAACTTGGCAATTTGAACTGCTGTACAACATTTAATCGTGATCTTAACCTTCATCTTCACTACGAGCCTAAATAATGCAAGAATTGTCAATCCCCAAACCATTATAAGCATATTTTACGATTTTAAGATGCCGTATTCCGATAATTTGGTTTCAGTTTCGAGGCGGACAGGTTTCGCAACGGGGTGCGACATTGCTAAAACACAGGCACATCGGACAAAACGCGTCGTTGTGTTGTTAAGGTACCACCCCTGTATTTCGAGCTCCCATTGGAATACATGTTAAATGACCAACTTTGACCCCCTGTCCATCTCAACAGGAGTAACAGTTTTTGGTCTTAATTTCACGACATCATGATGTAACATGCATCAATCTTTGTACAGCCATAATGTTACAAACAATAAAACTCTTGATTAGTACCTTGCATCTCTGCGGTTTCACTGTTAGATCATTGCCTTGGGAGAGTCTTCCTACATGATTTAGGTGATCTGGTGATTTAATAATAGTTCAATAATCTTCACATCATCGCAGCAACACTTTGCCTTATAAGTCACAACTATAGACTGTATATAACAAGTAGTGTCACGATTAGGCTTTGCCTCCTGTGTCTTTTTGTAGCTCCTCACTCTACCTGTCTGCACTCCCTTCACCTGTCTCTGGTTACTAATCAAGCACTCCCTCATTCAGCGCACCTGGCTTCCACTCTCACCTCATCAAGCTCACTACTCTCACCTGCTCACCTGTTTCAGTCACTATTTAAACCCCTGCCTCACACACACTCACGGCCAGATCATTGCTTCTTGTTACCCCATGTGCTTCATGCCTTCCTGCCCGGTTTTCCCGTCCTGTTCCCGGTTTTCCCGTCTGCCTGCCTGTTCCTGCTGGATTATCCCCTTCGTCTCCTGTCTTGTCCGTGGATCCCCTGTTATGTCCTGTGAGTTTCCTGTGTTGTGTGTTAAATAAATATTCGTTTGCACGCTACTCTGCCTGGTCTGCACTTGAGTCCTCCACCATGCCCCGTGACAGAATGATCTGGCCGCAATTGGACTCAGCAGGCCACAGTGTGGAGTGCCGTCTCCCGGAGTGGTATACTCAGGTTATGGGAACCCGCCTGGCCATTGGAGGGCCTCGGAGTGTCCAAGAGGCAAACCGTGACTTTGTGGACTCAGTGGACCAATGTTTTGAGCGTTTTTCCCCTGAGTGGCACGAACAGTTTGCGGGAACCCGCCTGGCCTTGGGAGGTCCTCGGAGTATCCAGAAGGCGACCCGTGTCATGATGGACATCCCATTCCACCCTCGTAGGAGGCAGAGACAGAGGAAGGGTCAGACTCCCGTTCCCGCTGGGCCGCAGCGATCCCCCGTTCCCGCTGGGCCGCAGCGATCCCCCGTTCCCGCTGGGCCGCAGCGATCCCCCGTTCCCGCTGGGCCGCAGCGATCCCCCGTTCCCGCTGGGCCGCAGCGATCCCCCGTTCCCGCTGGGCCGCAGCGATCCCCCGTTCCCGCTGGGCCGCAGCGATCCCCCGTTCCCGCTGGGCCGCAGCGATCCCCCGTTCCCGCTGGGCCGCAGCATTCCCCTGTTTCCGTCTCCACTGGGCCGCAGCTAACTCCAGCTCCCCGTGTCCTGTCGGCGGTCCGACCGACTCCAGCTCCCCGTGTCCTGTCGGCGGTCCGACCGACTCCAGCTCCCCGTGTCCTGTCGGCGGTCCGACCGACTCCAGCTCCCCGTGTCCTGTCGGCGGTCCGACCGACTCCAGCTGCCGCCTCAGCTGTCCCCGGACCCGGCCGTCACCTCCGCTTCAGCGCCACAGCTGTCCCCGGACCAGGCCGCCGCCGCTGCTCTGAGGCAGCGGCGGCGGCGACCTCCAGTTCCAGTCGCAGCAGTCTCCGAGCAGCAGCGACCTCCAGTTCCAGTCGCCGCAGTCTCCGAGCAGCAGCGACCTCCAGTTCCAGTCGCCGCAGTCTCCGAGCCGCAGCGACCTCCAGTTCTAGTCGCCGCCGTCTCCGAGCAGCAGCGACCTCCAGTTCCAGTCGCCGCCGTCTCTGAAAAAGCAATTGATTTAATTTTTCTAGTACCAAAAAGATTATAGTTTATACAATATAAGATCGATACTTGGCTTCCGTGTATCGATACAATATTGCCACGCAAAATATCGCGATACTATGCTGTATCGATTTTTTCCCCCACCCCTACACTTAAGTAGAAATTAAGTTTTTGCAACAACATACCAGTTGTCCCAGGACCTTCTAACAGGCGGTTCCCCTTGCCGTCACAGAGGATCAGATGTAGTGCGGCATTGTTTTCAATAATGATTGCATGTTATGTTTTTCTGGGAATTGTAGTTCAATTTTAAACATTTACCAGCTGCTGCCATGTGGAACCACTAATGTGCTTAGTTGCCAGGTGTAGTTTTCAATTTGATTGGCAAAATTCTTATTTCATATTCATAAAAAAACTATGTATCATCATAATAAGTTGTTTTTTTCTGTGCAGAGCATTTGTGTGTGTGTGCCTGGGGCCTCTGCAATCGGCATCCCAGCCCCCATGTTGTCATTCTGTCTCGCTGATTGAGCCTGTTGTTCATGAGAAGCTGTTAATTACCTCCTTACAGCAGCTCTGTTCACCATGCATCCTACCCACCAAGACCATAGAACACAACACGACGCCTCTGGTTAACAAAGTAGACACAGAGGCAAAAAGAGGCAGCTGAAACAACGGAGCAGTGTTGGGGAACAATTCAGAGGGAAAAAAGATGGGAAAAGGGAGCTATGAGATTAAATAACTGGACACTGCGAGCTCGCAAATGAAAGTGAAGTAAGAGTAAGACTAGGGAAAGAAAGAAGAAGAGAGTACATCGAGAGAGATTTAAAAAAAAAAAGAAAAAAGGACTCATACTTGTTAAATGGTGATTCTCATTCTCTATGCTTCTTGCCAGTCTGCTCTCTCCCTTTGCCAAAAAAAGCAAAACACATTGAAATGAAATGGCCTGCACATTATTACCATTGATCAGCTATCCAACAAAGGTAGCATACATGTAGACATCAGGAGCTAAACGATGCAGCCGCTAACATTAGCTTGCAGGCTAATTGTCATAGCCAGGCAACACTGTTACCCTACGCTAATTAGCTTGTTGACATGCACCAATAATATTTAGTCAATATTTAATAAATAAACAGTCAATAAACCGGTAGTTGTCAATTCTAGGGACAGTAAGGTTGCTAGTGGGGTGTGAGCCCGACAGCCAAGCAAAAGCAGCGTTGCCGTATGAGGAGTGTTTTAAACGATGTGTGTGAGTGAGTCGTTAAAATTCCTGCTCTGCTCCAGCAAGCAGGAGCTGTGCTGAGCATGGACTTAAAAACTCACACACTTGAAAGTCCCCTTTTGGCTTAAAGAAAAAATAAAACAATCACCATAGGGTTTGAGGCATGATTTAAAGCATGAACAACAGGGGACTTCCAAAGTGTCCCCTGTTGGCTAAGGAGTCCCCTGTAAGTGCATGCGTGACAACAATGAAGTCCCCGGTTGGATAGGAAGTTAAGTATTTGCTCACACACACAGGCAGAAGCAACGGTTTGGGGTGTTCAGGGGTTAAATTATTTACATTTCACAATTAATACAGAATTTTTTTCCCGTGTCAAAAACCTTCCCCACTAGAGCCCCGGTGGTGAGATGCTGATTCGAAGCCAAAACAAAATATTAAAAACGGATGACAAAGAGATGCTCATACAAATGGGAGACGGAGAGGGGAGCAGAAAAGAGAGAGGTGGAGAGGAAACTGAACTGCAGGAAGCTGCTTTAACAAATGGGGCCGTGCAGCAGCCTACCAGCACTGTGCTGTGATACGGCCCATTTTTCATTAACGCTGTGATTTATCAACACAGTTCTTGAGAGGATCGTAGCGGGGGCTTTTGATTAAGGCCATTAGATATCAGACATTAGCCGTGAGATTACTCACACTGCCGGGGTGCGTTTGATTTTTTTCATGCCAGGGCTTGCCCAGGGGCAGCCTCTGTGCCCTGCTGACTGGTTCTCTTTGAAGCAGCTCTTGACAATGATGGGGTCTCCCTGGTGGCTCAGCGGGTGAAAGAGCGTGCCATAGGTTAAGTACAATGTGCTGAGTTTAACCTTTGTCATGCCTTCTATACTTTTCTCTTCCTGCTTTTTGTTCTATCTTGTCTGTCACTCTGTCTACTTTCTTCTGCTTTTAAGTCTGAAGTGTTCATGGATTCTTTTAATAGAATGCTTTAAATGTATGAATACATTATGTTTGTGTGTATTTTATTATGCTTATTTATGAGTAAATGTAAAACCTAAAGCTCCATGAATCAATATTTTAATGTAAACAATGGCTCAAACGACTATGTATAATGCAAAAGGGGTCACTTGAACTGGCAAACCCACAGATAATTATCACTTGACTCTACAGTTCCCATCAGCTCTTTGGAGTATTTCAGCATCTTTTATCTAATTGGTTTTCTGGCCCACAACTCTGCTCTCATCATCCTTGTTTTGAAGCCTCAACTCTGCATTTCAGCCGTCGCAATATTGTTTTTGCAGGGCGGAGCTCAGTACAACCAACGTTGAAAAATACATTTTTAGGCGACCACAACTTTCATAAACTGAAAACACACTGAAGGGTTAAAGTTCTCAGACAAAAACACAGACAACTCCCAGACCGGACAACGCTGTGGTAGCCACTGGTCAATCGCAAGGTAGCCCCGCCCTAAAGCATACTTTGCTTTATGGTCTTTTTGACTCTAAATGGACCATCATTTACTAAATGAACATCATGCCATATTGAAGAAGACTTGAAACTAGAGATTGAGACCATAAACTCATGTTTACAATGTTTACTGAGGTAATAAATCAAGAGAGAAGTAGAGTCATTTTCTCATAGACTTCTATACAATCTGACTTCTTTTTGCAACCAGAGGAGTCGGAGCAGTCCCTGCTGGTCAGTAGAGAGACTCCAAGTTTAAAGCACTTCTACATTGGTTTCACTTTTCAGAACCAGAGGATGAAGCCTTTTCGTGTCATTAGAAATAGTTTGATATTCTTTATTTTATAAAAAATCTGTGCAATAATTACACTGTGCAATAAAAATACTCTGTCTGTATATATTATATTTTATTTTTTTACTAGTTAATATTCTTTACTGTTTATTACTTATTTATAATACTTGCTGCTTGTGTTTCTTTTTTACCATGTATCTTGTGTGCACTGTCCACTTTGCTGCTGTGATCCTGTACATTTCCCCACTGCGGGACTAATAAAGGATTATCTTATCTTATTTTATTTTCTACTGCCATTAACACTTCCTTTAAAAATCAAGCTGCCAAGACATTTGTATAATATGTCATGTAACTGAAATAATCAAATAGCAAAACAATGCATGCAATGGGAGAATGACTGGATGGAAATCATATTGGTTTGAAATGTCAATGAAAATTGGAATGAAATTGGCCCAATAGCATGCACTTTTGAGATAGTCTGTCACTTTCTCTTTCGCGCAAGGAGCCACCGGGCTTCAATGTGTGATCATGAGGTAGAATACCCGTGGACCATCAGTCAGCTTTATTCTGCACTGAACAACCAATCAGGTCAAAGGATATGGTGAGTTTCTGCGATATTACTGCAACAATTTGGATGCGTCTCAATATCTGCCCAAAACACATTATATGTGCACATGCTAACAGTGTGTTCACATACATAGACGGCTGCTATTATCGACATCAGTCGTGTGTGTTCACAAGTTCAAAATGAATACTACACATGCACTGATCCATCGGTTTAGCAGGCCTCTGTACCACGTCCTCATTCTGAGCCTGTCGTGGATACTCATCCTGCATCCGTACAGATAAAAACAGAGCCGCTTTTATTCGGCCTACCGGTCGGACCTTAACCAGGCCTCTCGATTCTTCCATCAGCACGACGAGTTGGATTGCTAACCGTCATCTTCTCAAGGGGGGAAACTAGAGCCGTTGCCATAACGATAAGCCAATAATAAACAGAACAACAATGCCCGAACTCCAGCTGTCGCACAAACCTGGCGCGACTACGTGTTGGCCGTGGTGATCAGAGGAGAGGCTATTAGTGACCATCTCTCACACACTTGACTTTTGATTCCTCGCTCACAAACAGCCTCTTCTGCCTCTTCCCTATGCTCCCTCTTGCCTCGCCTCTAATTCAATTACTCCGTTTGTCTTATCTGGCTCTTTGCCGCTCTCCCCGGCTAATCTGATTGCGAAGGAGAGCTGGCAATTAAAACACAGATATGAGAGAGATCTATCCTTCATGCTCGCCGCCTTAATGCAATCTGGGCTTCATGCCTCTCACGCAGCCAGGGTTCAATCAGGCAACACGCTAGAGGGAGGAGGATGGCGTCCTCGCGGGCTGCATGGCATTCCCCCCCGTCTGTTTAGATCTTGGCCTGTAAGACCATCACTAACTAAATCCGTTTTTCTTTGTTGTTGTTGTACAAGTAATGAGAATTGGCAAGAGTTTTGAGTTAAAGAAGATTCCTAATTAGCTTGCCTTTGGTGCTAAAAATCGAAATTAAAAATAAGAATTTGCTTTTATTTGTCACATGGCCTTTTTGCATTTTTTTGATTTGATCCATGCTGCCTCTATCAACAACACCTGCTTGTCTCTGTTTCTGCCGGCACTGCAGCTCGCTTACACAGCCTCTTAATGTCATTTTGGAATAATAATTAGTCATTTAAAAATGGAAGACTTTTGTCTGATAGTCATAATCTATACACTGACATCTTGGTTATCAAATCAAGAGCAATAAGTTCCGCTGCCTACTGCTCTGGTGAATTAGCCACTTGGCTAAAAAAAGGGCGAATAAAGACAGAGTGCAGATCTGTGTTTGTGTGTGACTGATCATTTACCTTGCTCAATATATTCAACCAAAAATGATTTAGTCATAAAAAGACAGTTTGTTGTGTGATGCGTTCAGGTGCAGTAACATCGTGCTAATAAGCAAGTGTCTTTATCTGTATCGTGGCCCTTTGCTATTTTTTCAAGTCTGGCTTAATACAATAGACTTCTTACAAGCGATACGTAACTGTGAAAGAGTTATTGTTAGAAATGGGGACACAATCCACGGCCCTCGTTCTGTGCAAAAATCAAATGGGTATCTACCAAAGAAGGTCTTTATAGTGTAGTCCTTGTGTTCATATTTCCAAAGAAAAGAGGAAGTACGATTATCAGCAATTAAAAATATTTAAACAAAACAACTTTGCAAATCAATAAGTGATCTCAAGGAATGTGTGTGTGTGTGTGTGTAGGCCAGAAACAATGAATGTGAACATACATTTTGTTTGTTGACCAAAAAATTCGGCATCATAGATTATAGTTCAATAAAATATTGGTTAGCCACAATTTAGCAAGGCTAAAGTCTGTGGAAGGCCCATCAGTTGCTAATGGTTACTGTGTCTACAGTATTTAGAGGTCTGATATGTTTGCTCATCCCCCAGATTTGTGGCCACAGAATGGATTTTCGTGGCATCTTGGTGAGTGCTGGAGGCCTATTTTTGCACATCTGGGGGTTCATCTCCGCTTCGACCTCATTGCCCATCAGAAATATTTTCTTCACAGCTGTTATTTGCTCGTCTGGCATGGCTGTCTCTGTGTGAGTGAGTGCAGAGGTGTGTGTTGTTTGTGATATTTGCTCATTTGGCTGGCTGCACCCTTAATTTTCATGCACGAGTGCCATCGGCGCACTCGTGTGTGATATTTGCTCTCACTGGTCACGCAGGTCCATTGTGTGTGTGTGTGTGTGTGTGTGTGTGAACCTGACGTTTGCTATGTGGCTGGTTGCCTCTCCCCAAAGGCTCTATGGTCCCAACACATGCATGTAGTGCTATACTCTTTCACACACACACACACACACACACACACACACACACACACACACACACACACACACACACACACACACACACACACACACACACACACACACACACACACACACACACAATAACCTCCCTCCTAGGTGTCATTTTGACCGCCGGTGGCATCGACTTCAGAACACAGAGGCATGAGACTGTGTCGAAATGCAAAACACCAGCTGTGACATTTATTGACTTGTGTACAACGTCACCAACGCCCCCTAAAAGCAACTAGCTCTTTATTAGATGCTGAAGATACCAACAAGGTGCAACCTAGACCATACAATAATACATGAATCTACATACAAGAATAAGAAGACAAATAATTCATATTTACATAAATACAGACTCCTAGAAATAATTGAATGACACACTGAAATCACTGTAATTACACAAATCAGAACTACCACTGTCTGCACTACCCCCTGATTGCAATACTCTGCTCCCGGAGCTCTGACGCAGGTTTACATCTTTTGGAACTAGACAACTCGCATAATGCAGTCTTGACACTGAACTGTGGTGCGAGGCATCCAGTCTGTTAGAAATCCAAAAGGCCCCAGCATCCTGCTGAGAAGACCGCGAGGAAGAGGTGAGTACCACACGATCATTTTAGCAGCTCACCGTGGTGCTTGCAGCTTGGGTGGCCAGTGGCTCCCATGAACTTGTTGTTGGAGCATGTGTAGCCTATGACATCGGAGAAGGAAGCGTGGACATTGGACTAAGTGCAGTGGATCTAACGACCACCCAGTCAGACCAGCCGGACCAAGCACTACCGAGGGCGGTGCGACCAGGCTGATGTATGGATGGATTGGGACTCGGGCTGGGAGATCGGAGGCTGTTGCAGTGGGGCAAAGGACTCCGCCGTGACGAGCGGTGGTGGGGCTGGACTCTGTGTTTGCGTCGGTGATTCTTGGTGCTAAAACCTAAAATGTTAATGTGTCTGTCCAGAGAATTCAGCAGTGTGCTTGTTACTCGTCTTGATACAAATTCCAAAAATGCACTACTGTTTTTTTGCAGCCTGAAGGAACTACAACTGATCTACTGGTGGTGGAAGCACCAACAAAACAAACAAAGCACCAACAAATGCAGGGAAGAAGAACACTGCAAGCTACTGAACATGGACGTAAACAAACCTGCATTTAAATTATTTCAGAAATCGGCTTTGCAGATGTTTTATGAGTGAAGAAATGCATCCACTTTGTTCAAGCTCAAGGATACACACATTGTGTTTGTTTACAGGAAACACTCGACAGTGCACCTTTTAAGAGGGTTCTTCCTCTTCTTTTGCAGTTCCCGTTCTTTTGCAACAAACTGAAAAACTAACTAGCTAGCTATCCAATAAAGTCCAACCTCAACAGGCATGTTTGTTTGTAGGCTCAAACCTCGGAGAGGACAAGCCCACTCATAGAATTAAAACACAAAATAGCTCACAGCCCGTTGCTTCAGCAAGTGCAGTAGCCATTCGGAACGCGCCGATTGCTCGTCTCCCGGTTGTCGATGATTTCAGCGTCATCGAGGAGCGTGCACGTGGCTGTTTTGAACACCTGCCCTCTCTGAGCGGGCTGATTACAGCGTTATCACGAACCATGGCTTGTTGACTCCAGAGAAGTGAACAAGAGTTTGGTTGTAATGTATCCAGCAGCAAAAGTTAACCGCAATCAATGAGCCTGTGAAGGCCGGCAATGCTCGAGCCCACAGAGCTTTGAAGCCCCGCGCCCGCAGCTGCATATCTATGACTTGTTAATTCAAAGTTTATTAATACTGTCATGTGACCAAATTTCACCAATTTCTACACTGCACATCCAGCAATACACCCGCCAAGAGTGTAGTAGATCGGATCAACGCTTCTCGAGACACATACAGAGTCCTTGCTTTATCGTTTGAGTTCAACACTGGTTTTCAATCATTGCTTGTAGTAGTGATTTTGTGATTGCTCTATGAGAGCGTATACCACACATTTGTTAAGTACAATATGATAGTAAGAAAGAGGACAGATGAGGATTACCACTACAGATGGAGGTATTCCGTTTAAATATAAACCATTTACAGGTACAAACACAATGCTTTGACATCTAATATGACGTGAATATGGCTTAAACACATCTTTTCTACTGTATTTGTATTGCTTTGGAAGATTGCACAAACAAAAAACGTCTTCTCAGACAACCACCTAGGAGAGTGGTCAAAGAAGAGTGTCGATACCTCATATGCAACATGTCTCCACATGAACTCAAATAGATGGACCCGTGTGCAGCTTTGATCAGTACATCAATAATGGATTTACAAGATATCCCCGAGTGCGCAACTACCAAGGCTAGAGGTTTACTTTTTAATTTCAAAAGATAGACTTTAACAAAATTAAGTTACGTAAGGAATCAAAATGAACAGCATCCCAGAGCTGATAAAATAAATTGCTTTGGAACACACAAAATAACATTTGGGACCTGTTCTGGGATTAGACCGAGGAGTACACAAACGATACTAATGAGTAATAAATCCAAAACCATCAGGCATCGATAGACATTTGGTGTGATGAATTTTTATGACACCTTTTTTTTCTGCCAATCACACGGAGAGAGGAACTTCAAACACCTTTGTTTAGAACACAGTTGATAAGAACTTCGATAGAAAGTTTAACAAAGGGGCATCTTGTTGCGAGATGTGGGAAACATTTGTTGGAAAGTGTTAAAAAAAACGGTGTAGAAAGAAATGTCTGGCTTGGTGAAAAAAACAAAAAAAACCTCAGTGAAGCTTGTGCTGGGAAACATTCTAACTGTAAAGGAAGGAGACTGGGTGAGGCAATAGGAGAGAGAAGGGGGGTGGGGGGGGTGGACGGAGAAACAAGCGATAAAGGGACAGGGAGCTGGAGATCATCGCCCTTTAAGTGTATTCACACACAAGGGTATTCACACACAAGTATCAAGCCATCTGCTATGCTAATGCCGCCGTCTCATTTACAAGAATAAGTGGTAGACACACGCAGATGTTTAATTTGTGCTTAAACTAATGACTGCAAATGAGGCTACACTCCTAAAGAAAACATTAACCTGTTTAGAGCATCAAATGATGATAAAGCAGATGCTCAGGACCAGTGATGATTTCCGAGCTTCCGTTCTTGTGCTTGCATCTCGCTTTCTTCCCTGTGGGACTATTGTTGTCCTATTGTTTCATTTTCTTTCAGTGGCTATAATCAATATTTTGATATTAACAGTGTATGAAATGACGATATGTAAACAATGTAACAATGTAAAAGGGGCCGCTTGTAGTGACAAAACTACCACTCGGGCGATCAATTCTATTTTCAGAACGTCCACTCATGGTTACGTCACACTTGAATATCACAATCCAAAATCATATCCACAACATTTACCACCCTTTTGCTGTGATCACACCAAACGTGATGGGAATTTTTCTTGTGGCGAAAATTACATACGAAGTCAAAGCAAAGAGGCGAATGTACGCGAGTAGACGCAAAATTGCGCCGGGTGGATACGCGTCATTTACCGCATTCGCATATTTGTGCGAGTTGACATTTTTCAACTCGGGCGAACGCTGTGTCGTGAAAGCGTATCAGCGTCGAGATGCTCCTCCTGTCATCACTGACTTCCTGCTGTTGTTGAATCCGAAATGGAGGAAAAAATATGACCTTGTATTAGTACAGAGACCAGACAAAACTGTGTGCAAATGTGTATAAACCATATGGTACAAACAATACAACAAACAATGCCGCAGTCGTCTAATCTTGGCCCCAGCGTTCTACAGAGTCAACCGCCCTGTCTGCATGGGGCAAGAGCTCCATCCATGAGTACAAAGTTACTCCAGCAATTCTGATGAAACCACAGATATGTTGCATGTTGGCATTCGGTCAGAGCCAGTGACGTGATACAAACAGTGATGTGCAAGTGACGTAGTGGTGGACATTATTATGATTGTTATGTAACGTTTCGTAAGGAAGTTCACTAAGGGTTGTTATTTATTACTGTTATGGTTGTTTCCTTGCATTGTGCCGCTACGTTGTGCCGCTACCGCTACGTTGTACCGCTACACATTGCACCACTACGTGTTCGTTACGCTACGTCGTTACATTATTATTTCTACACAAACAATGACCTTTTTTCTAAGTAGTTTTGTTGCCTAAACTACTTTGTTGCCTAAACCATAAGGCTGATATGAAGCGTATTCATGAAACATATTTTTGTTTCAGACATTCCATTCAAACATATCCTTGGTTTGCAGAAACCAACCAAGAACCACCGTAAACATGAGGTCAATGCCGTATCTCAAAAGGACGCCTGTAGGAAAAACATGAAAATCAGTCAGCCCTTTGAACAAATGAACAATGTTGTTGATTTTCTGTCCAAACCTGAGAGCTTGTTTTTAGAGCCCAGTTCTCATCACCAGCAGTCTAATGCATCACTACGTAGCTGTAATGTAACTGATACACCTGAGCGGCAGTCAGTTTTTAATTAGCTTGCGGTTCTTTTTGCTGGAGGACTACAGCTGTTTTCACAGATGCATGTCATTAAAGTAATTCAGTTTTCTTACATGCCAGCATAACATCAGCCCACGCAGGAAAATGAATGCACTAATGAAAGCAAAAGGTGCAATGTATCCCCTTTCCAGACACAGTTGTTTATACTAGTGGTTCTCAACAAATGGTATGAGTCACCGCAGTTTTGGCAACCAGACCACAAACATGTTATCTGACAAGGAAGTCGAAATAAATCAATGTGCTTATTTTGTTAATCACGTCATCAAGTAAAGGAGAACAACCATTAAAGTCAGTTTTTGTATAATTCATTAATTTAAATTATTATTGAAAGCGGATTATTTAAACATGTCTGGAGGGGATATTTTAAAGTAGACCTCTGGCCACATATCCCCTAAACTGACCTGGCTGACCATGATGTCCCATCACTGGGCTTAGTGTGCAGGGGGAAGATTTAACTCACACGAGGAAGCTTCCACTTTCTGAGAGTTCCACCAGTACAAACTCGACTGTCAGTGTGGAAGTTCAGGCACAGCACAATGGAGCTCATTAAAAGAAAAAAGAAAATAGATTCAGGTAGTGCCAATTAAAAGTTTGTGCCCCATAACCTATGAGGTGATGTCACATGTGTGTAACTTGGGAGTCACGGCTGCACAAAACTCCATTTTATGAGCCTTTAAATCAAAAATGATTGTGAATGTTTCCCTACTTTGTATGCTGGGCAAGATTTCCGTAGTGCAAACATTTATTTTGCCTCCACCAAGAAGGTTATATTTTCAATAAACTGTTTGTCTGTTTGTCAACAGGATTACGGAAAAATGTACTCAAACTTACTCAAAACTCCCAGTGTGTGTTTCAATTTACATAGTATGGTTGTATATGCTCATGGCTCAGCTCGACTCCAGTTTCCCCACCCTTATCAAATAATGGTCTGATAAACCTAAAGGCCTGGATCCAAGAATTATCAATAACTTAATCCTTCACAGTATTGCAAATCTTTAGGACACCATTCATTTTCAATTTATATATACACTGTCGGTGTGTTTGTGAAACCCTCAAACATATTTCCTTACTGCTTCACTGTTTTCATTATTATGAGCTATGTTTCAAACAATAGCCCCAGAGATGTGGTACGCATCTTTTTAAGGACACCTCCGGTTCCTGAACAAGCATTTTCCAACATAACCTACCACCTTATTTCAGGCAATGACACAGCACAGGATGACGAAGAACCGAGAGGGATCAAACACCCGATGTCGGGGCAGCTTGAATAGTAAATTCACACAGCTAATAGATTTTATGTTTAAATTCAGCTTGGCATCTTTGCTGCATGGCCTCTCTCTTTCACCTAAAGGCGAAGATGCCAACTACCACCAGTTTTTTTTCCTTTAAGGATCATATTTAACACAGACTTCAGAATCAGTATATTTTCTGGAAAGAAAATGTGAAAAGGGGAACTTGCAGCTTTAAGGTTCATCATCAGAACACAGCGATATTTCACCTCCTGTGGCTCTCCCTTCCAGGTGTGATAGCACCTCCAGGCCAACAAACGGTGATGGCCTTCACACCTTCACTCAACATCCCGGGTCAGTGCCGCCCGGGGTCTCCGTCTACCTCAGTGCAATCCAAACAGTTTTCGTCTCTCTGCGGGACCTTTCCAGCTGTGCACAAGAAAAGTCCTCTGGAAGTCCGGCAGCTTCTATCTGCCTCCACCTGGGCGGATTTGCTGGCAAGGCAGATGGTGCCTTTCTAGCTGTTGCATAAAAACAAGGCATTCAACAGACTGAAAAACAAAAAACAGAATCATTCAAAGTTAAATGTGCCTCAGAGACTGACTTTGAGAACGAGCACACTCCACATATCGACTGAACGTTTAACCTCCTATCTCATTTTGAAAATCCCAAGCAATTAAAAATGAATTACATGCAGGTTGAACGTATTATTAGCACTTAATTGCAGAGACGATGTACAACATATAGAATATATGAGTCTTCTGCCTTTGAAGGAATTCATCCTTCACAGTGTAGTAATTGCTTGTGTCCTCTTAAATATGTGCTTCAATAACCTACTTCATTTGAGCTGCTGTGAGCTTCATTTGAATCCACTTACGAATGGTCTTTGGAATGTATGCTTATGCCCACATGGAATTGCCTTTTTATTGGAACAGACATGGACAAAATATAATAACCAAGGAGGACTGTAAAGGAATATGACTCAGCAGGGAATTAAATTCCTTTCCATACTTTGTTCCTGTTCTCTCGAGCCTCTTGACACTTTCCATCTCTTTGGCAAAGTCTGTCTTCAATGTTCTCCTTGGCCAGTTGTCTGACCCACAGGGACAGTAGTTTCAGTGGCGCTTTGAGCTCAATGCTACCTTTAGCATGCTGACATAATCACAATGGCAATGCTAACATGCTAATGTTTAGCAAGAATAATGTTCCCCATGTTCATCATCTTAGTTTAATATGTTAGCATGCAAACATTTGCTAATTAGTCATTTCTTTGGGCTGGTGTTGGCGTTAGATTGAAAGTCAGGGTGATTATAATTCATCCGGTGTTTGCGGTCTGGGTGTTGTCTGTGTTTTTGTCTTAGAACTTTAAGCCTTCACAGTGTGTTTTCTGTTCATGACAGTTAATTGTAGCTGAAACATGTCTTATTCAGCGTTCCGTTGCGCTTCACCCTCTCGTGTCACTTGCGGTTGCAAAAAGACAAGATGGCTTCAAAACCATAGTCCACAAACCAAAGGGTGACGTCATGGTGACTACGTCCACTTCTTATGTACACTCTGTGCCAATACCACTCTGCTCTGCTCCTTCTACTGTAATCCAACTCCCATTACATCACTGCAATGCAGAAAGTAAATACTACCAGTGTTGTTGAGCCCTGCACTGAGGTAGCATATTGCAGAAAATAACCTGGACAGACAACAAGTGGGTAGATACCCCTACAAAAGGTTCCCAGTAGCCTGATGGAATCCTGATTCATCTGTGCTTGTCATTTTTGAAACTGTTGGCCAGTCACCACACTACAGCCTGTTGAACGACACGCTGAAGAGTCTGTTGCTGAGGTATGGAGGGGCTGATACTTTGCTAAATTTCAGTGTTCTAAGCATGACAAACCATATGATCCAGACAGATTTCATTTCTCGTTAGCAGCTTCTTTTCCTTCCTTTCTTTTGTCCACACGACTCAGCCCCAGAGACGAGGTGAAGGTCACATGTCTCGGGTAGCCTTTGGAAATGCTGCACATATCTGTGCATCTTAATCTGGAATGTCACATTACAATACAGTCGGGGAAAGAGGTCTAGCTGTTTAAATGTCAGATATATTTGCATGAAAGAAAGCAGATACCGATCTATTGCGCTTTGAATATATTTATATATCTTTTTTACCATGTAAGACTGAGGTATGGCCTCATGTAGAAGCAGTTTTCAGCTTCTGACTTTAAAGCTGCATTCACCAATATGTCATAAGAACAATGGTGTAAAGTGAAAAGTTTATAATGATGATTATCACCTGACTCTGGAGCATTTGAGCTAATGAAAAAGGATAGGTGCTGCTTAAAGGGTCACTTTGATTATTTGTCATACTTTGATATTTTTTGGGTCCAATGGGGACAATACTCCAGTACTGAGGGAGAAGCCGCTATACGGGCTGCAATGAATGTTCTCTGTAGGGTCCTTTCCATAATGTCGTCAGACACGTATAATCACAGTCTGAGTCTGTTTGGTGGCAAGAACAAGCACTTTTAGCCGACGCGCTATACATTGACGGAGAAGTGTCCCGTCCCCCCAAGCGATCATTTAGCGGCTGCACCGTTATCGCCCAATTCGGGACCAATTTCAAACATTGTTGTCCCCATTAGTCGATAAGACACTAAATAATAAAATGTACAAAAAGTTGTAGAAACATCCGAGTGCTTGCCACTCGTAACAGCAATGTGATCACAGCCTTAGCAAACAACAGGGGTTCACTGTTCTCGACCATATTTTTCAAGGCACTTTATGTAATAATAACGCTATCAGAGCTAAAAAAAAACAACCCTTCTATGTACTGGCCCTTTGTAATATTATCTTCATACTAGAGGCAGCTGTTCTGTATGCCTTCCATTGTGTTTCCATCAGTCTACTTGTTCACGTGCATTCATTTGCGTCTCTGTTGCGTCAAAGGATCACGTTTTGTGATTGTTATAATTTCTTCTTTTTTCGCCTCTCATCGACCTCACAGAGGTTTTCCGGGCAGCAGTCAGCGGGCGCCTGGCTTCTATTATTGTGATCAATGTGTTTACCCCCTGTTTTATTTTCCTTCTCCTTGGTGACGAAGAATCTATCGGGGCCGAATAAAGTGCAATGATCATTCAGTGCTCCAGATGTTTCTTGAAAAAGTATTTTCCACACAGCTGGAGAAGTTTATTGTGGAGTTGGGTAAAAGTATGGAAACCCCCGCGAGGCAAGCGAGACAAAGAACTGTGGTGATGCATTTTGAAAGTGTGATCTAAAATGTTTACTTATAAATTACTTTTAATTTACATAACTTGCTAACACACAATTCATGCACCCTGTGGTGAGAGCGGATGCAGTAATTAAAATCCACCTGTTTGAAAACATGAATGCCGTTAGACCTATTTAGAAGCAGGTGGTGACCACCGCGTCTGAAGAGTAAAGCCAATGGCGGAAGTGCTTTAAACTTGCATTCTCTCCACTGACCAGCAGGGGGCAACTCCCCTGGTTGCAAAAAGAAGTCAGATTGTATAGAAGTCTATGAGAAAATTACTCTACTTCTCACTTGATTTACTACCTCAGTAAACATTGTAAACATGAGTTTATGGTCTCATTCTCTAGTTTTAAGTCTTCTTCAATACAGCATGATGTTCATTTAGTAAATTATGGTCCATTTAGAGTCAAACAGACCATCAAAAAATAAAAATAAATATCACATCTAACTCTGTCAACTCTGTTTATTCCCACCAAAGCTGGTGATCGTCAAAACAGCGTGAAGACCAACTAAAAAACGTTTTTGGTGAGTTTTACTTTGTTTTCGTTGAGTTTGAGTGAAGCGTGTTTTGCCGACAAGTCAATCAAGCCGGTCGTAGCTTGGAAAAAGAGAGAAACTGGAGTTTTCTTCTGATCCATCCCATGCTATTTCTAAAGTGTGTTCAGGTGTACTGTTGTGTACTCTCTCTTTGTGTTGTGTTTTGATTCAGGCACACTTTGTCTTTTTGGCTCCAACCAGCCGTTTATTCACAGGACAGCATATATGTAGCACATCTGGTAACAAACAGAATGATTTCAGGGTTTCTCACAGCCCACCTCTTGGTTACAAGCTCCAGAACACTGCCAAAGTAAAGAAACAAATGCTTAAGCTAGCTGTTGTTAGTGTAGTAGGTTGGAAATGCTACATGTTAGTTTTTATTAAAACAGACCCCCCCCCCCCCTTTTTCTTTGTTAATAATTTAACTATTGTAACACTCTTCACACTTCATTTCGAGGTAATACACGATCACGTCAGTAGATGGCGCTTTGGTGCTGCCGTGGATCCATTAGAGAGAACGTAGCTACAGGCTCCGCTCATGCACAGCTCAGAATAAATCTAGCTCTGGCCTGAGCATGAAGCTAACGTTGATCCTCTTTCTGTATTAATCCACAGGTATGCAAAACTTGTTTTATGTCCGTAACTTGAGTTATGATCGAATGTAAATGCAGTTAAATGTTTTGTAATGTTGTAACATGATTGGAGATGTGTGATAAATGTAGTTAGCTATAGTTTGTAGCTAGTTGTTCTGACGAACGTTGTAATGCTACCTAGCTAGTTCTGTCCGTGAATTTCAGTGTTACACCGTAGTTGTTAAATGTTAGTAGGACTGGATGTGGAATATATTTTAATTCATTTTAATTTGTTCACACCATGTTGATGTAAATTGTGAAATGTTATGATCTGCAATGCAGCTCAGAATAAATCTAGCTCTGGCCTGAGCATGAAGCTAACGTTGATCCTCTTTCTGTATTAATCCACAGTTAGATCAGTTGGTTACACAGTGCTTCCTAGCCTGTGTAACCTTTGCTGCCGGTCCAGATTTCCCCTAGGTCTGGTGCCGGTAACATTAGCATGTTACTAATGCTAAATAAAGTTATCAGTATAAAGCATTTGTTCTAGAAATTATAGATCGAAACACAATTCTACGAACAAAAAGGAACTTATACAGATATCACGACGGAGCTTGTCACAGATCAACTTACCACGGAGACAGCTTGCTGCAGACTGGTCACGGAAAGCGAGGCGAACCACTCAAGTCTGCAAGGGCCCAGCAGAGGGCGCTCATGTGACACACAACACACTTGTCTCCGGGAAACTAATGATAATAAGTTGAAAATGATATGGCTTAGTAATAACTTAAATAATACAGTAATATTAGCAAATAATGGCAAGTGGAATCATTAACTCTGTGTCGGCCTCTCCGTTCGTACGTCCGTCAAGCAAACCAAAATTCACAAATCCCTTTCCTTCTCATCTTCATCTTACGCTCACCCTTCCTGATTTCCTTCTCTCATTTAACGTGGTTATGTGTTCATCTATGATCAAATAACTGTCTTTGGTCACGCTTCCGCGGCTCTTCGCTGCATGCGTAACTGTGCATGAAGTAATGGTCGGAGCGAGATCTCACATAGCCGACTGACTTCATTCTTGGGTGCGTTGGACATGCCGCTAATAAGCACCGTTTAGGAGAAATGTGTTCTCAAATGAGACGAATAACAGCTTTAACTGTGTTAATGCAGCTTTAACCAAGAAAACGCTCCGTTTATTGCTCGTTTCTCAGGCAACACACACACACACACACGAGCACACATCATTGTATACGGACACATTCCAAATATGTCTGCTCCCTGAGCAATTTTTGGAAAGCAGAGAGAACACACACACCAGATCTGTATGGCTTTTAGGATTTTTTGTTAAGTTTTAGCGAAGCGTTAGACACACACACACACACACACACACATTACCTGTCGCTTGAACGAGTGTTTGAAAGGCGAAAGGCGATCCATCACACATTGGGTGAACAGCAACTGGCTCGTTGAAAATACGCCTTTAAAAGAAAAGTCTCCCGGGGAAGTTCTGGAAAGACATTTTGTCCTTAAACTTTTTTTCTGAGACTTATTGCGACGTGCGGATATCCTGCCCCCCCCCCCCCCCCCCCACACCTGCACACATCCATTTCTCTGCAGCTCATCTTGTCATTTTAATTCAGGTTCACCTCCGTTGTAATATCCCTCATAGGCCAATTTATTTTATTCCCGATGCACCTGTGAGCAGAGGAGGATTTGACGTGAACAGTGTGGGCTTCAAGAGTGAAAATGAAACCATACGGATGAGATTTATTTTGGCAATAAAAAAAAGAGAAAAATACAATTAATAACATATGTGTCACGTCTTGTTTGCTTAGATTTCCTATTGCAAACATACTCGGAGCAAAAGTGTAAAATTACATTTAAAGCTAATACGAGGAGCTTTGACTTTGTGCTGATTTTGGCGGCCCCTGTGGACAAAGGTGGTAGCGTTCCTGAGCACCAGACTCTAATTTTACTTCAGTAAGGGTTACAGTCACTCCTGGTTCTGGTTCTCCCGTGCCTCCCTTCCCTCCAGCGGGCCCAAGCAATACAGCCTGGGTCCTCCAGCAGCGTGGTGTTGGTCGAGCTGCGATATGGGTCCCTCCGTGAGGCCCCGCTGGAGCCTGAGCTGAAGGGGTTTCTGGTGAACCTGCATGATTTTGTCTTATTTTGTATGGAACTCAACAGGTGACAGAAATGACAAGCATTAAGAATAACACTACTGAATTGAGACTGTTTCATACCCAGCCAAAAGTTTTCTCACAGTAACTTTAAATAAGGAATAGCCTCACAAACAGTGAGTATTGTGTGTGTGTGTGTGTTTTAAAAGGAGGAAGCAGTCATGGCGGCCAAAATAATGGACTGACTTTGAATTGAAATAATAAAGAAAAATGGAGTGAGGTTTGGTCCTCCTATTTACCTTGTGCGATATAACCAATGGCGAGATGGGAGAGTCCATTCAGAGAGGGAGGCTGTAAGTGGCCGCGGTACACTCCCCACACACACACACACACACATACAATTGCAGGCTATGAGTAATCCCTCCACCTTCCTGCACTCTGTCGCAAACATACACACATCCCTTCCTACACACAGCTACACAAACTTGCACACACAAAGGCTATTAGGGGTCCCTACCTGCACTGAACTTCAGGAATGATTGATAGAGCTTTCACTGCGCCACACAGTCTGTTTAGTCATACTGATTGCCCTGCATGCGTGTGTGTGTGTGTGTGTGTGTGCATTTGTTCCATGTGTTGTTTTTTCTAATGGCCACTGCAGGAAGGGAGCGGTGCATTATGTTAGTGTTTCACAAAGTCACTGTGTTTTTAAGACTGTGCACATGGTTTCAAAAGTGTGTGTTTCAAATGTGCATGTGCAATGTATGTATGTGTTTGCGTGTGTGTGTGTGTGTGATCCCATTTGTGCTTCTTTGGGACTCAAACAATACTTTACGGTTAAAGTTGCAATGTCACATTTGAATGATGACTTGTTGGCACTCTGTGACTTCAGGGTGTGCACAAAGTCACAAAGCACACACTCACACACACACACACACACACGGCTACACGGTGAGACTGAGAGAGACTGAGGCAGAGAGACAGAAGGTGAAAGAGAATAAATGAGAGGGAGGAGAGGAGAAAACAACAATTGTAGACATAATGAGTTGGGTTTGTTTATACTGCCAAATTTTGAAAAATGAAATGAGAATTTACCGGCATCCCGAATGTCACCAAAACACATCAGAATATTTCCAAATCCTGAGGATGAGGTTATTGGGTAGGCTTTTACATTTTCTCAGTGTCTGTTATTGGTGGCCATATTTCATATTTTCATTTTTAAGATGACAGCAAAAGAGATGCAATGGTAATACCATATATAAATAAATATATATATATATATATATATATATATATATATATATATATATATATATATATATATATAGCATCAGCCAATCACTGGAGATAGTTATGTACAGAGTAAAGTTCCAGAGCAACAAAGATTACATCTATTCAAGGTTATTTCTGTGATATCATGGGGTCAGATTTCACACACAAACAGTCACTTTTCAAGGGTAATACCCATTTGTTCCAACTTGGGTCATGTTAGTATACATTAAAAAAAACGTTTTATTGAGGCAAATATGTTTATACAGTATTGTGGCAATCCTTAATTTCCATGGCATATGAAAGTATTGTAGAATAATATTAATGAACATACATTCACAAATATAAAACATATAGGATTTTATTTTGAGATTAGAACAGTAAAGCAAACTAAAAAGAGTTTTTTTTTCAAAATAAAACACAAATCATGAAAAAAATGTACTCAATAAAAGACAAAATAAATCAAAATGTATTTTGTGGGGACACAATTGAGATAAGGCAGTGAACATGGAAATCTACCTTTATCTTTCTTCCTAGTCTTCCTCATCTTTTTGTAAGTGTAGCTTTTTCACATCAAATGCCAAAACCATTTTTAACAAAGAGGTTAAAATCCTCATATAGGAACACAAATAGCCACAGTACCACAAGACGATCACACGATACCTGAGCCAGTTTCACTGGCTGACTGTGGGATGCAGTTAAACGTCCTGAAAAAGCTACCAACTGGACCTTGATTTGAGTGTTTTCAGAAGGACAAAGATAAAAAAACTGAAAAATTGGTCTTTAAAATGAGTAGAAGCTGCTAAATTAGGAAGCTCAGAGCATATCCATGATTGAGGGATTTGCCTCCACACGGCTCTCAACATGGCTGAGCCGGGGGCAAACAACTAATAGTGCTAACAGCTCAGGGTGCTAGCAGCTAACGGTGCTAACATGCCATGCCACAACCTGAGGTCCTTGAATGACTTAGATACACACACACGAAATGTAATCGTAATCTGAAATATAACAATCGTAATGATGTGCTAATATGTGAATATTCGTTATTGTTGTGTACTTTTGTATTTTTATGCTTTGGCAACGCAAAAATGCAAACTTCGCCCCATTCGAGCATTTGCGGGAGTTAACATTTTTCAATCGGGCAAAAACAATTTGTGCCGCGAAAGCCCATCAGCGTTGAAATAGTGGTTAGTTCTTCCATAGTTAATGCCAGAAATAAATGGCTTAGTTGATAACGGCTTCCATGGAGATAAGCCACTCCTCCTCTCCGGCGCGTCTAGCGCGAATGAAGCGAAAGACGCAAATAACCACAAATGGTCCTGCGAGTAAACTCCCATGATGCAAAATGTTGCTTCACGTTTCGTGTGCACCTTTAGGCTGTGTTCACACCAAACGCCGGGGAGGAGTGGCTTAACTACATGGAAACCGTTATCAACTAAGCCATTTATTTCCACCATTTATTTTATTGCTGCTTTGTACATTTTGTGGAACTCCCACATATCCCAGGAAATTGAAATTGGGTGCCCAGCTTCAGGTTCCTATAAAGGCCCTTTTCATGGCAGCCATTTTTAAATGTTTTTTGACATAATTGATCAAATTTATCATGGTTGCATTCTCTTTAGTGTGTCACAGTCATTCCAGTGAGCCAGCATGCACGGTAATCAGGACCCTGGTCCACCTAACTGGAACAGGGCCATACTTAATGTTACTATTTTCACCTGTTTACCCTGCAATGACGTGACAAAATGGCTGCTGTGAAAAGTCCTACTGGGCATTGTGATTCATGGTCACAATGCACATTTTAGTAATGTTAGCTTTGAGAAAGACTTTTTGTTTTCTACGTACACGTCTACATCATGTCCCTCCGTCCATTATCAGCCTGCAGCAGCACAAAATCAAGCAAAAATATCAAAAAAGCATCTTTAATACCCTCTGACTCTTTACTTCTTTTCCTTCTTTTGGTTTTTGGCAGATTTAATGCACACACATGCAAACGGTGCATGTGTGTGTCAGTGTACGTGTGAGGCATGTTGGCATGTGCTGTACATAAGAAACATGCATACACACACAATCATGCAGAAACACACACACACACACACACTGCAATTGCTGGCGTTACGTTCACACAAAGACTGGCATGAGCTCAAACACACACACACAAGTACAGAAGCACCGACATGCATGACCGACCACACACACTCTATGAATCAGGGGTGTTCCATTACAATTTCAAAGAGGTCCAATGTCCTCAAGCAAATCATAATGTCTATAACATGCAATATGATTAAGTATACGCTCACTCCGTTCCATGTACTTAAGTGACTTTTTGGAGTAATTTGTACTTGTCGGGGTAGTTTTAATGCAGTATACTTTTTTACTCTAGAGTAGATTACTTTGTTGTATTCAAATGCATTCATCTCTCAACGTTTATTCATTTATTCATTTTGTGATCATGAGAGTCAGGTGGTCAGCTGGTCCCCTTTAGCTCTGACCACAGCGCGTTGGAGGTCTGGCTATGTGAGACTAGCTGATCCCAGGTCTGCTGTCATTGAACTGCGGCCACGCCTCCACATGACTCTGGTTTTATTGTCTTCATGTGACAAGAGAGACCGGGATGTGACCTGTGTTTATCTGTGATGGGAACTGGGACATCTATAATGGGACGACCAAAGTGTAAGGACACTCCAACATGTTGACACTCTTTGTATTTACGTTTTGGCCTATTATACAGACGATTTTCAGTTTCATTTGCCAAAATATTGTGTAATAGGAGAACAAGACAATAAAGTAATTTACTTTTACTTAAGAGAGTAAAATATTACAATTACATAATTTTATCGATACAGACTGTAGCTGTGTCCCAATCCAGCGGCCGCATCCTTCGGAGGCTGCATTTGTAGACCGATTGCGTCACAGCGGCTGCGACGAGGCTGTCCCATTTCTTTTCCCAGATTTGGAGGACACAACTGATAGATCTTTCACGGCCCACCATATCTCAAGATTCATTGCGTGCCGATGAAGATTTGATTTTTATCAACATGGCGGCGAGTGAAGCGGCAGCATTCACTTTTAAATGTAAGTATTGGGTTTCAACTCACTCGAATATCACCGATAAAAATGTTAAACAATATTTAAACAAAATAAACGACCTTATAGCATCACGCTTGTCGTAGCTGACAAGCTAGCTAACGTTAGCGGGAGCCGCTGCGCTGTTAACGGCAGCTCGTCTGCCCGCATCCGACCGTGGTTAGCCTTGGAAAGAAACATTTAATGCCTTCACTTTCAAACTTCAGAGGTTGACAAATATCTTACTGATGTTGTGACGATTTCACAGATGATTTATACTTCATAATGTCCATAAACGCAGTGGTCCCCAACCTTTTTTGCGTCACGGACCGGTTTCATATTTGACAATATTTTCACGGACCGGCCTTTAAGGTGTGGTGGATAAACACGACGAAATAAAATGATACGACCGGCGTGAAAACAAATAGAAAATGCATAAAAAATACAACTCACCATGACGCTGAATCAGTGGGAGCCCTGGGCTTATTTCTCTGCCACGAGACGGTCCCATCTGGGGTAATGGGAGACAATGACACCCGAAGTGTGTTCCTTATGTCCAGTCTACTCCGTCATTTTGTCTTGATTATGGTCACTGCAGAACATCCAGCTTCACAGAGATAGGAGGTTGGAAATGGAAGCAATGTTTTGAGTGCTTTTGTGGCGATCTCAGAGTTGTGGTCCCAAACATACTTTTAAGGCCGCCTTCATTTTCAATCTCCAGCAGCTGATCTTCCTCTGGCACGGATAAGCTTGATTCACCTGTTTTTTTCACAAATGGGTCGCGGATCCATTCCTTCGCAGTTCGTGGGTCTTTTGTGGTTGGGAAGTAACGCTCAAACTCTTTTAAAAGCAAAGACAAGTGATCGCGCACCAGCTGGGAGAATGAAGGTCCAGGCTCAGTCTCTTCCAAAATCCCTGCTAATGTTTGAAACATGTCAAATATCCCTCTGTCCACTCGCCGTCCCCACAATTCCAGTTTGGCTTTGAATGCAGCTACTTCATCTGCCAATTTGAAGACAGTTGTCGTTTTCCCCTGAAGTGACAGATTGACATCATTCAATACGCTGTTCAGTTCAGGTGACATTTTTCGGCTAGCTAGCATTTCCCTGTGAATTACACAGTGCGTAGACTCACATTCAGGTGCAACCTCCTTAATCCAAGCAGTTAAACCAGAAAGCCGTCCAGTCATGGCAGCAGCTCCGTGCATACGCCGACACAAAATGACCAATTCAGTTTTCCTGATATGTAATCATTCAGAGACTTGAATAGTTCTGCGGCTGTGGTGTTGGTTGGCAACAATAGTGCACATAACATATCCTCATGCACATCCTCCTAATAAAGATATCGCACATAAACAATTAGTATTGCCTTGTTTTCAATATCAGTAGACTCGTCAACCTGGATTGCGTACCACGGTGACTTCTTAATCCTCTCCAACAAATGTGTCTCAATGTCCTCTGCTATTTCCTCAATACGCCTAGTGACGGTGCTAGCCGAAAGAGGCACCTGCGCTATCTTTTTAACTGCATCCTCTCCTAGGAGTTCACGGCAAATGTCCTTAGCGGCGGGCAGGATAAATTCTTCACCAATATTAAATGGTTTCTTAACCTTAGCAATACGGTTAGCCACTAAGTATGATGCTCTCAGTGCACTTGCATTTGTTGATGTGGGGGCCCTCAGTAATTGCTTCTGTCCTTCGTGTTCACATTTTTTTCTTTCAAAAAACTCCAAAGGCTTGTCTTTTAATGCAGGGTGCTTGGTCTCCATGTGCTGAAGCAGTTTTGAAGGCTTCATTGCCTCATTTGCTAGCCTGTCGCCACATATTACGCAGAGCGGGCTTGGCGCGTGAGAATTACCTGTCGGGATAAACCAGTATTTTAAGTAGGACTCCTGATACTGTCTGTTGAATGAAGCTTTCTTTTTCTTTGAAGTTGAAGGCTCTTCTTCTGTCTCCTCAGTGGGCCTTTTCCCCTTTGCAAAGAAGCTCTCCAAAGACATTTGTTTTTTACTCATTGTCGCTAATGTTAGCTTGTGGGCTTAATTTGTGCGGTAACGTATCACATGACAAGCGTCTTGACATGTGTCAAGAGGGACAGGCGCATGTAATTGGGAGAGAATACGGTCATTTTTCAAAATAAAATATCTTTCCGACTCTGATAATCAATCAAATGAAAAAAAGTTATTTATTCTTTCTGTGCGGCCCGGTACCAAATGACCCACAGCCC
This sequence comes from Leptoclinus maculatus, assembly GCA_032191485.1. NCBI lineage: Eukaryota > Metazoa > Chordata > Actinopteri > Perciformes > Stichaeidae > Leptoclinus > Leptoclinus maculatus. The sequence goes on along the minus strand of JAVDOI010000011.1, from coordinate 21,921,347 downwards.
GGTCCGCGGCCCGGGGGTTGGGGACCACTGCATAAACGGACCAACAGGAGCTCAGGTAGACGGGTGAAATATCAGCTGTCAAATGGACTAAATAGACATTAGTCCTTGTGTAATATCTCCATTTGTACTTACTGTTACAGTTAAATTAGCTCTCATCCTGTACAAAGCCTTTACAGAGAGGACAATATACTTCTGATTTGTTATTGTTTCTGTCACAGAGATGCAAGTTGTGACTCACCTTTTTCTTTTCTTTTTTTAAACCCACAATAAGACATCTGTGTAAATGATTTCTAAGTGACTTTGTGTATATTCTGCTGTGTAAAATGTGTTAATCTTCTAAATTTGCATCCTTGTGTTAACATTATTGATAACGGTTTAAATTTTCAGCATTTTCTCAATGTGATTTGGACAATTTTGGAGAAAATGTTCCTGCAGGGGAGGGTGACTGCCTTGCAACCAACAAAAAGGGACAACTTATAGAAAAAATATAAAGTATGTGCATATGTATTACTGCAAGTTAATAAACGCGTTTGCTGACATTTATTTTGCTGCTGTTGTTTTTGTTAACTGTCCTCTGCCTTAGGATTGCAAGTATCCAGGCTCTGTTCTCTACTAGAAAGATTCATTGGTAAATATATATGTGTATATATGTATGCAAAAAACAAAAAAGAAGAGGAGCTAACCTCAAACTAGCATAAGGTGTTCAGCAGTAATATGGTCTAAACCACTTGCTTTGCCTTCATTGTCCACCTTATACTAATCACTTTTGATACAGTTGAATAAGATGCTATAATGCTGTCGCCATAACTCAGCAATGTTGTATGTTCCTGAAATTCCATCAACAGTACATGGTAAAGATGTTTTACAGTTAAGAGCTCTCACTTCTTTCCAAAAATCAACAACGTTGTTGCTTAGCAGCTTCTTGGCCATGGAATCAGCCCTCATGGCTTGATCATTTTTGTAAATGAAGCGAATGGCATACTTATGTTGCATTAGTGAGCTTCTTGTACTCAAGCACTGGCCCTTGTCTGGGTCTACCAGCTATAGCCCATGATTTAGAAGCTTCACGGGCTTCAGCACGTTACTCGGCTACATACTCGTTCCAACCAGGTTCGATGTTATGGGTCTTATTTTGATGCTTGTAGTAGGGCTTACTGTCTTTATACAGAGCACTTACTATATCATTGTACATGGAGCAGAGATCTCTCCTATGCACCACACGTCAGTACACATAGCTGCATCTCTAAGTAGATGAATATTACTGAAGGATTGGTCTGTACGAGCAGAATACACTAAGACGTCCTCTTCAGTGAGAGTTGACCAGTCTGTGTTGACACTATTTCCATTTCTAGATAGTGCTGGGGTGCATGCTGGGAAGTTTATGCTAACACTTTTTCTACATAACATGATTTGATGAGGTAAATAAATGATTAATTGGACAACTTGTCCACTCGTTCTTCAGTTACAAGACTTAACTAATGATTATATGTTCTGAAAAACACAACTAGAAAATGTGAACTTGAAATTGACAAACTTATCTGATACAGTGAGTAAATAATAAAAGAAGGGTGAATTTAATATAACTGATTATGATATATTGCAAAGAGTAAACATGATCTCTGACTCTCTCACTTCTGTTGAAACAAGAGACTGGAACAGAAACCAATATAGGTCATTTCAGCCTGTGTTAACTTGATTTATTTACAGACTCGCATTACATCATCATATTTGAAATGGGCACTTAAAAAGGCCATGTTAACAGCTTAAACATATTGAATTAATTTAAATGAAATTGAAGAGCAGCCGATACAGAAACACAGTTTTTGTAACATGTGGACACACCAATGAATGACTGTAATGTCAAACGTGAAACTGTCCAGCAGTGTTGCATAGTTATTTAGATAAAGGAAGTTTCTATGGCACATGGGGTTTTCTGGTCTACAAACACATTCACTATTATTTGACCTGTGACTCCTTGACTTAGTATATGTACTGTATATGTATACGTACTCTAGTGAGTATTTGTGGCTGTAGGACTGAGTCAAAATAAATTAGTGTGTGTTCATGGTAATGAACAATAATAACCATGTCACCGCCTTAAAGAGTGAGACTCATTGATGATTAAATAATGTTGTGTGTTTCTGGATAACTGGGATTTATTGACAATAAGAATATCACCAGACTTATGGTAAATATGGAATCCACTATGCACCAGTCTATGTGACCTGTTGAGTTCATTATGTTAGAGGCCAACACTTGACCTCACTGTCAGAAGGTCACGGAACCACCTGACATGTTTAGAATTCTCATGACATCAGATTAGAACTTCATCATGTCATGTTCTAAATGACACAAACAGCAGCCTCACACTCATTCCCAGTAGTTTAACAGTCAGACACACTTGAAACAACTTGTTAAAAACTTTGCTAAAGTTTTAGCTACGAAACGATCTGCAACGATGTCTGATCTACCTTGGTATCGACAAAAGGTTTGTTTTACAGTTCTGCACTGTTAATATCTAGTAATATATCAGAAATAGTAGTATTCTTTTGACTTTCCTCAAGAGGTTTGTAGATACTCATCTCTGAAGTCAGTTTATTTCAGCTATGAAGGCACATTATTTTTCTGACAGTTGCAATCAAATGTGTTTATTTCTCTTCATCCACAGCAGAAAGAATCGACAGGAACAGTCGTGGAGGATAGGAGCAGACCAAACTCCATCTCTCGTGGAAGGTAAAAAAATGTTCCCCATGAGGACAGTAAACTGCATAACTAGACAAATAGAGACAGCTGTATAATGTAGTGTCATTTGTAGTGGTGTTATATATATATATATATATATATATATATATATATATATAACACCACCATATATATATATATAACACCACCTTATATATATATATATATATATATATATATATATATATATATATATATATATATATATATATATATATATATATATATATATATATATATATATATATATATAAGGCTTACTGGAAGCTGCTTCACATATTTGGTTCACATGATTTACACCTGACAGGAAGGAGCAAAACATTAGAAACACCTTACAACTTAATCTCAATTTAAATGATCAACTGGGAAAGTGTCATGGTTATATCTATTAGTTAATATATATTTTTATTCTATTCACCTGGTGTGTCTTGTAAAATGTATAGAATTTTACAATATATATCTTTAAAGGGTGTTTTCTTAAAATCTCCACCTCAGTAGCACTTACATACACCAAACTTTCCAGTTTCCTCCCTATCTATATTCTGAAGGTTTTTACTGAGGGGTTTATTCTTACAGCATTCATAGTCAGGTTTATAGACCATTTTGTTATTTAAAAAGTGCTTTTTTATTACGTCTGTTGACAGTATTTTCTGATTTCTGGAGTGATACAAAGAGATATCTAAAATTCACTCTGAAAAAACTTCTGACTCTAATATGTCAACAAAATAAGAATTTTTAACCTGGCTTCATATAATATTCATATTCCTGTTCTGGAGATGTATGTAGATTAGCACATATTCTTTAAAATGTCTAATTTGCATATTTAAACATACATTATCAGTTAGTGTTAATCGGTTAGTGAAATTGATGAGTTATTTCTTTTTGTTGGTCAATCAGTTAGTTGTTTAACAGTTTCAGCAGCACACTGCTCACCAACATGCTGTATTCACTACAGAGAGTAATGAATTCCTACAGACAACCTTGTTAATGTAGGGATTTAGGGTAGCCCCTCCTCCTCCTACCAACAGGGCCTACAGTGTCCGCATTAGTCGCCTCAATGTGTGGGTCTCCTCAAAATGATGTTCCTATACAAAAAACCTGCATTGTTATTTACATTTCGAGGGAATCCTATTTTGTATTGCTTTTTTTTTTCTTGTGGCATATCATAAATATATTTCTAATCATAGTCCGTGAAAGTCGGTGTAAACAGATGCAGGACTTTAACTCAGGAGACCGCTGTTTGTGTCAGTATTTCAAAGTCAAAGTTAACCACACGTTTAAAACTGCGAGTGTAATCAAAGAGGAAAGCGTTTCCCTCCAGACGTAAGTGAGAATGTAGTTTGGTTGTATGGGGACGTGATTGTGGACGAGACAGGCTTGTTGTGTCGTGTTTGACTGAAGACTAGAGAGGGATCCACTTCACTTCACTGTAGAATAATCAGCTGTGTTTGTGTGTATCAGCAAATTCGCCTCCTCTCATGATCCAGCCACAACAACAGCTGGAAATGCAGAGAAGAAGAAGAGTGGCTGGTTTTCCAGAGTCTTAAAGGTCTTCAGAGTAAGTTACACAAGACTTTCATCCGTCTGCGTTAAAATAAAAAGAAGTGAGTCACTGTAATGTTTCTGTTCCCTCACAGAGAAACTGTCGAGTCGCTCCGTCTCCAGACGACGAGGCTGAGAAGAAAAATGGCCGTCAGGTGTACGACTTCAAAGAGGAAGAAGAAGAAGAAAAAGAAGTGAAGTATCTGGAAAAGAAACAGGAAAAGAAAGTGGAGGAAAAGAAGGAGAAGCCGCAGGCTGTGAGCCAGACACAGGGCTCTTCCTCCAACAGGTCAGTCCAGCATTACAATCTTATTCAAAACCACAACATAACAAGAGCAGGGCTGGGGATTGAAGTTCAATACTTGTTTTGGTACCAACGAAATGTGGCCGTAGACGTCTCCAAAGCTGCCACTGAATGTCTCATCAGATACTAAAATCTTCTTATTTTTAGACTTTTTTTTCCTGTTTGAAGTTTGCGTATAGCTGAAAATGTTTGGAAAACATTTAGTACTGAACATTTTCATACGATACAAACTAAACAAGAGTTCCCCCCAAAAAAAGTTCCACAAAACAAGCAGAAACTTTGCTTCTAAAGCTTGGAAACAAATGTATAACACTATTTGTAATTCATTTAGCTACTTGTGTTTCTACTCTCCTCTAAATAATGGCTTCTTGTAAGCCTGTTTGGGTTGGTCACATTATTTTATTGCATTAAACAATAATACAAATCAAATCAAAAATATTAGGAGAAGGGCTACAACAAAAAAAAAGAGGTATTAAATGCGTAAAAAAAAGAATGATAGAAACATGCTTCCTGTATAAACCATGTTTATACATTTATGACGATCACATGATTTTAAAATATGAGTCACAATATTTCACAGCTTCATGCCTTCACGTTTATCGACCGTGTGTGTTTTTGTCTCTCTAGGACCAAAACGTGTCTCCACATCAGGTCTCAGAAGGACTGGCTTGGGTTTGGGTGAGTAAAGCTGCACGGAAACACACAAAAACAAAATTGTCAGTTTTATTTATTTATATATTTTTGGTAAATAAAAAATCCCAGAAAAATATATTAATTCCCCAGAATAACGTGAAACAAATGATGTGCAATGATCAGCTGATCACCGATGGGACCGAGACATCATTTAATGAGAAACTAGATCTTTATATGGGATGTATGTTTGCAGCGCTTTCACAAGCCATAGTCCGTTTGGCTTGAGGGAAGTTGATTCTTTTGATTTGTTTTCAATTTGGTCTGGTTCGGTTGCACAGTCCAAATTCAATTGTTTGCGTAAGAGTACGATTACCGTGCTCACGACAGCCCAAAACTCACCACATTCGATTAAAACGGTCTAAATGTTTCTAAAAATCTAAAAAAGTAAGAGTAAATGAGCTCCAGTTTGTCACTGCAGAGTTTTCTGATATTGACACATGTTGTGTTTGTGTGTCAAGGTTTCCAAATCTAGCCCAGACCTGTTACATGAACTCCAGCCTCCAGAGTCTCATCACGTTGGTGGACTTAATCAGGGACTTCAGCAGCCAGGAGGTGGTGTGGACTTCAGTGCCTCAGGCTGAACTGATCAGGTACAGCAGCCACACCCACCCCCACCCACCCACCCACCCACCCACACACACACACACACACACACACACACACACACACACACACACACACACACACACACACACACACACACACACACACACACACACGATCCTGGAGACCAAAGGACAGCAGAAACACACTCCCTATTTTCTTCTTCTTCCCCTGCAGAAGATTCATGAACGTGGTGTGGTGTCACCGCTCCGTCGACTCCAGACACAAACGCAAGGCGCTCAAATCCTTGAAGAAAGTCATCTCCTTAGAGGCTCCGGAGTTTCGAGATCACCACCAGAAAGTGAGTCGTCTGCTTTGATTGTTGTTGCTCCAACTCCTCCTGATAGTTTATCCTCTGAGCATCGAACCCTCTGTGTGTGTGTGTGTGTGTGTGTGTGTTCAGGACGCTCACGAGTTCCTGACCACCGTAGTGGACCAGATCAGGACACTGTCCCCGCTGCTGCAGCACGCCGCTGCCATCGAGGGACGGAGCTACAGGTGCCCCGTCGAGGACCAGCTGGTGTTCAAGATGCAGAACACCAGGACCTGCAAGAGGTCAGACCTCAGAGACCATCAGCATATTTAAACAAACTTAAGATATCTAGTAGTTCAAATGTGGTTTCTGAGTGAGTGTCTTGATCAGCTGAATTCATCTGGTCCACTTGTGTGACTGTAACAGTTGTGTGAACTGTCCCTTTAATGAGCAGCTGTGGAGCCGGGTCTACGCGTGAGGAGGACTTCACCAACCTCTCTCTCAACCTTCTGCCACGAGGATCAGTCCAGGAGATGCTCCAGGATTACCTGAAGGTAAGATCCACCTGTCCTCCCTCAGTGACGTCACACACACATACACACACACTGCCCTCGCTCTCCAGTGTGTATCTGACACCATGTTGTCTCTGCTGTTGTCCAGGAGACAGAGTTGGACTTCAGGTGTAACTGCGGTGGCAACGCATCCGGTCAGCAGTCGGCCTTCGTGACACTGCCCGCGTGAGTGACATTTATTCATAGTGTAGTCCGTTAACCGATGGTGTATTCTGATTATCAATGAACTGATTGAGTCATTTATGAAGCAATTATTCCAACGATCTTTTGGAACCGGCTCATGTTTTCTTTTTCTTCTTATTTCCCGTCCACAGAGTGCTGATGCTGCACATTAAGCGTTTCTGCTACGCCCCGTTCCTGCAGCTGGAGAAGCTGAGTGACCCGGTCGACCTCTTCAGGGAGCTGATGGTGACCTCCGGCCAGGTGAGAAAGAACTCAACCCGAGTTCAAATACTGAGGGAAACATTTTGGTCAGTGTGTGTGCTGGTGTTTTTTGTGTGTGTGTGTGTGTGTAGCTAACTGCTGCTAACTGTGTTCCCTCTCAGGCTGAAGGCTGGTACAGCCTGGTGAGCATCATCAGCCATCTCGGCTCCGGACCAGACAGCGGTAAGAAAATCACATGTGGAAGTCTGAGGACTGTATCATTGCATCGTTCTCAGACACGTTATACATACACAACTGTTTAGCACTATTTATTGCGTGTGTTGCTCATTGTGCTAAGTTCTTATATTGCTTTTGAAAGACATTGTTGTGTAAAGTTTGTTTTCTTGAGATAATTAAATGTTATCCTTTATAGGACACTACATCTGTGACGGTGTGAATCCAGATGTGGACCAGGACGACCCCACCGACAGCTGGCTGACCTATGATGATTCACTCATCACGCAGACATCGGGGGACTCCGTCTGCAACCTGCGTCAGCGTGCCGCCTACATCCTCTTTTACCAAAGACGGGTAAGAGGACGCCGTCACGCCCTGGAGTCAAAGTGACTAACTGACTGATGGTGTTTGAATCTAACCGTTTACTTTTGTGTGTGTTCTCAGATGTAGAGGAGTTCGTCGATGGGGGACTTCGTGCTGCCACGGGAACGGCACAGGTAAGTATGTTATTTCTCAGGCGGTGAAGGTGTAAGGATTACAGGTATTTGAACCCAATTCGAGACAGAACCTCCCCCTCTTGGGACGGATCTTGACGTCCCACTAGGTTGGTCCGGATGAGCCTGGTGGAAGTCTGTGATCAGGGAGGGATCTAGTATGCTGCGAGTGGGAACCCATGCACGCTCTTCGGGAACATAATCCTCCCAGTCCACTAGATATTGCAATCCCCTACCCCATCGCCGAGATTTGAGCAGGCGACGGACCGTGTAGGCAGGTGCCCCATCGATGAGCTGGGGGGGTGGAGGGGGTCTGGGGGAGGTGGTACAGAGATGGTACAGCCACAGCGCACCATTATGAAAATAAAACAACTTTGCATAATGTGTCTTTTATGTGGTGAGGAAGAGGAGCGCTGTTACAGGTCAGGGGGATGAAGGTGATTATTGCTTGTTGTTGCTGCATATGTGGGTTTGTACATATAGGCTGCAGTGTGTCAGTGTGGACCTCTCTACATCAACAGGAAGTAGCAAATGAAGTCCAAACTGTCTCCTGAAAGAAACCTGTTTCCATAGAAAGAGCCCTTTCATACATGCTGAGTTCTACAATCCTGAAACACTAAATGACTTTACCAAAACTTTGTAAGATGTGTCTCATGGACCAATCCAGTTTCTATGACAGCATAACTAAATGTTCTGAGGCATAACGTCCTAATGTAAAATTTAAATCCACCAACAATTCAACAATGTTAACTTCTATAGCAGGTGTCTTTCACGCAAGTACTATGGTACAGACATGAGCACACAACCTGTACAAAAGGGCCGCACCGAATCATTTCCTTGATTGATTGAATAATTGTTTGGTCTATAAAAAGGCATCAGTTTGCTTATGCCCAAGTTCACAGATTCAGACTGCTTGTTTTTTTCAGACCAACAGTCCAAAACAAACTGTCTCCATGTTTATGCAGTAAATAGGTTTTGAAGGCCAAGTTATGCGGACAGGCTTACTTTGAACATTAACATAATAAAGAAATGACCATGAACAAATCTGAAAAGTCACAAAATGTTTTGATACTCAACGAATCGGTTTTCTTTAGCATTATTAAACTTTTTTTAAATCATGGCCTGGTTTAACACGGGAAAAGTCTGTACTTAATCGAGTCCCAATGTGTTCATTAACATTTAACTGAATCCATTATCTTTTCTAACCATTGCTCTAAAACTACCCTTATTCATGACACTAAACACTTTCTGTGCAAACAGAAGCCACATGGCTTATTATGCTGAATGACAGTGGCAATATTTAAATAAAAATCAACTTTACTATCATATAAAACAAAGCAAACCAGCAAATGTTTGTACTTCAGAAGCTAGGTGCAGTAATTTCATTCTGTTTTTTAATTACAAGCCTCACAGTTAGAATTGGGGGGGGGGAATAAAGCGTTTCACACGTGTTTTCATATTTTTTTGTTACATTTATTTAAATTTTAAAAACTGAAATGTCAATGTCATGCAAAGTTAGAAACAATAATGAACAAACAATATTTTTTTTGTTCCACCATGTTGATTATTTTTATTAGAAAAAAAAAACAAGATATCCAGTTTAAAGCCATTGAGTGTTAAAAAAACAAAGCTAGGTAAACAAATAAATAATCTACACCAAGCAAAATGCAAAAAAAATCATAATTTCTTCCATATCTTTCAATTTGAACTCTCACTACTCCGACTAAGCCTCTGCTGTAAGTGTCGTTTCACGATAGTCACGTGCTCGCCCACTGACCAATCACAGCACACGCTGCACCTCACTGCAGCGCTGCTCCTGAAAACTAAGCTGCACGTAATGATGACGTAGTTGTAGGCCAGCTAGCAGGCTCTGGCACGTCAAAGAATACGCCCAACATGTCAAACTAAAGATCTGATTGGTTGAACACTATGACAATCAACAATATCGTCCCCATTCACTTAAACTGCAAAGGGATTCACTTCTGAGTCTGCAGGCCTCGGGCCTCTCTTCTTACTTAGAGACACAGAGGTGAAATCTGATTGGATAAAAGCTCTACTTAAAACAAGCTGCACTGGAAGCAGAGCAACTGAGGAAGACAGTAGCTGTGCAATGAGAAAATAAGATAATGGGAAAATATTTTTATAAATTACAATACATGTAGTGTATTTAAGAAAAAATATAAAATTATAAAATAGCTATAACTTTGTGATTCTGTTTAGGCCAGCAGAGAAGGCTTTGCAGGCCCTGACGGCCCACCACTGGTGATTAGCTGATTACATTAGGTGAAGTAATGAAGCTAAGACAGGCATTACCACAATGGACTAACGTTCAACAATAAAATTTGTTTGATCTGGATTTAATGTTGCTCCTGGGATAACACATACGTAACGTTACTGTTAGCGTTACCTCAACTATTCATCGTCTTGAACACAGGTCAGCGATTTTCTGGTCCGCTCTCCATTTTCATCTTGTTTGCGGTCCTACAGTCGGTTCAATAAGAGCACAAGTTAGGTTACTAACGTTACATCTTAACACTGTAATTGGTGATTAACTTTATTTAACTTAACTTGCTATGCAGTTAGCTAGCTAACCTTTCTAAGGTTAATTGAACTCGAGCTAGCTAATGTTACAGAGCTAGCAGTCGGTCACGTCTTGTAACTCAAAAATGACTTTTAGGCAATAAGCAGTTTGAATAATATAAATATTCTATCGACATAATGGACACATTAACCTACAATAGACAGTACGATGTAGATGGATCGTGACTGACTATTGTCTGCTGTACATGTGGCAGCTTATATGTCATTTAATTTCAAATAATACAGGATATATGAATAAAGAAGCTCACGTAAATAAGACACATAATCAAACAGCACGAATAAATACTACAGACTGCACAAAACAGAGCGCCCAAGAAATAAACTACCACTGTGGACCGAGTGAAGAACCACGTGTTGACATAGAAGAGCGCTGATGAGTAGATGGGCTGCAGGTGTGCAGCTCGGAACAGGTGACAGGTGTCAACTTGGCAGCAATCAGGGAGAGAGAGAGAGAGGCTCCACACACACAAACACAGAAACAAACAGGGGACCCAAGGGAACGCAGAAGGAATAACCGGAGGCACCACCGTGGCAGGTTTTGAAATGCCCGTGGGAAGAACGAACATGTAAGAGTCCATTCTCCATTAAAAGCTCCGCTCGCTGTCTGACTTTTCTCTTTTTAGAGCACGCCTTGTGAAATTACTCCTCTCTGACTCGCTCACTCCTCCGACTACCATCTCGTCTCTCCCCCATGTGTGCGTTCCTCACTCACACTTTCTCATTTCTCTGTTTTGTGCCTCCTCGCTCCTCTGGAGCTCGGCGCTCCGTCTCGGAGGCAACCCAATTACTGAAATGCATCTCAGGGAGCGAAGAGGCTTGTCTGAGGGGCTACAAACGAGGACACACCGGTGTACCCTTTGCCTGAAGTCTTTTCGGCACCCTTGACGTATAAAACGTGCGCGACACAAAGCTCAGATTGTATAGAAGTCTATGAGAAAATGACTACTTCTCACTGGATTTATTACCTCAGTAAATATTGTAAACATGAGTTTATGGTCTCAATCTCTAGTTTCAAGTCTTCTTCAATACAACATGATGTTCATTTAGTAAATTACGGTTAATTTAGAGTCAAATAGACCATAAAGTGGAGTATGCTTTAGGGCGGGCTTACTGTGATTGACAGGTGGCTACCTCTACCAAAGCCGTACAAGCCGTCTCTACGTCACTCTTCCACGTTCCAAATATGGTCACTTCCGTTCATTGGTTGGAAAAAACAACAACATGGCAACGGACGTAATCCAAGATGGCGACGGCAAAATCATAGAACTCAAAGCTTCAAAACGGCAGTCCACAAACCAATGGGTGACGTCATTATGACTACGTCCACTTCTTATAAACAGTCTATGGGAGTCTGCAAATGCAACTGTTCCTTTTGTATTAATAAGTTGTAGTTATTAAGATGATCAAACTTTCTGCCCTTCAATGGTTGTGTAGTATGGCGTTCTAACAGCATTCTAAATGACATTTTTATCATATTATTACTTACTTAGTTTTATCATAAATGTAGGCTAATTTCACAATATATATATATATATATATATATTCAGTAACTTCCATTAGATCAGCAAGAATATCCTCTACACGAGATTGTAAAATACCATTTCGCCGCACTACTTTTGGACAATCAGCCTTCTCTGTAAAAGCAACACATCAGTGGAACACCCTGCCTGAAGGTGTGAGGAGCTGCAGCTCTATTAGCTCTTTTAAATCCAACTTAAAAAGTATTTTAAAAGCTGCACAACACTGCACACACTGACCTCAATTCTTGTGGTCTTTCTGACTTGATTTTATTGACAAACTTTTTTTGATGTGCTATTTGTGTGTAGCGTTGTATTGGGTGTCTTGTATGTTCTTTATGGTATATTTTTGTATTATGTATTTTCCTTTTACTGTGTTATTGTCTTGTCCTTGTTTGACCTGCCAAGGGACTGCATATGCAAATTAGCTTAAGCTACAATCTGGTACAATGCATCGAATGGTGACATGTATGTTTAAACTGTACATGGTCCCTTTTAAATAAATAAACAAAATTGTATGAAATCTCTACATTGAAAATAAATATGTAAGTTGCAGTGGCGGGCCGTCAGGGCCTGCAAGGCCTTCTCTGCTGGCCTAAACAGAATCACAAAGTTATAGCTATTTTATAATTTTATAATTATCATTATCATTTCCCATTATCTTATTTTCTCATTGCACAGCTACTGTCTTCCTCAGTTGCTCTGCTTCCAGTGCAGCTTGTTTGAAGTAGAGCTTTTATCCAATCAGATTTCACCCCTGTGTCTCTAGGTAAGAAGAGAGGCCCGAGGCCTGCAGACTCACAAGTGCATCCATGTGCAGTTTAAGTGAATGGGGACGATATTGTTGATTGTCATCGTGTTCAACCAATCAGATCTTTAGTTTGACATGTTGGCCGTATTCTTTGAGTGTCAGAGCCTGCTAGCCGGCCCACAACTACGTCAGCATTACGTGCAGCTCAGAGTCCAGGTGCAGCTCTGCCGAGAGGTGCAGAGTGTGCTGTGATTGGTCAGTGGGCGAGCACGTGACTAAAGTGAAACTAAACTTAACTTGCCAGCAGAGCTTAGTTGGAGGAGTAAGAGTTCAAATTGAAAGATATGGAAGAAATTATAACATTTGTAGGGTTTTGCTTGGTGTAGTTTATTTATTTTTTTACCTAGCTTTGTTTTTTGAACACTCAATGGCTGAAGAGAAACAGATTTAGTGGCGGAGTTACTGATAACGCCTTTCTCAAGAAAGAAGGACATTTCAGGAAAAGCTGGACATCGTAAGAAATGGTCAGTCAACCACAGCTGGCAGCCCTGACTCAGCCAGGAAAAGGATTTGTATGAACGGTATTTCTGGCTGACAGCATCGGAGAAGCGTTGCACATTTTATGGCTGGGAATGTGTTTCATTTTAACTGAGCTCTTGGTGTTCGGAGCTACGCTAACCTGAGGACGCCATAGCACGGCAGGACACAAGCTACGGTGCTTTTGAAAACTTTTGGAGAGACTCGAGTGGAACATCTCAACGAACACGTTCGCAGGGAAACAGCTCCACAACCGCGGCCCGGCGTGTGGTCTGCACCGGCCGGTGCCCTGGCGGAGGAGGGAACCCGGCCCCGCTGCGAACCTGCCGCAGCAGACCGGAGAAATACAACTGGGGAGGCTCGACTGTAATCACTGGCGTCCATGAATCGAGAAGGACTTCTTACTGGAACTGAAACGATGTACTGGGATTAAACTCTTTAAGTTTCGGTAAGTGACAAACTGCGTGTGTTTGTTTACATAGTAACGTTACTACTGTTCGTTTGTCTATCGTGCTGCTTTTATGAATAATATTTAAATGGCTGGTGCTCTTGTGTGGTGGAATGCGTGGATCCGCTGCAGGTTTGCTGGATTGATGTGTCATAATGAGGTTATTAGGAGGTAATTCAACTGTAGTAGGACAGCACTGAAGGCCCAGGTATAAAATCCACGGCCCGCCACTGGTAAGTTGTCATGAACCCTGTTATACTGCTGACCGTGTTGGTAAGCAGCCAAATCAGCAGCCAAAGTACAAAAAGTATCTTCCTTCCTCCAAAATCAAAAGTCACCTCTTGTACTTATTTTTTTGTTTCTTCCCTTTGTATGCTCTCTCACTCTCTTTCACTCTGCCTGTCCACCCTTGCTTGCTGTCCATCAATACAAATCGAACAAACAAAAAAACATTCGCAAGTCCTGAAGGGGAGTATTGATCTGTTACTCTCCATCCATCTGTCCTTCTATGATGAACAAGACTCTCACACATCTTCTCTATAACTACCACCTCTTACCGCAATAACTGAGAATATTCATAATAGAATAAGTAAGACACACACATCACCACCATTTCCTCCACTACTAAATATATACTTAAGTGAATAAATAAGACTCGCCTCCCAGTGTCGTGTTTCGGGGACTGAATCAATTTTCTGATTACATGGTTCAATGTACGAGCTGGAGCCACTAAGCTTATTAGCCTGGCTGACTGGAGTTTGCCTGCCTCTGTTAGTGTGAGTGTGTTGGAGGGGAGCCTTGGGAACCGAATGGGTTTGGGGGATGGAGATTGAGTGAAATCTGTTGGCGATTGCACAGGAAGGCCTGGAGGAGTGAGAGTAACGGAGGAAGTTGTGTCTAAATTTGCTGAACCGAAAGTCCCTGACTCAAAAGTGATTTGTCTCCAAATACTTCTGCCTATTTTTTTGTGCCAAAGTACATCAGCGAGTGGTCACTGGGAAAATCAAGACATTAATCCACATACAGTGGGCCACCAACCAAGTTTCTTGATATGCCTTTTGTTTATTTATGGCAAGTGGCTTTTTCTTGCTGCATAAGGTATCATTTAAAAAAAATCTGCATGCACCAAAGTGTACACATTTTTATTGTAGAGTAATACAAATGCACACATTTTGCAGCAGTGCACGATCGCTAGTAGTCATGTTATCTACAAAGCTTTGCACCCAAATGCGCTAGCATTGGGGAATTGCATTTGTGGCTGGGCCCGTTTCAGGAAATGTGGTCCAGAAACTGCATCAATCATGAATACTGCTCTAGTAAGGGAGCATGCATTCAAGACGCGCGTCCCAACCAGTCACATAGCATGAAAGTCTCTGTGGAAACCTGCAATTTGTGTAATCTCCAATTCCATGACAACTGGATAAGCTCCAGTCCAAAAGGCTAGTACAGCTACTAAACGGGTGACAGACATTTTTTGGTTAAATGGCTTTTTCCAGTCAACAATAGTAGTATACGTACGATCCGGGTGTAGCTGACGCTGTTAAGACCGGCAGTTGACTTACATGAGTTGTATGATTTGTTTACAAGTTGTTGTTTTTTTAATGCAATTATAATACATTTTGTATACTGTAATTTCAGGTACTTAAACTCTTAACTGTTTTGCCTTTGTTTTACTCATAATGACAAACATGTTTTTGTCGTTGTAACGGCTAACTTCTATGCTCCCTTCTGTTATTCTACTGCTGGTCTACCCGGAGAACACGGTAAAATTGATTAAGTTAAGGTATCAAGCCCTGTTATACTTGTTGCAGGTCATGATTTTGGTTCTTCTAGTTTTCACGGTGTTCCACGAGAGGAGAAAGGTAAATGTGAACATCAGTGACTCTTTTATGACCAGTGTGGATACACCGGGCTTTCGAGGGCTCTAAACATGTTGCTAATTCCCTTATCACCCGTTAACATGCCCCAGACCATGTCCACATTAGTAAAGAGAAATATCTTTTAAAAATCCTATGAGTTATAAAGGAAAAGCATAAAGGCAACCGAACTAGCACCCAGGACAGAACCTTAGGCCACACCTCAAGACGAGTTAACGACACATATGTTAATACAGTCAAAACAGTCAAAAAGGTTCTAGGATGCATTAAAGTGAGGGGGTGAACTGTTCATATTCACACTTTAAAAACATATAACCATATATCAGAGGCAACTAATATTATTTTTAAATTTTTTTCAAATTTTTATTTTATTTGAATTTGTTATATACATTTACAACACAAATGGTAAATGGACTGTACTTGAATAGCACTTTTCTAGTCTTTCCGACCACTCAACTCTCGACATTTACACAACATTTATTACAGAGGAAAACATACAAACATAAGCAAAAATACAAACATAAGTAGACATAAACAGTAGAAAGCAAGAAAAAGCAAACAAACATTAAAAAGCCTGTGGAAACGTGATGAGATGGGAGGGGCAGTGTACCAGTTAGGAAAACCAGTGGGAAAACCAGTGTGTCCGTTCCTGCTGGTCCTCTGCGATCTTGTTCAAAAGTTCTGATCAGCACTCTCTTTAAGGGACTGCAATCCCTTCCGGAAGTCCTCATTTTCCTTATTTTAAACTTCAGAAGAATGTGAAGTGTTTGCAATTCATCATAAAGCTTTTTCTCTCTCTGGCAAGCTTTGAGCTGCTCCCCGGCACGCAAGCCTTTTTCAATCCTGATCATGTCCTTGACCTCCTCAATTTGTTGTTGCAGGGCCTTGTTTTGTTGCCTCAAAGACTCTCTCTTGTACCGTTGTGTCATAACGGCATTGAAAGACCCTGAGTTCTTGCAGAATACTTTTGAACTCCTGCACTTCTTGTTGCACACACAGAGCATCACGCCTCCTGACCTCTCCATCATGCACTTCTTTGGTAAGTTCCTGGACCTCATTTCTTTGGAGCAGAGACACATTTTCTTGCTTGACCACATAATATCTGTGTTCATTGTCGTTTAGTTCTTTCTGAACATCTTTCAGTTCGTGGAGAGATTGATCATTTTGTAATATGGCCTCTTCTCTATTGCACAACATTTCCTTGACCTCCCGTAGTCCTTGTTCCAGGGCATCTTTGAAAATTACATTTATGTTGTGTACGAGTTCCTCCACTTGTTCTTGACAAGCAATGTTGTCTTGCATCGTGGCCTCCTCTCCGTCATTCAACTTTCTGCTTATGGCCTCTCATCACAAAACCTTCTGTAAGGCTCTTGGATTTCTTTTTCCAAGGCCTCATTCTGTTTGTGTGCAGACTGGTTTTCTTCCGACATCGCAGCGAAGATGTTCAGGTTCAGCTCTTCTATTTTTTTGGTGCGAAGTCTGCATCTCAATTTCCGAGTCCTTCTTTTGTTTGTGAAGGTCCCCAATTTCTCCGCACAGAGCCTCCTTTTCGCGAAACAAAGCCTCCCTTTCGCTACGCATAGCCTCCACTTCACTGCGCAGTGAGTCAACTTCTTTGTTATGGTCTTGGATTTTTGTGCGAAACAACTTTTTGGAGTTGTATTTTGAGCTGAGGTCCTCAAGGTCTTTGTGGAGGTCCTCTTTCTCTCGGTGGAGGTCTGTGTTTCTTGCGGTTTCTTGTTTTTTTGGCTGAGGGCAACATTCTCATCTCTCAGAGCCCTGATAGTTAAAGGCTGCTCCAACTGAGTCATGTTTTTGTCTGTCTGTCAAAACAAAATGTCTATATTAACAAAGAACTGTGTTTTTATGTTGTTGATATTTTAAGCCTTGAAATTCTGATAATGGCAAGCCTGTCTTTCTACCACTATTAGAAAGAGTATAGACACAAAAATAGTGGTAGAAAACACATCAAAGGGACATGTCACATGGTACATTGCCATCATAGGCTCATTGCAATGGGTTCCATGCAGGGACGTGCGGTCAGGGGAGGCAGAGCCTCACCTGTCATCATGAAAAGTAAAAAACAAATAATGATAAAATAAAATAAATAATATTTCTCGACTGATCTGTGCTATAAATGTAATTTCTGTATGATTTCAATCATTTTAAGCATTTTTATAGTCAAAATCGCTGAATTTGCTCATGTCCTGTTCAAACAGAGAGGAGACACGCGAGGTGAGGCAGCGACGAGATGTGCGCAATCCCTAACAAACAGGGTTGAGCCTTTTGCTTTCTCATTGTTTGTCACCACTGTAATATTTGTTGACACTTGTATTATATGTCCTTTCTTTCCATAGAATAGGTAATGTATTTCACGTATTTGTAGAACCAGTGGCGGCTGGTGGAAAATTTTCTTGGTAGGGCTGTGCCACATCCAATCAATTTCAGCAAACATCCCAGAATGATTTAATGCAAAAAATGAAGGTATCAAACACGCATTACTACTTTGCAGTTAAATATTTAACATTTATTCCAACACGAAAAAAAGCAGTAAATAACACTTTGACAAACACGTCAGGACATCTTATTTTTGTCACCCTCACAGGGAATTCAGTATAATATAATATATATATCATATAATAATATTCAGTGTAATATAATAATATATATCTATAATATAATAATATTCACTATAAAATAAAACACACACACACACACACATACATATATATATATATAATTATTTATTCCTGTCCTGTCAGCAGGACAGGAAGGAAGACCTTAAGTCCCCCCAGGCCAATCCTACCAAAAGAGGAGATGGTGGCTATGTGAATTTGGCAAGGAATATTCCCCAGTTTCACTCACTCAATGCACTGCCCATCAAATTCGACCCTACAAGACTTGATAATGGTTGTGGCATAGAGGACTATTTGAGACAAAACAGAGCACAATATCATGAGAGCTGCAGGCTGTTGTTCAACAACACAAAGTTAGACAGAGCCAAGAAAAGATCCACCCCAGCATCAAGTAGTGATGATGGTGCTAGAAGCAAGATGATTATGAAGAGGACAGGTTGGTAATCATGTTTGGTGGACTTCACATAGAGATGGCTGCACTGAGATCACTGGGTTTACCGGGGTGTGGCCATTGCCGCTACGGTACATTGGCAATTCTTGGAGCCATAGATGAGAGTTGGGCCAGTGATGAAGACCAGTGCCAGTAGTCCATCCAAGGGATGTGGCTGACTGCTGAAACAATGGTACTACTTCTACCACCAGACCCATACACCCCATGTATCAGTTATTGCTACAAATATCAATAACTTAGAATTTCTTTTTCTTTAAATCATCAAAACTGTGCAAAATTTATAAAATTTGTAGTCAGAAGGCTAAAATGTATTATTTAGCATATTTAGCTGTAGAGTACCTAAAAACAGGAATAGACACCAAGATCATTCAAATCGGGGAAATACAAACAGTGTTATGAAGAAAACAAATTTCGGGAGGCCCAATTGGCGGCCATCTTGAAAAATAGCCGCCATCTTGGATTTTTGAATGGCCAATCGGGCAGATTTGACCAGATACCTCTGGAGAACAACTCGACCAAATTTCATGCTTGTATCATAATTTGCACGATTCTTATTAAAAATTACTTTTATCTGCCCCACTACTAGTCTGCTGTCTGATTGTGAGGTCAGGTTGATCTAGGATCAGCTCTTTCACCTGTAGTTTTTCCTCTCAGTTCTCCTCTCAAACGGGTCTTGGAGGAGCAGTGCTCGCGCTGGCGCTCGCCTGTAGAGGAGAGGACGTGCAGACAGGCGGAGAGGACATGCAGGAAAAGCATATATTTACCGCAGATATCATATTTTACACATATTACTGGGTGATTCCATATTTTAAAAAGACAAATATTGACAATTTGTATAGTTATTTTTATTATTTTTAATTCTTTGTAGCTCAAGGGGGGGCGGCGCCCTAGCGCCCTCTATTGACCAGAACATATTTAGTCTTGCTGATCTGACAGAAACCGCAGTGAAAAAGCACAGAGGGGAGGCGAGGCGAGGCAAACAGTACCTCTGCCTCAATAAAGGGGGCGTGCGAGAGCCCACGGGTCGGGTTTATGCTTGTAGTGCCGTTACTCTTCTTCTACACGTCTCTTCTTCTTCTTATATTTTGCTTTGACCGCAAACATTGAAGATTAAATATCTAAGCTTTAACAATTCTCAAAAAACAGGGAAATATGACCAAATCAACAGCAATTCAACGTCGGACAGGTAAAGTAACCTTTTATGTGTTTATTGTTCTCTTTATACATCCGTAGTTGTTACAGATTATCGCAGGATCTCGTGATTTTCGCGGGTTGCGCCCGTCGATGTCTTTGACATAATTCAGAAAAAGTCACTTTTAACTGGCAACTATAACAGCAAACAATGTAATTATCTATGATGTAAAACCAATTATTCAAGATTTATAGGCTTGTTGTCAAATTATAATTCAACCGCATTTGTGAATTAGAAACGCATGTTACATCCACTAAACAGAACAATTTCAGGCCAGCAAACACAAAAATATAATACCATTATTATTATTATTACTATTATTATTATTTGTATATTATCATTATTATTATAAAACCATAATCACATTGCGTTGTTCTTATTTCCATCCTATTCATTGATGTATCTATTGTATTTGCTGCTGCAGAAAGCCAATTTCCCCACAGGGATCTACTTCTTTATCAAATGTAAACTAAATCTCCGTGCCATTACTTTGAATCGTGTCCTTGACTGTTTGTTGTGAGTTAGCTCCTCTCATGAATGCATTACACAAACACCCCATCACAACTAATGTGAACTCTTTAATGTCCTGGCTCCATCCTCTCAGTCTCCTCTCCTCCATATTCGTGCAGGACAAACTCTTCAAACTATCCATTACAGCAAGGTCACAGCTCTGTTTTACATATGATAAGAAAACAGGGAAATGACATGTAGTCGTGCAGGCATCTGGTGCGGTGATGCTCTGTTAAGCTTGTGGCAAGATTATTCATTTTGTGGGTTTTTTTGTGGGTCATGCTGAAGTTGAAAATTAAACATTGGTGTCAATTTTATTCCTTTACGGAGACATTGTTGTGGGTCACATTATTAGAGGACATTATTATTAGTGTGTCCACACACACAGAATCCATTATCCATTCACTCTGTATGTGGTATACACTAACCAAATGTCTGACCCCGGATGGTGCCCCTATGACCACAGACGATCCCATTCGGACCACGGAAGAACCCCACACCTCTACTGCTTCAAACACGCAGCTGACACACACACACACACACACACACACTCACACACCTAAACACAAACACACGTACACACACACACAATCCATTATCCATTCACTCTGTATGTAGCATCCACTAACCAAATGTCTGTGTTTCTTGACCCCCCAGGACCATGGATGGACCACTTTGAACCATGGAAGAACCCCACACCTCTACTGCTTCAAACACCTAGCTGACACACCTGCACACGCACACACACACACACACACAGGTACACACACACACACAGAATCCATTATCCATTCACTCTGTATGTAGCATCCACTAACCAAATGTCTGTGTTTCTTGACCCCACAGGACCATGGATGGACCCCTTCAGACCACGGAAGAACCCCACAACTCTACTGCTTCAAACACGCAGCTGAAAAACCTACACACACACACACACACACCTAAACAATCTATTATCCATTCACTCTGTATGTAGCATCCACTAACCAAATGTCTTGTTTCTTGACCCCCCCAGGACCATGGATGGACCACGTTGAACCACGGAAGAACACCACACCTCTACTGCTTCAAACACCTAGCTGACACACCTGCACACACACACACACACACACACACACACACATAATCCATTATCCATTCACTCTGTATGTGGCATACACTAACCAAATGTCTGTTTTTCTTGACCCGCCAGGACTATGGATGGACCACTTTGAACCACGGAAGAAGTTGAATGAATCATAGAATAAAACTACCTGCGAATGTTCATGTTGTTATCCAAGCTGTCGATAGAGTTTTTGGGTTTGATGAAGAAAAGCACTCCTACCAAACTCCAATGCTCGCGCGCGCTTAAATTGGGTCACTCATTGCAAAAGATAAGTGACATCCTACACTGCAGAGCTCTAATAGCATAAGGCCATGGGCTGATAAAGTCAACCCAGACCTTCAAAACATTGTTCACCACAAAGTGGTCTGAGCTTGTCTCACACACAGCTTTGACCACCTTGACTGAGGGGCATTTGAACAAGCCATCCGCTCTGCCTTTCACAGAGGATGTGCAGCGTCTTCACCAACATCTGTAAAAGACTGCAGGTTTAGCATCTGAGAAGCTGGGAAAGAGACCATCACCACAAGTCTATGGTGACCAAGTCGCTGACTTCCTAGGCCACGATATTTAGGGTCCACAGAGAATATTACAGACTTCCAGAGGCTACAACACAGCTTGCCAACATATTGAAACTACTTATTTCCATGGAGAAAGAGTCCCTTACAAATCTTCCAAGGCAATACACTTGAAGAAATTGAAATTGAAGGTATTACTATTTAAAGTTGTTGTTTTTTGTAGGTTCGGATAACAAGTCTTGATAAAATGTATTTTAGTTTGATTCATTGCATGTTGGCTTAGCAATGTTAGTGTCTCGTGGTGTATTCCTAATAAATATTGACTCATCTAAAGGTATGACAGCAAAAGTGTTTAACTAGCAAGTGTCTTTAGAAACTATTTTGATGCTAGTCAATATCAACACCAAATTTAGCAGCTAAAATGAATGCCTTTCGTAGTCTTAATTTGAAAGATTCATATGCATGCCCTGATACCAAATTATTAAGGATTTGCTTGAAGCTTATAGATATATAGTCAGATCATTTAAATTCAACCTTAAATTAAATTGCCATCAATGTTTTAGATTTAGAATGTCCTGTGAATGACATAACGGTTCAAATGAAGAATAAACATTCACGTGTTTTGGTTGACATGGACAGTTTTTCATCTTTTGCAGCATTTAAACGAAAATGTGGACAAAAGAGCCCGACAGAAGAAGGGAAGTGGACGAGTAACCTGGTAAATGCACACAGCACTTACACAAGAGTCTACCACTGAGTCAATGCTTGAGAGTGGAGGCTGAACTAGTAGGATTTTATTTTAAACTAGAAGCCTTGATGATGTGATTTGGGGTTTTCCTAACCAAAAACTAGAATTTTGTCCTCCTAAAGCTATATTTTCAAATGCTTATTTTTTTGTCTGTTAGGAAGTCATTTGGAAACAATGTGAGGACAAAATACATTTGTACATGTCAAACAGGAGAGCAGCTCAGAAAGCAACAACTAATGTTAAGTCTCATTGACTAACTTTTAACTTTAGCCTGCTTAGCATTTGATCACCACGTGCTATTGTTCAGTACCAGTACCATGAGTTTGAACGACTGAAGATTGACTTGTGCCTGACAGATGTTTGTTTTGCCCTTCCCATATGTGTTGCTTGTCGACAGACCCTAATTCATAAGGATAGTGATATAAAACTTCTTATATACAGTCTGTGCATCAAATAATGTCCTTTAGAAAGGGGTTTCATGCAATTAGCCCCAACACCCTCCATCACTACCACACACACATCAACACACAACCAGGAGCTTTTGCATATTAGTTTACATTTAGTTATTTATTTCATACCAAGCATATCGATCCTTTTGTAAGGCTTGTGGAAAGCGAGCTGTGATGGTGGCGCAGGAGATTAGGAGAGCTGACCAAGGAACTAGGAAAGGTTTCACATCAAGGTGTAGAAATAGGACAAAATAAACTTGGCCTAGATCAGCAATGGTACTCTCAAATGTTCGTAGTACTTGAATTTTGACTGTGAAATATTTTGACATTATTATTTAATAAAGGTTTTATTTGTGGTATTTTGGCACTTTTCTATGATCCACTGTTCACAGAAATGTATTTTTGTATCATGTTTTACATCCAGCCATGTTCTCATGAAGGAGAATCTGTTTTGTTTTTTTACATGAATGAATGGCTGAGAGGTATGTTCTCATATTGTTTGCATTGTTTGCTTCTTGTAATAAATATTGATATGTTCTTGATCACTTTGTGTTGTCTATTTGCCTTTTCTGTTGAGAAGATAACTGAGACTTTTGTGGATTTTGAGGCACTGATGGCCTTTCAATGTTATTAATAAATGCTTTGTAAGGCATTGAAAGTCCTCACTTTAGATGAGGTCACACAAAACACTTTACTAATGACTAGTAACTAGTTGAATTAATAATGAATTGCAGTATTAAGTGTTTATAAAGCATATATTAACATAGTCCCTAACCATTAGTGCATATCTAAATCATTATATATATAAATGCATGAATAACGTACATCTAAATAAGTTCTAATCATTTACTAACACTTTATAAATTATGTTATTAATCATCTACAACTCCTTAATACTTGTTTTGTAATATATATATATATATATATATTACTTAATTTACAAATGAGGAATCCATCATTTATAAAGTATGAAAAGCACAATACTAAGCTACTAATAAACTATATACAGTATATATAGCACCTCTTATATAGAGGGCCATATTGTCTGTTAAAATATGATCAGTTATGTATTTGCATAAGTCCTCACACACAGTCCTCTTATGTCAGGTGTGTTCTTTTAATACACAACCCCTTCACTTTTGTGTGTGTGTAGCCATGTTCCATTTAATCACCTTTGACCCTTTAATGCACATGTTTGTGTGTTGTAAATGTCAGACCCACGATCACTCCCACACATAAGCCTGTGCTGCAGTGTAATAATTTGTTATGATAATTGATCCAAGTGCATTTTTCTGTTAATTCTTCACAAAGCAGACATGCCAGGTGGCATTGCATACTACTAAATGGGCTTTCCAAATATGTTTTTGAATGTCTCCTTATTGTCTCGGAGTCGCGGCCATGTCTCAAAGAGGACTCAGGATTTTATGTTGAGACTGGTTACTGTGGGGGGGGGAATCATTTTCTGATTTCATGACTGTGACTGCTCACCGAAAACAAACATAAACCTGTGCAATGGCTTTTATTTATTGTATCCAGACATTTCTCATGGTACACTTTTATATACATATGGTTGGCAGTTCAATCTGTGGCTCCTACCCACTGCTCCTAAAACTGCTTGAGGGTTAAATGAGGTCAAATTCCACGTAAGTTCATGTATATGACGATTGTGATTATAGTTTTAAGGAGTGGCCTGTAGGTCTAAACACACTTTGATATGTAAAATCGGTGGAGATCCTCTTTGAGCTTTGTTGTGTGACAGTTGGGGCCACTTTGAAATGGTGTTGTGGACTTATGATCTCCTCGGTAGTCCTAGGTAATTCTGAATGAGGCCATCACTTTGCTGTCTTGATAGTTTTGTTTGGCAACCAGGTGGGAAAACGGTTGGAAAACCTTTTTATGTATTATGATTATATTTTGAATAATTAACCTATCCTCTAAGTAATTACAGTACATTTGAATTGTTACCATTACCTGTCATCAACCAGTATTAATTGGCTGCATTTTTTTGTGGACCCCCCCCCCCCCCCAAGTCAAAGAAGGAAAAAGCTCCGGAACACTAAGATTGGAGTAAAAAAGAGATGATTTCTAAATGTTTGATGTTGTGTACAATATGTATGATATGTTTAATATTCATGATTAACATTTCATTGCTAATATGATTACGCTCGCACGATTTAATATCATAAGCTGCTCTTTCATTCCCCCTCGCTGTGGTAATCGAGGGTATTCCGGTACAGCCTGTCTCTCTCTCCGACGGAGTTTTTTGCCTTTCGGATGCCAACCGTCCCATTGTTGTAGAGAGTTTCTAGAAGTGAAGCAGCCAAGTGGAGGGGATAAGCTCCTCAAGCCCCCGGTCTCTCTTCTGACACACACACACAGCACAGTAGAAAAGCATATGGATGTGTTCAGCGTGCATGTCAGTGTGAACACCATGAGTGTGCATGAATATGTGTGTTTAATGACCATGGTCTGCTGCTGCCTTTCGGCTCTGTGGGATTAAAGTACGCCCAGATATCTGTAACTGTGTTAACGGCACGGCCAAGAGAACCAATAGGATGACGTTAATCTCTCACTGGTCCTTCACTTACAGTTGTGAGGGACTCAATGTTTCTCACACGAGGCAGGGCCGCGAAGCACGCTCCACTGTCTTTTTACAGCAGAGTCGCTCCAAATAATCTACCAAAACTGGTTTACAATCAAAGAGTATTTAATCTTACTGAAGCTAAAACAATTGCAAAGTGAATTACACTATTTACACTATCGATAGAAATATGATCCATGGAAAAGAGTCCACAAGGTTCCAACCAGGAAGCCTAATACCTACAGGATGAAATGTGATGAACTGAATGAGCTCCTCCGATGAATCTTCTTTCATAGTCCGTTAAGGTCATAAATCATCCACAAAATGTCTGTCTCGGTTACAATTGGCTTAAATCCAGCTGACCCCCCTGGCCTCAGTCAGCTGACCGCCCTCGCGTGACCTATAGGCCAGTTGCTCCTTCTGCGCGTACGTCCCTCTGTTAGAGCCCAGCTCCCACTTCCTGCTCTGGTCCTGGTGGTCCTCCTGGTGGTCCCTGAAATGCCTGTCTTAAAATCCCTGTCTGTCCCTATTCACTATTCTTTACAGATTAATACATTCAATGATTGTCTTTTATATTTCAACACTTCTATAGTAAACATATTATACACTTGATAAGTATTCTTATGACATTTCACATACTTTGACAATTTTTACAAGCACAATGTGGCATTCCACATGCTTCCTACATTTCACTATCCACCACTAGGGGTGCTATAAATCCTATTAAAAACACTTCTAACTCTAATTCCTCACACAGTCATCACTGTAGAACACACTGTGCCTGGAGACAGGCCTCTGTCAGATAAAAAAAAGACAGATACATTTTAGTTGGAATTTCTTTTTTTTTTCTAGTATCTTATTTGCTGATATATTTCGACGTACATTACTAAGTTTCAAAATATAAATGCTTTGAATTTCTTTCTATCTGAGTCAAATATCAAGCTTGAATTTCATGAAAAAATCATTTTACATCCTTATGCGTCTTGTTAGTTATTTAAGGGTTAAACTTTTTGATCTCTTGGGAGAAATTCAAACTCAGTAAATTGTTAAAATATGCACCAGCTTTTACCAGCTGCAACGTATATTGTATTCATAATACAATATACAATCCTAAAATATGATGAAATAGACTATTCTGCACACTATATATACTATGTATACTTAACCATGTCCTACTTTGATTTAACCTCGATTTATATGAATCACAGTTTATTTGTTTGTTATATTTTGTAATATTAATCTGGATATGTAAAATATTGTGTAACTAAAGTTATCAAATACATGCAGTTGAGTAGAAGTAGAAAATAGCATAAAATAGAAAGTACAAATACCTCAAGTTTGTAGTACAGTAGACATTTGACTTATTGTTAATATGTTTGAATCTTCTAGCAAGGACATGTAAAATGTAAATAATCCTTTAAAGTTTCTAGTTGGCCTGCAGTGCTAGATGGTGTATTATGCTGTGTTCACACCAAACGCAGCGCGAATTATTCGCGCGAGTAGATTACATACAAAGACGCGATGAGACTGGAGTGACGCGGATGGCGATGGCAAGGCCCGTTTGGCGCGCCACGAATTGTGACGCTGCGGCGCGATGGCCTATCAGCGTTGAGATGTTTCTCATGTCATCACTGACGTCCTGCCGTTGTTGAATCAGAAAACAAATACTGTAGCCGTCTGTGTTCACCCAGAGCTCTACGATACCTCATATCAGTAGAGACCGGACAAAACTATGTGTATACATGTGTGTGTGTAAACCACATGGTACAAACAATGAAAAAAATGCTGCCGTATTTACGTCTAGATGACGTTATGTTGAGTGTTGATGGAGCTGCTACAATGTTAGCATAGCCTAGCACCGATCGATCCGAGCTCCATTGAGAAAACGAGTATTTTAAAACATTAATTCAGACTTTTTACAAATCGGCATCATTACGTAGTTATTTCAGAGTCCCTTTTTGTCGGTTTATTGCAGTTAAATCACAGCCAAATCAGTTTATTTTGTGTTCATACAGCTGTAGTAAACAGCCGACGTGTGGCTTGCTAGACACAGTGAAGCCAGCAAAGTAGTCTCCTGGTGGCGGGGTCTGCCACTTTGGATTTTATCCGATAAAAGACTATCAAAACATGCATCTTTAAAGGGGCTCAGGCAAAAAAACACAAGGTAGTCCACCAAAAAAAAGTAAGAAATTGGAAGCGGACAAAGGTATATTTTTTAAAGTAATGCTCTTTGGTTACATCATTTCCATTGCAGCAAAAAGTGTTCATTCTTTGTCTGTTTTTGTTTTAGCATCATGCAGCTGTTCCTTCCCCTGGTTGCCAATCACTTATGAGTGAAGTGTAAACACTTGAGCGTCAATAAAAATGTAATCATACAAAGGGATACCCACCATCTGGAATATGTACATGCTCTCTGCCATCATGAAAAATTAAAAGAGCTGTGTGAAGTGAGAGGTTGGAGGAGCACGCCGCCATCAGAGAGACACGATTCATCAGTGGAATTCAAACCGCTCCCGGGTCTAAATGTCCTAGAGAGACGGTGTGTCCTCTATGGATGTCTGAGAGAGTCCTGACTGTGTCCTTAAATTGTCCACAGAAAGGTTCCGCAGGTCTGAAGTTTGGTTGCTTAGAAACAAGTTTGTAAGTGTTTCAAACTTATGACTAACACCTTGGCAGCAGCAGGAGGAGAACAATAATATGTTTTGCTTTGAAAGTCAAAGTGTCAAAAACAGAAGTAAGAAAAGGAATTCAGGTTTTCAGCTGAGAAATATTGAATGGAAATATATTGTATAATATAGAACTTGCACCAGCTGTTCCCATATCAAACAACTGTGTATGGAATTGAAGGTGTCTTCAGTTCAATAACTTTGAGCTAATTTGTTATTCAGTAAACTGGGTTGCACCATTACATTTGGAGAATGTGTTAAGCAGTAAAAACTTTATATATGTGTAAAATGGCTGCCAGAAAACATCTGTAGCGCCAATCTATCAAAAGCAGTGTAAACAGGAAGTCACTGTAGCTTCAAAAATACCTGCAACTTCTTTATAAATGAAGGTATGGCCTTTTAAATATGTCTGCACAGCAGAAATATGTGTTTCAGATGTAATAGAGAAACAGAAATATCAAACTGCATAAAAAAATATCGGTTTAAGCTAATGTCATTTAGTCTAACGTCATTAGCATATTGTTTCGTCACTTGAGTTGTATCGTGTTCTTATATTTAAAAATGCAAATTCAAACTCTTCCAAGTTTCAACTGTATCATCATTAAACAAAAGTTCAATTGTTCAGTCCACCGGAGACCAAAAAGGAGACTTGAGAAGTTAAATTTGTACTTAGCTTCATAAAAAATTATTTTGCCTATAATAAATAGGCTTAGCGCCTACACGTTTCAACCCACTGTCTTCTTGAGGGCCTGTAAAAAAACAAGTGTCAGCTCACCAGTATACCAAGGCTGGTTTCAGCTGCACCCACGGTAGCACTGTAACACAGGTGCAGGTATACGTACATGGTATGGTCAATTCTAACAAGGCAGCAATATCTGTAAGGTAAACAAATGATCAATAGCATCTGGTATTCACAGACAAAGAAAAAAAAGTATTAAACTATATATGTATATATATGTGTGTTCTTTCATTTATATTTTTGTTCTCACATAGAAATAGAGTGAATAGAGTGTAGAGTTGTACAACAGTCTGTATTTTACTCAAATTTACCAACAATATCTCCCCAGTATGATGACAAGCCTTTGCGTTACATCCACTAATATAAAGAAATATCATAAAAATAATATATATATATATATATATATATATATATATATATGCCTGTTTATGTCTACATTATACTCAAAAGAGCTCGAGCGAGATGAGCCTTCTGAGTTTGGACCTAAAATGTCGCCTCTATGATTCTCAACCAGGAAAGAGACAGAAAAAGAACCTTACCAAAAATAAATAAAAAATACGGACAATGATTTTCCAATTCATTGGTGATTTGCTCTATTTTATTTGATTTACTGTGTCACGAATTATAAACCCCTTTACAGTTTGTTGACATGGACTCTGAGTTTTGAGCTCATTGAGGATTAATGGATGATGTCTGAGTTTCACATCATTTTCGAGCAGAACAATCCAGGAAACAACGAAACACAGTGAAACTTAATCTCAAAAAGAAGACAAGTAGCTCAACACTGAATGCATTCCAACATGTTGCCTCTCACAATCACTCTGTATTGTAGCTTCCTGAATAGCTTCTCTTTCACTGTCTTATTTTCACGGCGCACTGGCAGGCCCTTTAAGTCATATTGAAAATGAGTAGATTGGCTTAGTGGCAATCTTATTAAAAACCTCTTCATCCTAATTCAGTAATGTGCTTAAGGCTTGTGAGCCGTCCATTGAGTTAAACTGGGCTGTCAATCATCCCCTTCATGTGAAAGCATGACTGACACACATGCATGCATACATCAGCTGTCCATTCATCAAAAACCATGACTGATACACTAATCTAACAACCACACACACACACTAACGCAGCCATGAGGATTTTAATAAGGCTGGATGTTGTATTGAATACCACAACACATTGACAAGCACTCTGTTAAAACACCTACCCCGACCAGCTGGAGGGCTGCTGGTCTGTAGCAGATCGTGACCTCTTACTATGACCTATGATGAAGGCTTTCATAATGCACTCAAACATTTTGTTTTCAGTTGTTTTTTATCACCATTTTACTTATTGCCAGTTATTACCATGTTTTCTATCTCTCACCTTTGACATCATTCCAACAGTGGCGATGGTAAAATGTCAACCCACTGTAAACGTGCTGACGGAGCCAACAGAGTTTACCAGTGGGGTAACCGGAAGGTGGACACTACGATACTTCTTCAATAGAACATTTAGTAAATTATGGTCCATTTAGAGTCACATAGACCATAAAGAGGAGTATGCTTTAGGGTGGGGCTACCTTGTGATTGACAGGTCACTGCTATCAGAGCCATATACGGCGTATCTATGTCACTACTCCGCATTCCAAATATGGTAACTTCTCTTCATTGGTTGGCAAAAAAACCAACATGGCGACGGCCGTAATCCAAGATGGCGACGGCAATATCGGCAAACTCGAGGCTGTCCACAAACCAATAGGTGACGTCACCATGACTACGTCCACTTCTTATATACAGTCTATGCTCTTTACATTGCACATAGTGATGCTCTGAATCTCGAATTTAGCACATTTTACAGGAGTTTTTGGTCCATTGGCTCACCGTTTGAACGACTGCCTTTGTGAAGACAACATAGACAGTGATAAGGTTCCTGTGACATTCTAAAGTAGAGTGACCATATTTTCAAACCCCCAAACCGGGACCCTTTAGCCTGCAAACACAAGGTATTTCTTATAATGAGCACAAGCGCTGGCTGCCGGTTAACTGGCCGACTTTGGAGCATTCTCTGCCAGATATTCTATAACCATATCTGGCTGTGAACATTGATCTTTCATATCGGCTTTTCCACAAGGCGGGACCAAAACTTTACTTTTGCAGTGTGTGCAGAACGCAGCAAGAGTGTATTCTAAATAGAGCTCTTTAGGAAAGTATCTTCTCTTTGGCATGACAGCTTACTGTTAGCGTACTGACAGGAAGCGCCGCAAGCGTCACAGCGAAACATTGATTGATTGTCACACGAACGGACAAATCAGCGCTGGATTTAGATTTAGATGGATTTAGATGTTTTTTTAATATTAGGTTTGCTCATAATGAGTGGGACGGAACATAATACACGTCTGTGGAAGTGCTGAAGACAATCCCGGGACAAAACAGGAGTTAGCTTCGTCAAATTACATTTAAAGGTCCATACCTCAGCTAATACACTGGTTCCGAAAGTGATGCAAAGCTCACAGTTTGTTTGTTTTTAAATGAAGTATAATTTGACTTCATTAGATTTTCTTGGAGTGAGATGAAATTGAAATGTCCCTGTTGGACCCGACGTTCCCACATTTAGAATCCTACTGTGTAACAACGACAGAACAATGACGCTTTTCATTTGACTGTCGTTGCTTGTGGTTTTGTCTGCTCTTACTAAAACCTGTCATTTATATGAGGAGAACATTACTTTTCTTTTGCAGAAACTGTTCATGAGCAAAATCGACTCACTATGATTCAGTTTTTTTTAAATGTAATCCACAGAAAGATTAAGATGCTTAAAAATGTCCAAGGTGTAAAACACATTGATCCATGCCTGTTGTTAACCTTGTCCTAACCCAGAGGTCGATGGATGGACACCACCCTCTGCGACTGGAAACTAGAATTGTCCATCAGTAACCATATTGTAATGATCATCAAATCATTTCAAAAGCCTGATGACTTTGGATTCTGCTGTTTGACAAAAGATGGAGCAGCAACATGTTTCGGTGATCAATAACTGGACATCATTAGTAGCTAAAAGTGAGTGTTTGAGTTTTTTATGACTTAGAAATAACATCCTTGATGACACTACAATCTTTATCTGCAGGCACTTGTAATATATCAGGCCCATAACCCAGAGTTCGGTGGATCGAAAACCATCCTCTGCTGTTACAAAATGTAAAGTTTCCTTGCGGTGGAAATGTGGCAGAAGTGGAGCATTTAGCAGTTTCAGAGCATTGAGTTTTAAACTTCAATCATTTGTCGCCTTGATGGCACAATGTTTGAATCTGGCTTGGGGACCTTTATTGTATGTGATCCCCATCCCATAATTCTTCTCTGCTTTAATACCAGTTAAAGCTGTACTGCTTTAGTTTTTTTTTAAAGCCCTGTGTTCTGTTTGAAATTGGCCTGCTACATCTTCGGCTTTCCATCTGGTTGTCTCCCTCTTTTTCTCTCTGCTAGAAAGAAGAAGGGTGAACAGCACTCACTGTTAGCCAATCGTAGCCGTTTTCTGATTAGATCTTTAGTCAAGTGACCAGAGGGTAATCATGTTAGTGTCGAGGCCCGATTCATTGTGCTTTAGGCATCTCCATAAATAGATGCGAGAGCTGAGTTCATAGCAACGGACGTCAAGAGGCCAGGAGTGCAGCTCACAACAATGGAGAGAAGAGAACACACATTTCTCAAAGCTGATAGGATAATGATTACATGGACGGTCATTTGAGTGGAGTGGGGCCGTGAAGGGAGACGACATCGTCGCTCCAAGTCCGTTGAGTTGAACAACAAAGACAATCAGAGTAAGAGGTTTAGAGTTGAAAGGAGAGACGGAAGAAAGTCGTTACGTTTCTCTTTTTTAGTTGAACTTAATGAAATTAAAATGACACTTTGTTTTTCAGGAAATGTTCCATATTTTTTCCTAAAAAGAAACCCTGGCCTTATTATAGTACTTTACTATGGTGAATTTCACAAAGGCCAGTTCTTCATGGTGGGTATTATCATGATATAAAATAAATGAAGGCTGGCTTCTTAAGATAGTTTTATATTGAATGAATCCACTGCTGGTACTAAAAGATCACAGAGGCCCTCACAGCTGAGGCTCTGAGTAGAGAACAGTGTTTCATTTATTCATTGTATTTTTATAAAATGCCTATAAAAATAAAGGATGAAGTGGAGATGTGTCAAGCAGCTCTGTAAGACTTGTTTGTGAGGGCTTTATACAGAGAGTGCAAGGGATAATAGAGTGGAAGTGGATGATACAATAGAGTAGGGACACTTGTCACTGATGGCCGTACTGACTCAGTCTCCCTGGTACACACAGCCTGGAGACACAAAATCCGAAGAGCGAATACCACAAAGAGAGGATTCAGTTGTTGCAGAAACAATCTAATTGGATTCTACCACAAAGTTACGAAATGTTCAGTTTAGCGGCGAAGGCTTTTTGTTCCGTGAACAAAGGCTGATTTAATGACTCCACAAGGATTAGAGGCAAATGCTCTGATGAATATGCTGTCTCAGGGTGTTTTTTTAACCCATTTGGTTCGGTTCTTTTTGGTCTGGTGTGAAAGCTGTGGGACACAAACAACCGAACCGAGAGCACCCGAAGGGGTGGGTCTCTCCTGTGCACACCAACCGAGCTCAGGATGTTACGATTGCAGATACGTGATTTTATTCTCATTTTAAAAAGCTGAATTTGTAATGAATCCATCGGCTGATGAAGAAATCTGTTCAGGAAGTCATCTTATTGATCTGTATTTAAGGCCATGTATAAAACCTGTTTCAGCAAATGGACACTGGTGATTTAGGTTTTATATGGCATTTTCTGGTGTTATTTATTCTTTGTAATGTGTTTTTGTCTGTTGTGCACTGTGGACTGCGAGGCAAATGAGTTTCCCCACTGGGGATTAATAAAGTTTTCTAATCTAAAAGCTGTTGTGCGTGTATCTGACTCTGTGTTCTCTGTCAGTTCATTAAGTCCATTAAAAAGGGTACGACACCGATCCCACAGTATTATGCCAAATAGAGGTGTCCGTGCACTCCCTGACTTTCACACTATGCGTTGGCACCAATCATCAGGGAATGTACAAATGGGCGTTTTTCTACAGTCCTGTTCCCACCATCATTGATCATAACAAGCAGTTGATTTCAGTCTAATAAAACTAAGAATGATTTATTTCTTCGTGAGCTCTTTGTGACCCCAAAGGACATACATTTACACATCATAAGCATAACAGTGCTGCTTAAAACTTATTTTAGTCACCGGAATTTGATTTCCCCACCTAGGCCCTGATGAGGCAGGATGACAGTAGCACAAAACTGTCCAATCAGCGAGTTACCTATCAGTCTGTATGACTTCATGTTAACTCCCCTTGGATCATTTGTAAGTCAGCGTGAGACCAGACAAGGCCCGACCACAACCAAAATGCAACAATGCATAATTTTTCCCCCCCTTGCCTTGGACCAAATGAACCCAGCTACAGGGGTGAAAGCACCCTAAGATTGGCCTTTGCATGAGCTACTTTAAATATTTTGGAGTGCAACCTTGGAAAATGTACTGATCATTGTGGGCAAAGGCAAAGGCATGCTTCAAGTTTACTGCCTAAATGTGAGGAAAAAAGCATATTGGTATATGAAAGTATTCTTTCTTTGCTTTGACAAAATATTAGGCATGAAAAACACAGACTTTAATCCAGGAGACCGCTGTTCCTGTCCCATCTGAAACCAAAAGTCAACGTTAACTTATTGTAAGTTACGTTATGTAACACTACGTAACTTACTAGTAGTTATTTCACCCCAAAGTCTTTTCCTTGCTGCTGCTACAAACTAATTTCCCCCTGGGGATGAATAAAGTTCATATCTATCTATCTATCTATCTAAACTTACCCAAGTAGTTTTGTTGCCTAAACCTCACAAAAGATAGTTTATGGACGGAACAAGTTGAAACTGACGCTAGAGGAGTAACATTAGACCAATAGTGTAACATAAAGGAACACAAAAAGCTGCGTCTAGGAAAGAGAGAGAGAGAGAGAGTGAGAGAGAGAGAGAAGCCACCTGTACGGACCTCAGCACACAGCTTCACACAGCTGCCCTCCATCAGCAGCTGCTCCGGACAAAGAATAGAGCAGAAACACACAAGGTGAACAACAGGACAGACTGGCACCTAACAAACGGGTCAAATTATGTTGTTTGAAGCCACATGAATGGAAAGCTACACAAAAACGAGAAGGGAACATCCAAAAATAACTGACGCTTTGTGGTCCAGATCCTTGAGGTCGTAGACACAGAAGGATTTAAAGCATCTGCTGAATCATACGGCGTGCAACACACTGTAGCTCCAAATCAAATTGTTCAAAGACAGAAAAGCAGAGCAATAATTTGCCAGACAGGAGGTGAACACACACAAACACACACACACACACTCTGAAAGATAGATGGCCCCGGCGTTCCCGTGTGTATTTCAGAAACAACAGAGCAGAGTGAGCGTCCACGGGGCCAGATGGCAAAAGAAGCAACACCATTATTCAGACCATTACCCTAGTTAATTAAGGCACGACACCCAACACACACACACACACACGCTCACGTGCCACATAACTTCATTAGCTTAAAACAACTCTGTCCAACATCTGCACTCACAAACATAATGCATATCATGTGCATTTGCGGCTACAGATGTGCCGTCTATGGATGTGTGATATTCAGATCATAAAACATCCATATTCATGTGCGGATGACACATCTTAAGCACACGCCATCAGGAGTTATATTTTGAAAGTGGTCGTTGAGTGGCAGGCTGTCACCCATCTATAGTGGCCTCGTTCAACACGGACTGAGATGGATGATGGTCTACTAAAACTACCCATACAGGCGTTTTGTGATTCGGCACCCTTATCTGACCTCATGCTTCAATATTATTTCCCCCTAAATGACAACATAAGCCTTTTGTCATCGCCTTCCAAAAGGACCAATGTGACGGCTACAAACGCAGGGGGCGGAGCCAGACATTCTGAAAAAACGTCTGATGGTAAAAAAAATGTAAAGTTACATAACATGCAACGGTAAAGCAGGTGGTAGTGGTGGTGGTAGTAGTAGTAGTAGTGGTGGTAAGTAAAATGTATTTATAATGCGCTTTTTACAGACCTATGTCACAAAGTGCTTAACAGGGCAGAATTACAAACATAAAAAACACAATGTGACCATAGGGCCAATAATTTACATACACACAAAAAATACAATGGTGGTAGTAGTAGTAGTAGTGGTGGTGGGCCGTCAGGGCCAGCAAGGCCTTCTCTGCTGGCCTAAACAGAATCACAAAGTTATAGCTATTTTATAATTTAATAATTTTTTCTTAAATACACTACATGTATTATAATTTATAAAAATATTTTTCCCATTATCTTATTTTCTCATTGCACAGCTACTGTCTTCCTCAGTTGCTCTGCTTCCAGTGCAGCTTGTTTTAAGTAGAGCTTTTATCCAATCAGATTTCACCTCTGTGTCTCTAGGTAAGAAGAGAGGCCCGAGGCCTGCAGACTCACAAGTGAATCCCTTTGCAGTTTAAGTGAATGGGGACGATATTGTTGATTGTCATAGTGTTCAACCAATCGGATCTTTAGTTTGACATGCTGGGCGTATTCTTTGACGTGCCAGAGCCTTCTAGCTGGCTTACAAGTACGTCATCATTACGTGCAGCTCAGTTTTCAGGTGCAGCTCTGCAGTGAGGTGCAGCGTGCGCTGTGATTGGTCAGTGGGCGAGCATGTGACCATCGTGAAACGAAACTTAAAGTAGCCAGCAAAGCTTAGTCAGAGTAGTAAGAGCTCAAATTGAAAGATATGGAAGAAATTATGACATTTTTTGCATTTTGCTTGGTGTATTTTCTTTTTTTTTTACCTAGCTTTGTTTTATTAGCACTCAATGGCTGAAGGAGGAGTAACGGATTTGTGAGTTGGGATTTAACCGTGGGATGAAACTCTTTGTCAACGAAGAAAGGAGGATGGAGTTTGTCTTTAAGTGATCAGCATTTGGTAAGTTAACTGCATTTGTTTTTTTACATCTAATATCTGAATGGTTTCTAGAAATTACAAAATATAGTAGATCCTGGGCCTCAGAAACACTGTCTGTTTGGGTTGCTAAGCAACGTCTATCAAAATAGAGGTTTCCATTTTAAAATCCTAAATCTGTTTTGAAACCCGAGTGGGAAAGAGACATGCGGTCAACCTCAAGGACAGAGAGACAGGACAGCTGCTCCACGTTATTATTAAAACTGTCTTTCCAGTGGCGACGTTACGTAGCGCTCTCTCTCTTCATCAATGGCTGCCTCTCTCCCCCCCTCCCTCTATCACAGACACACATCACCATCTCTCTGCCACTCCTTCACTCTTAACTGTAACTTCTCCTCATCTTTTCTTTTTTTAATTTTCCGAGCCGGTTTTGGTTGTGGCCTGCTGCTGTCCTTCACCTTCAGGCTACCAGCTTCACCACGGCTTTCATTTTGAAAGTCACTTCTTCCCTCCTCCAGCCGTTAACTAAGACGTCCAGATTCATGGAAATATAGAACATATTTGTAATGAGTTATACAGTAACAGATCATTTATGGCTATTAATAAAAGTTAAACCTACATACTAAATGAATGAAAACAAGTTGCATGAATTCTCAAGTGCCTCCAGGTTTTCGGTTCAGATCATAACTACAGATGGTCAAGTCGTATTGAGTAAAAGATTTACTAAGAGGTGGCATCATTTCGAAAAAGAAAAACTAGAAACGTCAATAATTATAGCCATATGAAGACATTTTAGAAGTAAATGTCAAGAGTTGTTCTGATACTTTTGCCTTTACATTAGAGAGTGAACAGTTATTTGCATTTTGACAAAAGATCACTTGGCAACATAAACGTGAAGATACAAAGGAGCAATAGCTTAGTATTTCTGGTGAGGATGGTCTTGAAGTAATAACAAATAAATACTAGAAAGGATTAAATATTGTTTAAAAAGTCTTGCTTTTTTTCATGAAACCCTACGTGTGTCATCATTTTAAATCTTTATAGCAAAGGGATTTGTTTTAATGGACTATATTGTTTGGAGTACACCTTATTTTACCATACTTAAAGAGTACTTTATTCCACACACTTGCTCTGTTGTGGCCCCAGCACCTGATGGTAAATCCTAAAGTGAATAAAAGTCAGATATGGCCACTGTGTGTGCAACAAGACAATTATGACAAGCAATTTTTGTCGTGGGACTTCTATACCTCTTATGCTACTCGTCCACATAGTAGCAATCACTCGACTACAGTGGCTCAAAATGTTTCCCACGTGGCACTGCTTTGCACTTCGTGAAGAAATAAAAAAAGTAATTTCCTCTAGCATAAGTTGCAACCGGTTTGGTTTTATTTGCCACCGCTGGGAAAATGAAGAAAAAGATCAATATACTGCTCTGACTAATTCATCACCATTGGAAGTTGCAGCAAGTTCTTTCTTCACAGCGCTCTCATTTTAATCTGAGACGCTGTCTCCACTGTATCCTTCTTCTTCTTTTAAAGGGCAGCACCGGCATATCTTAACACTTCAACCAATTACGACAGGGGAGAGGAAGCACTTACAAGCAGCAGGGATTTCAGCATGGAAGTATGCTGGTTCTTCTCTGGTAAACACAGCTCCTGGGAAACAATAAGACCACAG
The DNA here is from genome assembly GCA_032191485.1 of Leptoclinus maculatus. Lineage (NCBI taxonomy): Eukaryota > Metazoa > Chordata > Actinopteri > Perciformes > Stichaeidae > Leptoclinus > Leptoclinus maculatus. Next base: position 21,882,550 of record JAVDOI010000011.1, on the reverse strand, counting down.
TGAACCATCAAATGCAATGCAGTGATTTAGATTTTGGGGGATTTTTTTTCATTCTTGAGCAACTTGTTGCCTTTCTCATTGTTAACCAAAGGTTGCCTTCCAACTGCTGTCATCCAAAACCCCATAGATAAAGCATGTGTGTTGAGGGAACCCTTTTAGAATCCTGGCTGGATTCAAATACATCTTGACCACCTGGACAGCAGCAGCAGGGAATGTTCAGTTTGCATCAATGGTAACTTCATACAGGGAAATACAGCTCCGATGCAGCTGCAGGAAAGACATCAGTAAACAGTCAGGGTGCTGTCAGATCAAAGCAAGAACAAGGAACAAAACGCTAAGCCGCTGAGATTCAATACAAAAGTACTGACAGCTGAACACAGCAAGACGTGCTGTCTCTTGGTCCTGTCTGTTGAGCAACCAGCTAGAGCATAGAGACTCCCTTATCCATTTAAACATGGCAGTGTTCTCTCCAGTCCCCTGCACATCGACACAGGTTGGTCATCTATATGATGGGTCTGTCACAGCTCTGCCCCTTCTCTCCTGCCACTCTATCTCTCACTCACCTAATCAGCTCATTCAGTGCACCTGTTAGCACCTACTATTTAGACCCCAGTCTCACACACACTCACTGCCAGATCGCTCTCCGCATTATGCCTGACTTTCCTGCGTTTACCCTCCGTTCTGCCTGGAATAAAGTCTCGTTCTAACTATTCCGTGTGTCCGTCGTACTGCGTCTGGGTGCTTACCACACCCGTTATTTTCTGCCGCAAGGCCACAGAAGAAGGGGTTTGTAATTGTTCATGCTCTTCAACAGACTCTGTGCAGAAGAACACCAGTTCCCTAATCGGTATAAATGGCACAGAAGTGATAAGTTTAGAATGGAAGACATTTAGCACCATGACGTATGAGGGGAAAAAATAAGTACTTTCCATTTTGAGTAATTATCAACTCTTGCCATAAAGTAGTCTTCTGCTCAATCTCTGGAGCAACCCAATCTGATAAGGATGACGTATGGAAAGCACGACATTTCTGACATATTACTTTTAGTGTGTCATTTAACACCACATCGTTACTGTGAAACAGTAGCGGTTATGTTTAGACAACACAACTACTGTGACAGCAGCAGTAAGGTTTAGGCAACAAAAGCACTCAACTAGGTTTAGGAAAAACATATCTATTAACACAGCTTCAATTAAGGAGGTAAAATAAGTACGGAAACACATGACAAACTAACGTCAACATAACTTAAAAACACTTGGGAACACCAGACTCAAGAGGCATTGGCAATGACAGGAAAATTCTGAGCACCAAAAACTTTATTCCCTGCGTTGTGAATTTCTATGCACCAATTTATGGTGGAAATATTTTCATTCATGTGAAGGAAAACACAATTCAGGCAGTAGGTGACTCAACCTAGGGGAAATTGTTTGACTGACAACTACATTTAGAGGGACATTTTCTCCCACATTACATGTGATTTAAAGTTGTAAATTAAAACAAAACAATACCCCAACAAAACTACTTGGTTTGGTAAAATATCATGGTTTGGTTTAAAATAAGTACATTTGTTATTAATATTTAACGGGACACAACAGGGGTCTCCTGGGTGAAAGTCCTGTGTTGGTGAAACCATCCTGTCAAACCAACTGACAGCACTGAATGAGCAAAACCACAAGTTTAAATTGCACATACACTGCTTAGACTTGAAAGTAAACTCTGACCTTGGGACAAAAGTGTAACATTTTCACCATATTCTACTACCTGATATATTTTATTTAAAAATTCCAGCAGTTAAGAATACTTTATACGACTTGAACAAACTCTAAGATGACAATAAACAAGATAAGGGTAAGAATTGTGGATGCTGGGTTTCTCCCCCGTGACGCAGCTCGAGCTACTTCAAACCGCCATGTATTATGCATGAGAGTCTGGATAACAAACAAGAACTGAAGTGCGGAAGAAAAAAAACACCAAAAAAGAAAGAATGAGAGGAGCTGGGAGAAACCTACAAGTTGGCAGAAATCAACACAGCGAGCTTCCCAGACTGACAAGAGAGTGAGAGAACTTCTTTAAACGTGTTCCCAGTAGAGCCGTGTTCAGAGAGGATCCCTAGAAAGGCGGCGGTCTTGATACTCTCTTCCTCCTCCCACCCGCCTCTCACTTCTCCTCTCTGGCTCGTTCTGCCTCCTCCCCTCCCCTGTTAGGAGTGAACGTGTCGATGTGCCAATAATACCTGATTGTAATTTGTAAACAGCACTGAGTATTCCTGTTGGAGGAGTGAATTTAATAACTCAGCCGTCTAATCTGCCAGGCAAAGGCCCGAAAGAAGATTTAGTTACGTTGAAGCGCTGAGGAAGAGGGATGGAGTCAGGCAACCACATATTATGAGATTTCTGATTACTGGATTGCAGTACAAAAGTGTTTTGTTATATATATTTCTTATTCCCTGTTACATGGCCGTAGACTGTATGTAAGAAATGGATGTAGTCATCGTGTGGACTGCTGTTTTGAAGCCCTGAGTTTGGCAATTTCGCCGTCACCATCTTGGATTACGGCCGTCGCCATGTTGTTTTTATCGCAACCAATAAAGAGAAGTTACCATATTTGGACTGCAGAGGAGTGACGTAGAGACGCCGCATTCGTCTCTGGTTGCGGCAGCGACCCGTCAATCACAGTAAGCCCACCCTGAAGCATACTCCGCTTTATGGTCAATCAGATTTATTTTTGTAACCAGAGGAGTCGCCCCCTGCACGTTTTAAGACACTTCCGCATAAACTTCACTTGCATGACGGATGAAAACATCTGTACGGTAAATCAGTTCTGCCAAAAGCAACAGCCATTTTTGCGACAGTAAAAAGGTGATTAATTTAAAGCTAATACCGGGGAACTTTCTTTTTGTGTTGAGTGTGGCGGCCTTGCAACGAGATGGCATTGTCAATCATGTTTCCATTTTCTCTCAGAGTATGTCATTTCTAATTCAAGCCTGCAGAAGGCCGTGTAGGTTGGATGGATACCAACACCGGAGACTGCTGTTCCCGTCCCGTGATGGCTTAGGCTCAGGAGATAGAGGGGGACTGAACGGTAGAACGGCGGTTTGATCCTCAGCTCCTCCAGTCCACATGTCAAAGCGTCCTTGGGCAAGATACTGAATCCAAAATTGCTCCTGAAGGTTGTTCCGTTGGTGAGTGTGTAAGTGAGAAAGATTACATTCGATACATTAGATTAGGTAGGTGGCACCTTGTGTGAATGGGTGAATGTTGACATGTAGTGTGAAGCGCTTTGAGTGGTTGGAGGACTAGAAAGGCACTATAATTTTCCAAATCAAAAATATGTCTATTTTTATTTCTATTCTATGTTTTAATAACTATGTTTTCATTATCCTTACAAATTTTGCCATTTTCAGTTAAACCATCATGTTTTTTTTACTAAACATAACCAAGCAGTTTTGTTTAATTCCAATTTTACAATGTTAACCAGCAGTTTAAAATTGCGACTGTTTTCCAGAGATAAAATATGAAACCCTGTAAACATAGTTGAGAGTGTAGTCTAGTTTTATGGGAACGTTATTTTATAGGAGACAGGGTTGCACACAGCCTGATTACTGCCATTCACTTTGCTCGACTTCTGCTGATATTACACAATATCCTTTCTGAAACTCCTGTGGATCGACAATTACAGTGTAAAAGCAATTGACCTTTTCCATTTTCACCTTTCAAGCTGTAAAAATAATGTAGTTTTCCTTAAACTCAGGGACCTCAAAAATGAATTTCTAGTCTCAACAGTAGACTTTTTCTTTGTAGGAAAAGGTTCACCAATTTCATCCAATAAATTCAAAATGTTTAATATTTTGAGTAATTTGCCAACTTTGACGTAGTTAATGGCGCTTTGTAGAGTTTGTAAAGCAACAAGTCACCGTGTTTCAGTTACCCTTCCCCAAGAGTTTAAGCTACTTCAGCACTCGGTCATCAAGGGAACTGGTTTGTGAGCACGTCAGCGTCCAATAATTCCTATTCAAAGTACACTTAAGACCTTCTTCAATGGCTCTATAATTAGTGCTCAGCACACAGGTTATATATTCATATGACATTAAAGTGATTTCATGCTTCAAGTGTGACAAATTGTGAATATTTCCCCATTAGCCCACACACACACACACACACACACACATCTATTTGGTTTAATTCCAAAAGGTACAAGCCAGAATGAATGCATGTTTATGAATAATTTAAGGAATTTCACATAAGAGCCTTAGTCTCTAAGTGGATTGGATTGGTGTGTGTGTGTGCTGCACGGGTGTTTATGTGTGTGTGTGGGGGTGGTACTTGGTTAGAACACATCTCTATCAGCCCCATAACAAATGGGATTTGGTAAATCTGAAGGTCAAATCGAATAGCAAACAGCTCCTCTCCGTCCCGGCCCCCCTTCTCCCATGAATCCATAACGAGCCACTCGGGGTACAGCGACCAAGTCCAGATTTTGGGAGGCAGCCTGTTTCCCAGCTTGTGGCATCTCTCTAATAGCGCAATCTATTCACCATCATAAATAATGTAGGCGGAAGACTTATGATTCCATTGTAGTTTTTTTGCAGCACCGAACCTGCTTTCAAGGCCATTCCTCAGCTGAGTAAAGAGGAGATAATAGTGGATATTTTCAGCGGGATAACGTTTAATATTTCTGCCATTGTCCTCTAAGAGGGGCTTTTGTCTGAGAGCCACCTCTGCAGATTTAGGGTAATAACAGCTTGTTTTTTCTGTTCTGCTCATGTATTTTTGAACCCTTTTCTTGGGGTAGCAGTCCTAAAAGTGCTGAGAATAATAGAAAGTTTTAACATCTTCAGTTCCATGACAATATAGCACATGCCATCTGCTGATGAAGACCGTGTTTTATGGTTGAAAACTAAGAAAAAATAAAAGAAATGGACCTTGAGTAGACATATATTTCTTAATTGCTGTTTCTGATGTCAGGAGTGAATTTTCGCTAATGCACGGAGAGTAAGTTTATAGACATCTCTCGTCAGTGATGCACAAACAGGTTAAATGCACCAGCTGCAGTGTATGCACAAAACAGACAGTCCCCAGGTCACCCGTCCGGGACAGTTAGCAGCCGCAATGTCGCGTGCATTGTCCCGGAGCCACTTTCCCACGTAGTCTCCATTGCACCAGTTAGTTTAGCTGCGAGGTTGTCAGCTATGTGTTATACCAGTGTATTGCAAGCCCGAAAGTAACGTTTAGAGTGTGTCCAGTTGAGAGAGATAGCGTGTGTGTGACAGTATGAAGTTAGGAGTAATGTAACAGCTGTGAACGTAGCAGTGCAGTGTGTGTGTGTGTGTGTGTACAGTTTATTTGTGGTTGAATAAACTCCTCCAAACCTGTGAGAAGCCCCAAGCTAAGTTCCCGTGGCTTGCTTGTCAGCCAGCTGATGATTAACGTGAAAGGGTTAAAGGTGAAATGTTAGCCACGAAGTTCTCAACAACTCAGGTATGTTTACATCAGGCGGAGGAGTCGTCATACCCGCACACAACATCATGGCATCGAGATAGACTCCTGGTTTGTGCTTGGACGCAATACAATTGGAGGAAAATGCAGTGGGTTGGCAACCTCTGGCATTTTGTTGACTTCCGTAGTTTGCGGCCAGACAGACTTGCCGGGGAGTCCTCCTAGTGAAATGTCTTGTAGTGTGTAGATGCCCTCAGGAGTTGGTAGTTCTAAAGAGCTAAAAGAGAGTGAATATTGGATTGAGATTTCATCAGCTGGACACCAACATTACTGCATGTATAAATGAGGAACTGCCCACATGCTCACCATGTCAACTTTTAAGGCGATAAGTCCATGTTGTTCCAAAACATCATATTGTAGGTTTAATTAAGTACTTATTTGAACTCAATGCATAATCTTTCTAGAAACCTAACCAAGTCGGTGTTGTATCTCAAACAAACCAAACCTTAACCACAGTGTTGTCACTTCATACAACACAAATATTCTTCAACAATGAATGTGTAACTGTTTCGGAAAGGCAAGGAGAAACGATCTCGTCCCGCCGATAGTGGCGTTAGGACAGAAAACAACGTGTTGTATCATTTAATTTGGAGGACTTGCTAGCCAAGGCACGCTAGAGTGCAAGTATCCATGGAGACACTGTCGTCACTGCACATAGTGAAGGTAAGGCCTGTGAATTGTTCGTCCGATGGGCCTTAAAGGACAAACCTTACCTTGAGCTTAACATACTTTGTGAAACAATAACACATATATCTTTTCCATCACACATAATCAGTCCAGGGACATATGGGTGTTCACATCTGTTATCTAATGTGAGGAATTTAAGTTTTAAAGCATTCCTAGTATGTTTAATAGCACCCTAGTGGTGGATATTATATGTCAATATTTACTTATGGAAGTTTTAAACCATGGAGTGTGGTCATTGAATATATTGAGTTTCTGTAAGAGACAAAAGCTGGCTGCAAGGAAGGGTGTCTGACCAGAACAACAGGTCAAAGGCCAAGGAGGAGCTTATTGGATTTCAGCCAATCATTGAGCTGATCGATGGGCTAAGGAATGTGTAATATGAGACATTTCAGAGACTTTGGAGGGACAAAGGAACTGTGAATCCCCGGAGATAATCAGACCTCCTCCGGGCCATGGGGCAGATACACCAGTCTGTCGTGTGGTGTGGATTGGGCCTCTATTTCATGAAATATATATATTTGTTTTGTAATTCATAGTGTGATTCAGTTTGTCACTGCATTTGCTTTTGTTAGTGTATTCAATTCCTTTTGATTTTAACTCAAACCAGCTGATTCGGCCTTGCTTTGCTGACGGACGACGGAGCAGAGGGAGGGGGGGGGGGGCTTTCCCTTTGCCTTTTGTTTGAGAAATTTTGAACATAACACTAACCTCAGCGGCTGTGACCCCTGTTAGCAAAAGTTTTTCCATTCTTGCACTCCTGTAAGTGGCTCTGACTAAGACTGACAGCTAAATGGCTGAAACAGAGAAATTGCGACTCTAAAGGCTGCGAGCGGTGATACGACGCTCCGCTTCAACACCTAAAACAAACAACAACCTTGTAAGTGGCACCAATCATCTCTGGCTTACTAATCACTTTATACAATTTGTGATTAAATATCTCTCTGGTACTAATTCAAAAACAAGATTTGTGCCATGTCATATTGTAATTTAATCAAAATTTTAGCTTTGCTTGGGTTTTATGTTGTATTTATCCACCTGCTGCACATCATCTTCTGTGAAATGGTTGCTGGCAATGAGTCCCTCATATTTATTCAGCAGCAACCCACCACAGAGAGAAAAAAAAACAGGGAGATTATTTTCAATTTTCTGTCTGGAAGAATGAGAAATCATGCTCTGTATCCCCGTTAACAAGCACAGCTACATAGGAGGCATGTACGGAAGGCAGGTGAAGTAATTACTATGGGGAACTGGACACTGACTCTGTCTAAATTATGTCAACATTGCATATTACTGAACCGGCCCTGACTTTGGATTACCGCCGAGAGCCTCAGAGGACAGAAGCCGGAAGGATATAGTTTTAAAAATAAATACGAAAAAAAAGGAATTAGTAGTAACAAGACAGTGAATTAACGCTGATTTAATTACCTGTTCTTTTTGTTGTCCATATCAATTCCAATGTAACTACATGAAAAATGATCTCGCTAACACTTTTGTCATTTCTATTTATACCCTGAACTGCTACAGCACTGGCTGTCCCCATGGGAATCATCACGGTTTCATGAAACTATCCTGGATCCTTTATTTCCTTCTTTCCCGAGCAGAGACAGAGAGATAAAAAAAATGTTTACGGGAAGCTTCTGAGTAAAATCTGAGACAGGTAGGAATAAAAGAAAAGAGGTGAGAGGAACAAAGATGACGAAGACAACGGAGGGGGATTGGAAGACTGGAAGAAAAAACGAGGACAAAGGTGTGTCGCTCAGCTGTGAGGAAAACTGGTGAATGGATGGGTCAAACAAACAGCACTTTCGCTGAGGAGTTTGTGTCCCCTGTGAAAACAAAAGTCAACGTTGACTTATTCACCTTACTTTTGTTACGTTAGTTGCGTAGAACGTGTGAAAAATATATTATTTTTCATGAGACATCATTAGAAAAAGGATACTTTGCTGTGTGTTGGCTATTTAACTACAGATTAGCTTAGTTTAGCATAAAGAGTGGGAAACAGCTAGCTCGGGTCACTCCAAAGAAAAATAATAATAATACAAATTCCCAACCCCTTGCCAACACCAATGAAACACATTAAATAGCATTTTATTAATGTATGGTTTATTTGAACCCACAAATTGTTATTATACCATGTCTGATTTTGTGCAAATTAAACAAATGAGATACAGTGTGTTAGATGGTGAACTTTGCAGGTGCTGGTAGGCAGCATTTTTTAACAGGCTAGCTAGGCTAGGCTTTAAGCTTAGCTAAGTTGATGGGCTCAAGCTTGATTCTTAACGCACAGACATGACAGAGGCATTGATCTAATCCGCTAACTCTTGGCAAGAAAGCAAATTAGCATGTGTCCCTAAATGTTGAATTTCTTTTAAAACTAGCTTAGGGTTGAACCAAAGACACTTGACACATTTGACTGAAAGACGTATACAAAACTGGATGAGGATGAGGATCAGTGGCAGCTCTTAAAGGAGCAGTTTGTAGGATTTAGTGACATCTAGTGGTTAGGTGGCAGATTGCAACCAACTGAATACCCCTCCGCTTCCAGGCATGTAGAAGAGCCTACGGTGGCCTTCAGGTGCATTCGCGCCACCAAATTCACGCCGCCTCTTCTACCGAAAAAGCAATAGCTCCATTGTTTTGTTTGTCCGTTCTGGGCTACTGTAGGGACATGGCATTGAAGCATGGCGGACCCCATGAAGAGGATCAGCCCCCCAATGTAGATCTGAAGGGTTCATTCATAAACTAAACAAAAACAACTAAGTTTGAGGTGATTATACACTAATGGGAACAGAGTTCATTATATTTCTGCCAATAGATCTCGCTAAATCCTATACACTGGCCCTTTAAGGCGTTCCTCTACAGGAAATGAAAAAAAACTTGAGTAATGGCATGTCTTGACATTGGAACTTCAAAAAAAGATATGACATTTAATACACAATGATTCATCAACGCCATTTTACCACTATGAACTGTCAAGTGATCTGATGAGTTTATCAACGACGGCACAACGGCGATAAACATCAGTATTTATATGCATCCACAATGTTTGGATATTGTAAAGGACAGAACACAGTGCGGTTTGATCCATATCACTGTTGACACACGGGATGCTGACAGCTTTGGTGTCGGCTACATAGTTGGAATACAGAAGGTGTAGTCTCTCTTTTACTCCCAGGTGGATTGCAAACACACACGAAGAATGGTGCACTTCAGGAATGACATGCCAAAGCACACCTTTTCTTATTTTGGCTTGGATATCATGCTACTGAGATATGAATTATTTTAAATCCAATTGAAGTCAGTAAAGTAATCAAAACGAATGCTTCAGAAATGCTCTATTAGCCTTTAAAGGGACAGTTCACCCTAAAATCAAAAATACACATTTCCCCTCTTACTTGTTGTGCTACTTATTAACATACATAGTTTTAATGTGAGTTGCCTAGTGTTGGAGATATCAGTCATAGAGATGTCTGCCTTCTCTTCCATATAATGGGGACTATACAGCAGCGCAGAAAAAAACAAAAACAAAAAAACAGAAACTCAACAGCAATCTCTTTTCCAGAATTCATGATCCTGGTTACTCAAGATAATCCCCCGACCCTGTCGTGAGCACCTTCATGTAGGAACTACTTTCTTTCGAAATGGAGTGGAAGAGTGAAGATTGCACCGCTTAGCACCTAATCTGACTGACGCTGACGCGTGCAGGTATGTTCTTAAGCTCTTCAAAGTGCTGAAGCTGACTAGCTAAGTAGCTGCATATCCGGAGATCTGACGTCAGCCACTCACTTTTCTCCCAGAGGTTTTTCTGTGCGGTCACTGGTTCAAGCCAAAGTGGAGAACAAGACGTGTGTCTATGCATGTGGATAAGAAGGAGACATTAGCATATCAGCCTTCGTCTCTTCCTACGTTTCATGCACAAGACTTTAAAACCAAAGACCTGAACAGCTAGAACCAAATATATATATATAAATACTGAGAAAATGTAGGTCAGTTTCTAGTTTCATAACTGATTAGTCATTGCATGTAAAATGGGTTAGGTGGGAAGGTGTGTATTGCATCCATTTTATTCAGAGATCTTGTTTTATTTATTGACCCACATAAAGGAGACACCTGACTCACAAAGCAGCCTGGTGAAAAGTTTGGCAAGCATTGTGCTGTATTACCACAGAAATTACATGCACCTGTGACAGCACTTAACGTGGAAAGGAAGCATTATAAATCACAGTTATATTCCAGGAAGGGTTTAAGTGGGATTTACAGTGTTGGAAAAAGCAAACATAAAACATTATCAGGCTTAAGTTAAAGTCACATACAGCTGAATATCTGGCTGGAGAGTACGGCCGTCGTTGGTCTCGTTAGTGACGTGAGTCGTTGGTGTCAATAGTCTCGTTAGTGACGTGAGTCGTTGGTGTCATTATTCTCGTTAGTGAAATTAGTCATTAGTCCAGTTAGTAACATGAGTCGTTGGTGTCATTAGTCTAATTAGTGACATGAGTCGTTGGTGTCATTTTTGTTAGTGACGTGAGTCGTTGGTGTCATTAGTCTAGTTTGTGACGTGAGTCGTTGTTGTCATTAGTCTAGTTAGTGACTAGAGTCGTTGGTGTCATTAGTCCCATTAGTGACGTGAGTTGTTAGTGTCAAAATTCTCGTTAGTGAAATGAGTCATTAGTGTCATTAGTTACGTGAGTCGTTGGTATCATTAGTCTAGTTAGTGACTAGAGTCGTTGGTGTCATTAGTCCCATTAGTGACGTGAGTTGTTAGTGTCAACATTCTCGTTAGTGAAATGAGTCATTAGTGTCATTAGTTACGTTAGTTACATAAGTCATTGGTGTCATTAGTCTAGTTAGTGACAAGAGTTGTTGGTGTCATTTGTCCCGTTAGTGACGTGAGTCATTGGTGTCATTAGTCTCGTTAGTGACTAGAGTTGTTGGTGTCATTAGTCTTGTTGGTGACGTGAGTTGTTGGTGTCATTAGTCTCGTTTGTGACGCGAGTCCTAGGTGTCATTAGTTCACTAACAAGATTGGTTTCATTCATTTCGTTAGTGACATGAGTCGTTAGTGTCATTAGTCTCATTAGTGACGTGAGTCATAAGTGTCAGTCTCGTTATTGACATAAATCATTAGTTGCCATAGTCACATGACTCATTTGTCACTTGCTAGACACGTGAGTTATTAGTCAGTCAAATTAACTTTAACCCCAATCTTTTCCTAAAACTAACTAAGTAGTTTTGTCAGATAATCCTAACTTCCTGTGAAGACGGAAGATTATTTACAAAAGTAACTATGCAAACAACGGCATGCCGTCTCTGCCACGTCCATAACTGACGCTAGAGCGATACGTAGAGCGTCAGTTTGCAGTGAAGGCCCACTGACCAAGAGACGTAGCTTTACTTACTCCACACACACACACACACAAAGACATTCTACGAGCCAGGGTGAACCTAACGTGTTAAATTGGACTGCTCTTAACTTCCTCCATTATGGATGGCTGTGGTAAAATATGGATGACTTTGGCTTCCCCAGTGTAGTACGTTGAGCCGCTGTGGCCTGCTGAGCGTCACGGGTCAAAAGGCTGAAAGGCAACATTGATTTAAAGACTAAATGACTTTGACCTGGGTGTATGGGATAGGGAAGGAACACACACGCAAAAGTGTGGCCGTGGACACATACACTGCATACATCCTATGGAAAAAGCAGTCGCATAAACAAAAGGTTGGAGAGTTTAATGGCATTGAAACAGCAGATAATACCAATGTTAGGAGGTTAAACCACTTTTCTCAAGCAGAAATTACTTAATTCTCGTCTTCAGTGTGCGGTGACAGAGGCAGAGAAAGCAATAACGTCTGAGAAATAGAGATTTTATTGTGTGCCAAAGATACTGCTTCAAATCAATGCTGTACAGCAAAGTTTGCTTTTATTATTGGGGCCTCCCTGTTATGAATTCTGTTATTTGTCGAGATCATCGCAGCCCACTGTAGTCGAATAAAAGCCATTTTTATCTGATTCAATCTAAATAACCCATATTTTATTTTTAAAAGGCAGTTTTTCTCTGTAGTACAGCAACACAATCGTATAAAGAGCTCCCACTTTTCGTCCGGTCCACTTTTCTGTGTTACTTTTCTTCATTAGTGTTTAAAGTAACTCATCAGATTGTGACAGATTCTCACTGCTTCACTAGTTAATTAAACCTCTGTCTGTGGATTTTACAAATATCAAACCAAGGAATGGTATTAAAAATAGCTTGATGAGTAAATCTTGTCACTTCATGTGGTAGAGTGGGTCATCCTTTAACCATTAGGTTGGCGGTTTGATCCACGGTTCATACTGTCCATTAGTTTCAAAGCAAGACGCTGAACCCAGAGTTTCTCCCTGGGAGTTTTACAGCTGCCCACTGCTCCTAAAATGTTGGGGGGGGGGGGGGGGGGGGTAAATGTTCTGCCGAGTGAAACCAATGCGGAACTGTCTTTAAACGTGCATTCTCTCTACTGAGCAGCAGGGGGCGACTCCTCTGGTTACAAAAAGAAGTCAGATTGTATAGAAGTCTATGAGAAAATTACTCTACTTATCTCTTGATTTATTACCTCAGTAAACATTGTAAACATGAGTTGATGGTCTCAATCTCTAGTTTTAAGTCTTCTTCAACACAGCATGATGTTAAATAGACCATAAAGTGGAGTATGCTTTAGGGCGGGCTCACTGTGATTGACAGGTTGCTGCCACTACCAGAGCGTATACTGCGTCTCTACATCACTCCTCTGCATTCCAAATATGGTAACATCCATTCATTGGTTGCAGAAAAAACATGGCGACGGCCGTCATTCAAGATGGCGACGGCGATATCGTGCCGAACTCGAGGCTTCAAAATGGCAGTCCACAAACCAATGCGTGATGTCACAATGTTTGTATTATTGTCTGCTTATTATATACAGTCTATGGCAGGGGTCACTAATAGGCGGACCACAGTCCGGGTCTGGACCCAGACACCGTTGTATCAGGAGCTATAACGATAAATAATTAAGAATTATTACATTTTAACGGAGCACTTCTATTTTAACTGGCGCATCTTTTCCAGCCTTTACGGCACTCGTTCAGCGGTCCAGGAAACACACCAACCAATTACATGTGTTGTAAATCACATCACCTGAAGCCAATCAAATATGTGTATTCTGATAAGCTTACACACACGGTGGAGACCGGACGAGAGATGAAGTAGTCGGAGAAGCTGTTTCACATAATGTTCTCCAAAAAGAGAAAAGTGTACAGAAAGACCAGAGCCTTTAACCAAGAATGGACAGACTCTTGTATGTTAATTCTTCCCATGGGCAGTTTAAAACCAGTATGTCTCATATGTTCAGAGACCGTGACAATTATTAAAAGTGGCAATGTGAAGCGCCACTACGAGACAAAGCACAAATCTTAAACACAAACGTACCCACTCGCATCCGAAGTGAAGACAAAGAAAATAAGCGATCTAAGAGCCCGATATGATCGATCCACTAGAATCTACTGTATATGGCACTAAATCATAGAGGTTAGAGGAACCAGGGGACCTTTTGTGAATGAAAATCAAACAAATTACTTCAAACTAAATGACAGTAGCCCCTATGTGTCTCCTACCATATATATAGATTTCAGTTATTTATATTTCCAAATGTAAAAAAAAAACACATAAATGTTTCGAATTCCAATAGATGTATAGTAAAAGTGGAGCTGTAACTGAACTTCCTAAACAACCTCATCTTGAGGAGGAACATTAGGAGGAAATACTTCAGGTCATAATCTATATTCAATCCACAAGGTGACAGCTTTCTCAGATGGAGGTTTCCCTCCAGGACAGTTAAACATCCAAATTGCCTCCCCTCGTGTGGAGCGATACTTTCTCAATCCCTACACATCTCACAGGGGCAATAGGAGGATTCAATCCAACATGTGCTGCTACTGGATAATTCATGTTTTTGGATCTAAAACCCTTCTCTCACCAAAATGTGCACGCTAATGTTTTTTATACACAGGAAAACTTGCTGAAAACAGGCGATATACTCCTTTTCCATTGTGATCACACTAGCCTCTGTTTTTTATGCGTCCACATATAAAATCGTGGCCAAAGGCATTATGCTTTCACATTGACATGCTTTCACATTGACGTACTTCCCATTCTCGTGAACACAATATCTCAGGAACACCTTGAGCAAAATTTTCTTCAAATTTGGCACAAAGAAGAACCGATATTGGCGGTCAAATATCAAGGTCACCGTGAACTAACATCCTTTATATTGGGAACGCAATATTTCAAGAGTGCCTTGAGCAAATTATTTTTAAATTCGGCACAAACTTCCGCTTGAGGTTGGAATGATTCAAATTTTGTGGTTATTAAAGGTCAACGTGAACTCAATAATTCACATGCTAATTATGATCATTTCAGAACGAATTTCTTACAGAAAATAAATGGATGAAGCGATGACATTTTGAACAGATGTGGATTTAAACGGCAACTTGTCTGGTTGGCGGAGGCATACAACGGTGAGGCGGTAATTCTAGTTAATTAAAACATTTAAACTAAATTAACCAAGAATATAATTTTCCTGAAGGACCTTTAGCAGGAAATCTGTTCACAAATCTTTGGGGTCTGGAAGTCTAACTGTGTGCACCCCAATATTTATAAAAAAAAAATAGGATTAGGAAACCTGAAATTTAAGTTCTGTTTTTTGAATAGCGATGGAAATTAGTATTTTTGTATTATATGTGGCACAATCATGCAAACATTAAGAAAAAGATATCACACTGCCACACTGATTGACAGATAAGAGGTGTTGTGAAGACAAATACCACAGCAATGAGAGTGAAATAGTCAAATTAACAACAGAATGAGAGGGATTCTTTGTTTGTGGTATGTAAACACAACGATCAAAGTATGCCCCTCCTCCCCACCCCGGTGCCCCCCTGACCGCTCGCCAGCGGGTGAAAGCCGACGCCCAGATTCACTCGTTTTAGAAACAAGCTTTGTCAGCTCTGCGCCTGCGCATTGTGTTCGCCTTTTTTGTGGCTCCCTATTTGACGCATGCTTACATTCTGGCACCTGGTCGCTATGAATTTATAGAGAAGATGATGCCAGGAAACGCCCCAAACGCAGCAAAATATGAAAATACAGGCAAAGTCGACAGACAACGCTGACATTTCTTTCTTTTTTTATATTCAAGGAAAATCCTACTCATTCGGCCTTCAATTAAAAACAACCAGCAAAACAAGTTAGAAAATTAAAAGCAAACGATCAGAATTATCCCCAAAAGGCCACTCTAGCCAGCATCAGCTGACAGTTGTGTTTTATTAAAAACTAGCAGAAGGGAATCTGTGTTTTAAAACACCTGCTGTGAAGCCACTTAAACATAATGACTGACTGTGTGTGTGTGTTCGGCCTTGCTTCCACCTCATTAGGAATCTATGTCGTCTCTGTAATTGTGTCTAATACATCTGTACGTGTGTGTGTCTGGCCTGAAGGCCTGTGTCGAATCGACACAGGGCCTTGTTGGATTACTGGACGGTTCGATCAAACTGCTTTTGTGATTCTAAATGAGAGCGTACGTGCATTGGGATGTTTATCAGCAGTTTGTGCTAATGCAGGTCAGAGAGCTACATCGCAGTTCTAGTAGATATAGTTCCCACACGCCGTTCATTATTTCATCAAATGAAGTGGTTTTGAACCTGCAGTTGTCTGATTCGCAGAGGCTCCGTGTCAACACAAATGACTGACTTCTGCTGAGCTAAATAGGACACTCACACACTCTTACACAACGATACTACAAATGTATTTTCCAGCTTTCACTCCTAATTACCTTGCTGTGACAATACAGGCCATCGGGAAACACCTGAAACAATTGTCCTACTCTCAGTAAATGAGCCACGTTTCATCAGTGAAGTGGTAACAAATGCTTGTGGGTGATTGGAGCGCCTCATTCAGTGGTATGAATAATAACTGAATGAATGGACAAACGGACTGATGCACAATGGAACTTATCATTTATAATATTCATTAGCAGCGGCTTTAAAAGAGAACCAGTGTTGAGAGAAAGAGTTGACACAAGCTTTAGTTTTATTTTATGTTACCAAGCAATGCTATAAACTCAATCTTATGATTAAATGGGCATCATCAGCCACATAGATACGGCTTAGTAGTGGCCTGATAAACCTACTAGTACATTCAGAAAACTGTAGTCATCTGTTCAAATGGTTGATCATTGATATGAATTCAAGAAGAAGACGCCGACCTCTCTGACGTAGAATGAAGAGCGGGTGTTGGGGGTGATGGATGGGGCCAAACAAACACAGGACTTTCACCCAGCAGACTGCTGTTTGTGTTTCAAACAGCAAAGAAGTAACGTTTTTTTTATAACAATTGTCTTACGTACTTCACTAATGTCGATTAACGTAGGTTACTAAACAAACTATTATAACCTTTTTCTTACCCTCACCAAGCAGTTTTGTTGCCTGAACCTGAAGGTGTTTTGTGTTTAACTTTCACTTATGTGCAGTATGGCCTGTCTGATGCGTTAGAATGGTAGTGTGAAGCCCATTCAATTGGCTGAGAACATTCGAAATGGGTCCACATAGAGAGGGATGGAGAGAGGAGCGAAAGAAAGAGGGAAATAAAAAAATAAGATGAAATTGGGGAATTTAAAGTAAGGTGGCAGGGAAGATAATGGGAGACAAGAAGCATAAGGAAGCAGGATTAAAGATAAAGAACATATGAAAGGAAGAAAAGTAGGGAAAAATAGAATACATGGATAGAGGAAAGATGGAGGGAGATGGTAAACGAAAAGAAACAAAAGCAGGAGGAGGGTTAAATGGAGGAAAAATTGTTTCTGTGGGGTTTGATGGAAGGAGGGGGCGAGGGAATTAAGGAAATTGTCCAACATTAGGTAAAAGAAGCCAACAGATTAAAGAAAAGCAGGAATTAAGGCTGCAACCTCCAGGTCTGAAAAGTAAAGCTAATTCAGTCCTAAAACTTGCATTCTATCTACTGACCAGCAACCTCTGGTTGCAAAAAGAAGTCTGATTGTATAGAAGTCTATGAGAAAATGACTCTACTTCTCTCTTGTTTTATTACCTCAGTAAACATGAGTTTATGGTCTCTATCTCTAGTTTCAAGTCTTCTTCAATACAGCATGATGTTCATTTAGTAACTGATGCTCCATTTAGAGTCAAATAAACTATAAAGCAGGATATGCTTTAGGGCGGGGCTACCTTGTGATTGACAGGTCGCTTCCACAACGTCTGGGAGTTGTCTGTGTTTTTGTCTTACAACATTAACCCTTTCACAGTGTGATTACAGTTAATGAAAGTTAATTGTAACACATTTTTGGTCGCCAAGAATGTCTTATTCAGAGTTCTGTTGTATTTAGCTCCACCCTCTCGTGTCCCTTCCAGAAAAACAAGGTGGCGACGGCCAAACTGCCGAACTCGAGGCCTCAAAACCGCAGTTCACAAAGCAACGGGTGACATCACAGTGACGACGTCCACTTCTTACATATACATATAAGACAAAAGGACAGAAAAGGATAAAGAAGGAACAGGACCAAAGGAGAGTGAAAGGGAAGGAAGGAAGGACGGATAAGGAAATAACTTAGAGCAGGAGGAGGGCTAGAAGGCAGCTAAAGATGAGACATGAATGAAAAGGAACAATTAAGCTTTGTTCCCTGCCGACTACAATGCAGCTATTAACTCTGAAAACAATCCCTCTCACACATTCACACACACTCAGTCTGCCCCGATGTGTCAGACTTGAACAACCTACTGGGACAAAGCTGCTATTAAATGCCTGAGCTCTGTCTGCTTCCCCCTTCATCTCTGTCTGTCTCTCAGCGCTTCAGTCGTCCTCACTCTTTCTTTTTGCTCTTTCCATATTCTTTTCTTCCTCTCCCAATCGCTCATTCGTCTTGAGTCACATCCGTATCGCTGTTGTCAGTCTTATCTTCCCGTCTGGACTTTGCTTATTCCCATGTTAAACCGTATACTATATGTGATATATGAAGAATGGGTATAGGTTGTGAAAATAAGGCAAAATGAAGCAGGTTATAAACATTAAGCAAATGGCATCGCTTGTTTCAAAGTAGTTTAATGAAGCTGCAATTTTGAGTTTTTTTTTTTTAGGAAGTGTTCAAGCATAAACCCTAAAAATATGTTGTGTGTTCTTTCTAAGAATTAGTTAAAAGAAGACTTGCATGGATCTCATGTGAAGGTTTAGTCATTACAGCTTCATGAAGAGTGGAAGATATAGGTAGGTTTTAACATAAAACAAATACATACTATTTGCACACACCTAAAACTCACAAATTAATACTAATCTCATTCGTTTACAGAGCAGAAATGTAAAGATTGGAATTTTGCTTCACATCTGGAAGGAAAAATTCTGAAAGTAAAAGCCTCAACACTCTGCCTCTGACATCCATTATACTGTCCTAAATGTCTATTATTAGAATCCTCATGTTTGGATCACATACTGACTGGCTGGCTGACCAACAAAAAAAACAACCTTGCTCTACCACGTCTACTAGATGGGATTCCATCGTTAGAGTTTGGTGTGTTTTATTAAAATCGTGCATTTCACCTGATTACAATGCAAACAATCATTTTGTCCAGGTTGATGATTTAAATCACAGCTCACCAGCAAATCCTGCTGGGTTTATTAAGCTTCTCCCGCAGAGAACTTTCACGTCCACACTGTGGAGGTCGGAGAGAGACGGAGAGTTCCTTATGTTTTTATTTCAGAGCCTGTATCATCACCAACTTTAGATTTGTGTTTAGAGACCAGGCGGCAACCTCTGGTTCTGAAAAGTGAAGCCGATGCAGAAGTGTCTTAAACTTTCATTTTATCTACTGACCAGCAGGGGGCGACTCCTCTGGTTGCAAAAAGAAGTTTGATTGTATAGAAGTCTATGAGAAAATTATCCTACTTCTCTCTTGATTTATTACCTCAGTAAACATTGTAAACATGAGTTTATGGTCTCAATCTCTAGTTTCAAGTCTTCTTCCACACAGCATGATGTTCATTTAGTAAATGATGGTCCATTTAGAGTCAAATAGACCATAAAGCAGGGTATGTTTTAGGGCATGGCTACCTTGTGATCGACAGGTCTCTACCAGATGTCTCTGAGTCTAAATATGGTCACTTCTGTTCACTGGTTGCAAAAACCCAAGATGGCGACGGCCAAAATCCAAGATGGCAACTCGAGGCTTCAAAAGGGTAGTCCTCAAACCGATGGGGTGACGTCACGACGTCCACTTCTTATACAAAGCCTATGTTAGAGACTGAGTAACTTCCACATTCACACAGACTTACCTCATCTGTCTGAGGTGCCGACTGCGAGCTTCAAACAACCCAAACATCGGAGCCTGACTAGCCGTTTCCCCCTATGGCACTGCTCCAGAGATCTGTGTGGCACTCTGTCTCTACTTCCCTCTCTTCCTCTTTTCTCCACCTCCCTCCTCTCATTGACTTGCCGACTCTTTCTAAACAAGCTAATGGAGGAGTCGTGTTGTCTGCTATCATCTCTCCTTCTCCCTTTCCTTCCCAGGTCTTCATCTCCCCCCATTGTTCTTTCCTATAATGAGTCTGCAATTAGGCTGTAAAATGACCCCTTTGTTGTCTCTTTGTGTCTACCGACCACACACAAGGGCATAATAGTTCCTGCTCTGCCGTCAAAATAGCTGGGCACAACAGAGCCTTTGTCCAAGCTCTTCAGCACAATGGCTGTACACGTTTCTATTGGATAAAGAGAAATGTCTGTGTGTATACAGGCTATAAACACTGTTAATGTCCCTGCAGGATGTGGTCTTCATCTCCAATCTTCTCATTGACCCTAATACATATATACATATTTACATACAACATCTTTCTGCTTTTTATCTTAGACTGACATAAAAGAGCAGTGAGAGCAGGTGGCAACTTGCGATTCTGAAAAGTGTGTCAATGCAGAGATGTCTTAAACTTGCTTTCTCTCTACTGACCAGCAGGGGGCGACTCCTCTGGTTGCAAAAATAATTTAAATTGTATAGAAGTCTATTAGAAAATGACTACTTCTAACTTGATATATTACCTCAGTAAACATGAGTTTATGGTCTCAATCTCTACTTTCAAGTTATACAATACAGCATGATGTTTTTGTAAATTATGGTCCAATTTAGAGTAAAATAGAAATTAAAGCAGGGTACGCTTTAGGGCGTACAAAAGAGAGTACAATGCGGCGCAAGAGAGGAACGCACATCCGGCACGCTCTACTATAGGAACACAATGGTTTTGCGGTTTTCTAGCGACACATCTCAGTTGATCGGGGCCCAATTCAGCGTTCTGTTTTGCTTCGTATGTCATGTTTCTTCTGGTTGCAAAAAGCCAAGATGGCGAGGCCCAAAAACCAAGATTGCGATGCCCAAAAGGCAGAACTTTGAGGCATCAAAACTGTAGTCCAGAAACCAATGGGTCACGGTGGCTACGTCCGCTTCGTATACAGTCAAGACCGGCAATAGTGTTTATTTCAAGTAGTTTTGTTGCCTTAAAGTAAATCGTTTTTTACGTTATTTAACACATTACATGCAACCCCCACATAATGTGCTATTAAGATAACAAATTCACGTATTTTTGTGGGATCACATGGAGTAAAACACTTGGAATGCTGAAAGGGGGTGCATTCATTCCCCTTTTATAACTTGCTGCACTCACTCGAGTTTGGCGTTTTGGCCGTTGTTAAGGCAAAGAATATCTCGATCAAGCTGCAAGAGCCGCAGCGCTGGACCAGTTGTTTGTTTACTACTTACTGCGCATGTGCACCAAATAAGTTGCTGAATTCAGGTTTCAAAAGTAAAACTTGTATTTAATATCAAATGCAATCTGAATTAACTATCGATAGTAAAATGCTCTCGAGAACAGAGTTCACACACACTCCAAACAGGAAGCTTGTTACCTGAAGGATGGAATCTGATGAACTGAAAGAATGATTCCTTTGAATCTCCTTTACTAGCTCGTAAAAGGTCTGTCTCAAATACTATTGGCTTAAGTCCAGCTGACTCCTCCTGGCCTCAGTCAGCTGACTCCTCCTTCGTGTCCTATTGGTCCTGGTCTGTTGCTCCTTCTGCGTCCTCTGCTCTGATCCTGGTGTTCGCTGTAATGCCTGACTTAAAATCCCTGTCTATCCCTATCGACTATTCTTTACAGATTAATATATTCAATAATTGTCTCTTATGGTTCAACACTTCTATAGTAAACATACTGTAAACATATTATACACTTGATAAGTATTCTGGTGACATTTCACATACTTTGACAGTTTTTACAAGCATAATGTGGCATACCACATGCTTCCTATTCACCACCAGGGGTTCTATAAATCCTACTAAAAAACACTTCTAACTCTAATTCCTCACACCGTCTCCATCTTGGATTTTTGCAACCTGTAAACGGAAGTGACAATATTTGGACTGCGGAGGAGTGACGTATAGTCTGGTAGCAGTAGTGACTTGTCAATCGAAAGGTAGTCCCGCCCTAAAGCATACTCTGCTTTATAGTCTATTTGACTCTAAATGGACCATAATTTACTAAAATAACATCATACT
This sequence comes from Leptoclinus maculatus, assembly GCA_032191485.1. Lineage (NCBI taxonomy): Eukaryota > Metazoa > Chordata > Actinopteri > Perciformes > Stichaeidae > Leptoclinus > Leptoclinus maculatus. The sequence goes on along the minus strand of JAVDOI010000011.1, from coordinate 21,860,767 downwards.
GTATTGAAGAAGACTCGAAGCTAGAGATTGAGACCATAAACTCATGTTTACAATGTTTGAGGTAATAAATCAAAAGAGAAGTAGAGTCATTTTCTCATAGACTTCTATACAACCTCATTTACATTCAGAATAAAAATGTGTCACATCAAAAAACTGTGGTTTACTTTCCAGACCCTGGGTATTTAAGAATGAACTGCACGCAGAACCAAAATATATAAAGTCAAAGATACACATTGTAATGACATCATCAGGGAAGGTACAGCATTGTAAATGTGCAGCAGTAATCCACCACAACACAGTTTATATTGTCACACTAGTAGTCACACACATCTTCCTTTGCAAAAAACAGTGCCATCTGTTTGACTATCCGAAGAGACGGTTCGGCAAGTGATGGTGCTTTCAAATATATTGTACAGTGATTGTTTGTGCACTTTATGGCAATCAGAGTAACACAAAGGATTTCCATCACGCTTCGGCGAGGAAATGGAAGTCTTTTTGAATGATCTAATGCTCTCACATGTTGTCATTTACATTTCATGTCTGGGTAAGAAAGGATGCCTCTGAGGGGCGGTGTCATGTAAAATCTTTCTTCCATTCCTTTCTGTTTTCCACCACGTTGGCATTCGGCCACCTCAACAGATGAATGCCCTGTAATGCCGGTTGCGACCGATTTCCAACGTCTCAAAACCTTCAATGAACCATCTGCATGAAAGACATGACAATTTAATCAGTCAAAGATATTACGCTTGTTGAAGAAATACCAACAATACAAAGCACTCGGGAGACAACATATGTGCTACATACAGTTTCACACTTCAGATTCAAATCCAATCTGCAGTAAATTGCATACTCAGTGTCCCAGTGTTAAACGACTTCAAAGTGGGACTAAAGCGACAGCAGCCTCCGCTACTAGACTGATAAATAGTACTGCAGGCGAGACACATATTTTTTTGGGTGAACTTTTCCTTTACGTTGGCTACACCGAGAGGTTTTCATCTACATCTTGTTGTAATGTTCTACGACTTTAATTTCAATCTACACAAACTCATTTCAGTCATCAACCTCGCCAATCAACCTGTACACCGCAATCTAATGCTGGAATATTCATCTGTCCCTGAGTTGTCCTGCTTGCATCTTGTGTACTGAAGCATTTAGTAGGAGGGGGGGCGTTTATCTTTATCACACAGGCTGTACAACTTCAAACACGTGTAACGCCCACTGAAGATCATTGAGAGGTTAAGACATAGCCTGAAGGTTTGTCGTCTTTAATTTTTTTTCTAATTAGTGGAATGTTATCCGTTTAAATGCCTTTGCTGCCAGACAAAACACACACTTGAGCAGATGTTTTGCTGTCCATGTTTGGTTTCCCCATGAGACGGTGCGCACCGAGGTATGAACCCTTCAAGCCTTTAAAAATAGTCCAGCATTGAGCCGGTTTTAATCATTCTTATGTATTTACTAAGCACCATTATTGATTTGTTTTTCCCTCTATATTCCCCCAATTACCAATTAAGTTGGTATTGTTAGTTAGTATAGTGGAGTTTTTACATTTTTCTAAAATGTATTGTTAATGTAAATGTTTAAAAAGGATAGACAGCTGGCTCTACATTTGTCTCTACTCGTCCTCAATTTTTCTGTGTTTGAGAGAGAAGTAGATGAATGCATCTAAATTTCCCCACAAATGCACAATGCCTTTGAAAAAAGAAATGAAGGCAGTTATTAGGAAAGGATGGGGTATATTACCATTTTTTAAACCAACTAAAAGATCAATACAACATTTCTAAATTTAGGAAGGCAAAAAAGTGTGGGCTCACTCAAATACTTTACATGAGAAATGTGATGAGATTTGTGTCAGTGGGAACAAAAAGTTGAACTGGACATGATCTATACTACAATATCAGCCAATGTTTTTACTTGCCTCACAGGTCACAAGTAATGACCCACAATTTAAAGACCTTCATTGATGACCACTGTCCACTATACACACAATTTCTGCACCAACAAAAAAGTAGTGCTTTGTTACCACATGGTCTAAAAATAGAGATGCACTGATTGCAATTTTGTTGGCCGATTATGATTTTTAAAAGTTACACATACATTTTTTCCCCCCAAGACCTATTATTGATGGTATCATCCACAATTTAAATTCAATTGTGTATGTTCATAATAAAACACTGTCTAATATTTTTTTTCTCTGAACCATACCAAGTTACAGGACCTTCTCTCACTCTTACTAAAACAAATATCAAAATAAAAGGTCCCCAGATTACTGAAGGAACAAATTCCAACTGAACATGAATTGCAGTATATCACACTTTCCCAGAAGAAAACAAATGCAACATATCTGTACTAAGTCCGATTAAGTTAGTTGTTACAATTAAAGGTTGTTCCTCCACGGCTTATTTTGGGCTTGCAGTTGTGACAAATTTACTTTATGGCCTCTTCACTCACGCTTAAGGACTTCCACACCGACCACATTATGTGTATGGTGTTGCGACATAAAACCATCACGTGTGTGTAAATTTGACTGCCAAAAGAAATCAGATATATGACACTGATCGGCCTGCTGCTGACAACAGGAGTGTTTCGACAGGTGCCCAATCGATCGATTTACCTCTGTCAAACATTTTTCACAAATTTACATAAATCTGTTGACCATTAAAAGAAATAAGAAAAAAAGCTAATATTTCTGTGGTGACCATCTGCAGCTCATCACTTGAATGCATTTTTTTCCTTTTTTTGCTATTAACAGCATGCTTAATAAACTAAGGCAAACGCAACGTGACAGTGTTTCATAAACCCAGAAATAGTTAGTGGTGGCATCTCTGTAATAAAAGGTTTTAATGAGCGTGGCTCCCAGGGCGAGATGATGAGACGTAGGATGATTTCTCATAACTAGGTTAAGGGCTGAAAATATTTAACACCCTTAAATAATATCAGTGTGCCATGTTGTGACGGTGGGCAACCCGTGTTGTGCATTTTCACTGAAAGATATTTTCTGTTTCATAAAAATGTGTGAACTCCTGATGCTTAAATGGTCTGTTAAGGCCTTTAGGTCATCCCAAAATCTTTAGAGGATGTATAGAAATGTTCACGGACTGACATCTTCTGGCTGAATTGATTCTTTTATTTTCTCTACCTGCTCAGTCCTCCACAGAATCATGTGGGACTGGAGCATATTCCAGCCTAAAAGCACTGGTTTTGTTTTTCTACCGTGAAACATTTTGAAAAATCTGATTTTACCTGATCAATGTATACTTCAGTTATTTTGACATGGGTGGAAAAACAGTTTCTAATCCAATCACCCTGTTTAAATACTGAACCAATGAAGCACTGAAGAGCCAACCATGTGCGGTGCTGAAAAACACATTTGGCCACAATAACAACACACAAGTGAAAAGTATAAAGATGAATTCATAGTTCTACATCAAGGGGTTACAGCAGCCTCTGGGCCTGTAGGGTTAGGTTGCACACGACTTAAACTCTAGACAGCTTTGTCGAGTTAAACTGGATTCATCCTTGAGGATAATACAAAATGAATATCAGCGTGTTAAACACAGATGGAAGATTAGGGGATAAATAATTGCGACTTTGTTCTGGGCCTTGTTTCGCTAAAGCAATTTGTGTGCACTGTGTATACACAGATCGCAACTAGTGACAGCGTTTAGTTTGGCAAATCGCTGCTTGGTCAGTGGCCCCTCCATTTCTGATACTTACGCATCAAGGCACCTTTTCCTGTCTGTATGAGATGCACCAGGCTTTCATGTTATTCCAACGTAAACCCATCTGCGTCAGTAGGAGATGGCCTGAGCCACTGGTGTAGTACAAAGAGCGAGAACGTCTACGTAGGGTGGATGGGAGGCTGCATGGGTCAAACAAACACAGGACTTTCACCCAGGAAGCCGCTGTTCTTGTCCCCTGTGAAGTCCACACTAGCTTATTTTACCGTAGGCTTTTAGCATTAGACCTTCTAAAGTTTATATAGATACATCCTTTGTCACGAATTCCTAGTCATGAATTCAACAAACTGAAATAAATGGTGCCACTCCCATTTAAGAATTCAAAAAAATGAATGTGAGGTTGGCTGTCTGTGGCAAACTATAGAATGTATTGATATGCATAGCACGCTCCCACCTTAAAACATCCCATGTGCATATTGAATTGTCAATCTTGTTAAGACCTCCTGAATGGCTACTGATTAGCCGGACTTGTTAATGCCGTCAGATAGCTTCACATCCCCGTAAATGCACCTGGACCATCTGTGTGGGCTTCCCCCAGACAATACGAGCAGCAGCGGTGTGTTTTAGTGTGGCCGTATTTTGATGCAGTGTCTCCCTGATGTATTCCAGTGTTGTTCCTGTGTGCTGATTAGCTTAATCACAAGCAGTAAAGTGAGGGGACGCATCCAAGTCCCCCGGCTGCTCCTTCTCTCTGTATTATTAGAATCTCCTATAGTTTATATATTGAGGTTCGATTGATGCAACTGCTGTCTGACTACTTCAGACCATTATTAATGATTGATCACATTGCATCCATCACTCAGTTACAGTTACAGTAGTGCTTTCATTACGGTGCAGTGGAGCAGTACATTGTATGTCAGTGTGTTGTTTATCTCCTTCCCTCTGGTACACAATGATGGATTCACTTTTGTAAAATGATATTCATGTGCCATTTCAAGACAATTTCATTTGCACACCAAAACATCAAGCGTCAGTCATATTTGATACAGAGTCTTTAATATTTACTTTTAGCCTTGCTAGCAGCTTATCAGTTGGTCGGTCTCCAATTTTGGTCCTGAACTAAAATGTTTCAACAACCATTGAATGGATTGCTATGACATTTTGTACATGGATTTAATGATCTCTCAAGGATAGAATCTACTGACTTTGGTGACTTTACTAACCTTTTCTCAAACTCAACCAGCAGGCCAAAGTTTTCACGCCAATTACAGTTTTCCAGTAAAAAATGTCAACGTCTCCTACATTAACTGACACAAAAGTTTGTGCAGACATTCATGGTTCCCAGAGGATGAATCGTAATGCATTTGGTGACACTCCGACTTTCCCCCTAGTGCTACCATGAGGTCGACTTTTGTCTTTTTTTTGGGATAGATTGCAATGAAATGTGGTTTCCACAACCATAACATCTTTGGTGATCCCTTAACTTTACATCTGGCACAGGTCAAAAACAAAAATGTTGGTCTATTTTGGCTTTCAACTAAATTTCCCATTTACCTCAGCTTTACTTTGCATTTAGTGCTGTTAATCCAATGTTCGCTTGCCAAATCTCTAAAATGGTGAACATGATAAACAATAAATCAAAGGGTGAAAACAAATGGTTGCCTATTCGATCCAAGAGCTGATCTGACTCCTAGTCTCACTATTGAATCATCACAGTGACAACAAACAAAAAAATCAGAATTTTCTATTCCATTATGGCTATATGGAGATAAATACACCAAGATGGCGCCGCAGATGGCTGCCTCGGCGTATTGGTGCTCATTGTTTTGTGTTGTTTTTGTTGTTAATTCAGTTTTCTGCTGTGATACCCAGAGCTCTTTCACCAGAGATGCGCTCATAAACATCAGGGGAACAACTCCTGCGGACTTACTTTCAACTTTTCTGTTAACTTCTGTGGAATTACTGGACATTCTAGTCAAAGGTGCTCTCACCTTGACGCATGCAGTGAAGCGCCATAGGAGAGGGAAACGTGCCCCTATCACCCTGTGGAGTCCTTCCCCTTCCTGGACTCCATCATAACCCAGGACCTCAAGTGGGAGCTTAACATCAGCTCCATCACCAAGAAGGCTCAGCAGAGGATGTACTTCCTGAGGCAGCTGAAGAAATTCAACCTGCAAAGACAATAATGGTGCACTTCTACACAGCTATCATTGAGTCCATCCTCTGCTCCTCCATCACCGTCTGGTACGCTGCAGCCACTGCCAAGGACAAGGGCAGACTGCAGCGCATCATTCGCTCTGCTGAGAGGTTGATTGGCTGCAATCTGCCATCCCTCCAAGACTTGTTCGCTTCCAGGACCCTGCAGCGAGCAAGAAAGATTGTAGCCGACCCCTCTCACCGTGGAAACAAACTGTTTGAGCCCCTTCCATCTGGCAGGAGGCTGCGGTCCATCAGGACCAAGACCTCACACCACATGAACAGTTTTTTCCCCGTCTTCAGTTGGGCTCATCAACAAAGCCCGGGACCCCCACTGACTATGTCATCCCCTGCAGAACAATTTCCTACCGGTCACTCCCCTGCACATCCCCTCTAGGTTTCTTATTTAAACACTTCGACACTTTTACATTACACTTACTGTACATCTCACTTGTTTATAGTCCTGTTATCTGTTAGTTTGTGCACTTTATTTTATATTTGACTTCATTTTATATTTGACTTTTACTGTAAATTTTAATATGTTTCTACTTTTTGCACTGTGTTGATTGTTGTTGATAGTTTAATGTTATGCACCACCCGTCATGTCAAATTCCTTGTACGTGCAACATACCTTGGCAATAAATGTTTCAGATTCTGATTACCGTATTTTCCGCACTATACGGCGCACTGGATTATAAGGCGCACTGTCAATGAATGGTCTATTTTCGATCTTTTTTCATATATAAAGCGCACCAGACTATAAGGCGCATTAAGCAAAACAAAACAGTCAGTCAGTCAAACTTTGCGATTACGGCATCCAGCATGCCCGGATCCCTCTCGTCATTATCAGAGTCAGAGTCAGTGTCGTTGCTGTTACCTGGCAGTTCAGTGATGATTCCGGCCTTCGTGAAAGCTCGGACCACAGTTGAGACTGATACCTTAGCCCAGGCATCCACGATCCATTGGCAGATAGTAGCGTAAGTCGCCCGGCGCTGTCTCCCTGTCTTGGTGAATGTGTGTTCGCCTTCTGTCATCCACTGCTCCAACGCAGCTCGCAGTTTAACTTTGAATGCCCTGTTGACACCAATATCTAGCGGCTGGAGTTCTTTAGTTAATCCACCCGGAATGATGGCAAGCTCCGAATTAGTTTGCTTCACTTTGTTTTTGACAGCATCGTAATATTAACATATGTAATATTATGGCGAAGCACAGTATGTATTACTCCGCGACGCTCCTGACTACGGTAGCCGTAATGTCACGGCTCCGCTGTGACCTCAGCTCGTCTCCCCTCTGTTCTCTGTCTGTGTGTGTGTGTGTGTGGCTTGAGCGCGGCCGCAATCATCTGGCACCGGGGCTCATCTCCTCACCTGCCAACAGTTAGACCTCATCACCGTCAGCTCAAATACCCCGGCTTCCTGCAGTCTCATCGCCAGATTGTTTCATCAGCTCAGTGGTAGCTATAACCTCGGCTCCTGTTGAGCTAAACCATTTTTCCTGGAGCAAGGCTGGCTGCGACGTAGAGCCACGTCGCAGCCAGCCGCTCACTCCGCCTCGCTGCTCCACCTGCATGCTCCTCCGGCTCCACAGACAAAGCCAAATAAAACCTTTTTCTCACCTACTCTGCCGTCCTGGTGTCTGCGTTTGGGTCCAGAACAAACCGACCGTAACACGTAATGCTGCAAGAGGTGCGGCTTTGTAGTTTACCAAAGTCGTACTAAAACATTTTGACAGAGCGCCGTGTACCACACAAAATCGCTTCGAGGTCAGTAAACACAACCAGAATGAATCCATATATAAAGCGCTCCGGATTATAAGGCGCACTGTCGTTTTTTGAGAAAATTAAAGGCTTTTAAGTGCGCCTTATAGTGCGGAAAATACGGTATGTCTGATTTTGGATGATTTTAACAATCTGGGCCCGAACGGCCCCCGGTGGGGTGCCAAGCGGTACCGCACAATGCAATTTTCAGTAACAAATATAATAATCCTACACACATGTTGTATACCAGCTTAACGAAGAACTTCTGATGAACAGAACCATGTATAACATTTTACACACTGAAAACACAATAAAACACGATCTAACACAACCTATGACAAGACCTCCCAAAACATCGTGTTATTTTCGGCATAACTCGGCGAGCTACGCACTCCGTTTACTGCTCCGAACACGAAGCTAGAACCTACCATGCTCAAAGATGCTACTAAACAGCATTAGCATTCCACGCTGAATCGATCGCTACACTCGGATTTACTCTCTGGCAAATGGTTCAAAAGTTAGCCGCAAAAGAGAGGACATAAACAGCCAGTGATCCCGCAGAATAATTCTGAATTTGACTCACTTTGAGATGAATGTTGACGAAATAGTCCCCCATAATCCATTTTTACCAGTGAAAATCGACTTCTTCTGTGGTTTTACTGTCTAAAAAAGTATTTCCTGGAGGAAGGGGGGTCAAATAAGCCCGGAGGACCACGTTTCACATTTTGAGAATTGGGATTTTACGTAAAAATATCCTGTCAATCAAAACCACGTTACCACCACTGCATTGGCTAGAACCTAAGGCGTGTATAGATGTGTCGTAGTATTGAATTGACCAACCACAGGCTCAGAAATGGTCCAATACACACACGCTATAGCGCATTCTGCCGTGAGTCGGCGGCCCCAAGAGGCTTTGGGTATGTGATATGTGATAGATTGTGCATGTACAAGGATAAATGGATAAATGTTTCTCAAATGACGACCTTTCGTGACCTCTCGTACATTTATGTCTCTTGCTCTGGCCTATTTCACTCTATTCACTCCAATACTTTTTTGTATGACTACTGCCATTGTTTGCTATGATGCTGGGTGGTTTTCAGGCTTTACTGAGCCTCATTTAATATAGTATTCTCAATAATAGTGCTTTTTCACCATGCGAACCTGACATTTTCAAAGTGGAGCTGTGTTCCATCTTCATTTGGTATTAACCAGTAACATATACACAATATGTACACCTCACCAAAGCTCACCCCCTTGAGTGTTATTAATAAATTGAAATTATTCAAATAGACCTTGTAGTTAGAGAGGCAAGGCAAGTTTATTTGTATAGCACATTTCAACAACAAGGTAATTCAAAGTGCTTCACATAAAACCATTAAAATCATCAAAACATAAGGCATAAGAAAAGGAGATTTAAAAACAATTAAGAACATTCATTGAACATTAAAAACAGTCATTAAAACATTAAAAAGCAGTGTAAGAAATAAAATACAGTAGTGAAATGTAGGAGATTGATTAATATCCTTGAATCTGGTTCAATTAAAGGCAGCAGCAAACAGAAAAGTCTTCAATCTTGATTTAAAGGAGCTGAGGGTCTCAGCAGACCTGCAGCTTTCTGGGACTTTGTTCCAGAAATTTGGGGCAGAAAAACTGAACGCTGCTTCTCCACCTTTAGTTCTGACTCTGGGAACAGAAAGTAGACCGGTCCCAGACGACCTAAGGGGTCGGGATGGTTCATAAGGTAGCAGCAGATCAGAGATGTATTTTGGCCGTAAACCATTCAGTGCTTTATAAACCAACAGCAGGATTTTAAAGTCAATTCTTTGTTGGACAGGAAGCCAGTGTAAAGACCTCAGAACTGGAGTGATGTGATCCACTTTCTTTGTCTTAGTGAGGACTCGAGCTGCAGCCTTCTGAATCAGCTGCAGCTTTCTGATTGACTTTTTACAGAGACCTGTAAACACACCGTTACAGTAGTCCAGTCTACTGAAGATAAATGCATGGACAAGTTTTTCCAAATCCTGTTGAGACATAAGTCCTCTAACCCTTGATATATTCTTCAGGTGATAGGCTGATTTTGTAATTGTCTTGATATGGCTGTTCAGGTTGAGATCTGAATCCATAACTACACCTAGATTTCTGGCTTGGTTTGAGGTTTTTAACATCAGTGATTGAAGCTGAGCGCTGACTTTCAATCGTTCGTCCTTGGTACCAAAAACAATTACTTCTATTTTTTCTTTCTTTAATTGAAGAAAGTTCTGGCACATCCAGTTGTTGATTTGTTCAATGCATTTACCCAGCCCTTGTATGGGATTATAGTCCCCTGGTGATATAGTTATGTAGATTTGTGTGTCGTCTGCATAATTATGATAACAGACTTTGTTGTTTTCCATAATCTGAGCTAGTGGAAGCATGTAGATGTTGAACAGAAGAGGCCCCAGTATTGAACCTTGGGGAACACCACATGTCATTTTAGTCAGTTCTGATGTGTAATTAGCTACAGACACAAAGTATTCTCTATCCTTCAAGTAGGATTCAAACCAGTTAAGTGCTGTGCCAGAGAGTCCCACCCAGAGTTTTAGTCTTTCAAGTAGTATGTCATGGTCGACCGTGTCGAATGCAGCACTGAGATCCAGTAATACTAAGACTGAAATTCTGCCATTGTCTGTGTTTAAGAGTAAGGCCCCTTTGAGTATGGGTATAGTATTTTCAAGCAGAAGCCAAAAAAAGGCCTAGGGTTCAGTTTCTCCCAATCGATCATAATATTAGGCACATTTTGGTATAAATAACAGTATTTTAATTTAAATAATTGGGAAAATGGCATTGGGGCCAGATGTTCTATTTACACCCATTAAAAACAAGCAGGCTAAGAAACCATGTGTGTTGCTCCGTTTCACTACACACACACACAAATTATTCCATTCTTAGTCGGGGACTTCCCCTAATTATATTTGCTCTACATCATCATCTTAGCATTGTTAATTTGAGCACCTTGCCATGCTAGCGTTAGAGTTTAGCTCAAAGCACCGCCATGCCAAAGTATAGCCTCCCAGAGCTGCTAACATGGCTGTAGACTCTAAGTGTTGTTTTAAGTCTACAGAAGAGAAACCCAAGTGGCTACAGCTAAAACACTCCAATTAGGACATTATGCATGAAAGGTAATAGAGTCAACTTATTAGGACTCATGTACAATATCCACTGGTTCATTGCTGCTTACAGTAGCAGTTGAAACCGTTGCCTATACTTTCTGATAATTTTCCCTCCAGTTCACTGCCTGATTCAAGTTTTTCAGCTCACACTGCTGCTTTTTCTCATTTCTTTTGTTTTGTCTTCTTGTCGCAAATCAGTGCAGATAAAATAGTGTAATAGGAAGCACTAATTGAATACAATTAGAGCTCTTGGATTCACAATCAATACTGGCACATTAGAGGTTCTCTGGTTTGTGTATTTATTTGAGCAGATATAGGAGCCAGGTCAGCAGAGGTTTCGAAAAAAGCATCGTTTTGCAATGCAATGCAATAAAATCAGGAGTCCAAGTCCTTATCTGACTTATCTTACTCTTATTAAAGTTCGCATTCCCCCCCCCCCCCCCCCCCCCTGCTCTCTTTCTTCCATCAGCAAGCAGGGCCGAATCCGCTGGTTTGAGTTAAAATCAAAAGGAATTTAATATACTAATAAAAGCAAATGCAGTTACAAACTGAATCACACTATCAATAGTAAAACAAACATATATTTCATGAAATAGAGGCCCAATCCGGGCCACACGACAGACAGAGTTTCAAACCCTTTCCCCCTTGGAAAAGTGTCTGAAGAGTCTCATATTACATATCGATCAGCTCAATGATTGGCTGAAGTCCAATAAGCCCCTCCTGGGCCGATGACCCATTGTTCTACTCTTAACACCTCACCCAGCCACTTTCCAACCCCCGCTCTCAGCACATTCCTTAACCTGATCACACAGACACTCAAACACACTCCTTGGTTTAAAACTTCCTAAGTAAATATACTGTATCACATAATATCCATAATTAGGAGCGCTTTAAAACTTAAATTCCTCACACAAGGCAAAATTACATTAAAAACATTCTGTCCTCACAATATCTAATTTGAGTTTAAAGGGGACACTCAAGTGATTTGGCGATCCACTTCCAGGCTGGAGGATTTGCTTGAAACTGTTTTCAGATCAGTCTTCCCCTTGCTCCACGTCATTTGTAAACACACGTTTTTTGTTCCCAGCACAACATAGAGTCCAAGGGTGCATGCTCATTATCCATCATTTTTTTGGGTACACATTTCCAATCTTCACATTCCCCACCAACTGCCCACAGATACTGTATATTAGGAAACACTACAGATTGTCCTTTAGGCAACCACCATGCCTCTTAAAAATACTTTTCTAGCCCGACACCAACCCTTGATGTACCATTGCCCTTTAGAGCTGCAGTAGATTCAATGAGTCAATCAATAAGCAATGAAAGGTTTGCCAAGATACACCAGGACAACCTCCCATTTTCATAGAATGAACTATAGAGCTTCAAAAATCTTGTACCCTACATGGCCAAACTCCAATCCTTCTTTCCTCAATTGTTTCCCTACGCTTTGCCCCGCACCGGGTGAGCTATGCTGAGCTAAGCGTGGCAGACACTAAATCGATAGGAGGGTTGGATAAGGTTGTTGTGGTCCACATTTGAGCAAAAAGATAACTTCAGATAAGTCAAAGGCACGCACCCACTTACATACACACTTGGGTAGATATATGGCAGCCGAGAGATCACATTAATTAAAAAAGATAAGAACTCAGGCATCATAACACACACTTGCACACAAACACAAGAGATAAATACAGCTAGGAGGCTCCAAAATCAGGTTGAGGTGAACAGTGGAATGATTGCTTCAGACATGTTGGAAATTACCTTTGCAACTTTTAAAGCATCCAGAGTCCCTAGAAATAAAACATTTATAGAATATAGTTACAGTGGTTCCGGAGGCACGCTGGAACTGCATTGGAGCCGTCGGGAGTTGTGAGGTCGGGTCAATCTAATCGGCTTTCTAAAATACAAAGTTGTCAATGTGCTGCGAGAGTAAACACTGTCTCAGCTGAGGGGCTGGATTCTTTAAACGTCCATATTTCTTTGGCCACACACATTACATCAGCCCAACAAGTTCAATTCCAAAGGCTCCCTCAAATGCAGCCAAGAATGTATTTGTCATATTGCAGTTTAAAAGATACATCAAGTGGATCTTTTGTGACCATAAAATAAGACAATAAAATGGTGAAAAACTGTAAAAACAGTCAAAGTAATCTCAAAATATTTGGCAAAAAACTGTGCATTGAGGGTCTACATTTGGTTACCATTATACCATGTTTCTTATGTGATAGTCCTCTATGTCATGCGTTACAATTTCATAAATAATACTGAAGAGGCCAAAATAAGCCTATTGCAGATGTTTTGGCATTGGTGTATTGGTTATGTTGGCTGATAAGTAACAATGAATTACAGTACATACATGCCAAACTAGGTTGGAGGTAATTTATCAGTGTCAATTAGAGTTTGTCCACCAGAGACAGCAAGTAGATTTTTCAACAATAAACAAAACTAGGCATCCAAAATCTAATACACTATACTGTTGGGGAACAAAGACCACATGGGATGTTTCAACAAATTGAAAGCTGAAAAAGATCAGCTATTTACTTGGGCCAAAAGTTCCACCTGTAACTATATCAAACATTTGCTGGTCACAGTATTTTTTTCACATACATAATAGTAAATCTTTGTGCCCTCAATATTTATTTTTGTTACAGTGGGTTAAAATCCTACAACTGTCAATCACTTTAAATGTAAGCTTCAAAACAAATAAGGAATACACTGTATGGAAAACACCCCTCCCTTAAAAGGTCCGTAAGAAAATAACTGGTACGTCCACTTATCTACAAGGTTTGTCCAACATAAAAAAAGTCCTCCCTAGTGAGCCCACAAAATCGAACCAAATTGCATAAAAATGGAATATATGTTCTCCCTTCAAAATGCAAATCAGGAAAAAGAAATGCATTGCAAAAGTATTAAGAAATGGAAATCCAGCCATTGCTCCTTTGCTCAATAGTTATGGTCCTCAAATCACACTTGTTGTAATCATTGTTCCCTTCAGGTGAATGCGGCACATCCATAAAACAGCTAATTGACTTTTCCCAAATGGTTGCCCGGCTCCTACATTTCTCACGCTTCCCTTTGTTCCTCAGGCCACGGCCCCTTACACCTGTGACCCTGGAGGAAACAGATCACCTGACCAGTGTCAGCTTTGTGAGGTTGTGCATGGGAAACAACTTAAAGCCTGGGTGACATGGATATAGTGCACCAGACCTTGCCTCAAGCAAGGCCTTTTACTCTCTGCTGTGGTATTTCCTGTTGTCCTCTATAATCCTCTGCTTGGAATTTGAAGTGCCTGGAGATAAAGACAGCAGCAGTGGGATTTGAACGCCTCCATCGAGACTGCAGCCTAAATCCAGCACCTCAGACCACTCAGACCTCGGGGGTTCGTTTGCTAGTACCAGTGGTATATCCAAGAGAATGATGAGTCAATGACACCAGCAAAGGTCAGCGCTGCCATCCATTGCTGTTGTAAGCTTAGTGAGACACTTGTCTCTGCATTGACCAGAAGTATTTCCAAATATTGAAAACTCAAATATTCACCATGGGACACGACTAATAACCAGTTCATGATCAACACTCCATTTAAAACAGTTTGCAGTAATAGTTAACCCCCCCTTTCCAGTTTCAGCTGTTAAGATTAGGATTGAAGATAATCAAGCGGTCCACAGTGAATCAGCCCATCACTCATTCTGGACTCTACCTCTTCTGTCTGCCTCATTGCTCAGCAGAGGCCTTGTAAAGTTTTGCAAAAGGCCAACAATTTGATTCGTCTATTTTAGTTTTGTCCAACATTTATCTTGGGCTCGGAGCCTCTCGATCAGTTGAAGATTCATTTTATCTCCAGTTTCCCCCTTTTGCTCTAAAGCCTTTATGTTTCTTTCTTTAACTGCTCCCTCTGTTAGAAATGATTGGTCATTAGGTATGTTTAAGGGTCCGTCTCAATTTATTTCTCATTTCACTCCTTTTAAAAAATTTTTTCATCAGTGCCTCCACATCAATCCCATTTTTATTCAAAACCTTCATTTATCCAGGAGCGGTTTCATCAGATGACCCGCTTCAAATTCATGCGCATTCACCTCTGAGTTTTTTAATTCAAACACGGTCTTCAGTGGTCGACCTCTGGGCAACGGAGTTGCGGTCAGCTCCTTGCTCAAGGGAATGCTGATAGATGTTACTGAAGTATTGTTACTCATCCACTTTTAACACCCACATTTCCCCTGTTCCAAGAAGTCTAAGCGCACTGTTGAGACTATAACTGACTCACTCCCAGACTAATTCACTTGTTTAAATAGGGACTTATTATTATGTTTATTCTTTTGCAGAGAGAACAGAGCGAGAAGGAGATGAGAATAAAAGATGACACAATTGAAACAGACCCAGAGCAGGTGAAAGAAGATGGCAAAGATATAAGTTCAAGAGAGGAGACAAGCTGAGTGTCCACTGAAGACGGAGGAGGTGAGGTGAGACGAAAAGAGAGAGGAGTTCAAAAGAGGGGAGGACAGACAGAGGAATTGGTCGATGAAGGCAAGAAAAAAGAGAGTGCAAAAAGAACTTGTTCTGAATTTGAGTTTGAAATAGTGGTTTGGAAAGGAAAAGATGAAACCTCCTGTCATTCATAGACATTATTGTATTTTATTTCTCAATCCGCAGTGAACTATGGAACATTTTGAGCACAAGAGAAAAAAAAGAGAAGAGAAGAAAAGTCAAGTTTTCTATCATGCACACAAGCTCCCCTCTCTTCTCTCGGTATAACTCTGTTGTGTTCTCATTTCATTGGCTTGGAAAACAAATCGGAATGAATGAGTTGATGAGAAAATCCACGTTGTTGTTTTTGTGCCTTAAACTGCCCAAATCACAAGTGATTGGTGGAGAAGGATCACTATCCCGAGAAGGAAACCATCCTGCTTAGCTTGATTAGCTATTAGCTCCAGTGATGACTTCATGGAGGTGGTGGATGGTTTTGCACTGAAACTGGAGGAATAGGCTTTAACACATCTGGCATGTATCCAGTTTCTGGTATATTTTGAGGAAACAGCAGGATTGTCATACGTGCTGACAAATAGAACTAGAATGATCTGTGCTCTCAACTTGTGCCGAAGTAAGACAGTAGGAATTTCTGTGCCAATGTTTGCCTCGTGTTTGTATTTCTGCATGTCTATGTACAGATCTCGTACCCGCGATGCCACTAATAATAACAAAAACTTTATTTGTATAGCACCTTATAAACAGTGTTTATGAAGGGCTTTGACAGACAAAGCAAAAG
The DNA here is from genome assembly GCA_032191485.1 of Leptoclinus maculatus. Lineage (NCBI taxonomy): Eukaryota > Metazoa > Chordata > Actinopteri > Perciformes > Stichaeidae > Leptoclinus > Leptoclinus maculatus. The sequence goes on along the minus strand of JAVDOI010000011.1, from coordinate 21,844,723 downwards.
CAGGATACATGGCAATGTAACAACAGAAAGACAAATAAAAGCAAGACAAAATTAAGGGAGAATGTAACACTGATAAAACAGAAAAATACATGAACATAAAAGCAAAAGAAACAATAAGACAAATAAAATCAAATTCAAGCAGTGAAAAGACGTCACAAAAAACTCCAGTCTATAAAAATGGGTTTTATGAAGTGATTTAAAAGAGATAAAAACTAATTATGCGAGCCTTCTCTCCTCAGGTAGGCTGATCCAAAGCCAAGGCTGCCCTGATGGCTAAATCACGGTCACCATTAATCTTGAATCCCGAATTAGGAACAGCCACAAGGGCCCCAAACTGGCTTGGGAGCTTTAGTTGGCAACATGCAAAGTCCAGTCACAAAACTTTACAGGTGTGTGGTTGAGGTTTTACGATGGGCGTGGTCCAAGCAAGGGCGTCAGAAGTATGGGGGGGTAGAAGTTGGGATAGGGCCTCTGGCCCCCTCGGCCCAATTTGGCATTGCAACTGTAGTGATCCCTTCACCAGATGGTCTCTTGTTCATTCTCACGTTACTTGTGTTCGGTGGGGCTTTTGTGCTTTTGCACAGCCAATATGTTTTACAGTGAGCAAACTTGTTTATTCTAGAAATAGTTTTACAAATGACTGACATGCCTTCACTATGTAGGGAATGTACATTCCATCCTGTAGCCAGCAGGGGCCAGGTTAGCGCTTTACTGTGCTTTAGGCAGGCGTTACGACAGGAGAGTGATTTACGACCGCAACGTCACGATGCCGTCATTCTGCTGAGCAAGGCTAAATGAACAGACATGAAGTTGCTTGTCTGGTTTATTTGTCCTGTTTGCAGGTGGGTGAGGAAGTAATCCGAGTTAAATGAGTCTTGCTAAATGAACATACTGTTTTAGTAGCTAAGTAACCAGGAAAGGGATTTTCTGTAAAGATATATTAATGCGTTTGTGTAAGTAACTAGCTTGATTTTCCGGTGTGCCGCGTTCGTAAAGATGGCGCCGCGGAAAGCTTTGTTCTTAATATCAACGTCACGTCCATCAAGAGTTTTATTTTTGGCTTCGTGAACATTTCGTTTGTAATATTTTGAAAACTGTTAAAATGTTTAGGTTGAAGCACTGTGAACAAAAGGTAAAGTTAAACTGTTAGCTCATGCATAGAATAGCCATACACTAATGCTAGCAGTAAACTAGGTTTTATTTTCGTGTACATCAGGAAACCTAGAAGTGTAGCAGTTATTGCTTTTTACCTTGGTTAACTGAGCCAACAGAACTTACAACTCAGTAAGTAGACTGTTAATATGTGAAAAATGGACAACATGGATACTTGTATTGTGTTGACAGTATTTGTGGAGGTCTTTTTCAAATGATGTACTATAACAATGTATAACGGACTTCAGATAAATGAATATAAGTGAATAAATGTGATTCTGCTGAGCGAGGCTAAATGAACAGAAGTGAAGTTGCCCTGTCTCATTTATTTGTCCTGTTTGCAGAATCTATAATCTGTCTACTTGGTACCAGTCCTAGTACCTGTAACCCTTTCAACCAGTGCTGTTCGTTGATAATCTCTATAAACAGATAATGCATTCATATACAGAACAGGAGGACACGATTTTGGCCCTCGTTAGCGTTATCACTGCTGGCAGCCAATTCTCTCAGGGATGTGTGTTATGTTTGCTGACAGAGGCCTGGACATTTCCTTGAGTGATGATGATTTCTTTACAAAATATACTCACAAAAAAAAACATTTTGTCTGTGCTTTTCCCATCAGGAATGAAGCACAAACATAATGCCATTAAAAATCTATGTCAGGTACACAATCGCATCCACTCACTCACACACAGCAACTCAGGCTCAGGCTTAATATTAAGTAATAAATCAGCAACAGAAGTCGTCCCTCGTGGCGTCCGCGGGATCAGACCTTATTAGGAGAGGGTCCGTGGCCCGAACACGTTCTCAGCGGTAGTCTTAAAGGGCCAGCGCTCTGCCGGCTTGTGACCCTCCATGATGGCAGCGGCTCGTTAACCACCAGAGTGGAAAGCAGCAGGACATCAGCCTTAAGTATGACTGGCCCTAATGAGTTTCTATTTTAAGTTCCTCAACATTAAACAGGCTCACTATAGGACTCTTAGTGGCCCAGTCCTTTATGAAAGAGTTTAACGGGACACACTGTGGTTCTCTAAAAGGTGTTTTTTAACAGTATTGATGTAAACTATTCTACACATTTTTCATATATTGTGATCTACAGCAGTTGAAATACATCCTGGTCCATAATTTGAAATGAAACCCAACTAATCTGAGTTCTTAGGGTCAATGATTGAAGGCCACTCCTTTTACAGCACTATGAAGAATCGATGTGAGGACCGTTTAAGTTTATTGCATCAGAAAACACATTTCTACAAGCGTTGTTTGCAGCAGCAGAAATATTTGAGCATAGTACGATATAAATCTTTTTTATAAAGGTTTATAACATCAAAAAAGGCTCTTCTGGTATAATCCTTAAAATCTGATGCCTTATAAGGGCTTTAAAAAAAACAACTAAATGTGAGTATGTGAGTGAAGAGGAGGTCAGAACAGGAGTACAGGAGTTGAGTTGAGAAACGTAGTTTAGGTGCAGAGAATAGACGGTGGATGAGGAGATGAAGATAAATGCATTGAAAATGAGCCAATATAAGAAATGAGATGATGCGAGAAGGTAAGATTGTGAGGAGAGTTGAGAGATCAGAGCATTTAAGCGAGCGAGATTGCCTTCTGACGGTGCCCATATGAAAGTTGTAAAAGAGTCTTCAGCACTTTTAACCAAACCAAGTAGCTGGCAGTAGCATGTAGGTTTTGCTACCTTTTGTCGAGGACTTAGTCCTCAGCCGCAAACTATCGTACATGTGGGAGATACCCACTCTTTGACGGTGTGGTCTCGTGAAGGAAACAAAAGCGAGGGAAAGATTGCCTTTGAGGTTGAAACAAATCAATGTTACCTGTTGGTAGAAGTTGTGAGATCCAAACATCCAGCTTGAACAGTCTCCCCAAGATGTGTCTTGATATAAAATTAAACTTTTTCTGGCTTTGCGTCTGAGAAAGAAAGACATCGTTCTTCACACAAGAAATCGCTTGTAATTGAATGCAAACATTCTCATTTAAGTATTGCGTCAACCATTGGCTAAAACAAGATGCGTTTTGGTGGTCATCAGGTCACCTTATAGAACTAGAAGGGCACTCGGAAAGCACAGACCTCTGCCGAGGTTGTTTCTGACACCAAACAGGGCCACAACATTGAATCTCCATATTTTTGGTAATTTTCATTTTTCATTGGTGATCCTTTACCTCCGTCTGTGGGTTTTTCATCTTATCTAACCAATAAGCAGCATTACAAATTTAGCTTCGTGACGAAATCTCGTAATTCTGTTGGTTCTTCAAAATGTGGGCCAAACCTCGTAGCTCCACCGCCTCCTTCTCGAAAGAAGTGTCGCTCACAGCAGAGCTGAAGGTTAACAGTATCACGGTGATTTTGATGGACTTTGTCTGAGGCAAAATTATATTTACACTTCTCAAAAGCAGTCCGACCGGGGGATTCCACTCGGCGGGTGTATCTCGTATTTTCTTCATTTCCTAAAAAGTTGTGGTTTTCGCCCGAATGCATGCATCCGCTCCAACATATAGCGGGTTCTTCCTTGGCTGATGCTTCCACACCCGATTTCATGAAAAACGGGACCAGGAGTTTTTCTTGCTGACTAACAAACCTTGGCGGTGAGGCTTAAGGTAGATGAATGGACGTGATGAAGAGATAACTACTGTCTGACTTTTTGTCACCCACAAAAAAGTTTGTGGGTGACATTAGCTTAGACTGCCTCACTACTCGTGTGACCAGCGTTGAATGAGAACCGATAGATCCACCCATGGTTTGGTGTTTGAAGCGCCGTGCATCGATCGTGAGCTTGTTATTAGTTGTAACACAGAGCAGCCTGCTGGGCAACATGTTTTGTTAAAAAAGTATTCCAGCCCAACTCAACCCACTGATAAATAACACTGGGAAAGGAATCTTCAGCAGCCCTTCTACCAGAGAACAAACACGTCATTAGTAAAACCAACGTTTTTCGGCAAAGCTTTGTTCTCTGCACTGCCAGTTAGAGCTGCTACTCCCACCGAGCTGAGGGAGTCAGGAGGAGAAAAGAGGAGAGGTGCACGGACGAGTTGAGAGGAAGACACCTGCTCAGACAATTTCCCTTTGATACTGCCAAAGAAGCTGGAAGAAAAAAAAAAAGGAAAGAGGTGGTGCATTTAAAAGGTTGCCAGGTTTTTGTCTGGAAGATTGTAGGTCGGAGTACAAAGAGAAGGAGCAAGATGAGAGTTGAGGGTACGCAGTGCAACTGGAGCACAAAACGCCACGCTTAGAGCAAAACCAGGAGATACAGTGACTACTTTGAATTGAGAAAAATAGATAATTAGTTGCACAATGAATAACACAAAAAAGTGAAAATAAAAACAACTATTTCCAGCAAAGACTGTTTTTGTGTGTGTGTGTGTGTGTGTGTGTGTGTGTGTGTGTGTGAGAGAAAGAGAGTGTGTGACTTCATGCATGTTGGGTGTATGTGTGTAGGCGGAAAGCAGAGCAACTGAGGAAGACAGTAGCTATGTAATGAGAAAATAAGCTAATGGGAAAAATAATTAGAATACATGTCGTGTATTTATGAAAAATTATTAAATTATAAAATAGCTATAACTTTATGATTCTGTTTAGGCCAGCAGAGAAGGCTTTGCTGGCCCTGACGGCCCACCACTGATGTGTGCGCATTTCACAAAGAAAGGGTAATTTGTTCCGGTGGAGTCGATCGCATTCATGTGGCAGAAAGTGAGAGATAAACACCAAGATATTGTGCCTATTTGTGTGAGTAAGCGAGTCAGTGAGCGAGCGAGTGTGTGTGTGTGCACCCCGCGGGCTGACAGCTGAACAAAAGGTGTACAGGTCCGTGACAAGTAGTTGACGGTTTCATATCCACTCGGGGGGCCACAGCGAGACTCTACTGGAGGAGGACGGGAGATGAAAAGATGAGAAAAAAAACACATTATGGCATCTCCCCAAAGAGTCACGGATGCCACTGACTTGTTATTGTCTTGTCTGCATCTGTGTGTGTGTGTGTGTGTGAGTGTGCATCTTTTGCCTTTTTATCTGGCACCCTTTTCGGTCTATCTTTCCCTCATCCAACTACTCGTCATGCTTCTATTGTGCTGTTGTCACATTCATTCTCAGGCACAAGCAACAACCGTTTCTGGTTACGGAAAACCAGGAACGGAGACGGTTGAAACTCCGGTTTCAAGCAGCTCGCCGTCTGCTCCCGACTAATAAGGCTGCAGCTGCTCAGCACCAACGGGCGAATGGCGAGAACTCCGACTGATCTACGAAACAGCAACATACTTTAATTTTCTTTAGGGGACAAAAAGATGTGAGGAATGGAAAATGAATGGGCATCAGAGAGAGAGGAGAGGGGCATTAAAGAGAAACCAAAAACAAGACAACATGAAGGTGTGGGAGAGGAAGCTGGAGGGACGTGGGCGAAAGAGGAGACGCGCAGAGTCAAAGAGATGAGACGTCAGACGCGAGAACCGCTGAGGAAGTTTCATCAAAGTTGTTGTTGTCAGTGGTGGATGTCCTTGCGCTCTTCTTGTCCCCTCCGTCTTCCCGTCTTTCTCAAGAGGGGTGGACGTTTGTCAATAAAGTTTTGTGTTTCGCAGAATGACGTCCCTTTGCTCTCGCTCTCCTGCCCCGTCTTCGGCGAGAAAGTTTCGCTGCACAAACGGCCCGGTGCGAGTTTGATAGAGTGAAATATAAAGGCAGTTATCCGATCCATCCGGTTTTTTTTTCTTCTTTCTCAGTCCCTCCATCTGTTGCTCTGCCTCCTTATTTGCATCTCATTTTGTTCTCGCAATGACTTTGTGTCCGTGTCTCTGTTTCCGACTGTCTCTCCTCAATTCATGCAAGGCAATCTTTTTTCACCGATATTTCAAGAAACTGATATCACTCCAGCTGTTCTCACCTGATAGCTCATCTTTCTAAGGAGTACCTCTAATCCCTTCTGAATCACACCGCTTCCTCTACTGTTTGCGCTCTCTATCTAAAAACAGACTTTGATTTCTCCCCCTTCTGTCTCTTACTGGATTATCACAAGGTCACATTGACCCTTTTGCATCACAGTAACATTAAGTACTATTGGTATTACATGTTTTCAGAAATGGTATGCTTAAATACGCAAATTAGGCATTAGGCAAGTGTGTACTGATTTGCTGCAATTTACAGAAGATTAATTTGAACATTGGATGAAGCCAGGTTCAACATATAATAATATATATAATGATATATATATAAATGATTTATGAACAAACCCCTCAGTAACAACCTCCAGAATATAGATAAGAATGAAACTGGAAAGTTTGGTGTGTGTAAGTGCTACTGAAGTGGAGATTAGTCTTTTTTTAGATTTGAGAAAATGCCTCAAGGTAAATAATGTTAAAAATGTATCTGATAGATATCACCATGAAACTTCCTCCTGATCACTTACATTAAGGCAAGTAGTAGCCTATAGACAAACTGGGATTTTGCAGAAAAGCACCAGTACAGATGTGCTGTTTGTTGCCCACAGCTGGCTGTGCATCACATTCTTTCCTTTGGGTTTATGAAATACTTTCCACATCACATAGCATATGAAACGATAAGTGTGAGAGTGATGATCATATTTACAAACGAACGGTAGCACAGAAAACATACTTTTACTATCGCAGCATCGAAAGTAAAGTCAAGAAGGCGCTTCGCTAAAAAAAGTGTTTATTATAAATGGAAAATAAAATGTGATGTGACAACTTTCTTTTTAGATTGTAGCGTACAATTTAACTTTATATTTTTCAACTTTCGTTCTGCAGATTATTCTTTTCCAGTTTGATCCAGGATCAGTTGTTTGCAGAAAGAATTCCCAGAAACAAAAACAACTGGCAAAGTTGATTTGAGAGGCCATTTTGGCCTTGATTCTGGTTTGTGTCAGTGTGTGTGCGTGTGGGTGTGTGTGTACACTGCATGTTGTCCTGCGTGTGCCATGAGATCATCATATCAAAGCCTTCTACTGATCTGCGCTATTTCTGTTTTCCCCATCCGGCTCGCTGGCACAGTCATCACACACAGTGCAGCCAAGACACTTCAACATTGGACGGACAATCACACAGGCTTCCACGTCCACATTGTGCCGATTCCCCATATGGACAAGATGGCCGGCGCTTGTTTGCCTGATCGGATGAACAAACAGAGATTGCCGCTCACTGTCCCTTCCAACTCCCGCTGAACTGTTGGACGTCACGGTCGTCTTCAAGTGTCTGTATTCATAAACAGTGGGTTGGCTGGTTGTTATTCGGGACCAAAATTACTGTCGTCCAGCAAAACTGTTGGTTATATTTTAACAAGAACATATGGTGCAGTCTCATGGATGTAATCAAACCAAAGTTATCCGTGTGATATATTCTACAGGGATCCCGGTCACAGTGATTAACCGCTTATGGATCAAAATGCTTGGGACAGAATCCATGCTATGCAAATGCTGTTCAAATAATTCACTCATGGTATTCAAGTAGTCTCGCTAAAGTGTTCATGTTGGGTCTGTTCATACATGAACATATGTGGAATAACATTTTAAATCTATGGTAGGCTATGTGCCATGCTTTTGATCCGATGGCCCTTTATTCTGAAACCAAAATATCCCATTGAACCGAAAAGCCTATTCGTTCCTGAAAACAAACACCCATTGTTCCAAAGGCTCTGCAAATACTCACTCTTCTTACAACAAACAGATGCACATGACTAATTATTAAGCAGAATGACATCATCGGACACTCCCAGTAGCTGTTTTTTTTTTGTATATGGGAGAAGTAAGGCCTTCTGTCAGAAAGGGTCTATTTTTAAACACAAACCATGATCTTACCTACACCCAACCAAGTAGTTCTCTGTCAGGAGAAGTTAGCCTGACAGCTCTTTCTATCATCTGTAATGATGTCATTCTGCATTATAATTACCCATGTGTTACTGTTTGTTGCAGGGAGAGTGTGTATTTTCACCGGGCCTTAAATGGGTTTGTTTTTGGGATAACAGGCTGTCGGACAAAGGGGCTTTTTGGTCCAATAACAATTTTAGGACTTTTTTGCAGTTTCAGAATAATGGGCCGTGGGAACAATGGGCATTCCCTGAATTTACAGTTACTTATTTCTATGCAACCACACACATCAAAATGTATCAAAATCGTATTCAAATTCAAGTGGAAAACAGAAGATGTCAAAATGTAATGATCCCGCGATACATCTAGAATATCTCCTTTTGATGGAACGATGCAGCCACTTGAATGTATGAAATAGTTCAACTTTTAGCAGTGAATTGCGGCTAGACAATACCTGCATGTGACATATGTTAATCTGTGTGTTTTCTGTGTCACTCAGCCAGCCAGATATTCCATTAGACCAATATTTCTCAAACTGTGGGGCTCGCCCCTCTAGTGGGGCGCAGTGGTATTACAGGTGGGGCGCAGGGGGAAATGCAGAATTATTTTATTTCAAGAACTTTATTGAGAACTTCACAAAGTACACGGACATAAAACTAAGTCATTAATACATACATGGCGAAATGCCTGTACTTTCGTGTAAATGTTTACGTTACGCCGTTAACAGGTTACGCTTGCGCATGCGCGACGGCCAAGATCCTTGGCGACTCACATGTCTAGCTTAGTGTGCAAAATGAAGAGACATTTGGCAGGGGGGAAAAGAAAAGCAACCACAGACGATGCATCCGAGACAAACAGCAAGCCACCAAGAAGAAAATATGATGACGCCTATCTTGCTCTGGCTTTCACAGTGAATGCGGTAGGAGATGAGGAGAGACTGTGTCTGTGTTTTATGTCTGAAAACTCTGGCAGCGGACATTATGAAACCCAACAAATTAAAAAGACACTTGGAGACATTACACCCCACTCACATCGATTAACCACTGGAGTTATTTCAGAGGAAACTTCATGAATACTGCGAGCAGGCTAATCACTTTGTAAAAGTGGCATCAGTAACCAACAAAGCACAACTGGCGTCATACAAGGTTGCATACAAAATTGCGCAGTGCAAGAAACCACACACCATCGGCGATGAGCTCATACTCCCCGCAGCTCTCGATATGGTTTCAATGCTTGATGAAACAAGCGCCGCAAAATTGAAGACTATCCCTCTGTCCAATGACACAGTTGCAAGACGAATAAGTGACACTTCAAATGATCTCGAGGAACAACTCACTGAACAACTGACAGACACACGTTTTGCCTTACAAGTGGACGAGGCTACTGACAGCAATAAAGACTGCTTGCTTATTGCTTATGTTCGCTTTGTCACATCAGTCACTGAGTGAGGATTTGCTGTTTTGCAAGTACATTGCAGGCAGAGCAACAGCTGATGAGCTCTTTAGGCTTCTGGACAGTTACCTGACAGAACACGGGCTGAAATGGGAGAATTGTGTGGGTTTCTGCACAGATGGTGCGCAGACCATGGCAGGGAAAAAGAAGGGCTTGCAGGCCCTGATAAAGACTGTCTCTCCAAATGCACAATGGACACACTGTGTCATACACAGAGAAGCGCTAGCAGCAAGACAGATGAGCAGTGAACTAAACCAGGTTTTGACCGATGCTATCAGCGTGGTCAATTTCATAAAAACAAGACCGCTGAAAGCACGACTGTTTTCCGCACTCTGTGAGGAGATGGGAGCGGAACATTCAGCTGTTTCACAGCGAAGCTCAGTGGCTCTCACGAGAAGTGTTGTCGTGAGTCTTTGAGCTCTGAGAGGAAATTTGGGTGTTTCTGGAGGAGGAGGGACGTATGGATGAATTTGCAGGCAAGTTTTTCACTTTTTTTTTAAACATTAATTTCAATTGTACACATATCCATACACATATTATTCTGCAAAGAGGAGGTGGACTCAGTTTATCATTTATTTTATCTTTGTAACGTTACTCATGCATATACTTTTTGGAGTCTAATAATTCATCTTAAATTAATACATTTATTTGCAGGCAAGTTTGCTGATGAAGAATTTCTGATGAAAACTGGCAACTCAGTGACATATTTGGAAAGCTCAATGAATTAAATCTTCATCTTCAAGGCAAAGACAAGCACCTTCCTCACCTGGCAGACAAGATCAGCGGTTTCACTCGGAAGCTGGAGATGTGGAACAGGCGACTTGATCGAGTGAATTTGCTGAAACCAAGTGATTTGGATGCCACCACAGTGATTCCATGAGAGGATACTTTCAAAAATACTTCCCACACAACAGTGCTCAGTATGGCTGGGTGAGAGATCCCTTCAATGCAGCAGCACCTGCTGATTTCAGCTCTGCTGAAGAGGACCAGTTTATCGAGATGACGTCCGACTCTACCCGGAGGCTGAGGTTTACAGCTCAAACACTTGAGTGAGTTCTGGCTTGGTGTGGAGAGGGAGCATCCACTCATCGGACAGAGGGCTGTGGGCATTCTGCTTCCCTTCGCCACATCCTACCTCTGTGAGATCGGCTTTTCTGCTGTTGCCTCTCTCAAAACAAAATACAGATCTAAGCTCAACATTGAGCATGAACTGAGAGTGGCCGTATTAAGTCTGCAACCCCGTTTTCAAAAGATTAGTAGTGGAAAGCAGCTCATTGCAGCCACTAATACTGATGAAACGTGATGGCTCACACATATCTGCACTCATTTTGTTTTGCACAGGTTGCACGTTATTGTTGTTTTGAAAAGATATGCAGTGTAAAACTCAGTAAAACTCTTTATTGCCAAATATTTCAACTTGTTTTGTTTAGTTTTGCACATGTTGCACTTTATTGTTATCTTGAAAAGATATTCAGTGCAAAACAGGTTAATTGCAGCCACAATAAGCTATTTTTTGCCAAATATTAGTTATTTTTTGCACAGATAGAACTTTATTTGCATTGTTCTAACAAAGTGATTGCACTTTGTATTTGTTTTTGTCTGATGGAGCAATCTGGTTTACTTGAAAGTGATTGCAATTTTCTTTATTCTATTATTTGAAAAAGCACAGATGGAGTCTGTGTTAAAATGTTATTTCAATAAAAATTCAAAATGGACCATTTTGTTACAATTTTGTTGGGGCGGTGGTGCATGAACATTTTTTTTCCTCCAAAGTGGGGCGTGACAGAAAAAGTTTGAGAACCACTGCATTAGACCAATACCAAAAGACATTTTTAACTTGCCTGTGGATTAATTCCCCATCAATCCAGTCAGCGGACCCTCTTGATGGTCTGGTCGGTCAGGTATTCGTCTACTCAAGGACAATTTGCTGCCCTTTGCTTTATCAGTCCATCAACAGCCGGTCTGACTGACAAATGCATCCACCCGACTACTCACCGTCCACCCAGCCACTAACACCATGAAACCAAACTGACGGGAGTATTGCAGATTAACAAGAACTCCAGCAATCTCCAACCCCTTTTCTCCCTCTGTGTGTGTCTGTGTGTGTGTGATTCATGGATTTGGTATCATTTGACAGACAGCCAATGGTTCTAGAGAGCGAGAGAGAACATGTGGATGCAGAGATAACAGTCGCTGAGATACCGCAAATAGGCAAGAACTCCTGTTGGAATTACAAGGGCGTACTTGTGTGTTTGTGGATACAATCCCGTTTGTGTGTGTGGGGTGGGGGGTGGGTGGAGGGGGTACACAACGGAGGGGTGTGAGTAGAGCAACCACAGGCCGGTTTTTCTCTCACACTGTTCTGTTGGCAAGTTAACCAGATTTAAATGATCGGCACCATGAAGGACGTTTGAGCTGGTTTGTCTCCTCCATCAAATGAAAAAAACAACAACTGACATGCTTTGAAGATTACCAATGTTCAAATAGAGTGAAGATTGAATTTGGAAATGTACCGCAAAGAATTTCTCCTGAAAATTAAGAAGTATTTAGAAAAAGAAACATTTTCTTTTTTTGCTATTTTGCTTCTATCTTTTTTCAGACTAGTTGAAAAAAAAACTTCACTTTGTCTATTTGTGTTCTGAAAATGTATGGACATTAGCACATATTTAATAAGATAATCATTTGCATCTTTAAACATTTTTTTTTTTAGAAAACTTGTGATACAAAAAATAATTGGGGAAGTCTCATGGCGATATCTATTTGTTAATTATTTTTACCCTTTTCGCCTGTAGTGTCTCCCCTGAACAAACTAGCATCATTGTTGTCAACATGACACCTGGTCACAGTTACCTTACTCTGACAGTGTGCTGCTACACAGAGAGCGATACCATAATTGCTGCACAACAGAGCTTGAAATTCACCCACCACACTCTCATGTCGGGGATGAGATGCGGAAAAAGGAACATCGCCACGCTCTTAAACGTACACCAACCACATAACTGTTATTCACAAAGCCCGCTGAGTTGCAGGCTCTCAGTTGTTATCTGTCTGGCATTTCTAGAGCTTTATATATTACTACTGGATAGCAGCAACAAAAGTCCAGTCGGCAATTTTATTTTCACTGGAGGGTAACATTCTGTCAGCGGTCACCTTTTTCAATAAAAGCATTTCCAAATTATTGAAAAAGACGTTTTGTTTTTGGCCACTTGGTGGCAGCACAACAACATATTATCACCTTCTTAAGTTGGTGAATGTGTTTCTGGCCACTTGATCAATGCAAAATACAATATTCACTCACATTGACAGCATTCAAAGAAATAAATTACGTGTTCAAAGAGAAGTACTCTTGAGAAACAAACACTAAACTTATATATTTGTAATGCCACTTTGAATAACAATTTCTATATACTGTATGTGAAGTAAGCTACTAATTCAGCTGCCTTTAACAGACAGCACTCCCAACTCTTCTTGTTTACTGGACCTACGCTTCCAACTATGGTGCTCGATGTACCCCTCAACTGTCAGTTTTGCCAATTCCTGCTCGTTATATGCATAGACTGTCCTTTCAAAATAAAGCTCTGTGGTCACAGGAACAAAAACCTGGCTACGTCTGTTGCATAGTTAAGTACATTACCCGCCATTATGTAACTAGGAATGTAACTTAACACAAGTCAGTATTGACATTGGGTTTCCCACTAGGACACAAACAATGGCCTCCTTAGTGAAAGTTTGTTCGTTTGACCCGTCCATCGACCCCTTCCTCCTTTCTTTATATCACTTGACCTGACTTCCCCCTTTACTCCCGCCATCTGCTAAGCATAGGGCCACTGACCAAGCTGCCGTATTTGACGAGTTGGGGAGTGAGAGTGGACTGACAAGCGTTCTCAGGCCCCTCCGCTGCTTCGCTGTGTTCCCATCGCACTCGGCACATTTTTGATCTGATGTGGATCGTCAAACTCTATAGCCTCTACGTTCATTAGAGTGTCTCCACCTCTGTGTAACATGATGGGCAGACCTAACAGGCAGCCCCTGTGCGTGTGTGCGTACCCCCGTGCTGGTGAATTCAATCCTGCTGTTCCGACAGTCCAGTTAGTTAACATGAGCTGTCCTGTCCTGCCTCAATTAAGAAAAGTAGACCTGTGGTGTAAGAGGGTCAATTTACACTTCTATTCTAAAGCCACTACTCATTAGGTTTGTGACTGTGTTTCCAGAGGCCAGTAATTACAGGTACTCTTCTACACCCCCCCACCACTACCACCACCACCACCACCACTCTGAACCAGTAGCGGAACATATTTACGTTACTGACCTCGATACTTTGTGAAAGCTGCTTTTAAAGATGTGAAACATCAAAGAATCCCACAGACAAGAGCCAGACGCATTGTAATCCATTAAACATATTTGAGGGCCGGTATGCTCTGAATGACTCACAGCTGTAGCTTCCTTCCGTCTTTCTGTGTGATTGAATGTTTACGCATACATTTGTGTCCAGGGGTGTAGCCCAATTTTAAACCTGTCAAAATATGTGTGTTTGTGTGCGATAACCACCTGAACTAGGTTACCGTCTCTGATTGGTGCAACCTTCCGTGCAGCATTGTAAGACAGGTGGGCAAATAATGGGGCATGTAGGTGACAGACTGGAATGTATAATTACCCGGGAGTCTTTCACGCGGAGATGAAAATAACATCTGCAGATCGGCTTCTGGACACCAGATAAGATGTAAACAATGTGATAATGAGGTGTGTGTGGCTGGATGAGGGGGTTAATAAAGGGGTACGTGTGTGTTTTGGTGTGTTTCTGTGTGCGTGTCCTGAGATGGCTTGTCACATGGAGCACAAGTACTTTCTGTTATTTACCAGTAGTTCTCCTTACCTCTTTTGTCTCTTTTGTTCAAACACGATTACGAGTGCACATTTTTTTAAACTAGTGGACAAGTATTTTTGCCTCAGTTGCCTGAGTCCCTGTCGGCTCACTTCTTCCCTTTGACTTTGAAGTCGTATTCTTCAGAGAAAATGTCTTTTCATTCAATGACTGACTTCATGGCATTTAAAAAAAAGAATGCATCACAACTAGAAAGGTGCAGTTCTCCGCCAGGTATCTCTGCAACTACTACTTCTGCAATGTTTGATTGAATGCACACAAACAACTCTAGACTCGAGGGGACAGCCAAGGTCTATTTTGCCCCGCCAGAGTTTAATAATGAACTAAACATATCTTTTCATTGCTCAACAACTGCTCTTTAGACGCATTTCCTCCACAGCGGTGCGCAGCGACCAGCTCTAGTTCAGCTCAGAAAGTGAAAGTACTCACGCTCCGGCTTTGTCAATATGAGAGCAGCCCTCACTCCGGTCTTTACCACATCTGGAAACTTAGTGCTCGCTGCGTCCTCTCTCGCTGTGACAGATCCCCCCCAGTTCCTGATCTGCGGCGATGCCGGCAATCCACTCGACCCGTCTTGACACATGTATCCTCTCTCATTTAAAATGCTATGTGAGTGGGACTTTTTGGCCATGTCAATCTGTGTTTATGATTAAATTATTTGCTGGAGCACAGTGTAAAAATTCTGTTACAAGTAAAAGTCCTTCATTAAAAATGGTACTTAAATAAAAGTGCAAAAGTATTGGCCTCAAAATATAATTAAAGTATCTAAAGTTAAGTATATTCATTATGCAGAACATTTTCTTCCAGGGGAGTGTCCTTCCGGACTCCATAGTGGGTCAGAGGTCCACCCACCAGAGTCTTACAAAATCTTGTGGGAAACACAGCACATTAGAATGCAATTTCGAGCACAGTCTGTGTCTCTGGCCGGGGACTTGTTAGGAGTAGTGAGTGAGGAGCCAGTAGGTCAACCGATGGCAGTATCAAACAGGCAATAAAAGGTGTTTTGAATAAATGTGAGTCACTGCCCCCACAAGAGGTCCTTGAGCATGCAGCCATGAATGAGCACTCAGAATATATTGCAGTTTGGTGTGGCAGTATGCAAGATTAGCCGTGGACGGACACAGAGTTGCACGCGCACACTCACTTAAGCACACGGACGACCGATCTCATTATCTCCTCGCTGAGAATTTTAACCCTATGACTATAGAGATGCAAACTGGGAGATGAGCTTCTGAAGTTATTGCTATGAAGAAGACGTCAAATCACAAAACATATCACAATAGTTTCTATGTCCATCCAAAAGGAACCAAAAGTCAATCTATTTAAGCTGCACATTATTAATTTTTTTTTTTTATAAAAAGTGTAACGTGTAGGTTTTGCTCATAGTAAGGGGTGCATGTGGCAGAATATGAAGTTACTCGATTGTGTATTTATTCACAAAATCGAGTCTTGCAAGTGCTCCAACTGTTAGTCGCTTTACGTCCTCGATACAGAAAATGAACAGAGCTTTTACTTTGGAAAACCCTGGACGCCCAAATATACCCTTCTCGATTCCCTTTGCAGCGACGTACTGATAGTACGGGGAAGTATTTCACAGAGAGGTCAAGGTCAGCCGCACAACAGCCTAAACCAACTTTAAAACTGTACATTCTCAAGAGTGAGGTAATGCACCGTTCTGACAGTCTTTTGGCCACCCTGTCATGGGTTGTTGTAACATGGCCGCCGCCTCCATACTGATGCGGGATAAACACAGGAGGGGGCACGGCTAGCATTGTTGGAAGCCCCTGCTGAAATGTGGGGAAGATGAAGAGTGTGAGACTTCAACTGTAGAGGATGCAAGGTATCAGGGAGTGCTGTTAAGTGTAAAGGGGGCTTAAACTCATTGTCTCGCTCCCATTGGAAATACAGGGGCAAGACTGAGCAGACCATGTCCAATCCGGGCTTTGATGGACTGCCGCTGCAGAATTTCAATTGTGGCCAATTTCCATTTCTGACCCACCATGCGTCACTTTTTTTTTTCTCCCTTTCTTTTTTACCTCGGCATTCTCTTCTGTTCATCTTTGCCTCCCTCCGGCGCGTTGTGTAAATTTCAGAATATTCCAGAGAGCGGGATTGAACTGGCATGAAATAGGATTAACAAAAGAGACAATTTTCACTACAAAATCTCTCCCTCTTCGCCGCTCAGTTCTGTCAAAGCCCCCAGAATCAAAACTTGTTCTGTTCCACTGTGTCTGCCTTCCTCATTTCCACTTTTACCCAGACAGCCATGCTACATCTGATCGGAGGCCTGCATGTTTCCATCGAAAATGAAAAGCACAGATTCAACCGCTAGATTGCATGCCTTACGAGGTCACATTCACTGATGTAACCACACCAGTTTTCTATATAAATTGTCTCAAGCTTGTCCTTCCCTTGCTCCAACCTTTTCTCCTTCGCTCTGGTCTGATCCAGCAAGTCCTTCTTCACTTTTCACTCCAGCTCATTAACATGCTAACTAATTAGCAGGTATCAACTCTTTATGATTTCCAAAGCTGAATAGAAGATTGCAACCTGAATGTGGAACATAAAAGGAGATTATTGCAGCAGTGACAAGCGAAGCAGTTTGGCACAGGGTGTTCAGATCTGTTTTGTCTTGCGATTTATAACAATCCCCGGAAACGAGATTCCCGGAAATACAAATCCAATCTTTTTCCCATTTCCAGGGAAATATGATAACGGGAAAAACTCGTTACATTCTTGACATTCAAGCGGCTGATACAAGAGAAATATAGGAATCGCTACAGAAAACCGCAATTGTAAAAACTTTACTAATGGCCGCAATCAGCTGTGGCTTCTGCGTCACAGCCAGAACGTAAAGAATTGTGACATTTGGAAAAGATCTGACCATGTGGAATCAAGTTACATCAGTTTATTCGTTCATGTCGAAGGATAGAAATTCGCCGAGCCGCCATGTAGCTGCCCTTCAACAAATTCTTACAATCTTCACAATGACGCATTATCAAGGTCTTAATGTTTTTCTGAAAACATTTGAGATGGATCAGATTAGATTGCCATTAGGTGGCGCTATTACTATGATTCTAAATTGTCATATAGATCAGCGGTCCCCAACCTTTTTTGCACCACGGACTGGTTTCATGTAAGACAATATTTTCACGGACCGGCCTTCAAGGTGTGGCGGATAAACACAACGAAATAAAATGATACGATGGGCATGAAAAGAAATATAAAATGCATAAAAAATACAACTCACAATAACGCTGAATCAGTGGGAGCCCTGAACTTGTTTCTCTGCAACGAGACGGTCCCATCTGGGGTAATGGGAGACAATGACACCCGAAGTGTGTTCCTTATGTCCAGTCTACTTCGTTTGGTTTTGATTGCTGTCACTGCAGAACATCCCGCTTCACAAAGATAGGATGTTGGAAATGGAAGCAGGGTTTTCAGTGCTTTTGTGGCGATCTCAGGATATTCAGCCTTGATTTTAATCCTAAACACCAGCAGAGTTGTTGTCTCAAACATACTTTTAAGGCCACCGTCATTTACAATCTCCAGCAGCTGATCTTCCTCTGTCACCACATATACTGCAGAGCGGGCTTGGTGCGTCAGAATTACTCCTGATATTTAATTAGACTCCTGATATTGTCTGTTAAATGAAGCTTTCTTTTTCTTGGAAGTTGTAGGCTCTTCTTCTGTCTCCTTAGTGGGCCTTTTTCCCTTTGCAAAGAAGCTCTCTAAAAGTGGTTTACAAATTTTCTCTAGCTTGTGGGCTTAATTTTTGAGGTAACGTATCACGTGACCGAGACGAGCGTCTTGACATGTGTCAAGAGCCACAGGCGGATGAAATTGGGAGAATCCGGTAATTTTTCAAAATAAAACTTCTTTCAGACTCTGATAATCAATAAAACTGAAATAATATCCTATTTATTCTTTCTGTGCGGCCCGGTACCAAATGACCCACGGCCCGGTGGTTGGGGACCACTGATATAGATGTCTTCAGGGTCAGGATTTTATGACATATGAGAAATTTGGAGCAGATTAGACAATGTATGGCCGAGTTACTACAACTTCCTGTTTCATGGCGAATGGTGTTTTTTTTTCCGGCACGCCACGGATACATAGTGCTATAACTTTTTGGTTACAGACGTCGAAGGGGCACTGACCAAGCCTCATTTGCCAATTTGAGGAGGGAGTGAAAATAGGTTGCAATTCAATGTTTAAATTTCCCTTTTTATGTTTTGCAGACAAAATGCAGTCACAGGAGCAGAGGAGTTCTTGGTTTGGACCTGACGATGTAATTATTTGTTGGCTGTAATTTCTTAAGAGAGTGGGGAAAAATGCAGCATGACACAAAGAAACGCTGCCAAGGGTTGTCTGGTGTTTTAATGTGCATCATTAAATATTCTCATAGCCAGATGGCATTGAGTACTTCCATTATATTTAAAACACCAGCGTAATTATGTCAACTTTAATAGAGCTATTACCTTACTGTGAGTGCATAAAATAAATTAAATCTTATTTTGTTTCTACTCTTGTAAAAAAGGCATTGTTTTGCTGGTTATCCTTCCCTGTGTTTATTAGATGGAACCAAGTGTTTTGAGGTTGAACCTTACGTTCCCTTTTTCTATGAAGGTTTTGCGTGAATAGAGGAGGTAAAGTTTCACTTCTGGAAAGTTCAATCATTAATTATTTAATTTGAAGAAAAAAAAACAGTTATGACTTTTAGGTCATTGTCGGGCCAGGTTGAGATGCCACAGGATGCCATAAATGCTTTGACGGAGTTGACAATATAGAGGACTCTGATCCGACCCTTGGTCAGGTGTTGCAAGTAGAAATGGGAGGGCCAAAATATGTTGTGTTTCCTCAGCAACTACAAAGCCTGATAGAAATATCCTTACCAGTGTCATGCATTGCAAACCGTCTGGGTATTTCTGAGAGGACAGTGAGACGGTGCATGCACCATAACGGCCTTCCCATAATGCAGTTCTACAGTAACCTAACTGATGAACAGCTAGACAATTTGGTGAGGTCAGTGAAAGCCAGGACACCACATGTAGGATACCGAATGTAAAAAAGAATCCTGCAGGCCATGGGCCACTGTGTCCAGTGGAAGGGAGTGTCATCATCCATGCATCGTGTAGACTCTGTTGTCTCAAGAATGAGAAGGATGGGGTGTGTTGCACGAAGGACATATTCTGTTTAGGGTCCTCTGCACTTGGTACATAGACACAAATCATAAACTCATCAGGTAGATCATACATTTGATGTTTACATGCCATTTAAATGTACAATACTATGGCAAAAAACAGGATGATACACTAAAAATAAAAAAGCAATGTGTTTACAAATTCCCTGTGACATTTCTTTAACACTGATACTAATTCAAACTGATTTTGTGTTTAATTTTTCCCAAAAGATATGGCCTTATTATTTTTAGAGGAGGAATTAACGGCTTCTCACAAAAGTATTTCTTTTACACCAATAAACCTTACCTTACAGACTACGTGAGGTGATAAAAATGACCGATATGGGCCTCCTGCTAAACTTGCTGTAAGTTGTACAGGTCCGTTTAACCCTAGAACACTAACACACCACACGATTGTGTTCACGTGATTTTCATTGTGTTGCTGCTGTCTGAGTTGCGTGGGTCCTTGAGTAGCTTCAGTCTGCTCACTGACGTCATCGAAGGTAGACGTGTTTCCCTGCTCCCATCCCTGTTTTTTTCAACAGGCACGTGTTCGGGTGATTTTCACCCGACGTTAGTGATTGAGGGTAAAATATTTTTCACAGTTGTCAGTGATGCAGGGAGACTGTGCCTTCACCAGACAAGGCTCACATGTCCCAGGAACGGGTGGACCGAAGAAAAAGTGCCCAGCTCCATTATTTTTTTTTGGGGAATTCTTCGTTAACGATTCCCTACTTTTTTCACTAAC
Source organism: Leptoclinus maculatus (assembly GCA_032191485.1). NCBI lineage: Eukaryota > Metazoa > Chordata > Actinopteri > Perciformes > Stichaeidae > Leptoclinus > Leptoclinus maculatus. Next base: position 21,824,492 of record JAVDOI010000011.1, on the reverse strand, counting down.
TTTAGAGCCTTTTCATCGGGTCCCCCCATGATACCCTTTTCACAATCAAAAGGTATATATATTTTTTGCAACATTCAGTAGAATTAATAATCTCAGATTTTGCCTTCCACAGAGTAATACTTTGTGATAGATCAAATGTACTGTACATAATTGAGGGTAATTTGATGTCTTTTACCGGAATAGAGAATCTGTAGCAAATGGACTGAACTTGTATCGCGCTTTTCTAGTCTTTCCGACCACTCAAAGCACTTTCAGAGCAATTATTTTGTTTACGGATTGAGTGGAGAGGAAAATACGGACCGGGTTTTGGAGATTTTTATGGAAAGCTCATTAGGTATATTGTTTTTGCCTGCATGTGAATTACTAATACAACTACATTTACATTAAGGTTATCTGTTGTGTTTAATTGTTTGGTGGCCTATACAAAATGATTTGCTTTTGGGGATGTACCTCGGAGGGTTCAAGATATGAGTAATGTGTTTGTGTTTATTCTGCTCTATACAAACCTGACGAAAATATTGTCAGGCGCTGACCTAACTGGCAGCCCAAGCAACCAGTCTTACCATTACAGTATTACTATGAAATGTGTTTCTTTAATCAGAACACGGTATTAAAACAGTAGCAGTTTGTGCTAAACATTTATCAAGTAAACATTTAAGTTGTAGTTTAACCTTGAAGAACAGAGGCAGTTAATGGCACGGTCTACACAATGTTACATTTTTGCCCTAGATGAAAAGCCTCCATTAGAACCTTTTTGAATTGGTCATAGGACCTCATATGTCTTACAGGTAGGACAATAGTCTTGGTACATGCTGACACAACAGGGTAACAAACACTGTGATGCACAAAGTCTGCACTGCAGTCATGGTTAAACTTGATCAGTACAGTCAAATCCTCCTTCTGTGAGGGAAGAAGTGGGACGTGACCTAAACCTGTGATCCACTGCAGAGACCTTGCAGGTGTGATGGAATGTGGGCCGTCTGGAATGTGGGCCGTCTTCGTCATCTACATGCCCCTGATCTTCAGCTTTGAAGCAAATAGATAGTTCTTTTTTTTTTTTTCTTCTGCAATGCAGTTCTTTAAATTAAAGAAGTGAATTAAACAGGTACTCTCAGCCACAGAAGAACAGCTGATCCAAAACAAATTGAATCCAATGTGTGTGTGATTTCCTGAGGTTTGGAGATAATTGACTATTTCGGCCAAGCACAATGGTTATAAATGGCATTCCGAGTTATTTTATTATTAACATTAAGTCTTTTGACCTTTGTAAAAGTTCTCATTAAGAACTACAGTGCCAAACGAGCCGGCAGATATCAGGGTACTTCCTGATAAGCAAAATAAGGTCATACAGCTGCAGGCCTTCCCTTAGTTGTTCCAACGTAGACTGCAACATAGTTACCAATAGTTTATTGCTCTTATACTGTGATTCGTGCCATGTAGGGTCTAAAACTTGCTTGCTTCAGAGAACTTTGTCATTGCTGTCAATTTGTTTACTTCCAATCACATGAATATAATGTATAGAAAGTATTGAGTCATAATTCTTACCTACATTTCCTGAAAGCAATGTGGTTGAGGAAGGTCCCCTGATGCCACGCCCCCCACGCCAGATCAAGGCCATAAGTCTGAAACCAAAAAAATACAATCTGAAACTGAAAAAATATGATTTGAAACTGTCAAAAAATAACATTTCAATCTGAAAATATTAAATCTGCAACTGAAAAATATAGGACTACAAATATCTAAATATATATATGAAAGAGAAAAATGAAAATAAATATTTTATTCTAAACAATTCCAGAAATTAATCATAATAATATTTTACACCCCACCAAAAAAAAACACCTATAACCTAACATTTTTTAAAGTTTGAATACATTTCTTCATATGTTCAAGACCGAAATTTAAAACGTCAGGTTAAATTTTTTTCTTCAAATGATCAAAACTATTGTCCTTGATCTGGCTTTATAGCCCTGCAGCTGTATTCATCTGTTGGTACCTTAAAGGGAACATATTGTGATGAAAAAGTAACTTTTTTAGTGCTTCTGCACATATATTTTGGGTATCTGGAGTGTCTACTGTGACGTAAGAAAAACCCGGACAGTTTTTTTTCTGAGCTGTCTAGGATCAGAAAATATGTCAAAGAGACAAGGCAACCTTAACTCTTAATTAAACATGACGCCCCCGAATTTGGGGGCTCTCAACCTCAGAGGGGGTCGCATATACCGTCGAAAAAATGTACATCTCGAGAGCGAATATAATGCATGAATACATGTTATATACCAGATTTAAAAAAAAAGTCTTGGCAATACTATCATCTAAGCCATTTTTACAAACTCCAAACACAATTCTACACAACTAATACAACCAACAAGAAGATTCACCACAATATCACGTATTTTTTGCCATGGCTGAGCCGCCTCCGCGCTACATTTGGGGGTGACTCCTTTGGTTACAAAAATAAGATTGTATAGAAGTCTATGAGAAAATGACCCTACATCTCAATTGATTCATTACAGTAAACCTTGTAAACATGAGTGTTACGTGTGCTGTTGTTTGTACCCACCCTCAGTGTCCTGTCAGGTGCCGCCCTGTCCCTGGATGCCAGCTGCAGCGGGTGATTGAGCGCGGCGGTTAACACTCTGAAGACAGCGCCCGCTCACTCGATGTTTATATTAATATCTCGGCAAAAACGGCACATAAAAATGTTTTGAAAATCTGTTTTTTCTCCACTTCCGTGTCCATATTCTCGCGAGATTGTACGAGACTCACACAGCGAGATGTGATGCCTATGACGAGCTTATGACGAGCTTACAGTTCGTCATATGACGGTCTGGGGGACGGACTGTTTACATCGTGTAGTGTAGCTTGTTAGCTCGTTAGTTAGCACGTCTGCTAACGGCAGCGTTCTGAGACAGCTGTAGCTGAGATTGTTCTGCACATTTTGATATAAGGCATGTATATGTAGCATGTATGAAAGTGCCTTAAAAGGTGAGTTTAAGAAAACATTAAAAAACATGAGAAAATGGCCCTGACCGCAGAGGGTTAAAAGGAGGTTCACACGGACTGCCCTGCCTGCTCCCTGCTGCCAGTGATCCGAGTGGCAGCCCACAAGCTGTGTGTTTTCGTGTAGCAGCGTGTGTGCTAGCTACTAAATATCTTTTGTTATCTGTTGCTCATTATTCTCTTTCACTGGGAATTTTACGTTGTTACTCCCCTCGTCCCTTAGACTCAAAAAGGGGAACGTAACAATTGGGGGCTCGTCCGGGATTTGAAAGAGTTGATTGTGTAATTGATAAGCGTGTGTTTTCCTTGTGCTGAGTGTCTCCTGTGGTTTTCGTGGTAAGTCTTGATGTCTGTAGTATAGTCTCGGTTAAGCATAATATTATGAGTTTTCATATTATAATATGAGTTTATGGTCTTAATCGCTAGTTCCAAGTCTTTTTCAATACAACATGATGTTCATTTAGTAAATTAGATCCATTTAGAGTACAATAGATGATTAAGCAGGGTATCCTTTAAGGCGGGGCTACCTTGTTGTCCGGTCTGGGAGTTGTCGTTGACTAAGTCTACTTCTTATATACAGTCTATGGCCAAAATGGAGAGTTTTAGACAGGCGGTGGATACAGGTATATTCAGACAGACAAGTAAAACTGAAGTAAGCAAAGAGAAAGGTGTTATTGCACTTATTGACTGCAAGTATTTGATGATGCCATACAAAAATGCTGACACAGAGACAATATCTACTCCACGGTTTACAAGGTGGCCCATTATAAGAAGCAGACAGAACAACAAATCATTGAGAGCCATGCAGCACTATACAATTAAAGCAATATGGTTATTAATTGTGATGGTAAAACACAAGATAGCAGTGCTGCCGGTGCTTCAGAGTGTAAAACTGTTGCTTTGAAATATACCACAAAGAGATGTTCTTACCACATTTAATTAAATCTTTGATGGCACTTAAAATTCACCAAAACATTCCTTTACCGAGACACGCGGTTTTACAGCACCAATTTGTCTCCGAGAGATGAAATGCTGTTCGGCACGTTGATGTATGGGACTGCGGGGAGTTCTGCCGGAGTTCATTACCATGACTTATACTGTGAAAGGATCCGTTCTCTGCTCTAATGGACATTCCACTTGAATTACACTGGCAGGGTGCTCTACAGTAAATACTCCCTAATACCTGAGCTCCTGAGTGTGTTTGTTTGTGTGCGCCAGGAAGAGCTTCTGCAGTATCTGCTCTGAAACCCGGCTGACAGGTATATGTACAGCAGCATGAAATATAAGCTGCCACAGTGACAAATGGGTTTGCACGCTTGTGTGTGCATTGATGTAGCTGTGTGTGTATGAGTAAATGTTTTTGTCGGTATGTATGTCTGACAGGAGTAAACTCTACTCGCCATATAATCGAGACGACTTCGGGTGGTTTGCGGGTGCGTGTGAAGCGGAGGCGTGGCACACGTGGAGTGTCGAGGTTGCTTCATAATCAGCAGCAATGCAGAAGCGTTTGCATATGCTACGAGGCTACAATGTACAGATGAGGCTGAACAATCACTTTTAATAACACCAACAGTAAAATGGAATATAATTAGCTGTGTGTAATTATAAAATGGTTAACCTTTTAAATGTATTTCCCAATTGCTGCCTACAAAACCCAACTCCATCCACCCAAATCATCTTTCCTTAATTATTTTCTCTCCATCACCCCGGCTGCCAATTTCACATTGATGTACTGTAACATATTTGTTGACTAATCAGCATCCAGTTTGGCAGTGCTTTGCTGCAATAATGACATGAGGATGTGAATATTAATGCCAATGTGCTCTGATTAAGACAATCAACTATTAGGATCACATAACAGAGGTGGAACCGAGTCCAGAGTCAAGTCCCAGGTCAAGACAGGCGAGTCCCCAGTGAATTTATTAGTAAAGACAGGCGAGTTCCAAATCAAGTCACAAGTCAAGACAGGCGAGTCCAGAGTCAAGTCCCAAGTGCTACGACTTAAATTGAATCCTAAACAAGTCACAGTGAGGTCTTCACCAAATGAAATGCCATTTAACAACGGATACTATAAACTTACAAAGATCCTACAGTTGGTGTTTCATTGTCCAAAAAAGTTTAACTGAATTTAATCATAAAAACTATGTTCCAACATTGCACTTTCATAATATATAGCGTTTAATAACTTGACTTAATTAAATAAAAGGATTAATGTAAAAGAAAATAATGAGAATAACAAAATGGACAGGTTTTAGAATATAGTTCTGGAGTTTCCACTTCCAGTCATAAATGGACGTAGAAACACCCTTAATCCTCTGTTTGCAAATTAAATAAAACAATACAAACAACAAAATAAACATTAATAACCATTTTGAGATTCTGCAGAAGACATTTAACAAAATATATTAAGATTGCAGTCTTGAACATTTTTCGTTTCTAAAATACATTCGAAGAAAGCTTAAGTTACCATGTTGAGCTTCATACTGATAAACACAGGAACATATAGATGTACACAGAACACATCAGCACATTCATTCATACCAGCTCAGTTCATCACTGTGTACTGCTCTGAAAATAACTGCATAATTAGTTTTGGAGAGGCTGGACCCAACTGTGATGGTAATAGAGCATAAGGGTTTGATTAGTGCAGAGGTGTATGTGTGCTGTGTTCATTGTAATACATTTTAATGATGAGATATTTGCTTTTTAATTTTTAGTATAATGTTCTGAGACAGGTGTTGTGATAGGTACTGAATGTTATGGAAGTGTTTTTTTTTTTCCTATTGTGAGCATCTCGGAGACAGTAAATAACTAATTTTGGGATATAGAGGAGTGTTTAAAAGCAGACTGCTCAATACATTTGTGTGCGCCATCATTAAAAGAACATCAAAGCATCAACAAAAGGATTAAAGCTAGACTAAACTAAATTCAAGGCCTGTTGTTTTTTGGAAGAAAACTTCCTCCTTTGAATTCCTCCAACAACCAAACAGGGCACCAATTACTGGGATGCCATTAGCCCACAGAAGTTTCTTGTAGGGAATTAAAGCTGAATAACAGATACTGAAACACCTTGGTATCAGCTATTCAGAGTGATGATGAATAATTTCAACCTTGACTCAAGTAAAAATGACTTACCTTGTAACATTGTAGCTTACGGTTATTTGTGCATTAACTAAGTTGCAAGAAAACTGAAGTGCTTCTTCTCAAAAGCATAAAACACAGTTTTCTGATTACAGAAAGAAAGTATGTGGTACTTTGTGATACATGGGTAGGTGTCCAAGTATTTCCTTGAAAAATTTTCACCTGAGGGAAAAAGTTGGAGGTAAATGGCCAAGACGATGGAGCCAATTCAAATTATTAGCTTAGGGGACAGAGGTCAGGCTCAACCGATTCGACATTTCTTTAAGTGCTGACACAAATATAACCATATGGATTTTCCAGTGCTGTAAACCATATATGAGAATGTCAGACACTGTTCAACGGGGACATTGTTAGATATCTAAGAGAGACACTACTACTACTACTACTACTACTGCCACTGTGTATTTTTGCAACCAGAAGTGACACATGAGGGTGAAGCTAAGTACAACCAAACGCTGAATTAAGACATTTTAAGACCTGTCAATCATAAGGTAGCCCCGCCCTAAAGCATACCCTACTTCATGGCCTATTTTACTTGAAATTAGACCATATTTTACTGAATGAACATCATGCTGTATTGAAGAAGACTTGAAACTAGAGATTGAGACCATGAACCATGACCATGTTTACAAGTGAGAAGTAGGGTCATTTTCTCATAGACTTGTACACAATTTTCCTTCTTTTTGTAAGCAGAGGAGACACCCCTGCTGGTCATTAGGGAGAATGCAGGTTTAAGGTTCTCCCACATTGGCTCTACTTTTTAGACCTGGAGGTTTCTATCTGGGTGTAGCCAGCGGATATTGGTGCCAAGACTTGTTTGTATTTCTGTGCGCTGCTCATTGTTTATAGTCCGAATAGAAACTTGAGATGTGATACTGGAGTTGGAGTTCAGATACAACGTGTACTACATATGCAGAATCTGTTTAAAGAGATTTACTAAGGACCAGCTGGATGTGTCAAGTATCAGCTTCTTTGATACTTGACACAGTATCAGGAACCGGCCGAATGGTTTATGCAGGCTGTGTAGGCATGCATTCATCCCTAGGCTCAAAATAATAACATTAAAAAAAATTCGTACTCAAACCAAATAATCTTGTCAGCCCCACAGCTGACATCTGCCGTCAATACACCTGCAGGATAAGAAAAGGCAGTATCAGTTGATGAACAGATGGATGATTACATCACCCCCACTTCACCAGAGTAAAAGACACAAGGCCAGGGTATTAGCCAACTGCGCCTGTTTATTGTGTTTTGTAGTGTTAGTGTTTACCTGCTCGGGGATGGCAGATGGAACAAACATAAAACTAGAGGCTTTTGTCTCATTTGTTAGTCAACTGTCAACAGGAGTGAAAAAAAATAAAAGTACGTCCTGTATTTATGTACCTTAGTCTGATATTATGGTGTAAAAAGCACGGGTTGAAGTAACTTACACTGCCATCATTTGGCTCTACGACATCACAAAATGTCGCTTGAATGTCATCTGACCTTTTAAAGTTTAAATGAAAATAAAAATAGCTTTTATATCAATTCAGAGCACATCCCTGGTCTTATTTCCACCTATTTAACAACATTTAAAAATACAAAACGACAAAAATCGAATTATTTGTATTTATATATCAAAATCTTTTCTTCCTGTAGAACAAAAAAGGAAATATGCTTACCTAAGCTAGTACCAACCAATTTAAACCAATAATATCATAACAGTCATCCATCAATCAATCTGCAATTTTAAAAGACATCGCCCACTTTTTAGCTGTCCAATCAAATGCGACCTATTATTGATTATTGATTATTGATCCCTCTTGAAACTGCTGTCTCACTGGGACTTTAAAGTCATATTCAGCTCAGCCTTACTGACAGAATTCCAAATGGCCCAGACCCGTAAGGCCACAAAGGTCATTTTCATTATTCCAAATAATTAATTATATTTCTATGCAGATAATTCACACCATAAAAAGCCAATGACTAAAACAAAAAACATGCCTACTGTTCTGAGTAATGAAAAGAGGTCAGGACAATCTGTTGGGTTCACAGCAAATTTGTGGAGGTGTGCGTGCAGGAAAACGCCAATGAAACGCAGGACCTCACTGGAAAATGTCATAAATAAAGAACAGATTGATTTTACAAAAATGCCGCCAAGGAAGCACATAAAAGTAAATAAGTAAATATTTAGAGGAAAATACTTACAAACATAAGGTATAAAAATAGGGTTAAATGTGTGAATACCTGCCAAGTGGCATCTTGCCCTCCAAGTCTTATCTTTTGTCTTTTATCTGTAGCACACAAACACACACACCAAATGTGCCCTTTGAGAACCAGCAGTAATTTAAAGTTGTTAAGATACTGATCTGTCTCTCAGGATGGCAAGACAGCGGGATGCAAAACAAAGTCTGACCCTTAAATCTGTGTGTGTGAGTGTGTGAAAAAAGAAAAGTATCTTTTGCTGTGTACGTGTGTTTCATAGTGTGTGTGTGTGTGTGTGTGTGTGTGTTGAGGCTATTAGCATGGCAGTGTGTGACAGAGATGGATGTCGTGTGTTTCTGCGATCAAATCACAGCAAGGGGGGAGAAAGAGTTATGTATTATTAGAGTTACAGGGAGTACAGAATAAATGCATTAGTTTTGCCGTCCTAGGTAGCTCTATCGATTTTTGCTTTTTCACAAGGGCATCTTCTGCTGGTTATTATGATAGGGAGCCCCCCACTGCAACAGTCCATAGACTACATATTTCAACAATCCAAACTTTGAAATACAGTTTCTGGTGAAGCACCACATGCGATAGCTGTCCTCGGTTTCATAGCATCCTTTCAGAGCTCGCGTGCACTGTTTAGATCAGGGGTTATCAACATTTTGTAACTTACGGCCCACTTCTGAATGGTTAAACATTTCTGAGCATCACTTTCTTTTTTCCACGATAAGACTCACAATAAATGTGTATTTTTAAAGTAAAAGTGGAGTGTGCTGCTTGTAATACCACAGACCTCTGCCTTCACTTTTGCAGAGCAGCTGGGAGGCAGGACTCTGGACTTCTTGAGTATTGTTGCGGTAACTTACTCAGGCAGTTGGTCGTATATAAGACATTTCATACAAACTTGACAAAAAGAAAAATCAAGTTCACTAAGCTGTCTGCTCTCTTAGCAGTCAGGCGACAATTCATTGCGAAATGCACTCAGCTGTGTTGCTATTTGCGGCCCTAGTAAGTGAGCGGTCATTCAATGGCGGTGTTTTTAGGATGTGTGAGTCGCCGCAACCACAAGAGGTCCTTGAGCATGCAGCTTTAACTGGCCACCCAAAAACATAATAATTATGCAGTTTGGTGCAGCAGTATGCAAGATTAACTGTGGGCAGAAACAGAGATGCTCACACATTCACTCGCTCACACGAACAATGTTGTGTTTATGTTGAGATATTTCACAGGATAAGTGAAAACTTTGACCTGCTGGTGCTCGAGAGGAGAAGTCAAGGGATCAACACAGTCTGGACCATAGACGAGGTAAAAAATATATGGACATAGTCTCCGTGATGTCATCCAGGTTTCTTTTGAGCCTCAAACGTTGTGGCTCCGGGTGGTGTGTTTCTTTGGAACCTGATGAATGATGTGATGATGATAAACTGCAGTTTTTGACTCTTTCACGGTGGCTTCACATTCCAGTACGGGATGTTTCCACTTGGTACGGACCAAAGTGGTGGACCCGAGTGACGGATCCACAATACCATCCACAGAGCCAAAATGTATTTCACTAACAAAAAACACTGGGTCCTACATTTGTCACAACAATAGCATCCTGTGGGAGACTTCTTAGGCCTAATAATGCCCATTAGGGTTATTTCCATTTGACAAAGCTCCACAGAATATATTATACAACAGTTTACTGTAACTGATTTCCATGTTTTAAATAGATGGATTCCGCTTTAAAAGCACTTAAATGCTAGCAGTGGCTAAGGAAAGTTAGCATTATATATTTATAGCGATGTTCATGTGGAACAGAAAAAGTTAAGATTGTGCATCAAATCATTTATTTTTTCAACACAATTGAGTAAAATAGTTTGGTTTAAAAGACATTACAGCCCACAGAAAGGTCCAGGTCTGATACACTGTACAGTTTGTTTTTTCACTTCTCTGAATGAACTCTAATAAATGCAGAGTGGCACGAAGGTTAGAAATGGTTCAAAAATAAACACGTCTCTTTCATGCATTGGATTTGCACTTTCAATATTGCCTCTGCTTCAATATCCCCTTATTTGCAAGCAATTGTATGAATGGTTAAAGGGCATAAAAACACTGAATAATACTTATTTGATTCTGCAGAACAAACTTTTGATATTTTTATTTTAAAAAACAAATCCAGACTTTAGCGTGTGAAAGATGAGACTGTGTCAACAGTGCCGCATGTACAGCTGGTAGCTCCCCTTCATTTTTGGTACATTTTCATCTTAATCTATTGTCTTTATTACTAACCCTAACTGCGGAGAATGCACCCTGGGTTGCTTTGGAATAACAATCCTCACCATAAGCCTTTGTTCCTCCCTCCCGATCACTCCTTGGGTTCTCGACGGGAGGATCGGGTAGGGATGCAGAGTCGCCAAGAAAGGCGGAGGAGGGTGCGTGGATGTAAACACATCACCCCTCCTTATCTCTGCGGGAAGAAAATGGAAGAGAAAGTTGACATCGGAGAGAAGGAAGCGTGGGGAAAGGATACATGTTGACGCGATCACCGCCCATGGCCGACCAGCCAGACAGAGCTTTCGGACAAAACGTGAGTCGAGAGTGAGGAGAGCCAAGATAAAAACTAGGCTAACCCAGCTAGGACCGAAGGCTATTCCACCAACCAGTCTGCTCCTGGGGTACATCCCAAGTCTCTTAATTGTCATTTCCTCGATTGAACCGGAAGTTGTTCTGCACCGGCATATTGACGGCCGTTCCAAAGCTCTTATTTAGCTTGAAGGAGCGAGGATAGAGGAGGGATCTCCGAGGAGCCATGAGCGAGGAACCACGAGAACAGACTTCCAGGAAGTATTTTAACGGCCGACACGCCCCCTCATTGTTCATCAATTATGTGATTGGACACTGCAGCCGATCGGACTGATGAGATTTCTTTCAACATGTAAACAGTGAAGACTCAGTGAAGTTAAACTCGAGCTTTATATTTGAATAGTTTCTGATTCACCGTCTGGTTTAAATAGATGTTCATTGTTGGTCTGAACAACAAAAGGACCACAAACAACTTTCTTCATTTATTAGAAATATTTGTGTTTTCATGATCTGATATTTCCCTCAATAACTTTTATTATGGAAACAATTAAAGTCAGAGAGAGCTTTTTACATCATTTATCATCATTTCATTCAGTCATGTGAGTCTGATCATTCCCGAGTGTTTGATGAGTTATATCATTTAAGAGAAACAATAATCATATTCTGGGTTAATTAATATTGACGTAACAATCTGAATTTCAAAACAGACGCAAATAATTCATAAATGAGACGAACGCATTCCGCCGGTAGAAATCGATCCTGTGCTTATGAACAGAACACAGGACACAGTTTGTTAACAGGCTACAGAGAGACAACACCTCTACACTGGCAGTGAAGATAATTGTGTCTTTATTAGTTATTAGTAGGGGTGCAACGGATCACAAACCTCACGGTTCGGTTGGGATCACAGTTCTTGAGTCACAGTTCGGATAATTTTTCGGATCAACAAAGAAAAGGAATGCTTTCCATTAATTAATTAAAGAACTTCAAGAACACTTAAAGAAAAGAACTTTGGGCTGTAGGCTTACATAAACACAAAAATCTTGAAGATGTCCAATTTGAAACAAAATGAAAAATAAATATAAAACATTCAAGAATATTCAATTCTGTTAAGTTTAAGTGCAACATGAGGTATGTTGATGCCCTCGTCCTTTGATCAATACTGAAAGAAAGAAACAGCCAGTGAGCTAGCTTACACTGTTAACACTGAACTGAACTGCTCGGCAACAACTTGGGTCTGTGTTTACTTCCTGTCAGGTTATGTCATTCAAATCACAATAATGTTTACCATTACTGTGAAATGGTCTACAACTTTACATTTGTTTTCAAAAAGATGAGAATATCTACATTGTCTGGGGAGAGGGTAGACCTTTCTGTGGTGACTGGGATATTACTACTGGGCCTGTCTAGCTTCACTCTGATACTTCTGTCAGCACCTGCACCAGGTGTGTGTCTGTGTGACTCTCACAGAGGGGGCGTGTCTACAGCACCGGACTGTGAATCTCTGCCGTGATGAAGTGAGCGGTCAGTCTTTTCCTTTTCATAGAGGAACGATCTTCTTACTGACGAAGGTGCGTGAGTGGATTTCGTAGCGTGGCTCAAGCACTTTAACCAGATTTTGAAATTTTCCACAACGGAGTGTCCCCCGTCGCTGACAGACCGGGATGGTGGCTCTTCATATGTGTGGACATGCCGATGTATTGCTTTTGTCGTATGTCTTTCTCTTTAAATAACGCCTACATACCATAACATTTTTGTCCACCACCCTCATCCGTCATTATAAGTTACAGGGAAGACAAAATACTCCCAAACTTGCAACTTCAATGATGCCGGGGGCTTCTCAAGTTCCTCCGCTCGCCGTGACTTTCAGCGTTTCACGCTCCGTTCACGTGAACACACTACTGCTTTATATCTGTTCACTGACACTCTGCATTGATATTCGGGACTTGTTACTTGAAAAGGATCAGCAGCAGTAAAACTTGAATACACACTATGATGATTAAACTGTAAAAAAAAAATACTCAATTGATCCGCGGTTCACAAGTGATCCGAACCGTGAGGTGTGAACCGAACCGTGAGGTGTGAACCGAACCGATCACGGATCGATCCGTTACACCACTAGTTATTAGTATTATTAGATACTATTATTAAGTACAGTGATCATGTGAACAGACACAAACTTCTCAAAAGTCTCTCCAGCTGTTAAAGCCGACTGACAGCTGATCCAGCTGATCAGCTGATCCTCTGTCATCAGAAACAGACGTTGCTTCACGTGACGCAACTGAGGAAAGGACGTCTCATGTCTCTTAAAACACATTTCCTCGTTTCCTCTCTCCTCGCATGGTTTCCTCCATGCATCCCTGGTGGGAGGGACTAAGACGCAAGGAAAGGACCCAAGTGAGGGAAACGGGGATGCAATTAAGAGACTTGGGATGTACCCCTGGTTAACCCAGCAATGGGAGGTCGGTGACCTTTACAGAGACCTGGCTCCATCGTGACACCCCGGATCACGCTGCACTTGACGGGTGGACCGCAGGACAGAGCGCAGGACTTCGGTGGGACAAGAGGAGGCGGACTCTGTTTACGTCAGTTATGCTTGGTGCTAAAACACAGTCAAAGTTGATTGACAATGTTTCTCTGATGTGAAAGATGTCGGCCATATTATCTGCCCAGAGAATAGTTTGGTAGCCGCTGGTTTTGTTTAGTTTGTCATGTTTTTCTTTTGTAGCAAATGGGCTACAACTGCATTTTGTTGTGCAACCGTGTTGAACAACAACAATAAATGATCCTGAAACCCTTGAATAATATGTAACATCATGAACCAAAAAGGCCCTTTACTGTATTCTTTATAAAGGTCATCAATGTTAAAATGATGTGAATTGAAACTGATTGTTAACGCTGACATCCAAACTTTTCATTGTAGCTTCATCAAAGCTCTTGCACCAAGCCTAATGTTTTATGTATCAGAAGTTACAATATATTAACAGGGCAGCATGAAAGACATTCTGATACTATTGTTGTATTGCGTGTGTGAGTGAGTGTGTTTGTTCTCTTGTTTCTACTTCCCTCTGTTCGCTGGTATTCACTCCCCATCTAAGAGGGAGGAGTGATTGTGATGCAGAAAGAAAAAGATTAAAAGAGAAAATGAGAGCAAGAGAGAGAAGCCAATCGCACAGAAATCCCTCTGTTTTTCTTGGCAAGACCAAAGTGTTTCTATTGCTCCATTACTCCAAAATGTCACTAATCTCTTTACCATATAGTCAGCACGTAAGTAAAGGAAAGAGTTGGAAAATAAAATGGAATGACTTTGCCTGCATAATGTGGACACAATTCAATTTACCAGTGTCCCTTGTAATTTAGTGGATTGCTCAGTAGAAACTAACTGTATTTCAAGGTGTACTTTCTACCTTTTTTTGAGCAGTCAATTGCCCAACACTGACCTAAAGGTGCACATAGTAGGTGAAAATGGGATTTGTCTGCGTGGTTTTATTGTTAACTTGCATTATTTCATCTAAATAAGCAGATTTTACTGAGTCGTATTATTGTCTGGTTGTTGTTGACATGTTGTCAGGACTTTTTGACTGTCTTACAATTGATTTGATCCGAGTTGATATACTGTCTTCGGAACTCTGATGTGTGTATGTAATGTAGTTATTTAGATGTAGGTAAATCCCCTTACGGTTACGGTGAAACTAGTGGGTATCCTGGCAATACATCATTTTTCCGTGTATACAGCTGAGAGACGTTGTGTACCGGATTGTTTCACAAGTAGCCCGTTTAAACTCAGTGAAGTAGTTAGCTAACAAAAAGCTGAATCATGGTCAAACGATAGCTGGTGGGTTTGCGTTACGCCGAATGTGTTTTGCCTTTGTTGCTCTCAACACGCATGCAACCTAAAGCCCACTCAACCGCAATCGGTCAACACTATTCGGACTTGAACCAGAAAAACTGAACGCTTCCGATACAAAAAATCTTGTCTCGTCGCCAACAGATTGATATGCCGACATCCGTCTCACCACCTCCAAAACACTAAATGAGGCCGTTCATCTATGATATGAGCATTGCAGCTTTTCTGGAGCCGGATGTGGGGCAAGACCTACTTATTTCTCACCCTCGTGTCATTGTCACATAACTAACCTGTCTCCTAAAAATTACGATCCCATACAACTGAACTACGTATTTCCTTCCGGATTACGGTTGCAGTTTTAAATAAATGCAAAACGCGATCGGAGCATCTCTAAAAGTTAAATTTGCTCCCATTTTTTTTCCTGCTGATCCGATGGGTGACTCAAAACCGCCACAATCCGGACAGTGAGTTCAATCCAACACTGCAAATATGTTCCAACATCTTTGAGATAATCATCCACGCCTTTATACCCAAGTCAAGGTAAAAAGGCTAACTACATATAGTTGATGATTATCCTAAATAGTTTAGTTCATTAGTGGTATAAATGTTCTGATTAATAAACCCTTTTGACAATAATTGTGATATCAAATCTCATATTGTTACATCAGCTCGTTGTATTAAAGTGTAATGTGTGACTGGGTGTCTCGGTTTGTGGGCTGCGTCACGCTATACCATTCTGTAACATGTCTTCCTGTTTAAAAGATCATGCCGAGACTACAAATCCAAACGAGTGTGTGATTGAGAGACTTCTCTTTCTTTGTTTGTGCCTTTATTTTAATGTGTGTGTGTGTGTGTGTGTGTGTGTGTGTGTGTGTGTGTGTGTGTGTGTGTGTGCGTGCGTGCGTGCCTGCGTGCGTGCGTGCGTGCGTGCGTGCGTGTGTGCGTGCGTGCGTGCGTGCACGCACGCGTCTCCTACCATCAGGTCTGGCAGATGTTTAGCTGCTGGTGAAGACGACTATCCCCCAGCACGATAATAAGGTCACGTCAAGGAGCGTGTGGCTGCAGATGTCTCCGGGCTGGTGTCAAACCGACACTCGTGTAGTGCGCAGCAGGCAGACTTTCTCCAGCACACAGAAAACAGCACTCACACAAAAGACGCACATACGTTCACGCGGAGATGGCACAAGCCTTCAGGGTTGTAGATCCGTATGGTAGCGATGGCAGGAGACGATTGTGAGAGGGGTTTTGAGGCCTTGTATCTGAATCCCCGTTTGCTTCTCCGCTGTGTAACATATGCTGTACACGCAACACACTCCATCCAGTCGATTGTGGGACTCCACTTCTACAAAATACAACTAATCGACACACAGACTAATAAGGAATGAGTCAAATGTTCCCAAATTGCAGTAGCTATTTAAAAAAAAGTCACTTAATCATGAGAGTAAAAATCTGGCTTTGGGCTGCCATTAGTGATCTTACTGTTAGAGTGCATGTCACAATCCTGAATGGGCTTTTCATTGTGAAAACTTGAACGGAGAGATTTTGTCATGGTGATGTTACTCACAGGGAATGTGTTAGCACTATGTGCTAATATTTGCCCTCCGTTGCTTTTTGCAGCTGAATTGCCAGATAAAGTGGCAGTTTAAAGGAACAATATACCCAGGGTTGCAAGAAACAATGTTGCTTTAAGCTTCCTTGCACAATAGTTAACTTGTTTTTCTAACTTGAATTCTATGAATGCATTTCATCTGACAGCAATAAACATGTAGGAAATCAACCATATGTACTGTAGAATATTGGCTCAATTTCCATGGAAGCCCAAGATTCTGGAGAGCTTGTATAGCCGCCTGCAATACAATTACATTTAATAGACATAGTGCAGTGCCTGTTCGAGGCATGATCATTTTGAAGCGCAAGTCCATTGTCAGCTCGACTGCAGGAAGGGCTGCTTGCACTCCAAGAACCCAGAACACCACCAAACAGCATGCCGGGTACAGCTCACTAGGATGTCAACTGTTCCACCGCCTTCCAGCCTTTACGGCACTCGTTCAGCGGTCCAGGGAACACACCAAGCACTTGCATGCGTTGTAAATCACATCACGTGATGCTACTCAGCCAATCAAATATGGGTATTCTGACAAGTTTCCTGACTCAAGTGAGATTTACACACACGGGGGAGAAGGGGCGATATAAGAATAATACGAGTCAGAGAAGTTATTTCAAATGGCGTTATCCAAAAAGAGAAAAGGGGTCAGCGAGACCAGAGTCTTTAAGAATGGACATACTTTTAAATGTTCAGTCTTCCGATGGGCAGTTTAAAACCAGTATGTGTCATATGTTCAGAGACCGTGGTAAATTTTGTAAGCAGTAATGTGAAGCGCCATTACGAGTCAAAGCATAACTGAGTAAATTTACCCACTCACATCCGAAATAAAGTCACAGATAATAAACAATCTAAGAGCCCAATATGATCAGAATCCTAACACAGTAATTCACTGCCCAACAATGATGTTAACAGAGCAATAGAGCTGAAACAAGTGGTTTCAATAACCACAGATGAAGTCCCTGCACACTTCTCTTATTAGAAGATGAGAAAAACATAATATGTTTTTTGGGGGGTTACATCACTTTACACCTGAATTGACTGAATTTAAAGCTGCAGGGCAATTCAGTAAAATACATTTTTCTAAAATGAAGTACCTTATTTTAATTAAGATGCATATTTTTCAAAAGCTTTCTGTTCTGTAATTTATTCTTAAATGCAGCCATTGTTTTATTTGAAACGAGAATTTATTATTAGAGTATGTATTATTTACAATTCATCCAGTTCTATTTGAAATCTGAGATATTACTATTTGAGATATTATTAAATTAAACTTTCTTTATTTGATTTGACAGTCAGTTGTTGACTACATACAATTAATACAACTGTTGGTTAATTCAATCAGAATCAGAACCGTTTATTGCCCGTGTATGTTGCACATACAAGGAATTTGAAATGGTGGGTGGTGCATAACATTAAACAATCAACACAGTGCAAGAAATTCAAACATATTAAAAATTACAGTAAAATATAAAAGAATAAAAAATATAAAATAAAGTGCACAAACAGTTTATGTCCAGGGTGAGAGGGGTCGGCTACAATCTTTCTTGCTCGTTTCAGGGTCCTTGAAGCGAACAAGTCCTGGAGGGACGGCAGATTGCAGCCAATCACCCTCTCAGCAGAGCGAATGATGCACTGCAGTCTGCCCTTGTCCTTGGCTGTGGCTGCAGCGTACCAGACCGTGATGGAGGAGCAGAGGATGGACTCAATGATGGCTGTGTAGAAGTGCACCATCATTGTCTTTGGCAGGTTGAATTTCTTCAGCTGCCTCAGGAAGTACATCCTCTGCTGAGCCTTCTTGGTGATGGAGCTGATGTTAAGCTCCCACTTGAGGTCCTGGGTTATGATGGAGCCCAGGAAGCGGAAGGACTCCACCGCGTCGACGGGGGAGTCACACAGGGTGATAGGGGTAGGTTGTTCCTGAAATCCACAACCATCTCCACTGTCTTTAGAGCGTTGAGCTCCAAGTTGTTCAGACCGCACCTGGTCACCAGATGGTCAGTCTCCCACCTGTAGGCGGACTCATCCCCACCAGAGATGAGTCCAATGAGGGTGGTGTCATCCGCAAACTTCAGGAGCTTGACGGACTGGTGACTGGAGGTGCAGCTGTTGGTGTACAGGGAGAAGGGAAGGGAAAGAACGCAGCCTTGGGGGGAACCGGTGCTGATGGTCCGGGAGGCTGAGACGTGTTTTCCCAGCTTCACGTGCTGCTTCCTGTCAGTATATTATATATATATATATATATATATATATATATGGAACTAAATCGTAACACAAGTTAGAAAATATTATGATGTTCCAGACCTTTGAATGAGGACATTTTCTCTAAATGGACCTCGTTGAATTATAATTGAACACCCCTGCACTAATGTTTCAACAGTCACCTGGAAACAGGAAGCGCTAACATTAATATCTCATTAGGCCCTTTCTTAGTGTTTTTACATTAATTTTGCACTGTTAGTGCAAATATTGATTTACTTTTCAAAATATTACAATAATACAAAATATATTTTACTTTTTTGTTCTAATTATCAAACTTATAATTTGAAATGATAGCCTTTTACTCACAACTGAGCAATGAGTACTGGTGTGTACTACACATTGTCACTACCAATCTCATTAATATCCCTGAGTGCTGCTGAAGCACTCAAGCCTCCTTAAGAGTTACTGTAGCAAGTCATCAATTAATACTTCACACACATCACACCAGCCACACACACACATAGGGCTGCATCCTTACCAAGATATCAATTAGTAACAAACACCGCTCAGTGCACCGCATGCAGCCCGTCAATTATCACCCAGCACACTTCAGTGAGCTTCCGCATGAAGACATCTATTAACCTTAAACACTGCGTGGTTATGGTTGTCAATGACAGTTAGCGGGAGAAGTGATCTGAACCAACATACGACGATTGCGGATATCATACATTACTGCAGTCGTCTGAGGTGAAGTCGGCCTTTTTTGAACTTTTAAGAAAGTGAACTGAAATCATCTCGAGTGCCAATGCAAAAGCAGATTTCATGGCGACCCAGTTTCACCACGTTAGCGACAATTGGAAGCTGTGTCTCGCAGGTTTTGGAGGGTTTAGAAACATGCCGAGTGTGCAGAGGCACGGTGGAGAAGTCGATTGGGCAGCTGAATTGTTTTGAAAAGTTTGTTTGTACATTGTAGTTATTTTATTTTCAGTGAAACTGGGTCGCTGTTCTGAATCCACTGTAACCATTCTGAATCCAAGCTAACCACAGCTCTCACCCTCCATCAAGGAGCAAGCTACACACTTTTCATAGCCGTCTTTGAAGCCCTGATTTGGAACACCAAAACCTACAAAAGGCGGTTTGTTTATCAGTTTACTCCAAAATATAAGTTATCACATAAAAATATATACTATTGTAGTTTAAAAATAAACATGATGTATACTTTTCCTTTAACCGTGTAAGTCTTTCTGGACAAAATATTTGCGATGCTACTCCTGGTGTAGACTAAGAATTTTAATATTTGAAGCTTATTGGTTAAGCCATGCCTATCGTCGACTGCTCGTCAATTCAGTTTTGTAAATTCTTTTGAATAATGGGTCCATTAAGGTCTTTGGATGTCTCCTCTCCACTAGTCTGTCACTGGATGCCATCTTTTCCAAAACGGACAACACAGCTGAAACACCCGGTCAAAATATTTGTATTCTTGACATGGCATAAGAAATTAACAATAGCATCCTATTGTAATAGGATGCTGCACTGTGCGAAGTACTGAAACGAAGCGGAGAAGATTGATAGACAGACAAAACTAGGCGGCAACCTCTGGTTCTCTCGAGTGAAGCTGATGCAGAAGTGTCTTAAAACGTACAGTCTCTCCACTGACCAGCAGGGGGCGACTCCTTGAACACATCAGTTTCTTAGCCTGCCTGCTTTTCATGGTTCTAAATAGAATTTTTTTTCCTCCTCTCTACCCAAGATGTTACCGCAAACTTGGATAGTGAAATGAAGTGGCAAAAGATTCACACACTAAGGAGATTGATTAAAAGCACATGTCTTTCTTTTGTTCTTTCAAATTTGTATTAACAGTATTGTAAATAGGCTAATATTTATACCGAAATAGGCTTCATATCATGATTTATTGAGAGAAACCAGTAAGATCTGACATCCAGCACCCCCATATAGCCTAAATCGAACGATCCTTTGTGTCATTACCACATTTTCCTTCCACTGCAACAATTAGACTGTGAGTTTGGTGCTAAAATAAAATGATCCTTTATTAATCCCACAGCGGGGAAATTTGCAGGTTTACAGCAGCAAAGTGGATAGTGCAACAAAACAAGTACAATTAAATAATGAAACAGTAAAAGGTGTAATAAATAAGTAAATCGTAAAAAAAAACAAGATATTAAAATACAATATAATCACATTGAGTGGTTGGATGTTTGGAATCAGGCTCCTTAGATTGAATCTTCGAATACATGCTACAGCAGTATATAGATAAGTAGTTTAATGGAAAGTTACCTCCTTTCCCTGGCATTATGTTATGCACACACACACACTACCTTTTGTCAGTTCAAAGGCTCCATACCTACACAAGGTGAGTGTTTGACATTAAAAACACAGCATCCCTTTAAAATGGGATTCAACAACAACGCACTTTATCTTCTGAGAACTTCAGCAATAACTCTCTGTACTTTTTAATGAACGTTTTATGCACTTGTCTCTCTGCTGGTGTCCATATTTATACAGTCTCTTTTGAAAGAAACGGTTGTCGAAAACATTGAATATGCAGTATAACGACTTCTACAGCATGCTGTGCAATGGCATTATCTAACACACACAGTGTGCAAATGGTTCCTCTACATGTAGGATTTCCATTAACGCCTCAGTCTGCAGTCTGATGACTATACTTAGATCTGTCTATGTGCACTTTCTATAGCCTCCATGATCTGCTCTGCATTAGAATTTTCCATTATTTCCCCTGTCAGATGCTTCCAAAGTGTTACTTACTAGTTCACCATGTAAATTGCTTAAGCGCCCCCAGATGGAGACCCAAAGCAGACCCGTGCTTCTGTTGCTACACTCTTAGTCGTGTTTTTGCCTGCAAAGACGAAAAAGCACGACAGGCTTTTTTTTTTTTTTGTAGATTTCAGGGTAGACGACTCGCGGTTTTCTGTGTGGATGTCTGCGGACTTCATTTTTTTATATTATAAGAGTTGAAACCAGAGCCCGCTGAATTGAATCGTCTCAGCTTTTGAAATAATCCTCCAAGACTTTTCTTTTGTATTCCTGCTAAATGTAGCTTCTGTAGTGTTAAGACTTCCATGTCACATTTGATACAAGTACAGATAGGAAAATCCCCACACACACACTGGACTGTCAAAGATGGAGAATATTCGTTTTTTAATGAATGGAGTAAACTCATTTACAGGGGCCTTCATGCTGTGGGTTTTTATCTGTGACACTTATCAGACTGTGGTGGCACACAATGTGTTAAATTGATGTGTTGGCAGCATGGAAACAATGCAAATGAAAAGTCAATTAGGGTCCTTTTGTCACGGAGTGTGTGATGGAGGACTCAAATGCAGAGGTCGTGATTATTTTACGTATTTCAGTGAGATCACGTAACTGTGCAAATATCAATGTTAACGTTTTGAAAAAAAGCATCCCAAAATCATATTGCTTGTAGCTAATTAGCGCAATTTCGGGAGCAGGACCACGCCTCTAACACACCTCTTCCGGTATTCCATAAATACCTCCCTAACCACTCTTCCTGTCCCGTTTACGTTTTCTAAACCACGATCGAGGGCAGGCAACACGATATCGAACAGTAGGAACGTAAGTACTGTACTAATTATCACTTACCTACCTAGCTTCCACCATGGATGCCATCGCGCTTTCCCCTTCTGACGACGACGACGACGACGACGATCTCTTCAGAGAAGACCAATACAAACCACTCAGAAGTCCCCAGGATTCCAACGGCGTCTTCATGATCCAGACACCGCTTTCCTCACCAGAGAAGCGACCGAGTCTAGCAAGCACTCACAAAGTTCCTTACAAAGTCTGCATCCCGCCCGGTTCATCCCTTCATAACCTGCAGAACTACCACAGTTCACCCGACAAAATACCAACGCTCTCCAGTTCACATTCTTCATCAGCAAAAAGGGGACGAGTCCTGTCAAAATCCGAAAAACGCCGCCGCAGTTCACCGACTCCTTCACCCACGAGAACGATGGCAGCCTCCCGACCTCGTCCCAGCTGTTCCGGGCTCACCACACGCAGCCAGACGCTCCGCCACCACGCTCCAGTGCGATCCCCAGAAATTCAGCCTTCACCAACCTCCAACTGGACCGTCGTAAATCTGCAAAAAGCATTAAAGAAAAACGGAATCCCTTTCCGCAGATCCGACAAAAAAGCTAAGCTCATAGATTTACTCATGTCCAACCGCCGTGCTAACCGTCCGGTAAACACCGGTTCTCTTCCGGATGACGTCATCGCGCCAACACCACGTCGAGACGTCAGCAATCCGGTTAAAGACACAGTACACCCAAATCACCCAGCACATAAGCAGCAGCAAGATCACCTGCAAAACAAACAACAACGTTCAGACAGAGCTTACTATACCGGTATGCCAAATTCCACATCCTCCCAACAGCAGCTTGCGGCATCCAGGGAATTCGATACCAGGACATCAGCACACCTCGCCGTCCAGCACCAGCTACCTCTCCAGCTAGCCTTAGCAGGAACACCTAGCACTGGGATGCTAGGGCCCCTCACCGCCAATCCCCCACTACAGCAGCAGCAGCTAGCTCTAGCCGGGGCTTATGGCACCGGGATGCCAGGGCCCCTCTCTGCCTATTTCCAACAACTGCAGCAGCTAGCGCTAGCCGGGGCTCATGGCACCGGGATGCCAGCGCCCCCTCACTGCCTATTTCCAACAACTGCAGCAGCTAGCGCTAGCCGGGGCTCATGGCACCGGGATGCCAGCGCCCCTCACTGCCCATTTCCAACCACCACAGCAGCTAGCTCTAGCTCATGGCACCGGGATGCCAGCACCCCCCACCACCCTCTTTCAGCCACCCCAACAGTTCGGCGTAACCCCTGGCACCGGGATGCCAGACCTTCACGCCTCCCTGTCGCACCATTCATGGCCACCCATACTAGTTGGAGCTACCAGCACCGGGATGCCAGCTCACAGCTATTATCCACAGCATTTACGGCAGCAGGTCTTCACTCTAGCAACCGCTACCCCCCCCCCCCCCGTTCGTCACACCAACACTCTCATATCTCGCCCTTCTCCAGTCCCCACTAACCTACGCAAACAGATCATAGACGGTAATTACATCGACCTTGCCGTCCTCATATTGCCTTCCCTTCACCAACCACCCGCTAACAGATTCTCGGAAGACCACGACCAAGGCACTCACCCGAAAGAGAAAACACCCACCCGTTCCAAAGATCTCACACCCACCGAATTCGCTTACGCTTTCTCTCTTTTCAGAGACATGATTTCTTCCCAATATCCCAGCCGCCAAATGGAATTGGACAACTACTTGACCATCATTCTCAATCTAGCCCTCCGCTTTGGAGGCAATGGTTTCTACCAATACCACATCCACTTTGCCTCGGAAGCTGCTGCTCGCTTGCAGCAGTTCAACGAAGACACATACTGGGGCGCCATCGACAATGAAATTTACTGCCGCATATTCGCCGCTCGGGCAGCCACCTTTTGTTCCTTGTGCCAGGCCCCGTCCCACCCAGCCAGCTACTGTTCCATTCCCGCCCACGCCAAGCCACAGCAAGCTCATAAAAGAGATTCAACTTTTCCTCGCCTATTACCCCTGACCCTCCCATTACCCACACCCCCGAAACCGATACCATTCACCCCATCTGTAACATTCCCAGTATCAAAGGGTATAGACAAAAAGGGCAGGCCCATTTTCCTCCATGGAGGTCGTTCAATTTGCAACAATTTCAATGACACCGGTTGCAATATGTCCCAGTGTCGCTTCCTCCACATCTGCTCCTTTTGCGGAGGAAGCCACATCCGGCCGGCATGTCCTCACAACCCCACTTCACCAGATCTAGGTAAGCACCTTTCGACACCCATCAATATCCCAGCCCTAGCAGCAGCTCTTAAAAACCACCCTGATCCGACGTTCGTCCAGTTCCTCATCGATGGACTTACAAAAGGTTTCCACCCGGGACTCGTCGCACAACCGTCCACCCCATTCATATGAAAAAACCTTCAGTCAGCCTTAAAAGAACCAGAGTCAGTCGACCAGCTCCTCATCAAGGAAGTGAAAGAAGGTTTCATGATCGGCCCATTCACTCAACCCCCATTTCCCAATTACCGCATAAGCCCCATCGGTATCGCAACCAGGAAATACTCGGGAAAGAAACGGATCATTATTGATCTTTCCGCACCCCACGGCAGTACCATACCAAGCATCAACAGCTTGATTCCGAGCGAAGATTTCTCCCTCCATTACGGCACAATCAATCACACCATAACCCTCATCAAACTCGCCGGGCAGGGGTCATGGTTGTCAAAAGCAGACATCACCAGCGCTTTTAAACTTCTCCCCATCCACCCCGACTTTTGGCGGTTCTTCGGCGTCCAATGGCGGGAGGAATATTACTTCGCCGTAAGGCTTACCTTCGGCTGCAAAAGCAGTCCCAAACTATTTGACAACCTGTCCGAAACACTATGCTGGATCCTGTCCAATAACTACAAAATCCCATTCCTCGTCCATCTCTTAGATGATTTCCTAATCATCTCCCCCCCTTCATTGCCACCGGCTTCCGCCCTGGTTACCCTGACATCAGTGTTTTCCGAACTCGGAGTTCCTCTTTCCGCAGAGAAAACAATGGGACCATCCACGTCCATTGAATTTCTTGGAATCGCTCTCAACACCAAGTCATTCGAGGCTTCTCTACCAACCGAAAAACTCAACCGCATCAGCCTTCTAATTTCAAACTTCCTCCTTACCACACTCTGCACCAAACGCCAACTTCTTTCCCTTTTGGGCCACCTAAACTTCGCCCTACGCATCGTCCCTCAAGGGAGATCATTCATCTTTCACCTCCTAGCAATAGCAGCATCCGTCCCATCTCTCTTGGACTTCATCTCACTGGACAGTTCAAGCCGCTCCGAACTCCGTCTCTGGCTGAACCTTCTCTCCAATTGGAACGGGATTACCTTTTTCTACGACGACAAAATAACACACGCACACACATTACATTTGTACACGGACGCCGCTCCTTCTGTTGGTTTTGGGGGCTTCTATAATGGAAGATGGTTCGCAGCAAAATGCCCCCCCGAGCTCGTGAGAGATTGCCTAACAACTTCCTCTGCGCTCTTCGAGATCTACCCCATCATAGCCGCGGCCATTCTGTGGGGCCACGAGTGGCCTCACAAGTCCATCCTCATCCACTCAGATAATCTCCCAGTAGTTGACATAATCAACAAAGGACGCTCCAACGCGCCATCCATCATGCCGTTCATTCGCCGTCTAACCTGGCACTCATTCACACACAATTACCTTCTCCGTGCCGCTCATATTCCCGGGTATTCTAATACTATCGCTGACTCCCTTTCTCGTTTTGCATTTCAGAGATTCAGAAGATTGGCCCCTAATGCAGAAACCCATCCGACGCCGGTTCCTCCATATTCGGCACTGACGTTCAACTTGTAAACCCTGCACTTGTACCGCTAATCACCAGCTCGAAAAACGCAATACTCGATAGCCTATCGGCTTCCACCATCTCGTCTTACTGGACAGCTTGGAAGAGCTTCCGCAACTTCCACGACCAATACAAAGTAACCTTCCCGTCATTCGATCTTGTCTCCGTGGCATGTTTCGTCACCTTCGCTCATTCCAAAATGGCCATCAAAACGCCAACTATCAAAGCCTACCTTAGTGGCATAAACTTATTCTGCAAACTCTTAACCGGAAACCCATGCGCAGCCTCAAATCATCCCCAATTAGCCTCGCTCCTCAAAGGTCTATCAAAGAAAGAGCCCACACAAAGTCCTCGTCGCCTCCCCCTCACCTTTGACTTACTGTCCGCATGCATCATCACGATCCGTTCCAGATACAGCAACCCGCACGTTGCCTTAACCTTGGAAGCCATGTTCTCCCTGGCCTTTTTTGGTTTCCTCAGATGCTCAGAGTTTACTGCTTCAACCCTCACTTTCGATGCACGCCGCCATGCTTGCATATCCGACTTATCCTATCTTTCAGGAGACACCATGACATTCTTCTTAAAGCAAACAAAAACTAACCAATCAGGCCGACCCACGCCTGTCTTTTACTTTAAGATACAGTCACCACTGAGTCCATTCGAGACCCTTTCCACATACTTGCAATTTCGAAAATCTCAGAGCCTATCACCAACAGAGACACTCTTTATCTCAGAATCCGGCAAAGTAGCTACCAGTTTCTGGTTCCACCAGCACTTCCGCCACATTCTCTCCTCGTCCGGCATTTCTCCCACCTTGTACTCCGGACACTCCTTCAGAATTGGAGCCGCTACCTCAGCCTCCCGTAATGGCATCCCAGAACACCTCATCCAAATCATGGGCCGCTGGTCCTCGCAAGCGTACCACCGCTGCATCCGCTCAGATCTCAAAGATATCCAAGCCGCGCAATCGCATCTAAAATAATTGGAGTTTTTGGGGGTTCGTCGTGCCCGGGTGCCACGGCGGATCCTCCGACGTAGCTCCCCACAACTCATCCGACCGACTAGATGGAATCGACGAACGATTCCCCTATCATCCGTGTCTCACAAATAAAATTGTTAAAACGCATTCAGTTGGTGGCGTGGTCCTTAAAAGCTAGTGAATTAAAAGTAAAACACTCTGAGCCTAAAACTCAGTTTATCAGCTTAATCTGGAAGACATAGGCGTGGCGACATGAGCTATCATGACATATTGATTTAAATGTTGCTAAATCCCGATTGGGACTCATGGGTTTAGAACTAAAGCTGTTCTAACTTCGGCCGAAAGTTGTGCGTTAATGGAGCACCCCATCAAAGTAAGACACAGATTAAGAAAATAGGTTTTCAGGGCCTTTTCAGATCCTTAGCTGCTGATCGTTATGTGTCAAGAAAGCACCCGATCTGTATATGTAATGTATAT
Source organism: Leptoclinus maculatus (assembly GCA_032191485.1). NCBI lineage: Eukaryota > Metazoa > Chordata > Actinopteri > Perciformes > Stichaeidae > Leptoclinus > Leptoclinus maculatus. Next base: position 21,797,024 of record JAVDOI010000011.1, on the reverse strand, counting down.
TTTCATACAAGATCATCTGGTAGCCATATATCAGCATGTGTGAAACGGGGTTCAAATGGAAAAGCATCATTGTGTCCTGTGTTTTACCAGTTTCCTAGGCTGCTTTAACCGAACTGCATGTGTGAAAGGAACCAACGACAGCGCAGTGCTGTTAAAGGTTTACTAGACATTTAAGACTTATTCTGCCATATGTAGGCTGTATTGCTCTGCTAGGCGTGTCGGAAATCCAATGATTTGAGTCTTGTATTTTGAAGATGTGGGTTGTCTTTTTGACTGCAAACTCTTAGATTTAATTTGCCATGTAAGTTTAGACTATTGAAAATAAGCTTATTGTGCATTTTCCAGAGCCAATGCAGATATATAGTGTACTTACATGATTTTATGGCCAAATAAATTCTGGAACAGCAGGATTACATCCAGCAGTCAGTGATTCAGCTCAGTGAGAGCATTGCTTTGAACTCCTTTTACAACCATATTGACTTCGTCATAAAGTGGCCATAAATCCATAGGCATTTAATAATGAGACCATGTCGTCAGCTGACAGATGCATACGTCTTCTTCTACAGCTCGGAGAAACCGATGGGTCCGGTGATGGTAAATACAATCACAGGTATTAGGACAGTGAGCTTCAGTCATTCTGCTGTGATGCTGACAGTGATGAATAGAACGTTAAATGGTGAATGTGAAGCAAAAGACGGGACCGTCGGCATTTAATCACTAGGCAAAGCATTGTAAACCAATGACACCATCAAGGCCCAGCAGCTCACAGTCCCCAGAGCAAACTTTGCTTTGTGTAGACGATTAAACAGACACCTTGCAGTGTACAGCCGGCACAAGGTGCACTAATTAAAACATTTCCTTGTTTCAGCTCGCCGTGTTACATTCTATTTTCATCAAAATGCTCCGATATAGAAATTCACAGAACTACTGCACCTATTATATGCCTCACTCAAGAGCCCAAGCGTTTTAATGAAAGCGCTAAATTGTAAAAGGAAATTCAAAGCTATAACCACTGAGTGGCAATTTCATAATACTGGGGACTTGGCATTGAGCGTAGGCAGGCAACACAGGGTGGCTTGTTGATTGAATAGTCAGCAATATGGAAAGCGTCGTTGCAATTGCAGCCAAAAACAAGAAAAGAATACTCTCCTCGGTACCTCATAATACAACATTTCAGCTTAGTCACATCTTTTGGAATCACATAGAACTAAAGTACACTATGCACCCAAGGAAAGGAGTGTGTGGTGGAGGGAACTGACACAAGCCATATCTTAATTATGGCATTCTAATTAACAGTTTATATTATTTCAAATGTCTGCTGATGCAGACGATGCCTTCTGTAATGCTAACTTTTAGTGAATTTAGGAGAAATTCACAGATGCAAATAGACAAAGTGCAGTAAAATAAAACACCCAAATATGTATTTTGGATGTTTCCTCTCCACTAGTCAGAAAGAGGAGATGTTACGGAACCAAAATAGCCATAAAATCTCGAAATAGACCAGTGCCTGTAGTGTCTCGCCTTAAGACTGTCAAGACACATTTTGGTTGAGACATGCAATTAGTTTATACTCAATCCTCATGTACTCATAACTGTATCAAGCACAACTACTTTGATTTAAGATTATTATTATTATGATGAATTGTACTGTGATTTAAATGCTTCACATTGGAATTACAGTCATCTTACTCTCACAATTGACCTCTATTGTTGTGCACACCAAAGAACAACCCTGACCCTATTTATAGTATTTAAGCTCTGATTTCTAAGTTAACTAATTGGTTACAGGTGTTCGCACAGGTGCATTCTGGGTACAGGTGATTGATAATTGAGTGTGCTATTTCAGTGGCTGTGTTTAGCAAGGCTTTTAGTTTTGGATCATGTGTCTAATGCAGACAACCGTGTGTGCTTTGACTTTAATTATCCTAATTCTTGGGCACAGATGGGGAAAGCATGTGTGTCTTTCGCGTGAACATAATGCTTATTTTAAGTGCAAACTGGTTTAGCGAAGATGAAATCTTCTTGTCAGGACAGTCAAAGCCCTTGACGGGATGTTCCTAATTAAAAGTGGGACGTCTTTGTCAGTGAATGGATCCCCTGAAGGAGAGGTGACAAAACAAATAGTACAAACAAATGTAGAAATGGCAGCAGAACGTCTTGTAAGTTGTTCCAAAATGAAACAAACGATAATTTTAAATAGTTTCATGGCGGACTTAAAGATATAATGAATGTGTCTATACTCTTCCAATACTGCACCTCCACCTGCCTATTCTGTGCTGTTTCACCTGTCAAACTGATGCTGATCCCTGTCGTCCGTCGTGTGAGGACTGCTTCAAACAAGGCTGAGTGAATGTGCAGCCGGCCCGCGGTGAAACACTCAGATGTGTGAGTTTTTCTCAGCAGGATTTTGCGAGAAAGCTAATTATGTATCTGACGGCTGATGTGATTTTGAAATGCCTTGAAAAAAACAAATCCTTCAAGGAATTAGCCTGAATAATGAGCAGTGCGTCAACACGGGATGGGAAATTAAGCCAAACGGCCTTTTCCTGCCTAATTTGTGTCGATATTTAAAAGGCTTGTCTCTATTACAGCCCGTATAACCCACCATATAACGTCAGGCTTTTTAGTTCTTTTGATAATGAAGGTCATCCGATGCATAACAAACATGCATTTATTCCAAAAGAAAGCTGGCTGTCTAGCATTGTGTATCAATGACGAACAGATAAAATCAAATTTGACTCTGTATTTTTTTGGGGAGCTCAAACATTCACAGCGGCTGACAAAAACATGACATTTCTCTTGTGATTATAAGAGACACGCTGCTATTTGATACTCTGCATTTAATGGATGTTTAATGGTGCGCCATTTCCTACCCCTATCCTATTGCAACACAACAAAGAATAATAATTGAAGCAGGCAGGCTGGCTGTCAGAATAAGCTAGTGGACTGCTGGTTAAAGTTAGGACAAACTGACAGGAAGACAAGTGGTGGACTGACTGTTTAAAGTCCTTTTTATCTGGTAAACTAATAAAGATGAAGAACTTCACTTCCTGTTAGCTTCACCACCAGTTATATGCAGTTAGCACAAGTTGTTTTCAACCTTTTTCGTGAAGATTCCATAAACCTTCAATTTAGTACAACTAAAATGGAAACAGGAAATAATTCCAAGTTTGTGTTTCAAGGATTTTATCCAGCAGTAATGTCCAAAAGCTTCATTATAACCATCCCCACAGGGCACTGTGAATGGGCCTTAAGACAAACTAACTTAACAGTACACATAACACTTTCTTAAAACTGTGACAGTGAACAAAGCCTGAACGCTGGGCCCACAAACTATTACAAGGCTAGAACTATAAAGGTACATGCTTTTTTGTATGGCTATTGTCAACGAGACAACAGACATCTTTAGAAATTTCATTTCAGGCAGCAGTTCATCAAAAAGGCTTGTGAGGTCTCGTCGCAGAACATAGTTAATGCACTCGTCTTCTTTTCCATTTCAACTTTGGTGCCTTTGAACAAGCACTCAACTCAGCAAAACCTCTCAAAGTAAAGTACAAAGTGTGAGGGATTACAATTTGATAATCCATTGTTACTGTCACTAATACCAGTAACACTCCATTAGGATGTCATGCCTTCACCAGAAAGTAAAATAGACCATGCAGGTCTGAGGACATCATCCTGGATAATGATTAGCCATGTGCTTCTGTTTGTTGTAGGGAGAGTTAGTCTGTTTCGGATCAATGCGTCTTCAGAACAATTAGTTTTTGCAGTTTGCAGTACAAATGGGCTTTTTATCAAGTGGACTGTCGTGGTTTTGAAACAATTGGCCGTCTGAACAACAGGTAGTCCCCTTTACGTAACGTCGCTATTAGTACTTTCCTAAACGCAGGTAAAATAACAAAATAACTTTTGTAACAGTTTTATAAGGATACATTGAATTAGAATGTGCTCATCACTGCCCATTCTGAGACTGTTGAATGAAAAACACCCTCTGACACTTAATCTGTTGGTTAGAACCGCATTCATGGTGGTGATATTTATGCCTAATGGCCACAAGGGACAACGATGAGCCTATCGCACTGAAAAAACTAACTTTGAGAAGCAATACAACAATGACATTTATGCTTTTTATTGGAAGAGGAGCAAATGGCATGGATTAAAATGGTGGAAAACACCTCAGCTATTATGGATAATGTTTGGAAAAATGCTGTCTGGGCATTTCACAGGGCAAAATTTCAATGTGTGGTTCTCCTTTTTTAAAATGATCTCTGGGGAGGAAGCAAGGCTAAGTTGACCTGCAGTAGATCAATGAATATGATTTGAGGGGAAAGCCTGAGAAATTGTAGTTGTCAAATAGAAGAATTCAAGGAACAAGGCTACTGACCTCATATCTTGGCTTGATTCGTGGCCTGGCAGGTAGGTTGCAGTAATGCACAGGAGTTGTACAACGCAACAGGTCACAGTGTAAGCATTATTACATTTGATATAAATCTGGGTTGAATGGATCTGTCATCACAACTTGTCATCTGAAGCATTTCCTCAGCTACTCACTTGCATGCCAAAATATGACCAATAGACAGTTCCAAAAGCAAACAGCTGTGATGTGGACAGAACCTTTATTAATGTGCCAAGTCAGCTTTATTGCAGACTGCAAAATCCAAAACTGGTCAAAGTTCCAAGTGATGTGTGCTCCTTATATTATTTACTATTGTTGCGAATATTATTAATAGTGTTGTTATTATTATCATTAATAACATGGCATGGAATTCTAACCTTTAGAATACATTTGTGATTCATTTGTATTTAGAAATCAGAATGCATCAACAACCAACAAAGGTATTGGTTTGCCATTTGGAGTAATGGTTAACAAACTTGTATAGCGCTTTTCTTGTCTTCCGACCACTCAAAGCGCTTTAACACTACAATGTCATCATTCACCCATTCATACACTGACTACAATGCAAGGTGCCACCTGCCCATCAGGACCATCTAACCATTCATACCCATACATTCACCGGTGGTACAGCACTCTGGGGTTAAGTGTCTAGCCCAAGCACTCTGGGGTTAAGTGTCTAGCCCAAGGACACATCGACATGGACTAGCGGAGCCGGGGATCAAACCGCCGATTGTCTGATTTGAAGGACGACCCTGCTCTACCACTGAGCCACAGTCGTAGTGGAGTGTAGAAAAACAACAACCTTTCAGACAAACGCACGTGTGTGGTGTTGTAAGGGCATCCCAAGAAGCCGCACCACACACATGTGTAACGTCAGTCCACAAACAGTGTGGGCCAATTGCCCAAGCCCACAGAGTCAAGAGATTAGCCTAGTTTTCTCTGAAACAAAAGAACACGAGTGAGACAATACTGAAGCATGAAATAGAAGATGGATGGCTGGAAAGGGCAGACGGATGGAACTTTAGGATTTCTTGCTTTATTTCCCTCATTTTTGTTGTAAATGGTCATTATGTTGGCTGTGATTTTGTGACTTCAAAGTAATGTCTGGATTAGCCTCGTCTTGCTTTGGGATAGGAGGAGCAGGAGGAAGAGAAGTTTGTAGAAAAAAAAACAATGTGTTCTTGTGAGATCACTTAGTTGTTTTTTAATCCTGTGATTCCAGAGACAGACATAGAATTAATTGTCAATTTCAACATGTCGTCCTGTCAAATACATTTTTTAAAATTGGCAACACATGCATATATTTTATTGAAAGATCAGTCAAATGTCTTGTAAACACTGAAATCCTTCACCACGTGCAGATATTATTTAAAGTACTCCAGTGCACCTTTTATATATAACATATCGTAGAAAACCATCAGAAAAACCTGTGTGAGTTATCCTGTTAGCAACACTATCAAGAGGTTCTTGCAAAGGGTAGCTTTAGGAAAAGATTGGTTTTGTTTGGGATAAAATAGATATGTTTGATAAGAAAATAAGTTACGTAACAAAAGTAGGGCGTGCGCCTCTGAATTTCTGTATCTTGCGATTTTCACGCTGGAATACAAGCACTGAAAGGATTTCAACTGTCAATCGTAGGTGATGAATTGGGTTCAATGTGTCTATTGAAATGTTTTCTATAAATTATTAACTATTTATGTGTATAAACTGAAAGATGTCAATTAAAGTGTCAGCAGAAATGTAAGTGCATTGGACAGTGGGAGTTAGAATAACTGGGATAAGGAAGTATAGTGACAGAGCATCAGCACTGAGTGAATCGAAATCTCGTTGGAATTGAATAAAACGAACGCTTTAAGTGTCAGTAAACGTGAGTCCACTGAGAGCAGCAGGCGAACGCACTGATTAACGTGTGCATGCCAGAAACGAGGAGGCGGTGGTGGAGGTGACTTTCAGACTTGCACTGAACCCTGCAGTTTGTAAGTATTAATATGCAAACCTCGACATGCCTGATGATATCATATTTCAGCTTAGAGCTCAAACTCAACGCAGAAATGGATTTTTGCTTATGTGCCCCCCCTCCATTTATATATTTATTTTAGTATAGAAAAAAAGTAGTGTATAATGATTTTGATATGACGGGGGAAAAAAAACGAAATATTGCACAGTACCAAGTAATTGGCCATTATAATCTTATTGGCTGTACCAATAATAGCTTATTACTAGGGGTGTAACGGTTCACAAAATCCACGGTTCGGTTCGGTACGGTACAGTGGAGCCACGGTTCGGTACGTTTTCGGTACGTTTCGGTACGTTTTCAATACAGTAGAAAACTATAAATGCCAGAGAAACGTACTTGATTTTAAAATATATTTATTCATTAAAACTAACATCATAAAGTTATTCTTTGAACAATGATGGAACTATACCTGAGTGACCCATCTTCTGGGGTGTCTTCTTAGCAGCGTGTAAAATAAAAACAGTTTCTTATGAAAACTAAAATGTAGCATTGTTTGCTGTAGTTATAAACAAATAAAAGAAACAATCCTGTTTTATATGGAACTATGTGTGTGTGTGTGTTTCTACTCAATGTTTAAGTTTTTTTTCAGAAAGATGAGAATGTCCACATTTTCTGTAGACAGCACAGATCTGCTTGAAGTGACGATATCACCTGCAGTGGAAAATACCCTCTCGCTAGGGACAGAGGTTCCAGGCACAGCCAAGTAACGGCGTGCCAACATGGCAATATGAGGGTAGAAGTGCTCATGGGTTTTCCACCATTTCAGTGGATCAGCATCCAGGGGAATGCAGTCTGCTGCCCTGAACGAGTTCACCTCCTCAGCCATTTTGGCTACAGACTTGGTGCTTGGGTCCTCCTGGGTCATGAACAGTTCTCCGAACAGCTCAGTCATTGCAGACTTTTTCTCTGGTGGAGGTGATGTTGTTGGCTCCAAGTCTACTGTCTGAGTCTCTGCAGAGGTGGCTGCCTCTGTGGTGCCTGAGGCATGGCCCTGAAGAAATATAAATGATAATATATTTGTTACATTATTTGATTAAAAACATCTTACACTAATAAAATGACAGTATGCAAATAAATAATTGATACAAAAATATAGTAAGCAGCAGAATGATATATATTACCTGTTGTTCAATGCTCACAATCTCTGTGGTGAGAGCATCATAGACTCTCAGGCGAGTGGCAGCATCCAAGTGCAGCAATGACTTGAATCGGGGATCCAAAGCAGTGCTGTTGTGTAGGTAATCCTGAAGACCAGGATCTGTGTATCTCTTCTCCAGGTCATTCCTGATGGCTGTTTTGACATCACTGCTGGGCTGTCATCATCAGACAGTCCCATAGTTTTCAGAATCATCATTTTCATAGGCAGGACCATGGATGCGGATGGAGAGGACTCATAAAGGTTGTCACAGTTTTCAGGGGTTTTAAAACTGTGATGACATCCTCAGCCAGTCTCACGTCGTTTTCAGTCAAAGTCACAATGTCTTTAACAGTTTTCTTCACAGCTTTGTCTGTCATTGCAGAGTACACTGCAGTCTGCTGCTCAAGATATCTTTCAATCATGTCATGGCTGTAATTCCATCTAGTTTGTACATCTTGGATTAGTTTGTGTGCAGGAAGCTGCAGCAACTCCTGTTTTGTCTTCAAAACATGTGCTGCCGTTGTGCTTCTGTGAAAGAAGGTCACAATCTTTCTGATCTTTGCTAGGAGGCGAGAGATCTGCTGCACTGCCATTGCTTTGTGAGATGCTAGATTAATGACATGGGCAAAGCATCCTATTTGTGGTCCTAGTCCAGCAGCTCCAACAGCATTAACTATATTCCTGGCATCGTCAGTAGTCACAGGTATAGTTACATTAGCTCGCTCCAACTTCCACGCTTCCACTGCTTATGTCATCTCTTGGGCCAAATCTACGCTAGTGTGAGTCTCAAGTGGGCGTGTCTGCAGAACGTGGCTCTTCATCTCCCATTCAGTGGTCAGGTAATGTGCCGTTACAGTCAGGTAGCTTTGTGTAGCCCTTGACGTCCAGGCATCCGATGTCAGAGCAACAGCGGTTGCCTCGGACATTTGATTCTCCACTTGTGCTTTCGTTTTCTGGTACAAAGCGGGAATTACGGTTTGGCTGAAATGAGCTCGTGAAGGAATTGTGTAACGGGGCTCAATAATATTCAGCAGGTTCATAAAGCCTGCGTTTTCCACTACAGAGTAGGGTCTCATGTCCGCGGCTATAAATGTACCAATTGCCGTGGTGATCGCGTTAGCCCTGTTCGAATCGGCAGGGAACAGCTGCTTAAATGCTTCGGGGAGAGTTTGAAGCGTGTGTGCTGCTCCAGGTTTTCTTTTAGTTCCACCCACTGCCACACTGGGGTGATGTCGGCGTAAATGTGTTAGCATGTTTGAGGTATTCCCACTGGTGTAGCCGACACTCGTGTAGCAAATGCGACATACCGATGTTGTTTTATCCACCACTCTCTTGCCATCGCCCTCGTAGTTTACAGAGAAACCAAATTGGCTCCAAACACCAGACCTGTAGGACTTTGGAGGATCTTTTAATTCTGGTCTATTAGCCATATTGCACCGAGCTAACGTTAGCTTCGTGTAGCGTGTCTCACAGCGCAAAAGTACCCGACTGCAGTAGAAAGTTTTTCTTTGGTGGTGGGCGTGTCAGAGAGCACGCTGTCCGTTACGTCATGTGTGTTGCCAGTTTGAGAACAGTGGCTCCACCGAAAACATAATATTTCCCACAATTTAAGCTTCTGCATTTTCCAAATGCACGAGTATGAACGTATTGTTCGGTTCGTCATGCGTACCGAACTGTGAGCCTTGTACCGAACGGTTCAATACGAATACGCGTATCGTTACACCCCTACTTATTACCCTTTATTATCATCATCAATTTACACATCCATTTAACAATTTCGTTCCGTTCATGGGATGACAGTGCAGGCCATAAAGAGACTGTGAATACATTATTACAGTGGTAAATTGCTGAGTTATTATCACACGCAGGCCACCTTGTGTTCATTATATACAGTACGTGGGAGAGCAACTTAGGTGACACAGATACGGAGCCACAGGGTGCGGCAGCCCTCGTCAGTTCCTTATTAAGTTCATGTGGTTTTAGATAATTGCTTTTTACGTCAGGAGGTATGTGTTCTAATTCACCTGAGGTGAAGAGCTCGGAGGGGGTTTTAACGTTCAAATAGATGAACAGGGGAAAACAGAGCAGAGTTACCTGCATAGTACTTATGGATTTGACTTCCAGACGTACTTGGATGGTGTTACGCATGGGATTGATGGATGTTATCACCGCTGTCGGGAAGAGATCTTGTATCGCCATATTTCGCCTTTTTTGTCTCATAAATCAGTGCAATTGCTCACGCTTTATGTCTGCGGGTTTTACAAATATCAAACCAATGAAAAGTAAAGAGCTTGTGACTAAATCTCATAACTCTATCGGATCCATTAACTGTCGGCAAAACCTCATAGCTCTGATGTGTACACTGTGACTGTAGATGGGAGTGTTCTCTGAGGAGACTAGCGTAGCTAGATAGCCATGTGACCTCAGCGGCGGAGCGATATCAATGACGGACAAAACACATGCCTCGACATTCACCGGTCAAAAACCTCCATTTGAGCTTGACCTTGGTAAAAATATGAATAATATTATGAGACATGCAAGTATCTGACCATTTTAAAGACACAACACCTACTTTGACAAAGCAGGGCTCACTTATTTTAAAACCACTCTCTTCCCCTGTAAAGTAAGTTTTAGCTTTAGTTTAGGCTATTTGAGAGGCATTCAACATGATCACAATTCACGGTATTGTAATTAAGATTAATCACAATTTTTCAAATCATCGTGGCTGATAGATATAAAATGTATTTAGGAGTACAGTTATTATATAACTGCCTTACCTAAGGAATGCAACCAACGTGTATCAATTAAGTATACTATTGCTGCGGCAACTGCATTTGGCATGTGACAGTAAGTACAATACTGGCACATTATTATTGAATCAAACTTTACATCCAGTCATATTAAACTCAAACTAGTTTCAGCCGTGTGAGCAAAGAAATATTGCTTGGATTTCTCTTCTGCTCTTGGATTCTTTTGCAATAAACATGTCAAAATCCCCCAACCAATAGAATACCAGGTGTAGTGTTGACCAATGAAATGATCCCTGCCTCGTTGCAGGGGAATGGAAAACATTTTTTTTTGTTTGTGTCTGTATTTGGTCATTGTTTTGTGGCTTTCAGTTGTCTAAATTGTAGGTCTTGTATTGCATCATTTAATTTTTGGGGAAAATAAAAAAATAACACTTTAAAGCCTCCTAAAAATCATTTTTCTTTCCTTCATACATTTTGAGTTGATATAATAAACGAACAATAAATGTATAACTTCGACATGAAAAAGAAGAAGAGAGACCTTGAGTAAGAAGTTAATATCCTGACTGCATGCACACCCGATCACTGTGTAAAGTGGCTGTGTGACTGTCGGATTGTCTGTATCAGAAAGTCGGTATACCTGATAAAGCACTTTGCTGATGAAAAATGTGATTCATTGGAACATGGGAGTGCCAGGGCATTAAGTTAACCTTGGGCTCTAAAAGAGTCAGTCTTTTCAAACAATTTGTCTCCTATTTTATTGTAGTTTATTCCGTGCTGTTTGGTTAATAATACAAAAAGACAAGGTCCCATATTGAATTTAGAAAAAAGAAAATCTTTGAAAAGCCTGGGTGTACGAGTCTATATTGAAATGTGAACAGAACACAAGACATTGCCAGTCCTCTTTAGTATTCAGAGAGAAGAGGCTTTTGATACTTGAGCAAAACCCCGTGGTGTTTTTTATTGTCTTTTCAATAGGACGAGATACATCACTGTGTTAAGGCTAGAATATTCTGATGGAGCTGCGAGGCCGCAGTGCTGGTCTGGTCTTTGTTTACTACTTACTGCGCATGTGCACCAAATAAGTTGCTGAATTCGGTTCCAAAAGTAAAACTTGTATTTTAATATCAAATGCAAATTGAATTAACTATCAATAGTAAATGCTCTCGAGAACAGAGACCACACACTCTCACTCTAAATCATGTGAGGTCATGTAAGGTCTTGTGAGGTCCGCTCTCTGTTCCCTCAAACAAAGCTTTTATACTGCAGAAAAGACAGGGTGGTCAGATGGTCATAAAAACTGCAGGTGAGCCAATCGGTTTTACTTATACATTGATCATCTTGGCTAATGTCTTGAGCCAATCAATGTCTGGCTTATTTACAACCACATGGCTGTATGTCGACTCCTTCTCTCCACTGCTTCTGTCCTCCTGGAGCCATCACAGCTGGAGACATCCTTTGTAGTCATCACCCTGGCATTGTCTTCTCCGCATTCCTGCTGCTTTTATGGTCTCACTGTCTCCCTGTCTCCTACTCTTCTACTTCATGCCTCATGAAGATGTTCCTAAATCACTAAGATATTCCCTACATCTGACCCTATCTGTCCCTTTAATACTTCTTCTCTTACAGTGTTTAATACTTCAGTGTTTAATACTTTTATGGCTTAATACATTCTATGTGTCAATATACTGTAACATATAATATCCTCTATCTGTAAACCTCCTGTAAACATAAAATACATTTCATAGATAAATATATTGCAACTCTTTAACTAACTAACCCATGGTAATATTCTTATTATTGTGCTTAATACTTAAATTCTTCACAACTGCCTGCACTGTAGCCAATTAATCAAGGCATTTATAGAATAGAATCTTTTTTAAAACCACATTCAACATGTTCTCCAGAAAATACTCTGTCAAGGTTCTACACCAGGAAACATTTGAAGTTGAATAGGTGCTCATACAACAGTGAAGAGGTTTTTAATCAACACATTTAATGAAAACGGGAGCTACTGTAGTTATCCTTCCAGCAAGCACTTCAGAAAAGTTTTGAAATCAGTTTGTACAGGAGTTTTTTTTTTTAAATGTCTTATGAATGCTTTGTGTTGGTGCACGGCTGTGGTAGGTCGTGTCCTTGTGTTTCTGGGAATTTGGAGGTTTAAATGACATGGAAGTTACATTTCATAGTTCATATTCTTTGACCAAACATAATACAAAGTAAAGGGATTTAGTAGTTTTCCAACAGAGATAAGTGTGGGAGTCTTTGAGACAAGATTTTCACCAAGATGGTCAAATAAAGAAATATATGACTGAATGGTTGCAACGCTGATCAAATTCAAAATCGGTTGGAATGTATAGAAATGTACTTTCTTACCAGAAGTTAGACGACCGAAAAACATATTTTAGCCACAAAAAGAACATCATATTTAATGCAGTTTTTAGAATATTTTCACCTCTTTATCTTGCTATCAGACTGCCCTTTTGCTATATAGGTGTTTCTAACAGATTGATTTACCTCTTGCCAAAAAATGTGTCTCTCCCTCATTAGTGTTTTCCTGTTTTTACCCCTTGTGTTTTTTTGTTTGGTCCCCTGTTTGTACTCTCTGTCTGTTTGTGTGTGTTCGTCTGGGCGTGGCGTAACATTCTCACACCTGCGCACCTGTGAACCATCCGCTCATCAGGCTCCTGCAGCATATAAACCTCGGCCCTACCCTCCAGTCATCACCAGGTCTTTCGTTCTGCCAATGTGGTGCGAACGCCACGGCTGGTTTGTAGCGCTGCTTCAATTTAATCCTTGTCCTTGCCTGAACCCTGTATAATCCTGTGTATTGCTGGGCCTCAGGTCCATTCTCTGCTCGCCTCACCAGTCTGCTTTCCAACCTACAACTCCGCTCACTGTGCCTGCCCCAGGTCTACTTCCAGCACTTTCTGCTTGTGGACTTTCCCAAACCTCTGTCCGAGTACTGCTCTTGGTTCCAAAATCCACTCTCTAGAAGATAACAGACACATCATTAGGATTCCGACCATAGATGTCTTTACTAAATATCTTGCCAATCCCATCCAACAGTTGTCAAGACATGCCACTACAGACCACAAATGTCACCCTCGTGATGCTGGAGGAAGGGCCAGGGAATCGGGATTCATTTTGTGGGCACCATGAATGTCCATTCATGGTGCATGGTGTCTTAGTGAGACAGAATTGCAAAAGGACATTAACATATCAAAATACTATAAAATGATCACTTGGAAAAAGAATGATATTGCATGCTCATAAATCGACTCGTGCCCTTGTTTTTGTGACTGCACTGGAACATTTCTCCGTTTAACTGGGGTGAGGCTCCCCGCTGCTCATTGTGTTTTGTCTTAGTCGCTTTACGAGCACATTCGTTTAGAGGGGTAAATTGATTTTTGCAGGGAATGTTTTTTTCTCTAGGTAATTATGGAAATGGTGGTGTTTCCTGCACATCTGCTCAACCAGACTGTTCTCTTTGGGGTCCTGACAAATTGCTCTACAGGAAATGTTGAAATAGCTGCAGGGCGTGCAAACGGAAATGTGAATGTACTCTACATTGGTTTGTGCGCACACACACACGCACACATTTCCATGTTCAAACACACAGATCTACCATCCAAATGTTTTCTCATTGTGCCCTTAACATATACTGTTTATAAATCAATGATGGTTAAAAATACACGTGTGTGTGTGTGTGTGTGTGTGTGTGTGTGTGTGTGTGTGTGTGTATAGAACCCTCTTCAGGTGAAAAACCTTCATGATTGTCGGCATGGATGAAAACATAATGAAGAACCTCCACATACTCACTGAGTTTATCAATGTAATAAAGTCTACAGTGATCCGTCTCTCTCCCTTTTTCCTCACAATCACACAGAACACACACACACACTCATGCAAACACGTGGAAATAATGAGCGAGACAGAAACACCACCGCTAATCTGAAACCCAGTGGCTCGAATTTTTGAGGATATAATGAGTTTTAGACTGAAGAGCCCTTTTAATCACACACAAGGACACACAGACAAAGCTCCTATGCAGCTGTTGTTCTTGAAAATGCTGCACATATTGTTGAGGCATATGAATATATCGTCAAGCTACAGGAGCCCAGCAAATGGCCTGGTTCTCTATTTACTTCTTACTGCGCATGTGCACCAAATAAGTTCGCTGAATTCAGGTTTCAAAATAAAACATGTATTTAATAACAAATGCAATCTGAATTAACTATCGATAGTAAAATGCTCTCGAGAACAGCTTTCACACACACTCCAAACAGGAAGCTTGTTACCTGAAGGACGAAATGTGATGAAGAGACTGAAATAAACATTTGAATCTCCTTTCATAGTCCGTAAAATATCTGTCTCAAATACTATTGGCCTAAATCCAGCTGACTCCTCCTAGCCTTAGTCAGCTGACTCCCTCGTCGTCTCCTATTGGTCTCCGTCTGTAGCTCCTCCTTCTTGGGTTCCTCTTGGGTCCTCGCTCTATTCCTGGTGTCCTCTGTTAAAGCCCGACTTAAAATCCTGTCTATCCCTATCGACTATTCTTACAGATTAATACATTTATTAATAATACATCCAATAATTGTCTCTTATGGTTCAACACTCCTATAGTAAACATATTGTAAACACACGCTACACTAGATAAGTATTCTGGTACTTCCTGATACTTTGACACTTTTTACAAGCATATGTGCGGCATTTCCACGATGCTTCCTAAACTCATTCTAAACATATTACATCTCATAGATAAATATATTGCAACACTTTAACCCATCGTAACATTCTTATTATTTTGACACTTCTATTCACCACAAGAGGTGCTAATCATCATACTAAACTAATTCTAATACTAAAATCCCACTAATTCTATACTTAATACTGAAATCCTCCACAATATCCAAGTCTGACGTCACCTTTGCCTACACAGCAAACATTTACACACAGTATCTACCAGAGGCCTGCAACGTCAGTCATTATGTATTAGTTTTATTGATTATTTTTTTCACAAGTTAGTCGATTGTTCATTTAATAATGTCAGAGTAATGAAAAGGGGCCCAAGGTGACACTTCAAATTGCTTATTTTGTTCATGATAGACTGAAAAAAGAAAAAAAATGCTGGAATCTGCAGAGCTTTGTCAAGTTCCTCCTAAAATTAATTAAAATCCAGCTGAACTGAAATTGCAGGCATTTAGTTCCAGCGTTAATCTTATCTGTAGATTAGATATCCTATGTTCTCCTTTTGGTGGAAAAATCTGTTAACAAAAGGTAGATATTTATATCTCATGCTTTTTCCATTTTTGATAGCATCCAAAATTTGATAAAACTTGATAAAGTGCCCTCTGGGGTGCAGTTTTAGTGGCGAAAGCCAGGGCAACGAGGGCTCACGGGATCCACCCACACCACGTGACCGTCTTCTGACCCGCCGAGTTTGAATTCCCCGGCCAGACTGCTATTTAGAAGATTACAAATATTTTCAGTTCATAATGAAACTGTGGGAAACACTACTCGGACAAAGTCAGACAAAATCACCCCGGTCACTCAGCTCTGCTGTGAGCGAGGGTGTGACTGTGACTTGGAGGGTGGAGCTATGAGGTTTTGCTGATAGTCTGACGTTCCAATGGAGTTCGGAGATTTAGTCACATGCTCGCTTTACTACTTTTCATCGGTTATATCTGTAACAGTGTATCTGTTACACACTGTAAACAATGAAAAATAATCAAGACAAAATATGGAGTTGCAAGGTGTCAGCCCTTTCCGATAAATGGATAACACGGATGTTCCTGTACACATGAAAGTCAAGGACACAGACAGCAAGCACACACGCGTGTCATCTCTGCATGTGAGTGAGGGGGTGTATCGGCGGTTAAATGTGTGTCTATGCAAACACGTAGCCACACGTTTTGATATGTAGCGATGACATATGCATGCATCCCCGCTGTCAGTGTCCTCGTCTTTCATGTGTACAGAAAGACACGAACGCACAGCTCCATACTATAGAGAGACACATACACACACACACACACACACACACACACACACACACACACACACACACACACACAATCTGACTTAAGTGTTGATGACGATGATGTTTTCAGACAAACTGTCAAAATAGAATATTTGCTCAGGCAAAGCATGGGCGATGACGTGTGTTGATAAGACCTGAAATAGACCTAATCAGTGAGTAAGTGCCATGCAATCAGGTCAATCTATGGAGATGACAGCACAGGTAGCACGCAGGATACAGGCTGATGGCAGTCAAACACATAAATACTGACTGACGGAGATCTCGAGGACCCGTTAACTCGCGCATTCACACTTAATGAATCCTTTCCACTCAGACATTCAGTGACTCAGCTTGATGCCCCATATATATTCATGCAAGCGCGTTGATTGAAATGGGTCCATGCAGCGTGTCATTCAGAATCGTAATCATGGAATAAACTAGAGTTAATAATTGCTGACATTTTCCATTTTCATAGAAATAAATGTCAGCGGTGTGAATCGCTAACCTAAATAAGAGTTTGAGCGTATTTTAGCCTCTTAATGTGAGACGCTTCCACTGATTGATGTTAGTCAATGAGGAGTGGGAGGCTAGCTAACGCAACAACTTTGAACCTTGGTAGCTTCAATGTGGAGCGTTGGGTAAGTTTCCATGCAGGCAGTGGCTCAGTTCCGACAAAGACTTTGCTTGGGAACTGGAGGGTCACAGGTTCAATCCCCACACGGAGTGTGTACTGGAAGCTGGAGAGAGTCATTTTGTAGGAGACAGGGTTGGAATAACTTCTAGGGAAAAGGACGTTGCAGTACTGTTTGGAAAATGCTGTAGGAAATACAATAACAAGGAATTCTTTGGTAAAGTTTTGGCAAAAATGATAGAAGATTTGACATTCTAGTGAGTCTTAAGTTAATGAGACAGGGGCTCTGGTGGTTAATAAAACTATGGCTAAGCCATGACCTTCCCTCTTTGACCAACAGAAAGCAAACAAACACAGATATAAGAAGACACAGCATTCCCTGAATCACAATTTCTGCCGTTATCACCCGTACAGTTTTAGTTGCTGATGCCGATTCATTATTCCGTATACTTCATTCATAAAGATTTATTCCAGCCTGCAAATGAAAAGGTAAACGAACGCCTCGCCCTGACCACCCACCTGTTCGCCCCACTCGAATCTCCAAAGCCCACCTGAATTCCACTCCGACTTCAGAAGCAACCTTTGGCACGTCGGCGGGAATGCAAATCATTCCGGAGAACAGAACAGACGGCTCCCCGCTGATTGTGCCAGTTATTTAAAAACAATCGACAGATCCTGTGTTGGTTAATGCCAAAGCTTAGGGACCTTAAGTAAAGACAGCCGGATTTTCAGCTTGGACGTGCACACACCACTCACACAAACACACTTGGGGTAATGTAGTCATTAACTTTTCAAATAAGCACTGCCTATTTATTTCTCTCTCTGTGTGCGTGTCACATCATATCACAGGGCTCTCGAGAGTCGTGCCATATCCATGTTGTTCTTTCATTACCGTGGGCTTACGCAGATTTACATGGAGATTGAGGTTCGTTGGGGCCCTAAACCACAGGGGCTTAAGCAATCAGGCAGTTGACTGTGACTGTGTGTGTGTGTGTGTGTGTGTGTGTGTGTGTGTGTGTGTTTGGAGATGGAGGGGTGGTGGTGGTGGTGTAGATGATCGTTCTCTTGATGAAAAAGTATATGACATGAAAGCCTGTCGGCTCAAATAACCCATCTCCCCTCTCTCCGTCTCCCTCAGTCTCTCGGGGCGACGCGCTACATTAGCATTGCCAACTGGAATTATGTTTATTTTGCCCATGTGACACAGATGCAGGCTCATATCATGTGCTCAGGCACTTTATGTGAACACGGAAATCCCAACTCTGTCAATGACAATTAAACATGTAAAAGACAGCCTCACATCTGAAATCGTGTGTTGTGCAGCCGCAGAACAAAAAAGAACTTGGCTTGCATGAGGGTTGGATTCTGTCATCCCCAATCACATTCCTCTATGGATTCTTGATCAGTGTTACCGCTGTAATAAGCGGAAGGCATTGCATGTCTGTCTTTTACATTGTCGATCACTCTGACAAAATGTGATTGACTGAAGCAAAAAACCTTTTAAAGTGAGATGCCCTTACTTGCAAACTGAAGAAAATATCAAGACAGTGACATTCTCTTAAAGGAGTAGTATTTTTAGAGAGTGAGAGGAGAAAATCAATATCAATCTCAGGTCAGTTTGTTAGGTGCAGAGCTGGATTCAGGACATTGTGTGCCTAGGCTTAGCTGAAAGACTGGAATCAGAGAAAAATGGCAGGCCTGGCTATGTCCAAATGTTCACAAAACATCGCAGCCACAGCTTGTGGTTTCAGGAGGAGTTGTAAGCTGGACATATTTTATTGGCTGCTAGGTGCAGTGACTGCCAGCACATAGACCAACCTGTGATCATAGACTGTATGTGGCTGCTGTATAAAACCACTGGGCGGATGGATAAACTGTTGTTCTTGAAAAGAGATTGTTATAGCACGTAACTTCCCCTTAAAATTAGTAAATGCTTGGCCTGCTGCCAACTTGACCTGGAATAAGCGTCAGAAAATGGATTTCGGGAACTGGGGTGGATTATTTTATTGACATTATTAGATGCGTTAAAACTTATTTTGAGACGTGATTTTTTATTATTATTTGAAATAAAAAATTTGTATTTCAACTTGAGAATTTATCAAAATGTATCAAAAATCCAGATACCACTTTAAGAAAACAAGACCCTTGAACAACACCATAGAAAAAGACATGCTGTGACTGGGTATTAAAAATATTTAGCACCCTTCCCAACAAGCTAGCATGACATAGTTGGTACCAATGCATTCCTTGAGTAGGGTCCTTAGGCGGTCTAGTTTCATATGATACAAATAGTTTCACCCTAGCTTTAACATGGATCCTGCAGCAGCCTCCTAAAGACAGTGATATTTTCCAGGGAACACTAGCGACTCAGAGGGTTAAGCCTGATCATCCAATTGTGTTTTGTGCCATACATGAGACAATGCATGCGACTGCAGCTGTGCATACTGACACTTCAAAATGCAACAACTGCACTAATTACCATTAGGCTCTTATGGGATAAGTGAATGATGTGAATGGTGTTATGGAGCTCCGCCATATGTTGCTGTGATGTTGATGGATAATGGAATTTTCTTTTATTATCTTATGGAATTTCCGCCTGAGCATTGCTGGTGATTTACGACGGTATGGCCTCATACACTGCTAGCAGCAAGTGGGTTTTGAAGCTGCGGTAATTGCATTCCCGACTTCCCTCCTGGGTATTATATAATTATATTATAAATCATATACAACAATTACCAAAGCATATGTGCTGCGTCAAAAAGTTTTCACCAAACTTGTTGCCTGCTTTTAGCACAGTGTAGCACACCTGAGAGGGTGCGTTCAATTAAACAAGAAATATAAAAATAGTTTTATGAGCACTACGTGGGAGCATATTTTGAGGATCAGTGTGTGTGTGTGTGTCTGTGTGTAAAGCCATTTAGCGGCTCCTTGTCATTAGGAAGTTGTTTGCCAAATCTCAAATCTTCAGCCGATTTCATTTAATGAAAGAGCGCAGACGTGCTTTTGATTGTTTGGAATTATTAACAAATCTCCTTAAAAGCACAGTAAAAGCCTGCTTTCTCCACTCAACCCACCATGCTTTTACAACCGATGGCGTTGTGCTTCTTTCCACTGTAGCAAGGTAGAAAGAGTTGGTGACTTGATTATTTTTACATGATAAAGAAAGACATGGTGTCTTATAACCCCCTTAGATACAGTTATAATACAACTCTAACATGGCAAGCATGTGTTGAGGTAAATGATAAAAACTGAACTGACTTTTCTTCTGAATCTCATGTCTATGGAAGAATTACTTGCGCTGAAGCAATCATGGTACGGCACAGAATCCATCTCAAATTCTGTTCTTATTGTGTATGCAACATGTTATCTCGTTGATGGACTTGCTCCATACGGCTGCTCCTCACGGTGACACTAATAGAATTCCCACCTCTTCTGTAGGCTTTTAATTTCCATACTAATACGTTGTCGTGTCTCGTACTGATTCAAGATTCCTTTGGGTGATACTGACATCACAAGACTGGCCTGACAACTCACGGGACAAAGAAAATAACAGCATGTACAAAATTCAAATAGGTTTTTTGCACATGAATTCTTTTCTGTGTTTTTGTAGAACCTTTTAATTGTTATTTATACTAGACATTTTTCAATGTTTGGCCCAATGTGGAGCAACAGCTGGACCCAAGACCATTATATCTTGTAGAGATGTCATTTAACTCAGTAGGTTGGTAAAATACTATCATATATCTCACGAGGTAGTGGCCTGCACTGTGTGGGGGGCCATAGTTGACGCATATTATCAATCCGTACGGCGCCACGGCATGTTTCTGATGGCCCATTATTTGTAGCACGTTATTATATAACCAAAAATAGTCCCAAAAAAACTGTACCATTGGACTGAAGTCTTATTTGTCCGACAGCCTGTAAAAAATCCAGAAAACAAAAGCCATTGTTCCAAAGGCCCATTCCTCCAAAAATACAAACTCATACCTAACAACCAATAGTGTATTTTGGGTGTATTATGGGTCTTTGGAACAATGGGCGTGTGTTTTCAGGATAACAGGCTGTCGGACAAATGAGCAAAAGGTAAATGGGACATTTTTCGGACTATTGGGCTCTCGGAATAATAGGCCTTCGGAACAACGCGCCATCCCCATTTGTACATACTGAATTGCTATTATGAGATGAGCCGATCCACTGGAGGTTAATGTATATGAAGCAAAAAGAGACAGTGACAGGGAACTTTCTTGGCACCTGGTCCCCACAGAAAGAAATGCAGATATTAAGAAATGGAGAGTGACGACAAACACAGACGAAGAGAAACACAGAGAGAGGAAAGGGAAGAAAGAGGCTGGGGAGGTTAAAAGGACATCTGCTGTGAATCTTCCAATTATCTTATTATATTATATTATCTTATTATTATATTGTTTGTGTGTGATGTCCACATCCTTTTGAGAGATATTTTGTTTCTCCACCTTTCCGGGTTGATATAGTATTGTGGCCCTCACACATTTCAATTTATTGTTCAAGGAACCAGCAGCAAAAGTGACAACTAGTGGGAAAACATGTGACAACTAGTGGGAAAACATTCTAACATCATGTGCAAGATGACAATCATGGTTTATTAAAACTTGGATCTTATTTTTGAAGCTTTGGCCATTGTATCAGTTATGATGATACTGTACTTACCAATTGCTGAGATCTTACCTTATGCAAGCAGTCAAACCATTGTCTTCTCTGCCAAGTAGATTTAGCTAACCTGGAGGATTATTTTAAAACCTGTCTGACGGGGGACTAGGACTTTCACCCAGGAGAGCAGTGTTTGTTTCCTTTGAGAAACAAAAAACTAACTTTGTAATGACTTTTATTCAACTTAAAGTTGTTTTGCCTTACCCCGGGCGTAATAGAGAATGTTGTTTTGAAACGTCAAAAAGTGGTTTAACACTGTAACATCAATATAGACATACCTAAAATGTTGATATGAAACATATTTTTGCTTCAGAAACATATCTTCAGAAATAGATGCCAACAATCTTATTCTGGCGACTGGTTTGAATAATGGCCAAAATAAGGAAAATAGGATACAACTTGCCTCCATTTTTAAGAAAAAGTAGTTAAACAAGCTTAATGTATTGATTTAAGTTTGTATTTTTGCCCCCCCAAAAAACAAGACTAGTGTTCTTAAAACTTAGTGGTTAGTACATAACACTTCCAGCACCACTTAAACCTTTGTTCCCACTATTCCCCATTTCAACTGCTTCCGTTAGTGATTCAATGAAATGTTATTTCTCTTACTTTTTATTGCTGCATCATAACATTATCGGCTGATGTGAATAATATTTGAATGGCCCGTGCTCTTCAGTGTGCGGTGGAATACGTGTTTTAGCTCCGCAGTTTTTTTTTTTTAATGCATTGTCCGTTAATGACGCAGCATCCCGAGCGCGTATTCATGTAACGTTATCTGCACTCTGCAGTTAGTGTATTTATAGGTGTTGAGCTTCATTTTTACACGAAACAAATAATAACCGTAGCTGTGGCGTCATAATTAGGTTAGGTGGTTCAACTGCAGGACAGCAGTGAAGGCCCAGGTATGAAATGCACGGCCCGCCACTGTCTGGAACGAACAGTCGCCTGTCACGGTGGGCCAAAAAGGGAATGGACCCAAATGCAGAGAGACACAGGGAGCAGAAGGATGAATAACGGTAATTTCAATAAACAAATATCCAAAACAAAACTTACAAAAGTAGGGGAATCCAAAAATGAGTAACTGAAAAATCCAGAACGGGCACAGATAATTCAGACGTGCACAAGCGATGCCAACAGGAACATAGCAGGGAACAAAGCAAACAAACCAACATAGAGACAGGGGAATACAGAGTTTAAATACACTGGGGAGGTGTAGGTGATTAGACACAGGAGGATTCAATCAGGGGCAGGGAAGACAATTACAAAGGCTGGAGAACATAAAAAGGCAGGAATTGTTGGGGCAAACTATAAACAGGAGCCGCTAACGCTGGACTGGTTTGTTGACTAGTTACTGCGCATGTGCGCCAAAAATAAGTTCGCTGAATTCAGGTTTCAAAATAAAACATGTATTTAATAACAAATGCAATCTGAATTAACTATCGATAGTAAAATGCTCTCGAGAACAGCTTTCACACACACTCCAAACAGGAAGCTTGTTACCTGAAGGACGAAATGTAAGGAAGAGACTGAAATAATCATTTGAATCTCCTTTCATAGTCCGTAAAATATCTGTCTCAAATTCTATTGGCCTAAATCCAGCTGACTCCTCCTAGCCTTAGTCAGCTGACTCCCTCGTCGTCTCCTATTGGTCTCCGTCTGTAGCTCCTCCTTCTTGGGTCCCTCTTGGGTCCTCGCTCCAATCCTGGTGTCCTCTGTTAAAGCCCGACTTAAAATCCTGTCTATCCCTATCGACTATTCTTACAGATTAATACATTCATTAATAATACATCCAATAATTGTCTCTTATGGTTCAACACTCCTATAGTAAACATATTGTAAACACACTATACACTAGATAAGTATTCTGGTACTTCCTGATACTTTGACACTTTTTACAAGCATATGTGCGGCATTTCCACGATGCTTCCTATACTCATACTGTAAAGATAATACATCTCATAGATAAATATATTGCAACTCTTTAACCCATGGTAACATTCTTATTATTTTGACACTTCTATTCACCATAAGAGGTGCTAATCATCATACTAAACTAATTCTAATACTAAAATCCCACTAATTCTATCTTTAATACTGAAATCCTCCACAGAAGTGAAGTGAACATGGGACACATGATGGCAAGAAAATTCAAGGTAAAACAGGAAACAAACTTAACCAAGATTGTGACATTGCCTCTTCATGTCATCTCCATAGACTGTAAATAAGAAGTAGGCGTATTCATGGTGACGTCTCCCATTGGTTTGTGAGCTGCTGTTATGAAGCCTCGAGTTCGGCGAGTTAACCGTCGCCATCTTAGAATACGGCCGTTGCCATATTTGGAATACGGAAGAGTGACGTACAGACGCCGTACACGGCTCTGGTAGCGTGGTCAGTCACAGTAAGCGGAGGTTGCCGCCAGGTCTTCTCACACTCACCTAAGCCACGAACTTTACTGCCAGTAACTATTCCCAGCAAGCACTACGTGAAGCCCGCAAATCTGATATGTGAATAAATGGTTAGTATTCTAACCATTTATTCACATATCAGATTTGCACACAGGACATAGATAATATTGAAACTCATTTGCTGTCTTTAGTATAATCAGTTGGTCTTTTTGGCTGCTCTAATGCATAACCATAAATAGTCAGCTCAGTCCATTTCGGTGATGAGAAGGCCAAATGACTAACCTTGATGGTAATAATCTATAGTTCACAAACAAAGTGTAACCTGTGCTGATGCAAGCCATTACCGTGTTTAGTTTTAGCTTGGCTGCACTGTGCATAATGTTTCTACTAATGGAATTATAGAAGCCTTTCTGCAGCTGAATACTGATAATCACTCACTGTTTTGTAGATGTTACCTGACTACCCTGCTGTTTGTGACTTTTCATTTTTTTTACTAATTACCAAAGTCCATTCTAACCCATTAGCATTTTTTTTAATGTAATTTGTTCTCTTCTGATATTTATTTGTTGTAGAGGAAAATCATCTTCACAGCACATGATCTGCATGTTACATTGCAGTCATTTTTGAGAAAGTGTGCGCCCACTTTAAAGCCCCTGTTCTGAGAATCTCGTTTTTTTTGCTATGTTCGTCAAAAAAAAAATTATTTGGCAAATACCCAGGTCAATAAATATGAGGTTATGTGCATTTCTATTGCCTCTCAAAGGCTCTCAACATTGCAACGGGCTGAGCTGGTGGCCAGCTGCTAATGGTGCCAGCAGTGCTAACAGTCTTTATCGAGGAGACTGGAATCGGAGACAAAATAATATAATAATATACTATACAAACTTGTGTGAAAAAACAAATCACTGCAAACCTATAAAACAAACATAAAACACACAAGGGTAAGTAAAAGTGTATTCATACGAACCATTTGCAATGTCTATGAACCAATCAATTCGATATTTAAAGTGGAGTGGAAAAAGTAATAACAAATAGTTAAAATAAACAGTCATAAAACATTGACACCAGTGTATTTATTAAAAGTAAAGTTCATACTATTGAAGTGAGTCCGGTCTGCAGGGGGTTACTATACATTTTTTAGATTATTATTATCATTATCATTATTTGATAAAATGTTCTTAAATATCTGTCACCCCTCTTCGTGTAGATCTATAGGCAATAATAAGTAATGTTAAAATAAGAACAGTGCTCGAATATGAAAACACTCAAAAGATATATAATATATATAAAATATTGTACAAACAATTGATACACTGTTACTAAAATACATTCATTTAAGATTTATATTTACAATTTCATGAGATCCGACGGTGGAGGGGTGCATGACAATCAAAATAAAAGGAAGAAAAGAGGGGCAACCGCACTGCAGAGGAGGTGCTGTTAAGGCTAGAATATTCCGATGGAGCTGCAAGGCCGCAGTGCTGGTCCGGTTATTTGTTTACTACTTACTGCGCATGTGCACCAAATAAGTTGCTGAATTCAGGTTTCAAAAGTAAAACTTGTATTTTAATATCAAATGCAATCTGAATTAACTATCGATAGTAAATGCTCTCGAGAACAGTGACCACACACTCTCACTCTCCCAGGTCTCACAATAAAGGATGTTCTGTGAAGGGATCATGTGGGTCTGACCTCTGCTTTCTCAAACAAAGCTTTTATACTGCAGAAAAGACAGGGGGGTCAGATCGTCATAAAAACTGCAGGTGAGCCAATCGGTGTTACTTATACATTGATCATCTTGGCTACTGTCTTAAGCCAATCAATGTCTGGCTTTATTTACAACCATTTGGCTGTAAGCCGACTCCGTCTCTCTGCTCCTTCTGTCCTTTCTCCCAGCAATCACAGCTGGAGACATCCTTTGAAGTCCATCTCTGCATTGTCCTCCGCATTCCTGCTGCTTTTATGGTCTTACTGTCTCCCTGTCTCCTACGCTTCTCACTTTATGCCTCATGTAGATGTTCCTAAATCACTAAAATATTCCCTAAATCTGACCCTATCTAACCTTTAATACTTCCTTTCTTACAGTGTTTAATACTTCTATGGCTTATACATATGGCTTAATACATTCAATGTGTCAATATACTGTAATATATAATATCCTCTGTCTGTAAACCTCCTGTAAACATAATACATCTCATAGATAAATATATTGCAACTCTTTAACCCATGGTAACATTCTTATTATCTTGACACTTCTATTCACCATAAGAGGTGCTAATAATCATACTAAACTAATTCTAATACTAAAGTCCTACTAATACTATCTTCAATACTGAAATCCTTCACAGTGCCAATAAAATACCTGTAGGAGTGAGACCATGGAGAATCAAGGGGGGTTCGTATTTTATTCATCATACATGGGTAAAACAAATACATTTTAACATATTTAGTTTAGACCGATTGGGTCTATTGTTTTTTGTAAATGCATCCATTATTCTCCGCTGCCTGAAGTTGTGCCGTGGTCCGTGGACCGTGTAGTTTAAAATGTGCATATAGAACACTTTTACCGTTCCCACTGTTCATTGTGTATATATGTTGTTTTATTTCAAGGTTCAGTTTGCTGCTGTTAAAGGTTCCGCTGAACTCCGCTTTGATGCTTCTAAGGAAGCGCGTTGAGTAACCCCTGAGCCTCAACCCACCAAAGAGGGTGTTGGTGACCTCATGCTCCGGGTAGGTGCACATCCTGTGGAAGCTTATCAGCTGGGACTTGATACGACCTCTGTCCGTATGCCTTGGGGTTGATAGCTGGATTCATGGGGGAGTGCGTGGTGGTCGGTGTCCATAAAAAGTGCATCTTGGACGCCAGTGTTTTTTTGTGGTCGCTGGAGTCCCAGAAGAAGACCTGTGTGTCCAGAAATCTGACTGTGTATTGTTGTAAGTTGTGTTCAGGTTTGATTTTGGGGTGGTATGAATTGAAAATATCCAACAAAGTTTTTAATTCCTGTTCTGTATTGTTCCAGAGGCCAGAGATGTCATTGGACCCAGGAACCTTATTTAGATCCTGGTCCATGGGGTCGAAAAACAATGACTCCCTCAAAACAATCCTAGTCCCTGGGGAACATCCCTGTGGCCAAAGACGGGCTTAAATGAGTCTGCATGGCAGCAGGTAGACCATGTGTATACGTGTGTGTGTGTGTGTGTGTGTGTCTGTGTGTGTGTGTGTGTGAGTGAGAGAGTACAAGTGTAAGAGCAGCATTATATGTATGTACACCATGTTCGCAGCATTATATGTATGTACACCATGTTCCCGCTAAATAATAGAGACTAATCTGCTGCAGACTCAAAGCATCTAGCCCTGATCAATATTTGACAAAGCCTGCCTGCTTTTGAATTCATCACGGCAACTCCCCCATCGCTGAGCAAGATACCATCATTCATCATGTGAATTTAAAACACACACTCAATTATTAACCGTCAGATTTAGCACATGCCATCGATGCTTATGTAAAATTTAGGTGCTCTTACATCTGCGTGAGTGCCTGTAATCAATCTACAAGTGGTCTACGATGTAGCGCCGCACAAGCTCCAATGGTGGTTTTCTTGTTAGAGACATGACACCATATCGATTCCACATACTGGAGAGTATTGCATATTATCTAGTGATTAGGGCACAATGACTGTGTGGGTGTGAGAGCAGAAAACATAGATTTTGAATGTAGCACATACATCAGGCAAATTGTGTTATTTTAGTCCAATAAATAGATTTTTTTTAAAGAGAGAACGCTGTGACTCTTAACACTTTAATTTGATTTCACAGACCGATGGTGTGCACTGAACATTCATGTGTTTTTGGCACAAGCATCAATTACTGTACT
Organism: Leptoclinus maculatus; assembly: GCA_032191485.1. NCBI lineage: Eukaryota > Metazoa > Chordata > Actinopteri > Perciformes > Stichaeidae > Leptoclinus > Leptoclinus maculatus. The sequence goes on along the minus strand of JAVDOI010000011.1, from coordinate 21,769,110 downwards.
TCATTTTGGCGGAAGTGAAGATGTTGATTTTGTATTCTAATCACAGCGTTGACTAGATTAGTACCCGGTTAAGCATCAGCCATTCATTGCCCCAATTAATGTGTGCTAATGCAACATTCTTGCATCACACCCACACACACACACAAGTGTTTGGTTCAATTCATAAGTTTAATGTGAAATATATAATAAAGAAATTGGTAAATGCACCATGGAAACATCTACAACAACAGACACACCCGTGGGAGAGTCTCATAGATTTTATTTTAAGAATGGTCTCAACTATGAAGATGAGACTAATAAAACAAGAATTAGCTAGCACCAATACAGCTGCTTACTGATGGTTCGTCTCTCCGGACAGCAAAAGGAAAATCCTCAATTTAGTGTCCCATATCGCTATTCATAAAGCTCATGTAGCTGTCATAGGCACCCTAAATGATAAAGTTTGAAAGAAAAAAAATATATATTTTCAATTCTTTACTTTTCTTAACCTGATACCCAGGCATAAATGTACAATTCTGCAAAAGCCCTGATTGTATTTGTTCTACAAGAAAAAAAGCAACCACTTTGGTTTGGATCAGGCTAAGGAAAGATTGTGGTTATGGTAAAAGGTGTGGTTAAAAAAAACATTTGGTTTAGGTTAAGTCGGGCTTTCCGACTTGCAGTATTTCTTTACAAAGTGGAAAATAAGTAATCGGAATAGAACTTTTGTCTGTAAATTCTCTGCATTGACCATTTGTCAGTAAGAAAAGTACCTTTCTGTGAGAGGACTTATCAACAAACCAGCGTCAACACAGTTAAGTATTTGGTCTTCTAGATCAATCTGGGATCACATCCAACATGGCACGTCAATGCTTCCCTGGAGTTATTTCCATTCTGTCTGGTCCCACCCTGAGACGCATGACTCTGAAACGTTATTCTGAATATAAAACCTCATTCAACCGAGCTCCCCTAAGGGTTCACTGTCAATGGTTCCCGGTGTAACAGGCCAAATTAACCCCCGCCCAGATTAAACCTGGGTATACTTTGGCCCAGGCCAGAGTATACCCCAGGGGATAAACTGTCCTAGGACAAACTATACCCAGGGGTTAAAATAGCCTAGGCCAGACTATACCCCTCCAGATAGGGCCGGTCCTTCCTATAGGGATCATAAATGTCAGGTAATCTTGATAGTTAGTTAACATTAATTTGTACTATTTATTTATTTGTTTGTTTATTTTGCATGTTCTATTTTGATTATTTAATACGTGTAACATATTTAACGATATATAATTTTAATTGAAAGCAAACTTGCATATATTCTTTTATTGTTTGTTATTATTATTGTTTGCTAGCTAAGTTGTCATTTGTTTTGATTCTTTAGTGTGCACTTTGCATTTCTTCTTAGCTCTTGTTCTGTGATAAATAAAGGTGCAGTACTTTTTTTGGGGGAGGCGCCAGGGGGTGATGCTTGCCTATATAAGCCCCGCTTAATGCAAGCAGAGGAGTAGTTTGCTGAGGCGAGGTGGGATAGCTGCTTCCTCTAACACCAAACTCAACCATGGAAGACCAACTGTATGACCAGATTTTGAGATTCTACACTGCAACACAACAAAAGTATCCCCAGTGGATCTACGATCTACCTCCAGAGAAACGTGTAAATGCCAAGTCCCAGTTCAGACAAACAGCTAAGCCATATCGAGCAGAAGGAGGGATTCTTTACCATGAGGAAAAGGAGGTTCTCACTAAAAGCCGACTGCCAAATATCCTAAAGGCCTGTCATGACAACCCAATTACTGGTGGCCATTTTGGCAGAGATAAAACGTCATCCAAAATCTCTGACCGTTATTACTGGAGGGGAATGAAGAACGACTGTTCTGCCCCCACATTTCTGTGTTGTAGAATGTCATTGCATTTTCATGCTCTTAGTTATCCCTCCTCTCTTGCCGTAGTTAGTGCCTCGTTGTTTTTGGATTCTAATGAGAGGACATGCTGCAACGTTTCACTTCTTCTGTTTGGTAGCCTTGAGAGACCTTAGTCTGTAAGTATTTCTTTATGAAGCATGAAAAGATGTACGAAGATATATTCTATTGTATTATATTTGCTCTTTTAGTATAGCATTTGTGTTGTATTAAATGCTAATCGCGGTTAGCATTTCTCCATTGGCAGTAATGTTAAAATTAGCTTAGAAGCTAGCTAGTCGGACATGTTACATGATGGCTATATGCTGGATTGTTGTTTTGTACTCGTGTATATGGACAGTTTGTAAGGCCATATTTCATATTGTGTTTCCACAGTTTTACAAATAAAGATTCTAACTAAAGCCCTGAAACTCTTCTACGGATGCTTGGGTCTTTATTTCACGGATCTACTGTTAGCTATCTGCTAAGCTTTCCTGCACAAAGCAAGAGCAGAATAATGACGTTCACCAACATGTCAGAGCTTGTCAAAAATGTTTTGTCATAAATCAGCAAGGAGGCTCCACCACTCAACAGTATACCAGTGCCTGGAAAAGTATGGAGCTTAGTCGGTTGATATGTTAGTTGATATGATCGGTCCCCTTCAGGAAACATCAAACAGCAACAAATATATAGTTGCTGCCACTGATCATTTCTCCAAGTGGACTGAAGCAACAGCTGTTCCAGATAAGAGTGCCAAGTCAGTAGCAAATTTGTTGTACTCTGTTATTTGCCGCCTTGGCTGTATGGGCACTCTGATTAGCGACCAGGGACGAGAGTTTGTGAACTCGATCATCGACAACCTGATGGAGCATTTTCAAACAGATCACCGCATTTCATCTGCCTACCACCCACAAACAAATGGCCAACGGGAACGTGACAATCGAACACTCAAATAATCTCTTAGTAAGCTTGTCAATGACCAAAGAAACAACTGGGACCAGTTCATCTCTGGTTTTCTGTTTTCCTATCACACATATGTGCATGCCTCAACCAAGTGCACTCCATTTGAGGTCATGTATGGACGGAAGGCCAAGCTTCCTATGGACCTCAAACCCTCAGAAGATGACACTGTGGACCCCATGCCCTTTTCAGATGATGCCAATCCTGATGTGCTGGATGCACTGACAACCATTCATAAAAAACTCCACTCAACCGTCAGTACCAACATCCACTCTGCCCAGGAACACCAGAAGCGTGCCTTTGATCGTCGACACAACAGAAAAAAAGAAATCACTGCTGGCTCCATCGTTTATATCAAGCGCCGTATTAATCGCATGGGTTCAAAGATGGAACCACGTTGGATTGGACCCTACTTAGTTGTGGAATCCTTGACCAAGGAACGAGTAAAACTTAAGAACAATAAAACTGACAAGATACTGAGGAACACCTACCACGCCAGCAACCTTAAGATTTACCAGGATGAAGAGGCTTCTCCACCACCCCAGTCCCCTGATGATTCTCCCAGTAACTCTGCCAATGACAGCCCAAAGCAAAAGAACACGTGAAGAACCAGACAATGATGACATCTACATCTCACAGAAACACAAGCAGACCAAGACTTTCAACCCACTTCCAAGTTCAGGAAGGAAGTATTAGCACCACTCTTGGCCTTACGTTTGGTAAGGTTGTGTACTGTGGACGCACAAAGGACCTTGGACAACCACGGCGTACATATAAAACCAAAGGTGATGGGAACTGCTACTTCCGGGCCATCAGCTACATCCTGACAGGATCAGAGGACAACCACCCCCTTCTCAGAGATAAAGTCGTCCACCACATGAACACTGACTTGACAAAAAAACGACAGGACTACTTGAACAAAAATGTGAATCAATATGTGAACACCTCTGGCATCTCTCGTGATGGAGTCTGGGCAACTGATGCAGAGATCATGGCCACAGCGAATCTGTTGAGTTGCGACATCGTCATCCACACAAAAGTCGGTGACTCCATGGATTGGTTGACCTATCCCGCAAGCTTCAATCTGCAGTCATCAACAGAACATGCAATTTATCTTGAAAACAAGCATGATCATTTTGATGTTGTTATCAGTGTTTAACTTTGAACATTTATATTGTAGCGAGGACTTGCTAGTCTTAGAAGTTGAAGTTTCAGGACGTTATGACTTTTATTACATTATGTTACAATTGCATTATGTTTTGGGTATGTGCTTTTATTTTAATGTGTAACACTACTGAGAAGTGTGCTAGTAATCTTTGTGGATGTTTTGATGTTGTTATCAGTGTTTAACTTTGAATATTTATATTGTAGCAAGGACTTGCTAGTCTTAGAAGTTGAAGTTTCAGGACGTAGTAATCTTTGATCTTTGTGGAAGTCTAATATTTTTTCTGTTTTTCTGGTTGAAGTAATAAAAGTCTGTTTTAGAGTTTTAAGATTTAAGTCAGTTAGCTTTCTCACTTAACTTACCTGACAAAGCTGAACCCCCAACAAATTTTGTTGAAAAATTAAGTAATTCTTGTGTATATCACTCAACACTACTGATATCATGGGGGTATAATCTGGCCTGATGGGTATGAATTAGCCTAGGCCCCTTTAACCCCAAGTATAGTCCGGACTGGGGTTATACTATGGCCTGTTACACCGGCAGTCGATCATCAGGAAGAAACCCTCAGGTGGCCTTTTGGTCTAACACAAATGCACATAAATGCAACATCCCATCCTTGTTTGAATCTGGCAGGGGACCTGTGTCGCAATTTCTGGCTGCTTTTTTGATTGTATATTATCAAATAAAGGCAAAAATGTCCCCGAAGTAAGAATCTTTTGAAAAGGCCATCCCGGAGTCACAGTACTGGCACAGATGGTATTAATTCTGAATTATCAGCACAGTAAAAGTACAGTCACAGGATGACCACCAATAATAATAACCACAGCCACTGTTTCTTCTAGGAATGATCGTCCAGCACTATTTCGGTCAACGGCACCAGAGAGGCAGAGAGGTGGCTCAATGCACCAACATTAATTACCACCTCAAACCTCGTCTGCCACCTTGTGTTATCACTCCGAGGAATGTCTCTGCAAGATAGCTTCAGCTTCATATCAATATGTGTATTAGAACATTGGAGTTAACTAAGTCTTTTAAGCTAAAAAAGTAAATGTATGGTTTTGTAAAACAAGTGAACAAAAACCTGTATAAATAGGTTATTAATTTATGTTACAGCCTATTTAATGTTCCTAGGGGTACACAGGAAGTAACATAACTAGTTGTTACTTCCTGTGACTAACATAACCGTGTTTCAGTTGGTTGTATTCTGCAACCTCACCACTAGATGCCACCAAATCTCCCACACTGGCGACGGCGGTGCATGTAGCTCCTATGTACTTTGCAAAATGTTTGCTTTAATTTGTTATCTTCTCTTGTTCATTACTGGAGCGTGAATGGCATATAATAAAATACAATCATCAACATCAGAGGTGGAAGCGTGAGTGCAGCGGACCTTGAGACGATCACCGCCCAAGGCACCTTCTGACCAACCAGCCAGACGTGACGGACCGTCACCGAAGAGCAGAGATGAACCAAGCTAACCTAGCTAGGACCTAAAGCTATTCCACCGCCCAGTTGGCTCCTGGCTGATATTTGGCTGAACCAGCAACAGTGACCTGGCTCCATCGTGCTGTCCCGGATCAAGCTGCACCTGACGGGCAGACCGCAGGACAAAGAGCAGGACTCCCATCGGGCCAAAAGGAGGCAGACTGCTGCAATTTACATTTCTCTTGATGCAAATTCAAAAACAATGTCTACAGGAATTAACTACTATTTTACTTGTGTTGCAAATGATTATAAATAATCCCTAAATCCTTTAAGACAACAAAAACGGCATGTTTTCATTGAAGAACAATCTAAATGCTCTTCTTTTACCCTGAATACCCTGCCTACTTGATCAAACGTAATGTGGATGCATTGACCTGCTGGTAAAGCTGAGCTGAGGCTATGAGTTCTCTTCTTGGGTTATTTTTCACTGAGGGCACGCTATGCCCCAGAGCCAAAACTTAATAGCTGGAATGGCTCTGGAGTGCAAATTGTTTTGAATATGAGCTGCATTTCATTTCTGTTTAAATGCATTTAAACATGGTGTTTTATATCTGGAGTTTCAAGTGCATCAACCCAAAACAAATCAATCTGATGGATCGGGATAAAACGGGGGAGTAGATTAAACCAGAAAGCTGTGTTGTAATATATTGTTCCCAAGTATTTTATGTACTTATCTCTCATTTGTTGGTAGCCGTTTGTATTCCAGAAAAGACTAAACTATCGGCTCCGGGCAAATATAAGGCAGAGCGTCAAAGAAACAAATTAAACTTCAACATGTTGATTAATTAATTGGTTGATTGGAGCCGCACTCCCCTGCTGTGAGTCTCCTTGTGGAGGATGAACACCCCGCGATCGACTCAAATTTACTTCTACAAAGCCAAAAGTGGTTCCTCTAATGAGTGCAGTAAAAAAGGACAAACTGCATTGTCCCCGAAACACATTGGGATTTGTGGTTTGGTAACAGTATGGTGTTGGGGGGGGGGGGGGTTGCCTTTGATCGTGCCTTTTTTGCATCAATTCAAATCATTTGTCATTGCGAATAAATCCTTTTCACCCCTTGATTTTCACAAGCATTTCATCCCTGCTATGATGAACAGTGTGAATATTGGCACCTCATTTCAAATTTACACATTTTTATGAACAAAAGTAACCTTTCTTTTTGGGTGCGTGGGTGGTGAGGGAGGTCTTGTTTTTGTCGTCAAATATTTTCCTTCCCTGTATTTTTGTCCGGGGAAGGGCAATATAAGATGGAAGCAACACGAATTGACAAGAAATTGATGCAGACACATGACTCGGTGAGACACACAGAGACAAAAGCAGCATCACATCTGTTGTCAGAAGCGCGGCCGGACAGCAGATTGAAGGCTGGATAACACAGTCCAGCAGTTCTGACACCGGCGTCTCAATCACAGCTGTCCACCGCGGGGACACGCACCCATACAATCCCTTCTCTCCATCTGAGATGACATGACAGCGGCGTTCTCTGGATGAGTGGGCGGCCCCTGGATGTGACAGTTCACACTTTTCTCTCCAACCAGCCGAAGCGAAGACATGACACAGCGCAGTGGACGGCTGGCCGCGGACACCCACTCCACAGAGTTATTTGTTCAGAAGCCCACTGTCGAGGCTTTGCGGTTGCATCACAGTGTCCTAGCAACCGCAGCCGACATTATCATGGAGGTTCATTGCAGAATAATGGACTGTGAGCAAGTAGACAGAGCAATTGCCAATGGGCCTTGTACTGTGTAAAGATGTTTTTTTCTTCTTCTTTCAAATTAACCCTTTGAACCCTGCAATAGAAATGGTCCGCCAGTGTCTGCATTATTTTGGAATTTTTCATATTTATGTCATTTCGTATCTCCAAATGCTTCATATCCCTAAAATATACACGTAAGCTTAACGGTTATTTAAGTTGAGGTGTCAAAGAAAGTGATAAAAGTGTCATAAATTAAATATTTTTGCATCAAACTGTACTAAATAAACACAAACAAATTGATCCAACAGTTTTTTAAGTTATTTGAAGAATGTACATTTTATGTTTGAAATATGCTCATTAACATGAGCAGATGCGCTTTGATAGTTACGTTACGTTCCGCATTGTAATGTAATGACTCGCGGCGTGGCGAAACACAAGAGGCCTCTTCTCACCGCTCCAAAAATAATGAATGCTCTTTCATTTGAGATCGATTCAAACAGGATCACGAGATACGACGATCTCCATGGGAGGTCTGATTTTCGAAAAGGTAATGTTTAAAAGCGTTGGGTCTTGAATCATAAACTGTATCACATCCTTTTGGTTGTCTTTGCAGGTAAAGGCGCACCCTAAACTGCTCCAAGAAAAAAAAAGGGGGGCTAGAATTAAAACTTTAATTTATTGCGGACCTAATGGTGAAAAAGAAAGAGGTGGGTCAGTAATGGCCGCAGTGTGTGGATGAGACACTAAACGCAACACCAATCTGAAACCACACCGCTAGATGCCACCAAATCATACTTACTGTCCCTTTAATATGTAGAAAATGTAGTATTATTCCACTAAAAACAATGTTCTTTTCTTTGATTTTTGTCCCCTCTCTCACTCTACTTTTCTTTTTTCTCATTCCTCTTATTCCATGAATCTCTCTTTTTTATTAATTTCCTCTTGCCTATATTCCTTGATGACTTAACTCATCACCACCTCGACCTCCTCCTCCAACCATCCCTCTGTCTTGTCCAAAGTAATTACTGTATATGTCAAGACACAATAATGAATGTACCTAATCCCTGATTAATGCTATTCCAACACCTACCCTGCCATATTGTTCTCCCCATCAATCCCAACCCCCCACATATCAGTGAGAATTGTAGGGAGCTCATGTTCTGCAAAGCAAACAACTCCTGAGTTCTTTTCCGACGGTATCTGTGATAATTGGCAGTGAGTTTTTGAATAAGCCACAGAGTCGAAGCGAACAGTGGGAGGAAAAATTCAAACAGATTAAGCAGGGAGGAAGATGATAGACAACGAAAAGGATTACAGAACGTGCCAACACTGATGCAAAGATGAGGGCGATATCGCCGGTGTCAGAACGTAGATTTGTCTAATCCTTCACAAGTCAAATCTCTGTGGAAGGGAGTTTATTCTTCGGAAAGCTCACCGTAATGAATCACTGAGTTTTATGTTTTACTCAACAAAAGTAGTATGGACAGCCAGTCACAGGCTATCTGCATGTGCAGGCCTACATACTGTCTCTCCAAGGCTGTAGCGGGCTCAGTTTTAAAGCTAGAGTGAAAGTACTGGTGGCCCATCATATGAAACTAAAAAAACCTGGCTAATGTGAAGGATTTCAGTATTGAAGATAGTATTAGTAGGATTTTAGTATTAGAATTAGTTTAGTATGATTATTAGCACCTCTTATGGTGAATAGAAGTGTCGAAATAATAAGAATGTTACCATGGGTTAAAGAGTTGCAATATATTTATCTATGAGATGTATTATGTTTACAGGGGGTTTACAGATAGAGGATATTATATATTACAGTATATTGACACATTGAATGTATTAAGCCATATGTATAAGCCATAAAAGTATTAAACACTGAAGTATTGAACACTGTAAGAAAGGAAGTATTGAAGGTCAGATAGGGTCAGATTTAGGGAATATTTTAGTGATTTAGGGATATCTTCATGAGACGTGGAGTGAGAAGCGTAAGAGACAGGAAGACCGAGGTCATAAAGGCAGCAGGAATGCGGAGAAGACAATGCAGAGATGGACTTCAAAGGATGTCTCCAGCTGTGAAGGCACCAGGAGGACTGAAGGAGCAGAGAGAAGGAGTCGAATTACAGCCAAATGGTTGTAAATTAAAGCCAGGCATTGATTGGCTCGAGACAGTGGCCAAGATGATCAATGTATAAGAAACACCGATTGGCTCACCTGCAGTTTTTATGACGATCTGACCCCCCTGTCTTTTCTGCAGTATAAGAGCTTTGTTTGAGGGAACAGAGTTCAGACCCCACACGATCGCTTCACAGAACATCCTTTTTTGTGAGACCTGAGAGTGAAAGTGTGTGATCTCTGTTCTCGAGAGCAGTTACTATTAATAGTTAATTCAGATTGCATTTGATATTAAATACAAGTTTTACTTTTAAAACCGGTTCCAGTTCGTTTTTGGTGAGACTTTGCAGCAGAAAGTCGCAGCAGCAGAGGCCCAGGGGTCAGAGCCCCCCCCCTCTGTGCTCCTTTGTTCCCAACTTCTGCCTTAACACTAAGTGGAGAGCAGGGCCGTCCTTCAGTCAGAGGATCGGCGGTTCGATCCCCGGCTCCGCTAGTCACATGTCGATGTGTTCTTCAGCAAGACACTTAACACCAAAATTGCTCCTGTAGCTGTGCCTACGGTGTAATATAATCTGAATTGTAAGTCGCTTTGGATAAAAGTGTCTGCTAAATGACTATTTTTGACCTCTCACCTCAAGATATGTGAAATGAAAATGGGTTGAGTACCCACGCGTCTCCACTTTACAGACATTGCCACATTGTTTGTGCTAATCCAATGTAGTGTCCAAAACAGAAGCACCCGCGATCCAATTGCTGAAAAATCTCTAAATGTGAAAAGTTTTTGACAAAACACAGCATGGGTTTTAATCCCTTCTTTTTTTGGGTGGTATATAAATTGTTGAATTTAGTACCAAATCTGTAAAATAAATGGTATTAACAGCAAAATTGCTGCAACAACCTATGACACGTATGTGAGCATGGGGATGACATGCTTATATCATTAAAACATTACAACCCTCAAAACAGTTTTACCCCTCAAAAAATATAAAAAAATTAAAATAGGATGGATGTATCAGTACAGCAATGGTGGCTATCGTCAGAGTGATCTAGTAGCCGGTTCGTCTTTCACACCCATAAAGTCTCCAACAGTAAGCGTGATGAGTCATTATTTGGCGTATTCGTGTGTACACACCGTCAGTACCCTAGATGACACTTAAACAACCGTGACACTGTAGCCGCTCTCGGTGATCTTGAAAATGGCGGCAGACAGCACGTGATCATGTCATAGAGTGACACAGTGCTGTGAAATGAGCTCAAACCTGATAGTATGGATTCAGTCCACAGCTGGACAAATATGCAGTACAGGTGTGAGCAGCGGTGAACCAACCTGGCCCAACAGGAGGTAAAGTTATAACCACAGGGATTGACAGGGTTTAGTCCAAACATTAGGGGGCACCGGGTCTTTCACCTTTACGACAGCTACATGCACTATTTTTCACGCTATTTTGTGATACAATGCCTAAAAGTCTGTACATCATTTTGTAAAAACATGATAGTTAGAAGGAAAATGCGATTAAATGTTGGTATATTTGTTAGCAGCAGCAGCAGCTAAAGTCGCCATACCAATCAGTCACATTGTCGGCCAAGGAAAACGTTTAGTTAGTTTGGTAAGGTTTGTGTATGATTGGATATAGCTTCACGCCCGCTTGTGACCGAATCATCTTCACATGTCAATTTTGCCTGCAGGAACAGCTTAATGCGTAGTGAGTGTGTGTGGTTGAGCCCAACTCAACACATACCGACACTTGGTCAGGAACCTCCGCGTGGCTCCGCTACGGTCGCGGTAAACACTTGCTTAGGTTTTGGCAACAAAACTGCTTAGTTAGGTCCATGGTTGGGCTTAAAATAAGTATGTTAACTAAATAAAACGTAAACATAATATAAGTACGGAAGACAAGTAACCTCAACATAACTCAACAATGCTTTGGAACACAAACTTTGATCTAGGACACAGGTCTCCTGGTTAAAAGTTATATGTTTGTTTGACCAATCCTGTATTTTTTTTAATTTGTTCTTCATACCACCATCATGCAGATGGGTTTACATTGTAGTTACAAGAAAGCCTGGTGCTTCGGTACTTGACGGCGTGGGATGAGAAAGGGCTGATTATTTCATAGTTGTATAACCCTGCCCCATAGTGTTATTGCACACTGCAGAGTTTTGCTGTCTGATTCCCACTTATGGATCTTGCTACAAAATGGGACCTCCTCAAATTGTATTTAGCCAAAAGCAACCATTTGCATTTTGTAAAGCCATATTTGGTCTGACCGTCGTCCAAGTGTGAAGAGGCTATTTAGAACTTCTGATCGATTAACTGGGGACACTGCTGGAGGTTATAAGTGCATTTCAGTTTGTAGTGCCATGCTAAAAGCTACTGCAGTTGTCCAGCTTTATTGGTCTACTTCAGGGAAGTTCAGTGTTTTTCGACTGTATGTGTGGACTTCCTGCACATACATCCCATCTTCTAGTGGGTTTTTAATAAGGAAGGCTAACATACTTTGGTTTGACAAGATACAATAATTCTACAGTTCAAGCCAAGACAAATGGACGATCCCCGCAGAGCCCTTTCCACCCCCAACACCCAATCCGACATGAGACAAGTGAACTCATGTCACCTTGTCAGACAGTCTCCCCCACAGTCTGGAGTGTAGGTAGGGAGAGTGTGTATACAAGTGTTTCCCAAATACCTTTAGGGCTGTGGTGCACTGGGATGAACAAGAGCAATATCTGTGTGTAGTTTGCTGTCGCATGGATGACTGAGGGCAATCAAAAGTAAATGTGTGCGTGTGAATTTCTTGCTCCGATGGGAATTTCTCAGCTTGCCATCCGGTGGTCAGTGTGGCTTTTTCTCCGGACACCTGTGAATTGGCAGTGAATTGCTTTGAAATAAACCCAATGTATTTCCACACCAATCCATCTTCTATGCTGCGCTGGTTCGCTGAGGCTTTATTGTCATATGGGCCAAGAGACACAGGTCAAGTGGAATCTTTTACTTTTACTTTTGGGTATTCTGTGTTTTGTCCTTCAGTGTATCCGATGATGCCTTTTTTCTACCATAATAGGATTCTTTGTTTCTGTCATAGGAGAAGAGGTAGCTTGAAAATAACAAGATAATCCACTCAAAGTGACTTTTTAAAAAGGGGACGGAAATAGATTTTCCCTTAAAAAAATGTAAGAACTCTGAAGTTGCCAAATATAAAATCAAATCCTGCTACTTGGTCAGTGCCCCTCAACTTCTGACACTGACACACCCTTTAGTGTCTGGATGAGACGCACCAGACTTTTAACTAACTCTTTCTGTGTCATTATTAGACGGGGGGGGTTAGACAGGTTAAAAAAAAAACACTGGACTTTCACCCAGGAGACAGCTGTTCATTTCTCATGTGAAACCAAGTCAATGTTGATTTTACCTCAGTTTTGTTACTTAACCTCCTGATTTAAGTAACAAAAGTAGATATCGTATGTAACAAATGTAGTTATTTTAACCCAAGCCACTTTTACAAAACTTAACCAAGTACTTTTGTGTTACCTAAAAACTAATAAAACCTACATTGGAAGTTACTTTTGAAGAAATAAAAGACCGTATGCAAGTAACGAGTGGAAACTGACACACCTTCCCTGACACGTCCAAAACTGACACTAGAGAGGAAGCTAGAGTGTCATACTTTGAATTACAGGGTCTCTGATCAAGATGCCATATTTGACGAGTTGGGAGTGAGAACATGTTGGTCACTTAGAGACACTTCATTTTAGAGATGCACCGATACTGGTACCGGGTTAGTAGATCAATGTTTTAGTCAAGCCTGATGTTGCCATACCCAAAAGAATGATCCTAGTACTTACTTGTGCAGCTTTTTAGTTAAACACTGATATTGGAATGCTATTCGGTATCAGTCGATAGCCAAAGCCCAGGTGATGGTATCGGTACCGAAGAGGTCGAGCTGATGCATCCATACTTAATTTTAGTGGAGACTCCCAGGCTGTCAAAATGTCACACTACAGGACATTGTTTTATCCCAGTCTGTTATGTTGAAGTGGGGGTGCACTACCCATAAAACTGATCTGAGACAAGCTTCACTTACTTTACAATTGGAGAAATCCATGACTGACACGAATGAGATATTCAATGAAAACATGTCAGTGTATGCGAGTGTGTCCGCTACCTTTCTTTGGACATTGCGCATCTCCAATCTCAGAATCTTCTCAAAGACAATATCACCACTACACACCTCTTGTTTCTTTTTCTTTTTTAAATCAACCAAAACTATGGTAGCATCGGGGACAGCTGGCGAGTAGAAGACGAGTCTGGCACCCATTTGAACTAGAAAACCCTTCTTAATGAGCACAAGTTTGGATTCTGCAAACCAGATGTTTTTTTGTATTTTTGATAGAACTACTTGATCGCCATATTGCTCTTAAGTATTTTTTTGTGCTTTTAAGTAATGTGATTGCAAAGATTTCAGAACACGACAACATCACTGAAATATAAGTCCAACAGGGCAAGAAACGCAGGCGTTAAGATGATCATACTTACGCAGTGCACACAACTACAGCAACTTTGTAAGGAAGTCAGTCTGTAAAGCGAGGGATGGGGGTTCGTTTACAACCTACTTGATTGTCTTGCCTCTTGTGTTTCTTGCCCTGTGAGACATAGCTTTAGTGATGTTCCTGTGCTACAAGACCTCATCATTTACTCTGGTGAGTACAATGTCATCATACCGTTTGAACCAATGCCTGGGAGTACAGAAATAATACCGTAAGAATACAATACTTATCAAATTGTTCAATTTGAACTGTAACAACTATATTCAATCATATATCGTTCTGCAAAATGTAATGCAAATGTTTCACATTATGCAACACAACTCTGAACTTAAGAAATAGCATTACCTTTGTCTAAATGAAAAAGGTGTGAAGTTGCCTTTATCTCATTCGATGCAACTCATAATTAGAGTGGTATGAAGAAAACTACTGTAGGCCGACTGGAGATGGAACCCAAACGTTCGTGGGCTTTGTGTTTCAGTGTTATGCTGATTGGTTTTGAAAAGGTCTTGATTACTATGCTGAGAAGACTCCAATCTTAACTCTTTCTTGCCCACTCTGTATCTTCTCTTTTCATCTTTTACATAATTACCAGTTATGTCAGTTAAGGTCCTACCCACCCACGTCCTGGAAATTGTGGTATTTTAAAGGTTTATGAAATGCACTCTCATTTATTTTTTATGGAATGTACTCTTTATGTAATGTAATCTTTGTGAATTAAATATTAAAACACTGCAGATAGTGAGTTAAGTTCTGTGTCGGTGTACGACAGGGATATGGGTGTCTGAAGATAACACCATTGAGCCTGGGGCATTACAACACCCTTATGTTAGATTCCCTGCAGGAAAGATGTTTGAGATTTCCTATTTTGATGGAGGGAGTCTGGTTCAGGAATGCGTGTTTATGGCATGTAGATGTTTTTATGGTTTGTTTGTACAACTTTATTAGAGAGAGAGAGAGAGGCTGCCACAATTTACTTTCAAGCACCAGAAGCCAGTGAGAATAGTCCAGTGCATTTTGGTTGTTGTGGGTTTTCTACCTTTTGAGCAAAAGGGAATAGCTAGGCGGGAACTCCTGGTCTGAAAAGTAAAGCCAATGCCTTAAACTTGAGAAAATTACTCTACTTCTCACTTGATTTATTACCTCAATAAACATGAGTTTATGGTCTCAATAGCTAGTTTCAAGTCTTCTTCAATACAGCATGATGGTCATTTATGAAATTATGGGTCCATTCAGAGTAAAATAGACCATAAAGCAGGGTATGCTTTAGGGTGTTGCAACCTTGTGATTGACAGGTTGTTAACAAGATGGTCCGGTAGTTGTCCATGTTTCCTTCTTAGAACTTTCATAGTGTGTTTTCAGTCTCTTATAAATGTCTTTTTAGCTCCACCGTCTTGTGTCACTTCTGGTTTGCCAAAAAACAAGATGGCGATGGTCAAAAACCAAGATGGCGGCGGCCACCAACCAACATGGCGACGACTAAAATGCCAAACTCAATGCTTCAAAAACATATGACACCATCCAGTGGTTTGTGGACTATGTCCAGTTCTTATATACAGTCTATGGGAATATGGCATTTTTATCTCGGTTGTCTCTCGTCATGAAGCACCTAATTTTTGCTAATATTGTTGCCTTTCTACTGCATATACAGTGGCCAATTGACTGACCATTCATCATATCTACATTTGCATAATCACTACCCGACTTCAACTTTATGCAAATTGGGTCCGTCCATCACAAGGTAGCAGGTTCTTGAAACTCAGATCCAACAGTAAACATTAACTGTTCAGCTGTAAAATAAGAAAGTTTGTGACCCGGCCACCATGTTGAAAATAGTCGAGCCAGAACCAAGCCTTGCCCCCCCCCGCTGGACCGTTTTATATTTCGTTGCGTCTTTCCGTTTGATTTTTATAGTCAGTACAGATGTTAACATAGCATTTCTCATATATAATCAGCCAATCTGCTTCATCAGGACTGTGTGGGTGTGGTTTGACCAGATTTGATGGACAGTCTTCATGCACTGCAAACCAAAGAGAATTACACAGCAAACAACACAAATACATCATCACAGTTATAAAACGTAAAAGTTCTCTTTATGCAAATTAGAACATTAATAAAGAACTATTAGTGATGTAAAGATAAATTGGAGTAATGTCTGGACACCCACATGACATCGTCAACGCAGGCGTAACGCCCACCCTCTGGTTTATTCATGCTCACATTAATGGTTATAGTTTTTATTGTGCACACACACACACACACACACACACACAATGAGGCACAAACCAAAGCGAGCTTCATCAGGGTCACGACGGCAAGACAGGACCTGTTTGAAGTTTCAGCACAGTGTTGATTTTCTTTGGTACCCAAGCTTTTCAAGATGTTACCAGTATGTTAACACTTTAGAGCAGGGGTGGCCAACCAGTCAGAGACTAAGAGCCACATTTTTTTACTGTGTTACCGCAAAGAGCCACATCATACACATGGGCACACATGAACATCACCCCATCCCTTCCTCACACACACACACACACACACACACACACACACACACACACACACACACACAGACCTCTGCTCAGCCAGATTTATTGTAAATGTCACACACCAACATGATAATGACAGAAATTGACTCCTACAGTACTAAGACCACAGGCCAGTCATTTTCAACACTGAACATTGTGTGCACTGTCTCACACACACAAACTCTCAGTTCAACCAAGTCCACAAACAAAAATATAATAATTTACAATAGCGTTTTTCTTTTACTATGCATGTTGCTTAGTGGGACTTCTGGCATTCCTTGTCTTGAACAATCCTCTTCAAATCTGGCTTGTATTCCGTTGTTGCCACTCGAAGCAATTCTTTGACATGGGTGTCAGTCAGAACAGATCGATGCTTTGACTTCACGTGTTTCAGGGTAGAAAACACAGACTCGCAGACGTATGTTGACCCAAACATTGACAGTATCTTAAGCGCAGCCCGTTTGACATTGGGGTATTTTTCCATTGGCACACTTTTCCAGAACTCAATGGTCCCTTCCCTTAAAGCAACTCAGCCGCAGCCTCATCTGTGACTAGCGGGGCTTTCAAGCAGTCCGTCTCCGCATTAAATGGGTCGACGAGGAACGTAATCTGTGGCCTTTTCAGTTTTAGATCACGGAACCGGGTCACAAAGCTTTCGTGCAGGTTTTCAGTCAGTGTTGCATATCTGGCTCTTTGCTTATTCAGGGCAGCGCTGGTGACTTGCCCGCTGGCTTTTAGCAGAGTGGGAAAATGCGTTAAATCTCCCTTTTGAATATGCGCCTTGAACAGCTTCAGTTTGTTGACAAACGCAAACACACTTTGCACCAGGTCAGGCAGCATCTTTAATTTACCCTGCAGGGTCAGGTTCAGTCTGTCCAAGTGACACAGCATGTCGGCCAAAAAGGCCAGATCCATAATCCACTCGAGGTCCGAGAGCTCGGGATAGTCCTTGTCCTTCTCTTCCATGAACAGTTTCACGGCATCCAAAAGCTCAAAGAAGCGAGAGAGTACCTGGCCTTTTGACAGCCACCTCACAGTGCAGTGCAGCGGCAGGTCACCTGGAAGCCCTTGGTCCAGCTCAGCGATGAGATTCTTGAATTGCCTGTGGTTAAGCGCATGTGTGCGGATGTAGTTGACGATTTCCATCACAGGCTTCATGACGTTGTTTAAATTCAATGATTTAGACACGAGTTGCTCCCTGTGGATGATGCAGTGGAAATTCCAAAACTCGGGAAATGTTTGGTCAGCTTTGCACAGCCCCACAAGCCCGTTCACAGATCCGATCATGGCTGGCGCTCCATCCGTGGCTATTGCAGTTAGTTTCGGTATGGGCAGATTTGCTTTGGCAAATGCAGCCATCATTGTTTCTTTCACATCTATGCCACGGGTTCTGTCTTTTAATGGCACAATATCAAGGAGTTCTTCTTTGATCACACAATCGTTTGACACAGACCGTGCAAATATTGCCAACTGAGGCTTGTCTTGTATGTCACAACTCTCATCCAATGCGACACTAAAATACTCACATGCTTGAAGGTCAGCGTGCAACTGTGATTCAATAGCCGTGTTAATGTCCGATATTCTGTGTTCAACAGTGTGGCGGGACAGTTGGACGTCTGATACCATTCGTTTTAGTTTGTCGTTTTCAGGAGACAAGATTTCAACAACGTCACTGAGGCATTTTTTAACGAACTCCCCTTCATTGTATGGCTTTTTAGCCCGTGCAATGTTCCAAGCCAGTTGATACGATGCAAGCGTTACGGTCTCTGAGTGCTTCGTAAATTTTTGGAAAAACTGTATCTGCTTTTCAGTCTGACTTTTCAAAGTGACCAACTTGTGCTTGCGAAGTTCAGTCCCTTTTGGAAATTCCTGGTCGATGTTAGCATGGAGTGAGCTGAAGTGGCGCTGAAGATTTGAAGCTTTAAAATGCGCTAATGACGCCTGACATATAAGGCAGAATGGCTTGCCATTACGTTCAACAAAAAAATATAAACTCTCCCACTCTGTTAAAAACGTCCTGTGTTCATCTTCATATTTTCGTTTTGCTGTGCATTTTTTCCCTGCCATTTTGAGAGCGAACTGGACACAAATTGTTTACTCAAATGATCTTGCCCCTGCTGGGAAACTTTTTATTTTCATCTCACGCACATGCGCGTTGGACGAAAATACCGTATTGAACTCAAGCGAAGCGAACACGCACATTAAAAAAAACACAAACACAAACTTCGATATGAACGTAAGAGCCGCATGAAACCAGGCAAAGAGCCGCATGCGGCTCGGGAGCCGCGGGTTGGCCAGGCCTGCTTTAGAGGTTCCTTGAAAAAGGGTGTGCAAAATGCAGACTGAAAATACAATAAAAACAAGACTTTGGTTTGCGTGTAAAATGTTCTTCTCTTCAGATACATAGTTATAAGCAAAGCCACACCAGTGCGGGTGAATAATGTTTGCCTTGAAGCTCTAATACACAAATTCTGAAATTTTAGAGGGTGTCCATTAAACTGTCGTACTGCAGCTGCTGCTTTGTTTTCCTTCACTTGTGTCCTGCCCTGCGGCGTCTCCTTTTTAAGTTGTCTAATCTCCTTATTTTTCACCGGGGCTCTTGGTTTATTTGTTACTTTTATTACTTTCTGTGGAGCAACAGAGTCTTGGGCAGTCCTTAGACGCACTGAGTAAGAAGCTGAGGACGTAAACACATGGTGCTGGTTGTCTTTATGAAGGTAGAACATACTCAGCCATTATGATAAAGGTATGACTGTGTGCATGAAGAATGAAGAGTAAAGTTGTGGAGATGTAAAAATGGAAAGACATGAAAGGCAGAGAGAAATAAGGAAAGCCATAAATGGTGGAAACATTTAAAAAAGACACGACAAGAGAAAAGACGGGAAGAAAGAAAAGAAAATGAGATATTAAAGTTAAGATGAAGCTGGCAGCTTGAAGTAAGGAGCTGCACAGAGGGTGTTACACGTCTATCACCGCCAAAACCGAGAGCTGCTCGTGTTATTTGATTTCAAAAATAGCGCTCGGATTCACTCAGAGAAAGGACCCCAAAGTAATAATACACAGGAGACAACACGACAACTCAGAACACGTTTTATATAGTCACGTTCCATGGCTTTGAATTTGTGCATACGGAAAATAACTGGCATTTGTGCACTCAGCAAAGTGCACAACTCAGGTGTTGCTAAGTAGTGCTGGTTGAGGTGAGAAGAATGAGCTGTAAATTTCAGAGGAAAATCCATTATTTTGTAGCACTTCCAAGCCTGATGTGACAAATTACATGGGAAGTGGTCGGTGGAAAGGCTCCCTAAAGCCTCGGTTATACTCCCTAAGAGAGTTCATAGCCGTGATATGCTACCCACATACCAATGCTATGACTTTCAGTATGACTCCTCATGTGTTGTCATGGCTGCCTCGAGACAGTTGGAGATGATCACTTCTGCCAACACGGAACAAGTTACTCATTATTTAGCTGCTAAAACCTACTACAAAATAGAAACAGTTAGCAGTGCCGAAAGAGGAGGTTCGACATTGTTGCCCAACAGCAGGAATTCATTAATCACTGTCTCGACAGCACCGTGATTCAGGTCTACCTGAGAGAGGTTATGGTCGTAAGTGGCCACGCAAGTGTGGGACCTCCCCCTCATCTCAGTCCGAACAAACTCCATTTCTGAAAAATAGAGCCAAAGCTGAAGTGCCTTAAACTTGCATTCTTCACAATGGCCAACTTCTGGTTGCAAACAGAAGAGAAAATGACCTTGCTTCACACTTGATTAATTACCTCAGTAAACATGAGTTTATGGTCTCAATCGCTAGTTCCAAGTCTTTAGAGTAAAATAGACCATAAATCAGGGTATGCTTCAGGGTGTGGCTACCTTGTGATTGACAGGTTGCTATCAGAGCCGTTTACAGCGTCTACCAGGACATCATTCATCCGTAGTCCAAATATAGTCCTTTCTGTTCAATAAAATTGAGATGGCTTCAGCTAAAATCAGAGACGGTGATGGCTGAATGCTGAACCGAAGGCTTCCAAACCGCAGTCCACAAACCAATGGGTGGCGTCACCATGAGTAGGTCCACTTCTTATATACAGTCTATGGATATAATAGCAATATACGATGGCCTGTTGTGAGCTATTGCTGAAGTAAAGTTTGGCAGGAAATGACGGCTAAGATACTTAACAAATGAAGGAAGAAAGGAGCTCATCTGTCTCGTGAGTACAACTGAAATGCCTCTTTAGTGTTGGCGTATACAGTAGGAAGAGTGGCAGCTATTTTCTTTAATGGTAATCTTTTGGGAATGTGTCCATGGTATATTTAATTCAGATGTGCGCTATATAGATATGTTGAAATGAGATATTATTTCACTAGAAATTGTGTGTCAAAAGGTTACAAGTGCTGATAAGTATTTTGTTTTTCAATTAACAAGTTATTAAAGACTCGTAGTCCAACAACAAGTGCCTGTATCTCACTGCATTGTTACTCGTTAGGTGATTGAATATTATATTTAGTGACTAGTATTTAGACAAATGCACTTGTTAAGATTGTGTGTTTTATCGGTGCATTTATTATGCATGGAAAAAAGAAACCAGTTATGATAAATGTTATGGTTATGGCCGTGTGCCAAACCAAACTTGAGGATGATTTGTAAGGGTTTGACAACCAAACCCTACCAAAAAGATAAGATTGTATCATTTATGAGCATGTACATCTCTTTACAAAAGGTTCAATTATTGTAGAAACGTGATAACACTGCACGAGATCTGCCGTGCCGAGTTATGCTCGGTTCAAATCCCAGAAGAGCTCCCTGGGTGACAAACAGAAGGGCTGCGTCACTGTCGATGTTCACACACACATCACGCCCTATGCAACTGGGATTCAGAGAGACTCGTTTAGAGTTATTTCTGTGAAACTGTGTTGATCTTCAAAGAGAAAGTTACAATCCAAACTGCAAGCGGAAGTGCACTTTATACACAAAGTGCTGATGGGGTAGATTTGGTGTGTGTGTTTGTGTAGTGTTGTCGCCTCTCCGACCCATCTTCAGAGCAGCAATTCTATCTTAACACATACGTTCTTATCGCTGCAACCAAATAACCCACACTCACACACACACACCCAAATGCCAAATGATTACATTGTGTTGCTCTCCCAGGACTTACACACTCACACCAACACACACCTGACTGCTACCAAGTAATCGCCTCCTGTGATTACATTGCATGTTCCCCCGAGACCTACACACAGATGCCGCAGCACACTCGCACACACACACACACACAAATGCGCGCAGTGCCATTTTACCCAAAGGAATAATCTCTGTGGCTGCTATTTAGAGTGAGCGACTTTCCTCTAACTGGATTAGCGCAGCCACTCCTGCTGCTGCTGCTGCTGCCACGGGGGAGATAGAGCGGCTAAAGGCTCGGGAGGCTTTCCTGGTGATGGGAGAACGTCCAGGTGAGGTGGGGTCAAATCCGACCTTGATGTCAAGTCTCAAATTTGAAAGATCTTATTTTCGATATGTTGGAGTTGGGTCTGCGAGGGCATGTCCACGACATTCAACTTCGTTAAAGGAAAAGGGACGAAAAGGTGGCCTCAAACATTTTATGCTGATCATACAAACAGTTAGCCGTGCACTTTATTTTCATGTGTAGACAACTCTAGCTTTGATACCTGCTACGGTCAGCAAACACAACTTTTGTGCAACTCCTTAACTCTCAGAAACTTCACCCGAGTAAAAAAGTCTGGATAACTTTGTAACAGCTGTGATTTTCTCTCTGGTTGTTTTTGTACATTAGCTGCTGATGAACTGCTCATCTTATGTTGTTAAGAAAAGCAGCCAACATCATTTACAAAAAGGTTTAATAGCCATGGCTCTAGAGATGGTAATGGTAGTTGGTCAGACCACTTGGTCCAGACTAAAATATATCAACTATCCTCTGTCCCTTAAATGCCACCATGGGGTTGACAGTTTTAGCTTTTAAGTAAAATATCTTGACAACTATCAAATGGAATGCCATACAATTTGGTATAGGTGTCCATGGTCCTCAGAGGATGAATCCTTAATAACTTTAGAGATTACTTGACTTTTGATCTAGTGCCATCAACAGGTCAAAGTTGTCACGCATCCTGTGAAATATGTCAATATGTGTTTCCTACACAATATATCCTAATGACTAAGGTGATCCCCTGATTTTCTAATGCCACCATGAGGTTGACATTTCTGGTTTTAAGGGAAATGTCTTGACATTGACAGAATAATTTAACTTTTGCAGTAAGGTATTTAGTTTAGTAATGTTTTTCATGGTACATGTAAAATCATTTCACGTTTTACCGGTAGCTCTGTACAAATGTTGCATGCAATTTGCAGCTTATACATCATGCTTGTCAGAAACGCTCTCTTACGAAGTAAAAAAATAATTGCTGTTCCACTCGTCACAGTTGTTTTTTAGTGACACAGTTTCTGCATACACAATTCTTAAACACACTAAAGATTCAGCGTTGAGGAGCTGTCAAAGCCCTAGGGATGTACAGAAGAGGAGCAGCAGTCATTAATCACTGAGATATGGAAAATACATCATTTCAAGAGACAAGCCTACAGAAACATATGGTAGATATTGACGGATAACCAAACAGGAGTGGAGGTGGCAGTAAACAACAAGCAGGCACAAGCAGTGCACCGGGGAGGGATGAATGAGATGCTGACAGTTCAGATAAACCCTCTTGTTTAAGTGACGTCAATCATCATTTCATGTTGTGTTTTGGTCCTTTGTGCTCACTCGGAATATAAGTTTTGATGGTGACTTTTGTTTGACATCTTGATTTAAGCAGTAAGGACGATATAACGACATTAAAACCTGTAGGGCTCTAGCCCTATTTTTAGGCTTCTGCTCAAATACTATACCCATACTCAAAGGGGCTTATCTCTCTAACTACAAGGTATATTTGAATAATTTCAATGGATTAATAACACTGAGAACGGTGAGCTTTGCTGATATGTGTAAATATTGTGTATATATATTGTGTTATTGGTAAATAGCAAATGAAGATGGCACACAGCTCCATTTGAAAATTGTCAGGTTCGCCTGGTGAAAAAGCACTTTACTATATTAAATGAGGCCCTGGAAAGCCTAAAAACCACCCACAATCATAGAAAAATGGGACAGTAGTCATACAAAAAAAGAATTGGCTTTGATAAAGTGAAGCAGGCCAGAGATAGAGATTTCCGTACGAGAGGTCACGAAAGGTCGTCATTTGGGAATCAGCTGCTCCAGCTGTTCCATTGTACTTTTATATACTATATAACTATATATTTAACTTATTCTATCACTATACATGTACAATCTATCACATAGATCAGTTTGGCATCATTTTTGAGAGCTAGAATCCTCTCTAAGGCCTCTCTGTGCCGGCGACTTACGGCTCCATGCGCTTCTGCCTGTGTGTGTTGGACCATATCTCAGCCTGTGATTGGTCAATCCCATAATATGACACATCTATAGACGCCTTATGGTCTAGCCAATGCAGTGGAGGCAACGTGAGTTTGATTGACAGAATCGTTTGCCCAGGGTAAAATCTCATTCGCCAAATGTGAAACGTGGTCCCCCAGCCTTGTTTCACCCCCCTTTCTCCAGGAAACAGTTGAAAAAGACAGGAAATAGATAGCAGCAGTGGAGTTAGCTGGGAAAACAAAATATTGGACACTTTTCTTCATGATTCATCTCAAAGTGAGTGGCATTTATGAATTTTTCTGCGGGGTGTGTGGCTTGGTTTTGTTTGCTTGTATCTTTTGAATGGTTTCACGGAGAGTAATTATGAAGATATCGGCGTACTCCGTGTCGAATGCTAATGCTGTTTGATAGCATCTTTGTCCATGTTAGCTTCTAGCTTCGTGGTCAGAGCGTTGGTCGGAGTGCATGGCTCGCCGAATCATGGCGAAAAAAACATGATATTGTGGTAGCTCTTCTTGTAGGTTGTATTAGATCGTGTTTAATTGTGTTTTCAGTGTGTAAAATGTTATACATGATTCAGTTCATCAGAAGTTCTTCGTTAAGCCGGTATGCAACATGTTTGTAGGATTATTATATTTGTTTCTGAAAATTGCTTTCTACGGTACCGCTTGGTCCGGTGGGGGGGATCTCGGGTCAAGAAGGTTAATGCATGGCGGCGTGTTTGCTTGTGCCGGTTGAGTTTGTGTTCAGAGGTCATACTCAGGCCAGCTTTGACCAAAATGCTGACATGCTCACAGTAAAATGCTGATCACCAGCATCTTGGTTCAGCATGCATGCTAACATTTATAAATAATCACTTAAAAATCAATTCAATAGAGGCTGGTGACAATTTGATTAGCTTCGCAGGAACACGTGTATTGGTCATAAACCAAAGTATTTCATATTTTACCAGTGGTGCTATCTGATGGAGATCACAGGATAGAGGATTACCATGTATCCTCTCGTGAACATGAAGGTGTGTACCCCATTTTTAAGGCAATCCATCCAACAGTTGTCGTGTTCCATTTTTAACCAAACATGTCAACCTGCTGGTGGTCCAAGAGGGAAGGTCAGGGCATCCAAAGTCATTGGGACGCATGAATGTCTCATACCAAATTTAGTTTCAATTAAAAAGTCAAGGGATCAACAAATATAGTCAGTTTCATCCTCTGGAAATCTTATATGTACCAAATTTCATCCAATCATGGCAATTTTTGTCCTGATAATTTCGTCTGGACCAAAGGGACAGACCAATAGACGGACTGACTGGACAACCGACGTTTAGCAACTACTTCAACGTACCCTCATACAACGGTTTGTATGATATCTTATTGAAAAGTTACTCCATTTCCTACGAAAGCCAGCAACACGTTTCAATTTCAGCTTGTTACTTACATACAGTCGTTTCAAAATAAAGATTGTCCTTCACAAGAAACAACTCAGTTATGTTTAGGACAACAAACCTACTTAGTTAAGTTTAGGAACAGATATTTTGGGTTAAAATAACAACTGAAGTACCCCAGTAAGGGTACTTACTAAAATCAATCAATGTTGATTTCTTGTTTCTCTCCTGGCTGAAAGATGGTTGTTTGCCTTTATCCAATAGTGAGAGCTTAGGTGCACTTAGGTCACCAGTCAAATTTTGGCCAAGCCCTTCACAGTAGAATGCTTCCTGAATGCACCTTAAAAAGACAGGCCGTCAGGAAGCTGCAGTCTTGTCATGTACATGCTTTTCACTGAGGTGACAATAAGTGGCTGGTCAGAATATCCATGCAAAAAGCCAAAATACATACTCACTGTAAAGAAGAAGCTGAAGATGAAGCCGACCTCTTATGAATGATTCAGACTCCGAATTCAGACTCCAAAGTGCACTTAGCCATAAATAGACAATAGCATAACTGCTCCCGGTTGACACTCACTATTGGTGGAAGCTATGGACGCGGGTTTTGGGCAGCCGTGGCTGTAGATTGCAGCTTTAATGGTGACTTGACATTATTTGCGCAGCACAGATATCAAATATCTTACACTGGAAGGGCCACGGTGACAAAAAGATGCTGTAATGCATCAGCGCAGAGCAGAAAACGGTTTCCCTGCAGATCGAATGCATGACCGCGCGAGGTCTGGATGTTATGACTTCCCTCAGGGTCGAAGTAATAAAAGTGTGGACTCTCGCTCTTAGCGGGTTTCACAGCAGCGGAATCGGCGAGACGGTAGTTCTTTGCTTTGACAGAGCCTTCTCTAGACGGAAAAGAGGGAACTTATATTTTGCCAGACGAGCGCTGTAACAGCAGGGGTTTTCCGTTCACCAAAGTAACCAAAAATAACTTCTCCTGCCTTGGCACAGTCTACAACAGGCCCAAAGCAAGACATCCTGAGAACAAGAGACAGCTGAAGGCACCACAACCGTAACAGTTTCTGTGACACCTAATGAACAAAAGTTGGATCTAGGAGACAGTCAACAGCAGCACAGCAGGAAGAGAAGGAGTGACTGTGGAACGTAAATGGAGCTGCTTGTTTGAAATAACAGATATGGTAGGTGTGATTTTTATGGGTCAGCTGATGCAGCGAAAAGGAATTTCTTTGTTTTCCAGAACAAACAAACAGATTGTCACTCCCAACTTGTCAAACTATGATGCTCTATGTACCCTTCCAGCGTTAGCATCGGGGACGGCGGGTCACGTTTTCCGTACATGCTCATTACGGTACATGAACAATGTCTTCAAAATAAACGTGCTCACAGGAAACGTACAGTTCAACTCCTCACATGCAAACTGTCTCCTTTCAAAATAGAGTTCCAATAAAATTAGTTTTTAGGTTTATTTACGCAACAAGTGCATGGTTAGGTTTGGAAAATGTGTGTTGTTTGGGTTAAAGTAGGTATGTTATTTAAAAGACTCATTTAATGTTTTATTCGCTGAGGAATTTGTTTTGTCGGATGCGTGTGCACAAAAGTAAGAACAAACTGGTTATTCTGGGGGTATCAGACAGCATAAACCGACTGTGCATTCATTCATCCTAGCCGGATTTACAACAACCTCTATCTGGAAGGGGTATTAGGAGTAAGACTGTGTGAGAAGCACATAGAGGGAAGGAAAAAAAAAGGGCGCCACGGGGATGAACAACAAAGACAGATGTGAGAGAGAGACGACAGCACTGGGTGAAGATGTCAGCAGAAACAAGAAACAGACAGCGAGGACAGGGGAAATGAATGTGATTCAGCACCAAACAAGGACCTGAATGTAGTTTGGAGATTACGACTCTATTCCGGACCTGATTTATTTTTTGTTCAGGGGGTCACATCTCTTTTCTAAGCACCTTGCAGTGGTACCTTCTTCATTTATTTATTTCTGGCTGCCTCGTTGCCCTTTCTCTGCACCTATCCTCTGTACCGTTGTGCATGGCCGGGCCTTTCTGCATCAGACTATTTTCCCTCATGACAATGCTCTATCCTTCTCTGTCTCTATCATCCCACTGCTTCCTAGCCTCTCCACTAATAAATCACTGACTGCCTCGGCCGCATCATCAGAAAAAAAATGCCACCTTCGTTGGAAGTCGTGCTGCATCGTGGCCATTGAACTCCTGCCAAATTACAACACTGGCCAGCGGTGCACCGGTGAGAACACTACTGCTGCAAACTGAGAGCAAAGGATAGAAACCGTCAATGAAATATACTTCCAAAGGCTGGGCCATCAGTTGTGATACCATTGTACTCAGCAAAATGAGTTGCTGTGATATGAGAATGTGGGAGCACTCAGGAAAAAGTTGGACAGTACAAAACACACACGTTCTTACAGGTTATAAACTAACATCTAGGTCAGCCAGATTTAACTTGGAAGAATAATTGGAGGCAAATTGTAAACCGATATTATTCAAACTGTCTTTTGGTTTGAACTCCTGGTTCAAAGTTTGACCCACAGCACTATGCCGACGGTGGGACATTTTGGGGGCACTCACTCTAAATAAAGTGGTGTCTGAAGTGTTATTGGATTATGTCTGATTGTAACGGTGCTCTCGTATTTTGACCATTAGACTTTGTTTCAGTGATACCACCAAGTACAAGAACCCAAATCATGGGCAAAGCTGAGAAAACAGCTTATCTTACCCCCTACTTTTAGAACCCATTAAATGACCCAGAACATAAGTAGAGCCCATTCTGCTAGAGGTGAGCTTCCCATGATGCCAGCCTAGTTACCAGATCATTGGATTTGGTAAAAGGCCTTGCATTTACGTATATAGCACCTTCTTAGTCTTGCAAACTCTCAAAGTGCTTTTACTTTTAGAGTCCTAAACCTATGCCAGGCGCCAGGATGAAGTGACTGAGGAGGCTGTTAAAAAAATTGCAATCGGGGAATTAAATAGATTTAAATGATAATTAAAATCAAATCTATTGATTTAACCATGCAGTAGAAAGGCTCAATAAAGACATCAGCATAAGGCCACTGTTTCAAAATCAAAGAATGCCTTTATTAAACGATACTCTGTCAATTTAGCAGGGGGAGGCGCGTAGAAACAGCTGTTCGATATCTTCCACTATGTTTTAGTGCTACGGACAGCTCTGCACCCTCACAAGCCTCTCTACACACAGCAAACAGAGCTGTCCATGGTTCTGAAACAATATGGTTGATAAATAATGTTTGTGATAAGTAAATGTCGAGTCAGCAGGTGTGCGACGGATCATAAAACTCACGGTTCGGATTGTATCGAGGGTTTGAGTCCACGGATCGGATCATGACAAAAGAAAAAAAAAGGGAGTAAATATGAATTTTAGATCCTATTTTTTCTGTCAAACACAAATGCCCAGCGTCGATTATCCATATTCACAGCTATGGATCGTTTATGTTGTTTGGTTTTCTCAGAGCAGCTGCTACACAGGGCTCAAGACTATTTCTTTCCACCACCGTCCAAACAAATAATTTTTCATCCGCTCTAAAGTGTAAACCATAGAAAATTCTAAATGTCTTTTCACTTTGTTTTTGTCGTCTATGGTGGTTATTTGCATTGTGGGGGGAAACCTTATACCCGCTTTGGTCTTTTAGTGCTGAAATAATGAGTATCGAAACACAGAAGTTGTCTTTTGTATATTTATTTTCAAAATTTCAGCGACTCACCAAATGAGAATTTGTAGTTATTTGGACTCAAACAGGTCCGTCAGGATCCCAGTGAAGACTGACAGGAGCCACCGCGGATCGGTCCTCTCGTCTCTCAATCTCTGACAGAAGGCAGAAGAGGTATCCTCCTGGATGATCAGTTCACCGTCCGCCGTTGGTTCCCAATGATGTTTCAGGAGATCCTGTTCGTGGCGCCAAGATTGTGGTGAAAAACTCCTATACCCGCTTTGTCTTTTAATGCTGACATAACTTCTGTTTTTCAGTATTCTTTATCTTTTGAGTATTTATTCTCTATTTAGGGAAGGTTCAATCATCACAACATATAGCGTACAGTCTCAGTGAGGAAGAAGAAAGTGTACAGGGAACACACTTTATTTATACAGAAGGAGCGCAAAAGGGTGGGGGCTGATGGCCAATGTTACAGACATTTTGTTCTCTTGACTGCTAGAAACAACAATGAGAAAACAAACGGGCAGCAACCAAAGCAAGCCCCAGACGGCCTTGGCGCTGGAACATTCTCATACAACACAGTTAGTTATCTTTGCGCGCAGGCAAAGTCATCTGTGTACACTAACACAGTGAAGTTCAGCAGAGTTCAGAGCAAAAGTACTTCAGCATTTACACAGTATATATACTAATATATTAACATATACCAAGTAGAGATTTACCATTACAGCATAAAAACACAATTAAAACGATTAGGAAATTGTAGCTGCTTAGAGAGAGGGTTAGGAAGTTAAACAAATCATAACTCCATCTCTAATACATCTTTATTCATTTTTTGCTGTAACTGTACTTGTTAATCAATAACTACATTCTACAAGATTACATTTGAACACATCATGATAACGTCCAACACTCATTTATTTTTACTGAATGGAGCATGAATGCACCATAATGCAACAAAATGGAATTTCCATAATTTGAAGTTCCGGGCTTAAACAACAGGTGAATTGTAGAGTTTCACTACTACCCAGTTATCACTATCAGCACTCAAACCAGAAAACCCATTTCAGCCATATTGGCATAACTGGCACTGCCCTCTCCTGGTTCACCTCATATCTCTCAGACCGACATCAATTCATTGCAATAAACAACTGTAAATCCTCCACCTCCCCAGTCACCCACGGTGTCCCCCAAGGTTCCGTGCTTGGTCCCCTCCTCTTCATCATCTACATCCTTCCCCTTGGACAAATCATCCGTCGTCATGGTCTCGATTTCCACTGGTACGCTGACGACACCCAACTCTACTTCTCCTCCAAGACCATCACCTCAGTCACCAACTCCACTCTCACCGCCTGTCTCACTGATATAAAATCATGGATGCAACAGAACTTTCTCAAACTCAACTGCAATAAATCTGAAATACTCATCATCGGCCCTAACTCCCTCACCCGCTCAGCCCAGACCTTCGCTCTCAACATTGATGGCTCCATCGTCACCCCCTCCACCCAGGTCCGCAACCTCGGTATCATCCTCGACCCCACCCTCTCTTTCCTACCCCTGCCACCACCGAAATTCTCATCCATGCCCTCATAACCTCCAGACTCGACTACTGCAACAGCATCCTCTATGGCTCTCCGAACAAAATCCTCAATAAACTCCAATATATTCAGAACTCTGCCGCTCGACTGCTCACCTCCACCCGCCGCTATGAACACATCACCCCGGTCCTTTGCAACCTCCACTGGCTCCCAGTTAAATACAGAATAGACTTTGAAATATTACTCACCACCTACAAAGCCCTAAACAACCTGGCCCCTCCCTACCTTTCAGACCTCCTCCCCCTCCACGCCCCAACCCGTTGCCTCAGGTCCGCCGGTGCAAACACCCTGAAGACCATCAGGACCAAGCGCCGGACCTGGGGTGACAGGGCCTTCTCAGCTGCTGCACCCCCCTTCTGGAACGCCCTCCCCATCCACATTCGTGAGGCTCCCTCTCTATCATCATTCAAACAAGCCCTCAAAACCCACCTCTTCAAACTCGCCTTCACCTGCTAACCCCTGCACCCTACCCTCCATTACATGACTCATTCAGCACAGCTTCTCCAGTTTTTTTCTTTTTTTTTACCAAAATGTTTTGTTTGTTTGTTTTGCTCCTCTGTCTTTCTTTTTTTTTTTTTTTTTTTGTCTCTGCCCTATGTAAAGCATCTTTGGGTATCTAGAAAAGCGCTATATAAAATTTAAATATTATTATTATTATTATTAACCGTCCTCAAACCAACAAGAGACACGTGTCCTACACTCCAGCTGATGTCTTCTTGCTAACAGCGCTACATGCTGTATTTCTCCATGTGCTACCAGTCGCACATACTAACATTCACTTGTGGATGGATGCGTTGGATGGTGTTCAGCAGTGTGAGGGACCGAGCTGGCAGGCTTTCAGAGCCAAAAGGTGAATTTTCAAAAATATACACAAAAAATGATTCTGTTTATAAAATTAGCAACAACATTGTGGGCCTATAAAATAAGTCAACTAAACAGAACTTTGACAGCGATGGGAGATGACCCCTATATTCCCTGTAGGCTGCTGAAGTTGTAGATCTGGTAGAGGAGAAATATAACTAGAGATGGCTGAGCCTTGGTTGACAGTTTGCAGGTGAACTTCGTCAGGCTACGTTAAGTTCACATGAACCGAATAGAACCAATTTTGAAACAAAGGGGTGGACTCACTTCAACATAATTCTACAAATAAAACAAAAAAAGGACAATTTTATGAATATTATTTTGCTCCGGCCTGACAAGATGTCGCTCCAGCAGCAGCGGAACCCTCAGAACTGGTAACTCAAGAGAAATAGGAATTCTAACCTCTTGGGTAGGTTTAAGAAAAGATTGTGGTTTGGGGTTCAAACAAGTACGACACTAGTATGTGTAGCATGAACCTTCTAACCACCCGTATCTGTGAGGTGAGTAACACCAATTTAATCGGCTGATATCATTCGAAGCTGGTGCCCAAGGCTGGAATCGTACCCAGGGCTGTAACATCATTGTGTTGTAATGATTTTTCTCTGGGTAGCATGTTTTCCGTCCTCTTTCCTTTTGTAGGGTCCTTAATTAGTTTTTTCCATTTTTCCATTCCTGCTCCTCATGTCATGATAGTAAACCTCCTATGGTAGCATTGTTGTTGTTTTTTTTCGCACCCTCAGCCATTCTTTCAATCAGTGTACATGGGTACATGTACACTGCCACTTCACACTGCCACACTCAAAGACCCAATCCTAGAGGATTACACACACACCTATATTTAGCTGTGTGTGTAGGGTCCACTACATGTTTTCCTGCCTTTGACATTTCAGTGAATACATATTGGAACATTTCCAGTCCCTGGTATCAATCTGCAAACACCTTAGGTCACTGTGTGTGTGTGTGTGTGTGTGTGCGTGCGTGCGTGCGTGCGTGCATTTGAAAAGGCATCAGTCTCTGCTCACACAGGGATCAGGGAGAAATGTCCATCACACACGCCGAGCTTGGAACACAGTAGTCAAAACATTCGACAGCCATAAACGCTGTAAAATATCTTGGTGGCTCTCCATTTCCATCATCCGTTACAAGGGCTACAGAGTCAGCTTAGTTATGTTCAATTCAAACATAGAAGCCTGTGTCAAATAAGAGCAGCTCTTCACCTGGTTCAGTCCACTATCTACTGGGTTTTTTTTTCGGCCTGCTCTCATCACCAGGGCGTCAAATACCTTTTTAGCACCTGTAAGAGAACCGCCAGGCTTTTCAAGTAACCCATCTGAGTCATTATTAGATGCCCACAGAAAATGCTCTGACAGAATGATGACATAGTATAAAGAAAGAAAGAAGGGAGGGAGGGAGGGGTCAAACAAACACAGGACTTTCAACCAGTAGGCCGATGTTCTAGATGGGTTATAGGTTAAGTTACATAAGTGATGTTTGTGAGATATTTTCTGTACTTATGTTATGCTTTTCACATAGTTAAAGTACTTATTTTAAGCCCAAACATGATGTTTTGCCGACACATATCTATGTGGTTTTGTTGCTTGAACCTAAACTAGAGTTTGTGAATTCACAAAGTTTAGCATGTTTTTAAGGCAACCGTGCGCTGGGCTACCCAGTGCGTTTGGAAATAGAGGGTCTGACAAAGCGTCAGTTTGTGAAGAGTTGGAATGAGAATCTGTTGTTTTTGAGTGGGTGAAAGCTTTAAACCTCACTAAGTCATTATCATGTTAATGTCAATAATAAATAAAAAAAATGGAACTACAGTAAACAAGCCTCTGCGTCTACACTTCAGCGCAAAATGGCAATGGTAAAACCGCTGTCACAATGTTTGTGTTGGAGGATACCAATTATCTTCCCCATTTGTAATTATTTGTCAATGCTGCAATAATTAATATCTTCATACCCAACGTAATTTCCCGTCGTCAGACATCAGTTTTTGGCAGAAAAGAAAAGTCCACTGTGGTGGCGGGGCGTGGTTGGGCTCAGCTGCAGAGGGGACAGAGTGGGGGAGTGGTTCAGGGAACGGTGCCGGGAAGAGGCTTAATTAGCCTCAGCTGGAACCAATCTTTGATTGTGTGTCTCTCTCCTTTAAAAACACCAGCAGTGACAGAGGAGCGAGAGGAAAAGTGAGCAGGAGACACAGGCTGGCAGAGCGACGGAGAGGATGACAGACAGTCCGGACGAAAGCATACACGGCGGGTGCCCTCCGAGGCACGGCAGGAGAGCGCACGGCCGAGACCAGCCTGAACTGTCATGATAATAAAGAACGTTGGGAAAGCTATTCGAGTGTGCTGAGAGAACCCTCGGTGGTAACAGGAGGTAGCAGGAGCTTGTTGCATCCACTTTGCACACAACTAAAGTTAGCTACTTGTTGGTGAACTAGCGTTTAGCGGCTCAAGTGCCAGATATTTCCCTAAGGAGTTGGTGGAGACCAAAACTGGGCTTAAAAAGGAGAAACTATTGGACTAACAGAAGCACTAAATGAATGTTAACACGGTGCTGTCTCCCGGTGGAGGAACCATTCTCAGAAACTTTTAAATTCCACACATTTTATATAGAAAGTCTTCAATATATTTTCTAGCAGTTTCTTAATTTTTTTTTTTACT
Organism: Leptoclinus maculatus; assembly: GCA_032191485.1. NCBI lineage: Eukaryota > Metazoa > Chordata > Actinopteri > Perciformes > Stichaeidae > Leptoclinus > Leptoclinus maculatus. The sequence goes on along the minus strand of JAVDOI010000011.1, from coordinate 21,735,089 downwards.
CAGCGATGAGATGGAAAACAATATATTGAATATTCACCAATAACTATAATCTAATTTCAGGCTGCAATCATCAAATGGGATAAAATACCAATCAATACTTTGGCTTTTGGGGAAAATCACCAACTTAAATTAATCAATTCAATTGACTCACTCATTAAGTGGCTCCGAATCTCAAGACAATCAGCTAAATATTTCGAATGTTATATGCAGTAACACGTGCGATACTCTGACAGTTTACCTTGCCTCATTCGGTGCGTGGGTGAAAGAATCTGCCCTGTCAGAATAAATAAAGGATCGCTTTTTAAAAAAGAAAACTGAGATGCAGAGAGACAGAAAGAGAGAGAGACGGAGCTCTGGAGGTAGATTGTACATTGTCCTCAGCTCCAAGGACACTACTGACGACGTGTTTTCATGCTTCTGTCACGACTCATCGGTCTGATATAGTCTCTTAATCACCAAGCACACAGGACTTTTTCAGCAGAAAGAGGTGAGGCTAAGAGTGATTTAGTGTTGATTTGCTTGCTGGAAATGAATCAACGGTGTAAGTTAATAATAAGGTGATTAAAGTACTATTTAGGCTGCTCTTACTCATTGAAATTGAATTAATCACTGACACAGGAGCGCACTTAATACCCTCGCCTGCGTGACATATGACCCCTGAAACCAGGTCTTGAATTGGAAGCTGTTCAAAATTTGTAAGAACGCTGAGGCGGGAAATCACAAAGAATGGATCGCGGCCGCTGATGGCTCCATGAATCTGCCCCGTCCATAAGGACCAGGCTGGCTCATTGATCTGCTTTCCTTGCATTGTGCCCAAGCCGCAGAGCACACGTATATATGACGTGAGTGAAATAATACATCATCATGGGAAAAATATTAAGTCATTATTCATTTTTAGTTTATTGAGACATTTATTTTTAGTTTGTTTAAAAACTGGCAGCAGTCCAACTGTAGCAGAAACAAGTGCGTCTCCCCATTGAGAGAGACGCTGTGAACATTTACATAATAGGCACTAACTTCATTGATTATATAATTCTTTAAAAATGACATGTAGGGGAACTTCATTTATTTTTCATGTCCTTGCATCCGGTCACTTGTGTCCCACAATGGACGCATTTGAGTGAACACCCCTTCAGGTACCACAGACTCTCTGAAGACGCCGATAGTGTCACTATAACTGTGTGTTGCTATTGTCACAGCCCGGCTCAGAGACTGAAACAAAAACAGGGAGACAACCAGCTGTCTGCTGAAAGGAAGCACTTTATTTGTATAGCCAACATAACACAAGTCACCCCGAGTTAACAGGACTTCAAACAAGAATAGCAACAACTGTTGTACGCCAGTCACCAAGGATCTTCCCCTCCAGAGAGACAGGCTGCCAACTGGAGAGGGTATTTAAGGCAGAGGTGTGGCTCATCCAGCTGACGCCCCTCCAATCAGCCCCTGTAACAGATCAAACACCAGTCTATGATAGGAAGAGGGTCGTCACACTATCGGCACCAATCTTTCTGAATTGGACAGTTTTAGCAACGAGGCTCATTGGTGTAGAAAAAGGGCAATTTTGCTCTAAATGTCTGCATATTATTTCATTTAAATATGTGGAAAATAGCACAAGAGCTCCTTTTGTGAATTTGCCCATCAGTAATGTAAAGGTTGGTTCTTCTATTAGCACTTGATGAAACTAAAAGTGATGGTATTTGTTTTTAGTTTTACGGTAATTTATGGTCATAAATGTTCTTGAGTTGATGACATCTATGCTCATTACTCTAAGTGTAATAAAACCTTTGAGACTAAAAAAGCCAATAAGAGCAATTGTAGTTTTTGCCCACCCATTCTGACTTTAAGTATAGTTCAACACTTTTATAAACTAACGTGATTGTTTTTCTTTCCAAGAGTGATGATTTATTGTGCTCCTGTCTGAGTGGCCACAGCCTGATGACTCTTGTTAAAGGTGATGCATTTGAAACGCGTTTGCATGCGTATGGCCATGTATGTACATTATCAAACACGACTACTTGACAAAAACAAATCTGTTCTTTCTCATCATTGCCCAATATTTAAAAAAAATATAACTTGTCCAGTTGGGAAAACATGATTAAACATGTGAACGTCTGTCTCATGTACAAGAGTATATATGGCTTGACCTCTCCTCCGCTCAAGAACAACTGCAGATCGGCAGAGGAGGATTGCTTATCCCACTCAGGAAAAGTGCATTCACTCAGTCTGCATTTCTTGTAAACGCTGCACTAGAATGGAACTCCATCCCAGAGACCATTAGAGAAGTAGACACATACAGTTCATTTAAAGCTCATTTAAATAATTGGTTAATGAATGGCCCGGCTCTGTCAGCACTAGAACGTAACTGCACCTTACTGTCCTCAATCTGTCCGTGCTGAACATCCCTCGGTCTGTCTACTGTCACCCGTCTGTCTGTCTGGCAATTACCAATTGACCCTCATCTACCTGCATGTCAGACTTATTAATATATTTTACATACTCTACTTGCTTTTATGTTTTTAGTGTCTAACAATGCAGCATCATCTTGTCTCCAGTCCATGTTTCTATTTAACATGATTATGCCTCATTTATTTGCTTTGCATGTGTTGTTTTATGAGCCTTTGTCTTAATGGTACTTGACAATGTAGTATAAGAGTGTTCTGAATGATGTTTCTACTCATATTTATATTCTATCTTCTTTTATTGTGTATGCATTGTAAGGGGTAAATGACGCATAACTTTGTCATTTTCAGTTTTTTAGGTTTACTTTGTCTGTCCAGGGACTACAGATGACAAATAGCCTCTTGGCTAACTCTGGCGCATTTACAGGAATGTTTTATTAATGTCCACAGTTTCAATGGTACAGCATAGTATATTGTTCATACTATTACTATACATATTGCATTTCAACAACACAAACAATAAACAGCAGATGACAAGGGCTCAGAGACAGAATGTGACTGGATATAGCATCCTCTGTGTGTGTGTGTGTGTGTTGCTGCCCTGCAGATGTCAGCTATCACACAGATCTAATAAAAAATAGATTCCGCCTTCGTCGAACATACGCGTGCACACACAGATAAACACCCTGTACAATATTTATGCTGCTTACCCTCTCCTTAACCTCATCCCTGACCTTTTTTCCAAAGTAACAGACAATAATTACCGCAGAGGATTTAATGTCTAATCTGAGACATTACTGGCGCACGCTCGCAGAATAAAAACACAAAGCTGCCTCAACTCTTCCCTATAGTTTTATTTTTTTCAATTTCAAAGAGATGGGAAGAACTTTTTTTATTTACTCCAGCTTTTACGTGACTTCAGAATATTTAGCAGTTTATTTATAATGCAGTAAAGACGTGTTTTCCACTGTGTGGTTACTTGGTCGTCATTAAATGTGAATGGACAGAGAGGGTCAAACTTTACCCCTTAAGCTACATGAGTCATCATCGCGGAGGAAGGGCCAAGAGACTATTTTTGACAGTGGTGAATTAAAACAGAGCAGGCTGATGTTTTACTCTTGGTCACACAGTTGGTGCTGATGTGTATGAGTGAATATGTTGTTGTAGATGTTTTTTCTACGTCATTTGGCGCTGTAGAATAAGGCCCAGTTACAGTGTTGACGTTCTGTCAGGGACGTCTCCGTATTGCGTTGCAGAGATACCTACTGAGATGAGCATGCTAACCAGCTAGCCCCGGCCTGTCTTGTAATACCACCTGTACCTCAAGAGGCGAGTGAGTCAACGTAGCCTCCAGTCTGTCTTCAGACCAACACGAGAGGACGAAGAAGTGGAGCTGCATCGAGGGCTTATCAATCACTTCGAAAGTACAGGGTCCGTGTACGTTATAATAGATTTTGCTATTGGATTAAATGTGGCAGAAACAAGAAAACAATGTGTTTTTCAGTTCAGCTAGCTCAAATTCAACAAGCGCACGCAAACCCCGGCATCGAGGGTTCTGATCCCAGAGGGACTTTCTGTCGCTGACGTCGCGAAGGCTATAACCAGCGACTCAGACCGTACAGCCCCTGGTTCATGGCACTGTAGACACGAAGATGGCTGATGTAAGCTACAACCTACGCCACACGGGAAGATCACAAGATAACTTTCTGTTGGGTTGGTATTTTTTTTTCGTTTAACTAGCTAGGGCCCCGCCTCAGCGGCGGTCTTGTCTCAGCGGCGGGGAATGGTTGGTGGAGATTTAGCCTGGATGAAGCGGTTTGGGGAAAAGCTAGGTTGAGGGTCCACTGCGGCTCCCGGGCCTTGCAGACCCCCTGTGTCCATATGGGACGGGAAGATGGTGACTATGAGGGAAGATAACCCTAAAGTAAAATGGTTTGAACAGAGGGAGGGAGGGTGGGATGCGGAAGCGTGAGCAAGCCGAGCAAGCCGAGGAGACTAGAGTTAGACTGGCTGGATGAGACGTGAATTCTTAGCATCGCGGGAAGCCGAAGAAGCAAGTGGAACATGGATTCTAGGGTGCGTGCGGGGTGGACGGGAAGGCGATTGGAGCGGAGGGTGGCGACGCAGTGAGGAACGAGATGGGAGGTTAGCGGAAGACCGCGAGGAGGCGGAGGCGTTCGGCGCTGGAGGCCTTTGAAGAGCAAAGATGACTGAGAGAATGTTGTGGGGGAGCAGGGGGAGACGGTGAGTAGTTTTGCGAAGAAGTTGATGCCGCTGAGGTAAACCTTGATATTGGATGTCTTGGTGCGGATAGTCAAGTGGGCATGGTAGGTGAAGCTGCATGGGGAGGCCGCGTCGAAGGAAGGGAACGCTTCTTCTTCTTTTCTATCTCTTCTCTCGATGTCGGACGGGTGTCTGCAGGAGGGCGGAGCTTCTGAACTTCTGGGATGGGAAGTGAGAAAGCCACGGCGTTGTGGTGGCCCGGACGTGGGCTGCATCGAGAACGCACCCTCGACGGATGGGTGTCCCAGCGTCCTTTGGTGATTGGGTTAACGACCGCTAGGTTGTCAGGAGTTAAGATATGGACTCGCTGGCCCGATCGCGGCCCCACGTGATGGCTGCGGCTACTATTGGTCAGGTTTGGTAGCATGAAGGAAAAAGCAACTTGCATTGCTTGCGAGGTCCGAGGGCTGATCTATGGCAAAACGTCTTCCGTCGTGGAAACCCCCAAAAACGGCAGTGGGAGCGGCATCGTTGTGTGGACCAGTTGTGTGGGTCCGTTGCTGGAAGTAGACAGCGTGGGGCACTGGCATCACTGCCGGGTTCCTTGGCTAAGGCGACTTGCTGTGTTTGCTGGAGGTAGGCGGCACTGGCATCCCGGTGCCAGGTGCCCTGGCTAGGCAACTTGCTGTAGTAGGCGGCGGACGTTCAGGTTCTCCTGCCAGGTTTGGCTGCTTGGAATGGAAGACTGGGGTCGCGGGCATCCCGGTGCCGGGTTCCCGTCCTGCTCGCTGCTACCGTGGGGCAGTCGCTAGGGACATGGGAAGCTGTATGGCCGATGATGAGCAGGAACAGTTCTCTTGAATGAGTGTTAAGGGTTTAAAACTTGTAATCTACGCGGAGTTTGGCGTGCGCTTAGAGAGGGGGACAGGGGAGTGGAGACCTGGCAACCCGGGACTTTGGGGGTGGGAGGGCGGAGCTTGGGGGTGCGTGGTGGCGTCTCGGTCGTTGGCGTTACGCCAGTGTGTTTTGGATGTAGGTACGTTTCAGGGACGTGCGGTCAGGGGAGGCAGAGCCTCACCTGTCATCATGAAAGTAAAAAACAAATAATGATAAAATTAAATAAATAATATTTCTTTACTGATCTGTGCTATAAATGTAATTTCTGTATGATTTCAAGCATTTTTATAGTCGAAATCGCTGCATTTGCACATGTCCTGTTCAAACAGAGAGGACACGACAAGCTGTGCCTCACCTCAGATTGCGCAATCTCTCACAACTGACTTGAGCTCGTGCCTTTTGCTTTGTCATTGTTGTCACCACTGTAATATTCGTAGAAACCTGTATTACGTGTCCTTGCCTCCATAGAACAGGTAATGTATTTCACGTATGTGTAGAACATATTTAGTCTTGCTGACCTGACGGTGAATCGCAGTGGAAAGGACAGAGGGGTGGCAAACAGTACCTCTGCCTTGATGAAGGGGGCGTGCGAGAGCCCACGGGTCGGGCTCGTAGTTACGTTACTCTTCTTCTACGCTTTTCTTCTTCTTTTCATATTTTGCTTTGACTGACGTGACTTTTGGAAAGTTTGTGAGGAGTTGGCACGTTTGCTTTGTTGTCAGAGCGGTGGTGCGGAATCCCCTTATCTTATAGTGTTCTTAGCAGGCGCACTGGTGCTGGAGTCGTCGGAGATTCTTGGTTGTCGGAGGTTCGTTCCCGAGCGCTGTGTCTGGAGCGAGCGAAGAAGGAGAGGCTGGATTTACGTTTCGGTACGTCTGGAGGTGGAGGGTCTCCCTCTGCCACCGAGATGTGAGTTCTTGGAGGACGGCCGTGGGTCTGAATCTTCGTATTGTCGGATTCCGGCGGGTGGATGCAGCTGGTCGGCGTGGTGGAGATCTGCGTATTTGGCTGCGTTGAGCTGCCTGGACCCTCTAGATGACGGTTTCGCGGCGTCTTGTGGGCGGCAGTCGGATGGGCTGATGAACGGCAGGCCCGTGTTGGCGAGGTAAGGTTTCTGCGTGGCGTTCCGGTTGCGAGTGTGGTAAGCGCGAGCAGTCCCATGCGGAAGCGTGAGCAAGCCGAGGTTTAGTGTGGGTGGGTCTATATAGGAATGTGGCCGGAAGTGGGGGAGTGGCTGAGGTGTGGCCCTGCTCCTGAAATTCAGCTAATGTTTTTAGCTTCCAATTTTTGCAAGCTGCTGTTTGGCACGCCATATCTGAGGGATGTGAAGATTAGATCCAGTGTCGTATATCACTATGAGACAGCAAGGGCTCGGAGAAATCTGATTACTGCATGAAAACGTGGGTTCATAACCAGGTTAATGAAGTGCATGTAAGCAAATACTCCAATATGCCTCCCAATAGCCAGCTTTCCTCTGCTCATGTAAATACAGAATGTCGTCAGTGATCTCTTTCTATACGTTACTGTTGCACCTGTAGCTGGGCCTGTTGTCGTTTATTGCTGGTATACGCTTGAGATTTCATGACGTATTGTTTGCAATTTTTTTTAATTGTTACAATTGAATTATATTCAAGAAATGTGAGGAATAATTTAATAATAATAATTAATGCTTGTAAATATTGCAACGGATCCTCAGACTACATGGTTAAAGTTACTGTGAGGAACTGATTGTGAAAGAGTCTTTTAATACTGATGCCTCTATCTGACCTTTTATAAGGTAACAAGTACAACAGCGATAACATTGGCTATTTCTATATAGCTAATCACAAATGCACTGGCGGGAGGAAGAGCACTCAGCAGCAGCATATCCTCCTCCTCCAGGAGCTGAGCTTTGGAGGAGCCAACACAAACACCACTCTGCTGGAGGCCCAGGGTCATTCCCCTGCTGTGGCAATATAAGAGGTTTTCTAAAGGGATTCTGGTGCTCAGAAACACTACCACTTTCACCCACATGGACCACCAAAATGAAAGTTCCTTTAGTAACTAAGTCTAGAAAAAACAACTACCTGGTTTATGCAGCAGAACTACTTGGTTAGGTTAAAAAAAAAAAATAAGATAGTAACAAAGAGTGTTTGTTACTATGTTCATATATATGATTTGATGTGCTATCATAGTCACACGACTGAAATTAACTCAATCTGTGAATGTATCGGTTTCACGCGGGACACCAACAGCGGTCTCCTGGGTGAAAGTTGGACCCAGTCATCCACGCCGACCTCCTACGTCTTTATACAATGTCACATGACTTCCTTCTGTTGCTCCCGTCATAATCACTCAGGCCACGAGAGGAGCTAACAACAAACGTGAATACGGATTGTAATAAGAAGCTTGCACAGACGACCTTATACAGATGTTTTTTTTCGAAGGATGATTAAAAACATTGGCATGTTTGATATTTCATTAGTTGAGTCCTTGGTTGGAATATTCAATAACTGTATAAAAACAACCACTCAGTGCTTTTTTAAATCTGTCTAAACGTTATGAAGCAAAATATATGAGAATCATATAAAATATAATATGTAAATTCACCATATATTAAATTAGATTATTACACTAAACTACACACTTAAATCACCATATAAACCAAACCGTATCACACCACACAGATGCACTGAATTTATTCCAAAACAGGCCTCGCATGCCAAATATTGTGAGTTCAAATATATGCGTGCAAACTAACAGAGTGAAACTCAGTTTGACAGGGATTGTTGCTGGTGGAGGGAGTCATACATCACTTTCAGTGATGAACTTTTCACAAGAGTTTTGGCATTTGAACGGGGTTACGAGGTCACCAAGGGGGACTTAAACATTATTTAAAATGCTCTCCCTTAATCACCTTCCTTCATGTGCAATCTCGTTCCAGCCAGCCGACTACAGGAAGCAAAGGACCTGAAAACCAAAAGTTACTGTCACTGCAGGCACTTGGATGTGGAACTGATTTTGCTCACATTGTGAAAAAGAGAAAACCGCATTGGTTGACAGCTGATTTTTTTTTTTTTTGGGGGGGGTACATGTTGCAAGGGCTGGTGTCAGAATGTCAGACTATTTCTCAAGATAAACTTTTTCCCCAGACTATGACATCCATTCAGAGGCGTGACAAGAATGCCCCGTGGACTGTATTTCTGCCAGGTCCCGGTTATGCTCGGTGACTCTTGTGGGCGTGATTTGCATAACAACGTCCAAGGTCTGAAATGCATAATGGTTTTTGTGTAGATTAAACGACTAAAAGGGCACAGAAGGGTTCCGCATTACATTACATATTTTTGACTACACCATATACACGTCATTGTCATAAATCACAGCGGTGAGACCGTCAACATAGAATTATGCAAATGTGAACACGGTTCATGTTTACTCCCACTGCCGGGCATGAATGGATGTTGGAACACCCCCGATCAACCTGAGTGCTATTAATATTACTCTCAGCTCATTTAGAAAGCAAAATGAAAAGAAATCGGTGAGGACAAATCTCAACTTTATTGACAGCGAAGTTGTATCCTTGTTAGAGAATATTGGAAGAGAGTCTATACATTTGCCCTCTGCTTAGTCACATCAGTGCTTTGAGCGAAATGTGAACGTCAAGGTGCTAACATGCCCACAATGCCGATGCTAACATGCTGATGTTTAGCACGTTCTGTGCCAACCACCTTTGTTTGTCTTGTCCACACCGACTGAACGCTGAGATGAACCAACTTCAGCTTTGTTTGGCAAAGCAACAGGAGTGAAGTTTCATCACATAAGCTCACTGGATTGGCATACTGACTGAGTAAAAAAGTGTGAGACAACGGCGTGGTGGACGGGTCAAACAAAAACGCTACTTTCGACCTGGAGATCCGTAATTGTGTCCCGTTGCAAATCAAAAAGTGACATTTTCATTCAGTATTTGTCAGTGTCATTAGTCAAGAGACAACACAAGTTGCTAGTCACGTGATTCATTTCTCACTCGTTACTAACTTGAGTCTTTAGTCCAGTCAAGTTAATGTCAACCACGCTCTTTTCCTAAACTAAGTGGTTTTGTTGCCTAAACCTTACTTCTTGTAAAGACAGAAGTTTATTATGACTAGACAAGTTTGAAGCTTACCAAGCTGAGGTATTTGACACATTGGGGTGTATTGTGCGACATCGTACTTTGCCCCTTACTTCTGTCTGTATGGTGTGCACTAAAATAAGTTTCACCACCAGACGCTCCGTGCGACGGAGAAGAAAAAGACTCAGCACTGACATTAGAAAGTTGGCTGTCCAGTTTGGTACATCTCAGTTACTGTTCCTTTGGTACTCCTGTCTGTGCGGGGCATCCAACTGCTGGTATGAGCGTCAATTTTCCCTCGGACAAAAGAACTGCCACAACCTTTTGCAATGCTCGAGTGAGCTGCACTGAAAGGGTGGCGTTTCACTTGCTGAGAGAGAGAAAAAGCGGCGAGACAGAAAGAGACGTGGTTATGCTGCAGCAACGAGTACTTGAAATCCTGGTTTAGCCCATAAGACAGAAGATATTATGCACTTGGACATAATACGATTTAACTAAATCCCTGTCTAGTCCTATGGCTGCACAGTGCAGTGGGTTTGTTGGTAGAGATTGAGGTGATGACATGTTCTCGTGACCTTTTCCACGGTACCTACAGCACACGGCCTGATATTCAGATTTTGAACGAGGTAAAAAAGGAATTGGTCTGATAACAAAACCAAGAATGCGTTCAGCCAATGGCAGAAAGAGAAGGAACGCCAGTACTATATCTAATAACGTTGTCTTTACCTGAACCCAGCAGCTGTCAGATGAATTGGATGAATGATAGCAATGGTTTTAGCACTTTTTTAAATTTAGTTTAATGAACATGTTAGTTCGCTTGGTTGCTGGTGTCAGCAGTTGTCCAATGAACCCGCCATGTTGGCTGCAGATGGAAATTTAAGGCCACAAGGACATGATATCACAGATTGTGACCAAAGGTGTCGCAGCAGAACTGAAAGAAGTGCAGGGTTACGACTTATACTAGTGTGTTGGCATAGAAAAAAGACGTAAGACAGTAGAAACAAAAAAAGGTAGGTGTGCTGTTCCATCGGAAGCTGTTAAAGTTGGTGCATTGGAAATCCATTTCTAATCGCAGGACTGTGTAGGACTTCATGTCCTTATAATGCCTGCAGGCCCTATCTGGTTGGTAGAGCAGTCCCCCCCCCACCCCTGTGAGGCAAATCTATTTCCACTTCAGTGGCTCGCTTTTCTCCAGAGGGAGCCCAACACTGCTGTGTTTTACAGAGTCCCTGCCGTGTGTCTCCCACAAAGACATTCTGAAAGAATGACTCACATGAGTTTATGGTCTCAATCTCTAGTTTCAAGTCTTATTTAATACAACATGATGTTCATTTGGTAAATTATGGTCCATTTAGAGTCAAATAGACCATAAAGAGGAGTATGTTTTAGGGCGTGGCTACCTTGTGATTGACAGGTTAATGCTACCACTACCAGAGCCGGATACAGCGTCTCTACGTCACTCCTTATTTACAGTCGGAAATTCTTGTTTTTTCGTGAGAGAAAATTCAGAATTCGAGAAAATTGATGAATGCTGCAGGTTCTTCTGAAACACTTATACATGTCATGGTCCGGCTGTGCATCCTCATTCCTAGTGTGTTTCTGTGTTACCCCTTCCTTGTGTATATTATTTGGTCCCCTGCTTGTCATTTCACTGCGTATGTGTGTGTGTGTGTGTGTGTGTGTGTGTGTGTGTGTGTGTGTGCCTCTGGGCGTGGCACTTAAACACTCTCTCCTGCTGCAAATCAACCTGCACACCTGAGACTTACCCACTTATTGTAAATAAACTTGTGTTCAAATTGCAACGCGTTATGTCGCCGTCCTGCTTTTTTGTCTCGCGAACAAAGCGCAACAGTACAAGCCATATTAAGAACTAATCCGTTCATACAGAGTGGTCCTTGCATGAGGCCCAAAGAGATTAAAAGATGCTAAAACGCTGTATTCTTGAGGGAAACTGCAGAGACTGGTGATGATTATCTGTGGACTCATCACTACAAGTGATTTACACATTGCACGTTGCCATGTGATTAAATGTTTAATATAATGATATGGATGAGAGCTTCTGTAAGAGAAAGGATTGTTAAATCATATTGTTACTCAGAGCAGAGTAAAAGTGGCACATTGGCGTGCACCATTATACAGGTTGATATGATCAGGTAGACAGAGCCAGCATCATTTGCTAGTCTTGTGCCAGACAAGATCAGGTATTACCATAATGACTGTTTGGACCCATCACGGAAAGGAGTGTTGTTGCCTTACAATATGTCTTACTGCAATGCCAAGAAAACCAAAGTCGTTAAATGTATCTTTGTTTCGCACTGTGATAAACCAACACCAGTGGTGTTAGTGACATCAATTGGCTTAATCCTGTATTTAGATTGGTTTCATCTTTTTTCTTTGTTTGATCATTTTCAGGCTCATCGTTAGAATTTCTTCAAAAAACATCCTAATTCTCGGCTATCTGTGTGTTTGATGAAAGGTCACTTTCAATTAAACTGTTGGACAAAAAAACAACACAAAATGAATCAATTAAATGGTGATAACTGCACAAATGATAAGATTCTCTTATTATAGGAGGACTGTAAGAAATGCTAGGAACATCTTTAGTATCTCAGGGTGATCTCACACTGATCTCAAGTCAGGGCTCATTTATTATTCAAACCATCTTATACTTAGCACTGGTACTGTATATTTTCATGTAAAAGAAACACACCAAAAAACATGAGACTGGTATCCAACTAGATCTAAGTCATCGATCTGACCTGGTTCTCTTCCAGTGCAAGCCAGATTCAGTTCAGGAGTTAAAATGAGCAGGTTGCCATCCATCCAATCTGATCTGCAGGTCAACTCAGGCATCTAAACTTCTGTATCTCTTATGTAACTGACACACAAACACACCGATGGGCTCACATTACGTATATCCATCTCTCACTTCCATCAGTATTTTCTCTCTCTCTCCCTCTCTCCCCTTGCCGTACCAGTGTTGTGAAAATGAATGAAGCAGGAGCAGAGTATTGCCACGCATATCAATGTCTGCTTAAATAAATTATGAACAAGATGTAGAGAGAAACGGGCAGAACAGATGCCAGATCTGTGGTTTTCTCCTCCTATGTCCCCTTGAAAAGCCCGTTCTGAACATACATTGATAATGCCATGCTTTGAAAACATCTCAGGTTTATTATTGAACGGATTCCACAATGGCTGAATATTGCTGACACAATTTTAATAGTTCTTGTTTTCTGAACAAAAAAGCAATAACGGTTTGGCTTTGTGTAAATGTGGCACCCTGGACATTTTAACGGCTACAATTATATGCTGAATTAGTTTGTGTCATTACCTTGCCCCCCTTACTATTATTTTCTGGTTATTATAATTTAAAACGCTTTGTGTGACTTATAAACTCACCTACTTTCACCTAAAATAGCTGCAGGGCAATACTAATTTTCCGCCAATAGGTGGCAGTAGCAGGTTTTGGGTTTGACTGGCGCTGTAATTCTTGTCAAAGACAAGCGAGTTAGACCAGCAACGGACAGTAGGGATCACAGATGCAGAGATTCATTTGATACTGTCTGGTTGTATTCACAGGTGAGAGAATAAATTCATCTGGAAAAACTGAATGGGCATTGTTATCATTCAGTGTGTAACATAAACTTGTAACTAAGTAATGGTAGAGGCTTAACATTTTAAATGATTTGATGAACCATGTTTGTCCAGTCTGAATAAATGGACAAAATGGCTCAGATGTTGTAGTCAGCATCGTGTCGTTTGTATGGGCACTCAAACAACACGCACACACACACAGAACACAACGCTTTATGGTCTATTTGACTCTAAATGGACCATCATTTACTAAATGAACATCATGCTGTATTGAAGAAGACTTGAAACTAGAGATTGAGACCATAAACTCATGTTTACAATGTTTACTGAGGGAATAAATCAAGAGAGAAGTAGAGTCATTATCTCATAGACTTCTATACAACCAGATTGCCAATAGAAATAATGCAGGATTAAGGCATGTCAACATTGGCTTCACTTTTCAGAGCCGTCTGGTATATCCTTTTCACATTTAAGTTAATCGGCCATTCAACACCTCAAGTACATAGTTATAGAAATATAAAGCATTTAATCTCTGTGTCTAGCGGATTCTGACGAGAAACAACAAATCTAGCTGTCTGTTGCGCACACACACACACATCTTAAACAGAGCTTGGGTGTTCAGACTTACATTACCATTCTTTGGCCCTGTTGCTTAAAACAAGCTAATTCATCTGAGTGAAATACAGACGCAGGTTTACTAATAATGTTTCCAGTTAGCTTCCAGTTATTCCTCTGTAACAGTGACAGCCTTGACACACACAGTCTCGCCTGCCGTCTCTCACTTTCCATTCAATCCATCCCAATTCAACATGAGAGCTCCAGCCCCCGGTGGATCGGCCCCTTTTGTTATATTCAGGTCGGTGTTTCTTGGCCCCTGCATCGGGTCCGCTACAAGCTGAACACGACCCAACGACGAGAAACCCATAAGCTTTGATTAATCCATTAAATTGTCATGAGCTTGTTTTGCAAGACCGCAACCGGGGCCGCACGATTCCACACGCTAACACCCACGCTCCTGTGAGCACCAACACACACACACACACACACACACAAAACACAACAGCATTTGATCTGACCGGCTGCTGTTTACTTGATATCCTTTACAGTGGAAGTGGATCCTATAAAGGAACCGAGCGGATCACCTGTTCTTCCTCTAGCATCAGGTGATACTGTTTTATTAGGTGTGTGTGTGTGTGTGTGTGTACGTGTTAGGTGTTGTATCACATTGAACAATACGGAGGGTAATTAATTTACTTTCTTATCTTGTGTCTTTGTAGCCACACCTCTCTCCGCCTTGTGTGTGTGTGTGTTTGTAACATACTCTCTCTGTCTCCCGCTGGCCCCGTGCACAGACCTCAATCTCATTAAGACGCCTGTGAACTTTCTAGAATGTCATGGCCCGGTTACTTGAAGCCACCGCAGACACGCACACACACACTAGGAGGGGTTTTTCTTGACTTTCTGCAGCCGCATTTCATTTGTTTCACATCCGGACACTCTTATTTATTTACCTCCACGTTCTTGGGCAGATTATTTTATTTTTTTCTTGAACTGTTCTGTAGCATCTTGTAGCCATTTTTCAGCCTCTTTAGTATGTTGGGGTGACGGGTGCTTTGACTCCAGAATGCTAGATGAATATGTGTGTTTTCTTAGAAAATATTGACCATGAATCTGCAATGTGCAAGGTATATTTTGCAATGTTCTGTCTGGTTATTCAGTCTGAATTAAACCAGTTCCTCCATCAATGAACCTCAGTTCTGCCCGATGCTCAACCTGCGCTTGGTTATAGGTTGAGACCTTTTATAGCAACCTGAAGGAATTAGATCAATAAGCCTTCAAATCAAGCTCCTATCCTGGAGAACAGGTATATTTTCTCAATCATGGGCAAACTAACATGGCTTCCCACAAAAAAAAAAATACATCCTTATTATTAAAGAACAGTGTAAAAAACTATTACATTTGCATGTAAGTACATTAATATAAAAAAAGCATCATGATGCTCGTAAGCAGTCAACATACAGGTTAACATGTTTTTCCAAAACCTTGTGGCACTAAGTTCAGGTTGGGAATGACACGTTGAAGTCCTACCGCCAACAAAACAACAACCATCTGAGTGTGGTACTTTTAAGCTGTACCAGATATTGTGCTGGGTTTGCTGATTTAGGGTAAACAACAAAAATATCGCTGTCCGGCTTCATAATTTGTCATTTATTTTCATTAATCAATGCTATTGGTAACACTTTACCTCTGTCTGTGGTTTTAACACATTTAACCAATGAAATGTACTCAAAAAGAGCCTGTCACTAAATCTCGTAATTCCATCGTATTCTCAAACTGTCAGCAAAAAAACAACTCACAGCGCCACCTCCTCCTTCTTGAATAAAGTGTCCCTCACGGAAGAGCAGAGACGTCTGAGACGGTGCTCCCCACAGTTTCAAACTAAATCGCAACTATTTTTTACACTTCTCACAAGTAGTGTGTCAGGGGGATTCAACTCATCGGGTTAGGGACGGCCACTTGGTGTGCGATGATCCCCCTCAGATGGTTTGCTGTCCCTTGTTGGGTACATTCCCTCTAATGATGCCACGAATGCCGGCTCCAGTGTTATGTTCAAAAGTTTGTCAAACAGAGGAGAAGAAGCCCACAGAGGAGAAGAAGCAGCCCCCCCCCCCCCCTGCTCTCTTTCTTCCATCTGCAAGCAGGGCCGAATCAGCTGGTTTGAGTTCAAATCAAAAGGAATTTAATATACTAACAAAAGCAAATGCAGTTACAAACTGAACCACACTATCAATAGTAAAACAAACATATATATTTCATGAAATAGAGGCCCAATCCACACCACACTTCCTTCGTCCCCCCAAAAGTCTCTGAAAAGTCTCACATTACATATCGATCAGCTCAATGATTGGCTGAAGTCCAATAAGCTCCTCCTTGGCTCTTGACCTGTTGACACCTCACCCCCGCTCCAGCACATTCCTCAACCTGATCACACAGACACTCAAACACACTCCTTGGTTTAAACTCCTACAAGTAAATATATGTAACATATAATATCCAGCACTAGGAATGCTTTAAAACTTAAATTCCTCACACTAGGTCGGCTTGAAGAGGCCCAGTGGGGGAAGGTGACTCGCGGCTCCGGCTGTGAGCACGGACCTCGCCGCTTCCAAGGGCCGTGGACTTATTGCAGGGACAACAGGGCTCCATCTCGGATGTCAACGTCGTGATTAAAGATGGGAGTGTTTGCTGAGGAGCTGAGCTAGCTAGCCATGTGACCCCAGCGGCTGAATGGCTGTTCAAACAGACAGTAAAAACACTTGACCGAAAAGGCCAATACCTATCACCAGTTGAATATAGCCTCGTCTTTGAGGTTATCCCACACTGAATCAGTTCATAATGCTGAAGGATAGAAGAAACAAAGTAACACGGACAAACACCAGAGGGGACTGTGTTGTACAATACAGACATGGCAAGTTTGGGTCTTCTGAGTCAGAGCCACCCACTACTGGAACAGTTGTCCTATTGAGTTAAGAGAAAGCACTAATTACCCAACCTTTGAAACAAAAACTAAAGAGACGGCTTTCAGGAAACCAAACCTGCAATCACGAGCCATCATATTACTTCATCTCTGGCACTGCCGTTACATACATTGTTTTTACAAATCTGCTACTTTTGTATTGTATTGATGTATTTTATCGTATTGTATAGTATTGTGTTGTGCAGTGTTGTACTGTTTGCTGTTTAATTGTATTGATAAACTGAACTGTAATAACCTGCCCAGGGACTACAGACAAAAATGAGCTCTCTAGCTAACTGTCACATTTACATTTCAGTGGAAACTGAAATGTTGATCAATGTGCACTGTCCCTGGCAAGGAAATAAATAAAAACAAATAAAAAGTAAAATAATCATTGACGGACAAAACACGTATCTCGACATTACCTGGTCAAAAACCTTGCAACTACATTCTTAAATAAAAAAAAAAATCTTTAAAAAAAACAGCAATTATGTGTCGGGTATTTTTCCAAGGTCAGTTGTGTTTTATGTGCTATTTTGTGACCAAGGACCGACCACAGAGAAAAATAATTATTCGTTAATCAGTTTGCAAGTGGTCATTTAGTTCTAACCTTCACAAATTGAGAAAACCGGAATCAGACAAACTTATTACGTTCATAACCACAAGTACATAGCAAATTAGATTTTTCATTCATTTTATTAGATAGGCCTGTTTATTAATGTTTGATTTGCATTTGAGTATCAGGTTATCCTCTTCTTCTACCATAAATATTAATTCTGAATTCTGGAAGTAGGGACTTTGTTGTGTTGTGATGTTGTCGATCAACAGTGTGACTAAATTCTGTCTTTGTTGGGAAGATGCTTTGTTGTGCTACGTTTGCTGCTAAAATATATGGGGTATTTTTCTTCATTTTTTTAGGTTTGTTGTAAACGGCAGTCACTCTTAAAAGGTTTGAAGCTTGATCAATGTTGATGCTTAGAAAATGAAGTGCTTTCTTTCTTAGTGCCGCTTTGCTCTTTTTTCATTGGAAATCTAAGTACAGGGGGATGAGGGACAAGGACTTCAACTGAATTTACGTTCACCCGTTTCTCAAAATCTCACATTTCTCCTTCACTTCACTTTTTGAAGTTTGTCCCAGTGCCTCTCCAACTCAGTTGCGATGTGCCGAGAGCAATTTGGAGATTCAAAGGAAGCCGCGCGGCGGCTCCTTTAAAGCAACACTTTACGGCAGACACGGAGGCTCTATTATGATGACAAATCTGTTGAGAGTTTAATGGCTTCGGAATGCAATTTGTTCTACAGCGACTTCGTTTAAATAATATTCAGAGACACGCTGAGGGTACAGTAAAGCAAACATGTGCACACAGACAGGTTTTTGTGTAAAAGTACACCATACTCTCAAACAAAACCTGAAAACACCTGTGGCAATCTATCATCTCTCTGTTACCCTCCTGACTCTTTCTTCACACGCACACACACACACACACACACACACACACACACACACACACACACACACACACACACACACACACACACACACACACACAAGTGCTGCTTAGTTGATGCTTGTCAACATCCCACTCGTTGGAACACAAGCTGTGTAAAGACGTGGGTGTGTGTTTGCGTGGACAATTGTGCTGGCATTGAGTTTAATAATGGCGTTTATATGTAAAAGCACATGTGATATCTGCAACCAGGCCTAAGGGAAGCCAATTGGGAAAGTGCCTTGAACGAGAAGTAAGGCCATTCTCTCATAGACTTCTTTTTACAACCGGAGGAGCCTGCTGGTCAGTAGAGAGAATGCAAGTTTTAAGACACTTCCTTATTGGCTTCACTAGTCACAACTGGAGGTTGTCGCCTGGTTCAGAATGTGCGTGTTTGCGTTTGACATTGTCAACCAGGCCTTTCTGCAGGCCGTTACGGGCTATTTTAAAGGCAAGGCCACTGCGAGTGAGTCACAGTTGCGCGACCCCCTCGACGGTGCTGATGGGCCCGACAATGCAGGCGACATCCCGACATGGCGCGGCTTTGGATGTTACGTATCCTCCATTACTATTTCAGCCCTTGCTGGCTCTGGGGAGATGTGATTACAGGGCTCTGCAGTAAGCCTGCAATCTGTACAAGGGGCTTAGGGTAAATAATTGATGAAGATTCAGCTGTTTGAAGGGCTGAGTGACTTGACTGTTGTCCCACAGACGAATCAAGATGGGGCGTGGGTTTCGTATCGACGTTGTTGGGGACACTTGATAAGCGGGGGGGTTCCGAGGGTCTTCCTTCAGGTCAAACTCTTCATTTCCTGCAGTTTATGATGGAAATGTAAAGGGCACAAAATTCAGATGGCAGGTGACAATAATTTAATGGAATATAACGCAATAATGCTCTCAGGCATTCCGTATTGCCTTTACATTTATTCTACTGCACTTTTCTCGTTTATTGTCTTCTTTGCTGAGTCAACACAATGATGTACTCTTCTGTCCTCTTTTGTGACCTCATCTACAATGTGTATGTGGCACTTATTCACATCAATGGTAACTTTAATCGCTCATATGTGTTTCGGCAAGATTTCTGCTCATGTTCAGAACTTTCTGCACATTCAAAACATATCGCACATATCTGTGTCCCCTGAGAAGTCGACATTTGAGAAAAAAATCAACCAAGTTTTTAATGATGGATGATCCGGTTAATGGGTGAGTAAGGGGTGTGGAATGAGGTTAGGTAGAAACGGGGCACATTTCAATATACACCTAAATACACAAATACTGTACATTTACACAAATAAAACCCAAAAAACATAAACCAAAATATATTTAAAAAAAGGGGGCGAGAGACTAGAGGGAAGAGAAGGACAAAGAATAAAATCGAACTGTTTGCTGTAAATTGTGCGTTACATTACTGCCCTACACTCTGCTGAGTTGGTAGTGCCCCCTTCAGACCTTTTATTTTGGCCGTAGTGCAGGCAGTAGAGTAATAGGGACCAGGTTCAGATAGCATCCAAAGCACCATAAAGCGCTGGGATGTGCTGCTGTTTACACCAGAAGCACACTTGTCTGTGTGTCTGTTCAGAGATAATGTTTCTCCTGGTAGGGACATGTCCCCACCATCCATATGCAAACCGGCACTCTTGGAATCAAGATAGTTTTTATGGATTTCAAAGGAAGAATATTTAGATTGAGGCCTTTTTGTTAACTTTACTCACTTGTTTTGTTTTGCTTTATTTTTTCCTGATGCCTGTCGTCTCCTTTCCCATCTGTTTTTTGTCTTTTCCCCTCCTTCCCTGTGCCTTCGTCGCTCCTCTCCTCTGTTTGTTTCCTGCGTACCCCCCCTCCACACTTTCTCAGCTCAGGTGATCTAAGCTACCACGACAGCTATTGAAACCCAAGGGATTAAGTAAAACTATTTTAGTGCATGGGGCTACCGCCACAATGTCTCACACACAGTCGTCCCCCCCCCCATGTAGTCCCCCACAGGTGATATAAGGTAGAAAGACAGCTAATTTCAACTTGGTGGTTGGAGGGGGGGAGGTATGTCTATTTTTAACAGGTTCACAGGTCTTCCAGGCAGGGATAACAAGGTTGCACATACACAGCATGTAGTCCCCGGCACAGGAAAAAAAACAATCGAGGTGAACACAAGCTCGTATTCTCCACCCACACATGTGAAGAGAGAGCGCAGTGTCACACAGCTACTGTCAAGCTATTCTCACTCTCAGGAAGCCAGAGCACCTGAAGTCAACACCCGAGGATGAGACATATTCTTGTCTGCGTGTGATATGCAGGATATAAAGTACCATTACCATCGGAAAAGAAAAGTCAATGGATGGCATAACACTGTTCCCTTTTCTCTTGACCTATGTACGAATTTAAATACTTTTTTGGCCACGCCAGCAGCATGGGTCTTGATGTTTTGGTCTTTGTGTTTCATTTCAGTCAAAACAATTTGACTGAAATGTCTCAATAACTTTTGGATGGATTGCCATAAAATTGTGTACAAACGTTTATGGTGGATGATGCCCTTACTTATCTTCTAGCGCCAACATTAGTTTGATATGGTAGTTTTTTTAATACAGTGTTGTACAACTGTTGGATAGGTTGCCATGAAACTTG
Organism: Leptoclinus maculatus; assembly: GCA_032191485.1. Taxonomy (NCBI): domain Eukaryota; kingdom Metazoa; phylum Chordata; class Actinopteri; order Perciformes; family Stichaeidae; genus Leptoclinus; species Leptoclinus maculatus. Next base: position 21,714,263 of record JAVDOI010000011.1, on the reverse strand, counting down.
GCTTGGACAGTAAAATTCCCCAGATGGTGAACTGTAATACGTTTTATTGCCTGAATTTTCATGTAAAACCAACGTCAGGTCAAAATTTCAACTAGTCCAATACTCTGGTTTATGACCAAAGTCCTGAGAAATTAAAGTCTAGTCCGATGGGAATGTATTTGTGTCTAATGCTAAATAGCAGATGTTAGCATGCTAACACGCAAAAAACGAAGGCGATAAACATGAAACCTGCTGCACCTCAACACATCAACATTGTCATTGTGAGTAGTGCCGGAAATGTCTTTGATGCAGCCCAAAATGCTAGATCGGGTGTCTGCGCGATCACGGTATTGGGCAGGTTCTAGCATAGAATAACGTTAGCCAGAGGTAGCAAAATGTCTGCAAATTTGCTATATTTTAAACTGGAAAATCCTAACAGTAAAATGGCAAGAACTTTAACGCACTGGTACAGAACTGGTACTTGGTATCGACTGATATGCAAGTTCAGTGTACCGAGAAGAGAAAAATGCTATGGTCATCTCTAATTGTGAGTATGTTGGCATGCTGATGATTTTTTGACAAAGCTTTTATTTTAGCGTTGTGTTTTTTTAAGCCAAAAAACACCTTATTTGGATGCTGGAGGTTAAGATGTAGATTACACACCTTAAGAGTTTCCTGAACAAAGAAACAGTTTCTTCATAACAAAGGTAATACATGTTGCTATGGATACTGTATAAAAGTGGGTGCTCGGCTGAAAAAGAAAGCAGTTAAGAGAGTGAGCGAAGGAGAGAGGAGAGGAAAGAGGACATAGGAAACTTTTGTGTAGTGATACGTCCAACACTCCCATTTCATTACATGCATTATTGTAAAATACAGTAACAGCAAATAGGGAGGGAGAGAGTGAGAGGCAGGTCAGATGCAGTTTAGACTCTACAATTGGATCAATGATGGTATCAGGAGAGCAGCTCCTGAAACCAATAGTTTTGAATTGAACTACAATTTGTTAATTTATGTGCTGCATAATTCCAATGATTTTTGATACAGTATGATTCCTCATCTGAAGTCAATGCACGCTGTTCAAATACTTCTGGCTGCACATATAACTGTCTTAGTTTGTCTACAGTCTTATGTGCTCATCAAGCAAGAAGCCGCATTATATCACAATATTCCTCTGCTAGAACCTCTGTTACTTCATGCATACTTCATCACAAATCTCATGCTGAGAGTTTGGGGAAAAAAATGTACTTACAAGTCCATGTTTTATTTTATTTTTCCGACAATGTCAGTTGGTGTCACCTTCAGTTATGTTGACAAATAGCAGAAAAATACGATGACAACTCTATTTCACTTTCGGAAAACACCTTCAAACTTTTTGGACCCCCCACTGCTAATGCCTTGGGCTACTTTTGTATTTCTGACAGGGAGACAGACAAAGTAAAAAGTCAGCCAGAGAAGAGGGACGACGTGAAGAAGAGAAAGAGAGGGAAGTGGATCAAAAGAAGATAAAGAGTAGAAGTAGAGAGAGAGTATGCAAGTGTCACCACAAAGTGAAATGAATCTGCGTGTACATAGCGACTACTTATGGGCTAGTTCTTGAGCCAGGAGGCAGCTAACTGAGCGCTTTAAAAACAAACCAGGTGTGTGCCGGAGTGCATTACAATAAACATAATTGAGCAAAAAAAGATTATCACAAGACTTTAGAACTCAGACAACATAGACAGTCGTGCATATAAATGTAGAATGCAAATCATGTCAATAATCGTTTTTACATTGGAGTAAAAGTGGGTCTTAAGATGCCTTTTAAAAGGAGCCATGACATTCTGCTGTTCTCATATTTCCAGGGTAGTTTCGGTACACCTACTGAGAAGGCCCTGTGTCCAAAAGGTTTTCGAGGGAGGGTTACCAGCCCTTGATCCGTGGATCTGAAGGGACTAGCTGTACTGTGTGAGGATAGAAGTTCTGTAATAATAGCTTTGGGCGAGACCATGCAGGGCTGTAAACACAAACAGAAGAATATCATAAGGAATTTGACACCAAACGGGGAGCCGGGGCAAAGACGCTAGTATAGGCGTAATATGATCCTTTTTTTTACGTTTGCACAGGAGTTTAGCAGCAGGATTCTAGAAGGCTGATTTGCTCAAGCTGATCTGACAACTGTGTTAACCTGTCTATCAAATTCTGATTTTTGCATAGGGTCTGAGCAGTGGTGCTGGAAGAGTTAAGGAGGCGGAACAACACAATCTCTGCTTAGTTTTCAGTGGTATCCCACCAAATAAATTCATATGTAATCCATGTGATCATGAACCAGGAAGTATAATGGCCGCATGGGTCAATTAAAAACATCTTTCACCCAGGAGACCGCTGTCCATGATGTGTGTGAGAAAAGACGACAATGTTGATTTATTCGTCACGTAACTTCTGCGCTTATGAAACTGCGAAAGAATGAAGGGAGGACAAATGTAGTTTGAATGGTAAAAATTGCTTCAGCCACTGTGAAAATATCAATATCTAAAGTCAAGAAAACTGTCTTTACTGCAGATTTGAGGGCTTAGATTTCAAGAAATATTACATCAGTAGGCTATGGACTGTAGGTGGGTGATTTTCAACATATTGACCCAGGGGAATACACATTGAACATTTGGAAGAAATCATAAAATCAAAGTCACCTTAATGTGCCATTACTATGAGTGTATTTTGAATTATTGTGAAGGAGAATTAGGCTTCTTGTGCATTTAGCCTTCACAGTCTGTAAAAAGCTATCAATATCTACAAGCACGCCTATTCCTTAATGGCCGCTTTTTGTAGACTCATTAGCACTTATATATGTTATGTATTTATTTATTGTACGGTTTAAGACATGCCACACTGAAAAGTGCTGCCCAGTATTCCATTAAAATAACTAGCACTAGCTCTAAAAGTCGCCAGATGACGTCATTTGCTCATCTGCATATTGGTGACATCAATTTCGTTTACCAGAAGAACTTGAACTTCATGAGTACTACATGAGTGCATGTGCTTATTTTGGCAATTCTATTAAATTAATTGGTTTCAGCTCAAGGCTTGGCTGTCAAAAATGCTTGTTTTACCAGGGACTGGGAAAGTTGAAAGAAAAAAGGGAGACAAGGATAGAAAAATAACAAGATGTTAATCGATCGGTACATTTGGATTTGGTTTTTTTATATGTGTTTTAAAGAAGCTTGTGTCTTTCAAACAACCCACCCTTATAGAAAACACTCAATGTCAAAATGTTAGAAGTTGTAATGTGAAGTCTGTAAAACCAGCTACTCAACGGTACATTAATTTCTATAAAAATGTTCTACCAACTTAAAACCCAATTTGTATTTGATTATCCAATAAAAAACAGATTCTCTGAAACAACTTTGCAATTGACAGTGAAAGGAATTTTCTGCTCCAATTGTAAAGTTAAGAAAAGCTCTTTTATATATCCATAAAGTTAAGAAAAGCTCTTTTATAGATCCATCAAGTTAAGAAAAGCTCTTTTATAGATCCATTTGTTTCCATTGCAGGTTCACTTCTCACTTCATGGAGGGAGTACCAATCAAATAATTAGATTTGTAGATGAACACACACACAAACACTGATCATAGACACATTGGGAGTTGTTTGCCTCTGTATAATTGAGCGTACAAAGAGCAGAAATAACTTTTTCATCTTTTTCATCAACAGCATCTAATAAAACAAAAGGTTTATTAGATCCAAACTGTTTCTTTTCAATCCGACAGATCTCTGGGCAATTTGACATTTTAAATTAGTTTCCCTTGGTCCCAGGGTAAATAAACGTTTTCCGTCTGGGTTAGACAATGCCATCCGCCATTATTAAAGCGAATGATTTACAAGTAGCTTGATCTCTCTTTCATTCTCCTGTCACCAACCAAGGTTCAAGGTTTCTCACTGTCTGCTCTCTCCTAGAATCAGTCTTTTTTATTTTCAAATTGTTGCAATTACTACCAAGCGCAGGCATTGTTGATGGTGGGGTCATTACTGACTGGAACGAGATGATGATGCATGGGTGAATATCTGAGTGTGACTTTCTGTGACTGTCGCTTGCTCCTCTCGACTCCGTTTCTCATAGTTCATCACCATGTCGTGCAATATAACGTTTTTATAGTCTTAATTACCAGGAATTGTAAGCAGCAGTGCTTGTCCGTTGATGATTCTGTCCCCCATATTGTTTTTTGTCCGCACTGACATGGCACAGAAGAAATGTAACAAGAGTGATGTGTGTGTGAAATGAGCAGTGCTTCCATGTTGGTCCTCAGTTACATTTTTCAGTAGCCTAGCAACAATTGCAACAGTCAGCCTCAAACACATAGCTTGTTGCTCGCTTCCCTCTTAATGTGCTGTGAACATTGCAGGATACTGTATGTAAAACAAAAAAAAGAACTGCACAAAAGCACTGGTACAGTAGAGACACTAACAAGGCACAGCCACATGTACTGTGGCAAATGCTTCTTGATTTAAACATGCTTATTTACTAAATCATCAGCTAAAAGGTTTGTGTTAATTTCTCGATGTCAAACCCCTCCAGTCCCTCCACACTTTACATTTTCTTTACATCTCTTTTTCTCATCCTTCCCGGTCCTCTAATCTCCAGGACCTAGATGCTATTTGTGTCATTTGTTCCCATTAAGATCAGAAGCATGCAAAGCACTTTCCTTTTGATGGCCACTTTGCTGATGGGTGGTCCAATGCAACCTCACAAGGATTTACGGGTGGGCACAGAGAATACAAATGAACGCAGTGGCTGAGCCTGCTGAATATCAATGGCGAGACCCATGTTTTTACTGTCTTTATACACTACACGTTGGTCTCTCTAATTTTCGTCTCATATGGATTTTCATGGTGCACGTGAACAGACAGTTGGGGAGGTCATCACCTGCTGGCTTTTTGTTGCAGAAAGTAGTGACTGTGCATCAATGACAACATTGAAGCAACAAAAGCCAGTATTTTTAGAGCAATGAGAGATGTTAAACATTAAACGTTTTGGTGTCAATGCACAAAAACACTGCAATGGTAATGTTTTTAGATGTATGAGATCAAGGTCACACTGTGGCCTGATTTAGTAAACGCTTGTGTAACACGAACGTGTTACCACCGTGGGCTCTCCCAGCACAATGACACTAGTACACGCCGATCGTACTGCTTAATGTTCTTTATTTGAGATTTTACTGTTCAGGCTGGTCACGGCCGTGCGCTCTCCTGCATAGACTCCGAGCGCACCCGCCAGGTATGACTCTGTCGGGAGGATCTGTCGTCCTCTCAGTCCATCCCCAGCCTGTGTCTCCTGTCCGCACTCCTCTCGCCGCTCCAACCCTACTAGCGTTTATATGGGGCAGAGACACACAATTTCAGATTGACTTCAGCTGCGGCTAATTAAGCTTCTTCTCGGCACCCTTCCCTGAACCACTCCCCCCCCCTGCAGTGAGCCCACACACGCCCCGCCGCCACAGCTTGATCATACCTTATATATCATATAGGCAAAATGGCACAAGTGGCAGCAAAATGTATTTATTTCACAAGTTGAAAGACCTATCTTCACCCTCACTACATTATGAAGCGTCCTTTTCCCATTCAGACCTGTGTTGGAATGTATGCATCCCTTTTATTGATTCACCGCCAACGACCTGATAGATGCCTATTTCTACATTCCTGTCATTCCCAAGCACAGATAGTTCCTATGTTTCTCCTTCCAGGGAATACAACACCAATACAACTGGCCACACGCACTTTCTCCAAGTGAATGGAAACAGCGCTGGAGCTATTACACATGGCCCCCTGCCAGTAGAACGCTGCACTCCACACAGTGGCGGACTATATCAGCTATGCCTTTACGCCAGTAGCGACAGCTCCTAGAGGACATAGCCTATACAGTTCAGAACGTTAGTAACATATTGTAAACCAATATTTCGGCTCACCGAGTATCCGCATAGCTCTCTAAGATGTGGGTCTCACTGGCGCCACCTTTGCCAGCTGTTGGTTTAAATTAGGACCAGAAATATGGCGTCAGCTCTTTCAGGCCTACACCGATAATCATAGAAGATGGAGTTACAATACATAACTAACGTTTAGCTATGTTGTACACAAGAACTATACGGCGGTCAGTCAGATCAGACTTATATTTTCTCTGGTTTAAACCCATTAATGGGGATAACATTAAGCTGAGCTACCTACCACATATTTTCATGACATTTGTTTATATCCTTAACACAGTATATTGCAAAAATGACACTTACCAACCAAAATGCTGTGTGGGCTTGTATGACATCCTGCTGCAACATATGTCTGCATTTAGTGTAATGAACATCCTTTTCTGAAAAATGACTGATTTCCCATGAGGCACATAAAATGTGGTTTGAGATGTACGTCACATCTGCAAACCTCCGGAGAATTTATGCCAAACGGAGATGGTAGAGACTCAGCGGTGGGCATCACACTGCTCATACACTGGATTTCTATCCAAATGTCATCTTATTACATTGTTGACAAATATAAAGAGCAATTAGGTAGACGGTCACGTTTTAAGACGTGTGCAATTTGCAATACCAACAGGTCCGACAGTAATGAAGCTTATCACGGGTGCTGAATACACTGATAAGGTGTACTGCCACATTTTCACACCAGAACATTTGCTTTTCATGTAGTGCTTTCTGTAGACATGTGAATATGACACATATCTGCACATCATGTGTATCTCCTTGCTGCTACTACACACAGTATGGCTTGTGGTTATTTTTGTAAGACTTTCACCCTTTTTTGTGTTGAATGGAAAATGACATTTTTACAAACAGATGCTATTTTTTCACATTGAACGCTTTCTACAGATGTTTACATTTGATTTATTAGACTGCTCTTCAAATGCCATCTTAATAATAGTTGCTGCAGTGACCTTATTTGCCCAAAGGGATCATTCATAATTTCATGTTTGGGTACCACTGGTGGTTTAGCCTGATTCCCCGATGGTCCAGGTGGGTCCACGTTTAGTGAAAAAGCCACAACGGGTCTGGGATTCTTCACCAGTGTGTTTTTGGCTGAAACTATTTTAACTGATTGAAGTTATTAGACGGCAACTAGCAGCAGCGTGGCAGGTCACATCCCCAGTGAAGAATCCGGTGAGTCATCCTTCCCAGCTTACTGTGTGTGTTTGCTGCCTTTCTCCCCGGGAATAGCCCCACAGCAGCGTGACGCACAGCAGCCTGTCACACACATAGACGCACACACTCACTCGTGTGCGGCGGCTGCCTGTGGGGATTTGTGTTCATGGGGGGGAGATGTTTATCTCTCTGAGTCTCTTTTTTTGTCCTCTACCTGTGAGGCGACCAACAGCTGGTTCACCCTGACTAACACCCTTGTGTGCAGCGCATCTTTTAGAAAACAGATACCAGCACATTTTCGCTGTTTATCTGAGGTGGGGTGCGAACGCGAGGTCAACAAACAGGACTAACTTCCTGTGTACAATGCTGGGCATAACGAGGTAGAGCTTGTTGGCACATATTGGCTGTTATTGTAGGTGAAATACAATATATGTGGTGATGGAATTATGGTACATAATAACTACATACAGTGGGTAAACACAAAATACAACTACATAATATTCCCTTAGAAAAACAGGTCAGTAGGATGTTGTATCATTTTTTCCGCCCCTTGGCCTAATGAACCCGACTACAGGTGTGAAAGCACTCTTAGATTGGTTGAGTGACAAAAATCACAAAAAATCCATAAAAAAATAAAGAAAACAAAACAAATACATCACTGCATCTTTAAGTTAAGTGGAAAGTGATTATAATGCTGTTGCTCTCCACACTTTATACAAACCTCCATCTGTTCACAGGGCTGTTCCAATGGTGTTAAAAACATGAGTCAAATGATGGTGCACACTGATAAAGCACCCATTCAGTCACTGAACTACGGCTCGTCTTCAATTAAACCAAGAAAAACAGCGTCTCATATTTAGTTTTCAGGAATTTGTATATTGTTGTCCTTATTTAAGGCATCGTATTTAATATGTAAATCAATGTAAATTAGCCAAATATCTGAGGAACACCAAAGGCCTACAGTGGATTTACCATCCGTTTACATGTATTTACATTTACATGCCAGAATTAACTAGAGATATTAATGTGGTCCTCTGGGCTGTTGCCGTCAATACAAACATGTCTTCAGTCGACCCACATAGGGAAGTGAGTGTTAAATGAAGGGTTTCATAGTGCTTTAAAATGCAATATTTTGCAACCGTCATTTTCACTAACATTTCCCTTGACGCATGTGCAGTTTAGAAAGAAATGTAAGGTGCAAACACACCACCTCTGTCATGCCTAAATGTAGTGTTCACAGTTCTAAAAATGAGAAAACGCTCTCTGACATGCGGTTGTAAAATGTTTTGCCAAAATGCTTCAAAACCTTTTTTTAACAGTTTCTCCTCCCTGACTGAAAACCTTATTTTATATGCTTGCAGCATTGAAATCAAAGCGGGATCACAGCTATCTCCTGAATTCACCTGCTCTGTGTAGAGCTGGCGGTCCTAAAATTGTGTATATGTGACTAAAGTCCTGCCTGGACGGAATTAGCTTTTACTGAGATATGAGGTAATGTCATTTTTTTACTTAGTTTATTTTTGGTCCCCTGGAAATACATTCACTCATGATTTTGGGCGTATACTCTATATTTCAGGCAAACTGGTGGAAATTGCACTTCATTCTGAGGTTTCTTTCTGTTCAGTGTTGCCACAATTGTTTTTTTTTACCAGAAAGATGATGACATTATACACAATTCGAGTAATCAAATCGAACAATCAAGAGGTCATGAGATGAGTAATCATTTTTCTTCCATTTGCATTCATTAGCACATAATCATCGGTGTCTACGCGACTCTAAAGCTCAAAGACAGATCTCAGCGGCGGCTTTCCTTCTTATGAGCATTTATTTCCACAAATGTGTGTTTGGCTGTTTCATGGTGGGCAGGCAGCAGTAGGACCTGCAGACTCAGCAAAAAAAAGACTTGTTTCTTTCATGGGGCTGAAGCTGTACTCCCTGAAGGCAACGGTGTGAGGGGAGGGTGAGTCCAAGCCGAGCGCCACCTTAAGAACTTTTCACATCGGACTGGTATATTATGTGGACTTTGTGTATTTAATGAAATAACAGCCAACCTCTGGGTTTTGCAAAACACAAATAATGGATGACAACTTGCATAACTTGTGCAGAAAATCCATTAATCTATGCATTTCTCTAATTCTGTATTAATGATTTCAGAAGGAATAATGAAACGGGTCTTTGATGCCTTTAGCTTCCACCATGGCACGTTAAAGTTCTTACAAAGAAGCAATCGCTGGCAATGAAAATCTTGGAAAATCTCCAACAATGCTCATTAAATATGTATAGAAAAACAAAATGAAATTCCAATACATAATACTATTATTACATAACATATATACACAATATGAATGGAATTTAATGATGAAATAGTACATACAAGCTACCGTGGCTGAGTCGCTTTCTTCCCAGGCCTGTCTACTTTGTTAGCTAGGCCAACGTTAGCATTTAGAAGATGCAGCCTGGAATGCCTGGAAAGTAAAGCCAATCAGAGGCATAGTTAGGGGCGGGTCTTCTCCCAAGGCATAATGGTCTGTAATACTGTTCATTCATCAATCGGAGGCTTTAACCCGACCCCCTGACTTTTCGCTGGAGCAAGTTACTCTATGGATAAATAAAATAAATAAATACATACAATAATACATGGACGATATGAATAGATATACAAATGTGTAAAGGAGTAACATAAATACATTTATATATCACATGTCTAATTGAATTTATCTAAGTTGACAATTTTCAATCACAACTTGTAAATAGCCTGACCACCGACCAATCAGAACACTGGAAAAACTGACTCATCACAAGAGAGTTTACTATAAAGGGCAAAGCCTTAAGGATTAATATATATTTTATTTTACGTTTGGCCATTCCCGGCTCTTCATTTCCACCGTGGTTTTCCAGGTAACCCAAGAGAGCCAGACCCAGGTGAACTCCGATGTGGATAGCCAGAGACCAACAATAAGATATCTCTATTTGAACTGAAGATTACTTTTAATTAGAATTGTTCAAATGTGCTAGGATTATCTTGAACGCTGGCTGTTCGTCTTATTTATTTTCGCTGCAATGACCTAATTACTTTATTATCCCTCTCTCCTCTGTTGTCTTTGGCCCTTTGACCTTTACCCCCTGTATCATTATATTACATCGTCTGATAAGTGACCGCATTCTCACGTGCGCTTGCACATACACACAATCGTTTCTCATCATCTCCCTTAATTACGATCCATACATCATCATCATGAACACAAAAGAAAACTCATTACTGGATGTCTGGTAGGTGGATTCTGACTGGAGAAGTTTTATCATAATATTAATAATAATACATTTTATTTATGTAGCCCTTTAAAGACACTTTACATAGTAAAAACAGAAACAATAAAAGCATTTATAATAAGAACAAAATAGATGACATAACAGTAAAGAACACGAAAAAAAAGAAAACATACATAACTGACTTTACAGGTTAAAAGCAGATTTAAATAGATGAGTTTTAAGTGCAGTTTTGAGTGACGGAGAATGTCTGAGGTGTTGGGGGAGGGAGTTCCAGAGGGAGGGATCAGCAATGGAGAAGGCCTTGTCCCCCCAGGTCCGATGTTTGGACAGAGTAGGGGGAGTAAGGAAGTTGGCGTCTGAGTTCTGAATGTATTGTAGTTTGTTAATGATTTTGGTGGATGCGCCGTACAGGATACTGTTGCAGTAGTCCAGTCGAGAGGTGGTGAATGCGTGGATGAGTGTTTCAGTGGCTGCGGAGCAGAGGGAGGGGCGTAGACGGGCGATGTTCTTGAGATGAAAGAAGGCGTTTTTTGTGATGTGATTGACGTGGCGTTCAAAGGAGAGGGTTTGATCAAAAATGATATCAAGGTTACGGACATGTGTGGAAGCAGGAACAGTGGTGCCATCGATGCAGAGGGAGAAGTTGTGGTGGGATTTGTTCAGTAATTTGGGGCCGATGATGATGATGATTTTAGATTTGTCGCTGTTGACTTTGAGGAAGTTAGCTTGCATCCAGATTTGATGAGGCAGTTGGTGGTGGGGGTGATGGATTTCGTGGAGATGTAGAGCTGGGTGTCGTCAGCATAGCAATGGAAATGGAGGCCATGATGGCGTATGATGTCACCAAGGGGGAGCAGGTGGAGGATGAAGAGGAGGGGACAGAGTACTGAACCTTGGGGGAGACCTTGAGAGACTGGGGCTGTGTCAGACTTGAATTTGTTGATGCTATTGAACTGTTCACGGTTGGAGAGGTATGATTTGAACCAGGAGAGGGCTGTGCCAGTAATGTGGAGGGAGGACTCGAGACGGGAAAGGAGGATGGAGGGGTTGAAAGTCACCAAGATGGCGCCACGAACGGCTGCCTCGACGTGTTGGTGCGCATTGTTTTGTGTTGTTTTTGTCGTAAATTCAGTTTTATGCTGCGATACTCTGAGCTCTTTCACCAGATATGAGCTCATGAACATCAGGGGTACAACTCCAACGGACTTAGTTCCATCTTTTCTGCTGACTTCTGTGGAATTACTGGACATTCTAGTCAAAGGTGCACTCACCTTAGCCCACGCAGTGAAATGCCGTAGGAGAGGGAAACTGGCCGAAGCGCTGGTGTGTCTTCGCACACGTGGATTTTGCACACCGCTGCCGGGCATATTTCTCTCAAACGTCCGCTCACTGTGCAACAAACTGGACGAACTTCAGCTACTGGTGGGGAGAGACAGAGACTTTTCTTCATCTTCCGTTTTGTGCTTCACTGAGACCTGGCTCTGCGGATACTGGCTTCCAGCTGTTCAGAGCGGATCGTGACTCGGAGCTCTCCGGCAAATCGAAAGGTGGAGGTATCTGTTTCTACTCCAACAGTGGCTGGTGCAACGACGTGACAGTGATTCTACAGCACTGTTCTCCTGATCTGGAATATTTTATTATAAACTGCAAACCCTTCTACCCCCCCTGTGAGTTCGCTTTATTCATCCTGGTCGGTGTTTACATGCCGCCGCAGGGCAACGTGCAGGAGGCACAGAGGACACTCGCCGACCAGATACTGTGTGTGGAGCGGACCAACCCGGACTCTTTAGTTATTGTTCTTGGTGACTTTAACAAAGGAAACCTCAGCCATGAACTCCCCAAATACAGACAATCTATTAAATGCCCAACCAGAGAGGAGAACATTCTGGATCACTGTTACACCATAATCAGCGGGGCCTATCACGCCGTCCCTCGTGCTGCACTGGGTCTCTCTGACCACGTCATGGTCCATCTGATCTAAAGCTCTGTAAACCTGTGGTGAGGAAACTCAAGCAGTGGACCAGTGAAGCTATGGAGGATCTTCAGGCATGCTTGGACTGTACAGACTGGGATGTCTTCAGGACCGCTACCAACAGTCTGGATGAGTACACAGAGGCTGTGACTTCATATATCAGCTTCTGTGAGGACAGCTGTGTTCCATCAAGCACCAGGGTGAGTTACAACAACGGCAAACCCTGGTTTACAGCTAAACTCAGACAGCTAAGACTGAAAAAGGATCAGGCTTTTAGGAGTGGGGACAAGGACTTGTATAAAGAGTCAAAGTACAGGTTTAGTAAGGCGGTGAGAGACGCTAAACGACTGTACTCTGAGAAACTACAACACCAGCTCTCAGCAAATGACTCTGCTTCTGTCTCAGACAGATCACCAATTACAAGCCAAAAGCCTCACACTCCATGAATGACCTCCGCCTGGCAGACGAGCTGAACGAGTTCTACTGTCGCTTTGACAAACAATGGGACAGTCCTGACTCCATCCCCCACAGCTCCATCAACCAGCCTCAGATCACCAGGTCCCCCTCCCCCAGCCCAGCAGGGGCCCATGCCTCTGTATCACCCATCCCAGTGTCCCCCCCACCCCCCTCCCCAGTGACGACTCTCACTATTCTGGAGAGGGACATTAACAGGCTTTTTAAAACCCTTTTAACCCTAGGCCTTTTTTTGGCTTCTGCTTGAAAATACTATACCCATACTCAAAGGGGCCTTACTCTCTAACTACAAGGTCTATTTGAATAATTTCAATTTATTAATAACACTCAAGTGGTTGAGCTTTGATGAGAGGTGTAAATATTGTGTATATGTTACTGGTTAATACCAAATGAAGATGGAACACAGCTCAAATGGAAAACAAATTTCAGGTTCGCCTGATTGATATTGATTTATTTATTTGAAATAATGCAGATCGAAGCCTAAAATAAAATACTATAATCATAGCACAACATGTTTGAAGTCTCCACAAAACAGATTTTACTTCGATTGAGTGAAGCAGGCCCACGTTATAAGGCTTCAGTACGGAGAAATCATGCGAGATCAAGCGAGGTCAAGCCAAAATTCTCATTTTGGAACCAGCTATTCTATTTTAATTTGATATACTATATAACTATATATTTCACTTGTTTATCACTAATATTGTTCAATGACATCATCATACAGCAGTTTGGCATCATTTTGAGCCATTGTGAGCCATTTTGAGCTCTCTGACGCTCTCATAATTCTCCTTCATGGAATTTTCTCGTCTCTGTGTGTGTGTGTATGTGGGTCTTCCTAAGGCCTGTGATTGGCGGATTTTCGTCATGTGACCACTTTTTCGAACCGGGAGAATGAAACGAATGCACCAGGAAGTTCCTTGAGATGACTCACTGACTTTATAGCCACTAAAAAGCCAAAGGCGCGCCGAGCCTCCCCCGAGAGTAAAATCATTGGCTCAACAGTAAAAGGCGGACCATCTCGTCATACATGCATTGTAAAAGTCCGCCATTTCGTCACAAACACACTGAAACACACAGAGACACGAGACACACACACACAGACGAGAGAACATGTCCGAACACGTCTGAAATGGATTACCGGCAGTTTCCAGCGTTTTTCTTCAAGAAAATCATCTCAAGGTACGAAGCGTTTACATTTTGCGGAGCTTTTGTTGAGCCGTTGTTCGTCGGTTTTCTTGCTATAAGTTTTTAATGGTTTCAAGGAGAGGAATATGAAAGATACGAGTGGATTCGCTGTCGAGTCCTCGTGCTTTCTCATCTACGGGTCGGCCATGATCGCAGTTAGTTTTGTCTTGGTATCTGAAAACGAAGTGCGTAGCTCGCCGTTTCCTGGCGAAAAAATACGTAAAACTGTAGTAGTACTTCTGGTATATTTAATTACTTCGTGTATAATTGTTTTTTGAGTGAGCAAAATGATTCTATGTTTTTTTCGGCCAGAATCTCATCGTTATGTAGGTATATGATATGTCATAAAATATAATTTTATTAGTTTAGCAAACGTGATTTGAGACATGCCACGTAACAGCCTGCTTCAAGGTCTCCACCATCATCCCCGTCCCCACCTGTGTTTGCGCGCACGTGTCTGTGTGTGTGTGTGTGTGTGCGCATCGGGGCGGAACTCCGCCGTGCGCGATAGAGAGCAGAGGAGAATTGTAAACGACATGCCGTCATGTCAATAAGATAAATAACGTAAGACTATTTAGTTTGTTTAATAAAAGAACAAGGTATATACCTGTTCTATAGGAAAGGGAACCTTATATGACTTCTGTTGTGATCTGGCGCTATATAGAAAATAAAATTAAACAAAATTCACTTGACCTTCAAAGGGGGGGCGGGGCCCAGATTGTTAAGATGAATACCATAGGTGTCAAGTTCAGTGTGACGGAAGTCAGATAGATTATGTGCATGTATTTGCATTGTTGTTGTTTTTACGGATAAATAATTGAGGACGGCATTGAAATAAGGTGTTTTGTAATGCCTTAAGACACCCCTGCGTGGGTGTGTATCTGCAGTGTTAGCGGTGGTTATTGTCTGTTGTGTGCATGTGTGGATATTAATAAATTTGACTTTATTATGCTCCTGACAGGCTGTGATTACAAGTTTTTTTTGTCCCCCTTTGTTGCCGGCTGACGGTGGATGTTCCTCGTCGCCACCGCCGAGGATGATGGGAAAATAAAAAAAGGTCCGTAAACACTTCCCCTCTCGTTATCTCTGCTCGCCTCCCACCCTGCCACTCTCCCACATTCCGCCGGCTCCCCTACTCTCTCCGCAGCGAGGCCGCATGGCGGCCGTGTCAGTTATGGCCTTAATGATATAGAGATCTACTTAACGCGCTCCCTCGCCCTGTCTTTGTTCTTTGGCCCCGACTTCAATGGCAGTCAGCATTCGTCGCAGACGTGTGATCACACAAATTGAACCGAGGCCTTTATAGAAAATGAACTAAACTCAGGTCGGCTTTGTGCTTGCATTTGTTCATGCGTGGATTCCATCAGGACATTTTTTTTTTACAGTAAATGTGCATCAGCGCCTTTTAAAAGAGAAGGCACAACGACTTTCACTCACCAACTTCATGTGTTCATCTGAAGTGACTGACAGCGTGGAGGGAACAATGCATTATTTGCATGCAGGTTGTCAAACATTTCCCTTAAGCTTCAGATATGAAAACAACTGATGACAGCAGGAGTGAGCGTACATGGCAACATATGAGGACAGTGTGATACAACAGAAGACTCCAGAAAAAGCTAGTAAGAGGACCTGACCTGCTTTTAAAGGGGTGTGATGAACAACATCATGAAAAGTGACGAGACAATAACTGAAACTTTACGGTTGTTGTCTCTTAGTGTAGTTTGGATTGTAATGTCACTTTAAATTAATTTAATGTAATTTAGCTGACTACTGTGGTCACAAATAACAAATACGGGATAATAGTATATAATACTTACATATTATTATATAGAATCTAAAAGTATAATACATAAACACAGTGTAACAGCAGCATAAGATGAAAATAAGTCAATAAGTCACCAAAGGGACTCCCCCCTCCTTAATACTTGTTACTTGGTTGATTACTAACATTAAGACAATTGTATTTTGTTTTACAAGTTTTCTGAATCTGTATGTTTAAATATGGAAATGAAGCATAATCTAATGCTAACGTTTAGTCAATTAAAGAGATATTTTGGGATAAAAATAGACCGTTTTAAAAAACATACCTAAATGTTTTGGAAGATTTCAGCAGAATATTTCTTTGGTTAGTAATCTATCACACTAGACAAAAACCTAGCAGTGTTGCCAACTTCTTGACAACAAAAGTAACTGGCAGCACTAAATCTCTCCAACAAAAAGTCCCTAAATCTCACTAAAAAAGTTGCCATGTCGGCAACACTCCAATGCTATTCCCCGAAATGATCATCATTAACATAAATAACAAAAATTAGTATGGTTAGTTTTCAAAGCTGTCAAGCTTGCAAGGGCAGAGTGCTTGCAGGTCGCCAGACAGGTAGTTAGACAGGAAGGCAGCCAGACAGGTTTGCCATGCAATCATTTGAACCAGATGTTTTCTTTTTTTTGTGGGATCAATTGATTTATTGATTATTGTTGGTTTGTAATGAGAGTTTCAACAATCATAACAAAAAATGTTTTGAAGGACACAACCAACTCCAGCTTTAAGCGTTAACATTCATTAAAAACGAGAATTTATATTTTAAGTTGAAATATTGTTGGAAGGAATTATTGAAGTAAATTAGTTTGTTCAAAGTGCAGGACAAACTAAATATTTCCTCAATGCGATGTAATTTTCCATGGAGTGCATTTATAATTTTGACAATAAAAGCTGCAGCATGACAGTTGGACTTAACATTTTTGTACAATAGATTTATCAAAAACTTAACAGAACTATATGATGGTGTGTCAGCAAAACAGCATGAGAGTATTCAATTAAATTCATTATGTATAGCCAAAAATCACAAATTTCCCTCAGAGGGCTTTACAATCTGTACACATGCGACATCATCTGTCCCGAGACCCTCACATCGGAACACCCTTTAACGGGGAGAAAAGAGGAAGAGACCTGTGGGAGAGCAACAGAGGAGCGACCCCTCTATCAGGATGGACAGAAGTGCAATAGATGTCATGTGTACAGAATGAACAGCATAACAGAGTTATAACACATTCAATGCGTATGACAATTATTCATATGAGTAGTAAGCATAATAATGATGGAAAAATTATGACTACTAGTAATAACAGCAACAGTGGATATAGTATAATAATAATGATAATAAAAGTAGTAATGGTATCGGTAATAATAATAGTAATGTGACTACTACTACTAATAATAATAGTAGCAGTGGGTGTCAGGCAGGACCAGGGTCCAGATAAAACCACGATCCATGGAAACCTGTGAGGAGAGAAAGCACAAAGACTCTGGGGAAGAAGCAAAGTTAGTAATGGGCATTAATGAGTTATGGCAGTATGAAATTACCATTTTTGGGGAATGTTCAGTGTGCTACTGGATTCATTGGGAAAGTAAACTGAAAGTTGTTACAAAGTAACAGAGTTGTTACTTGTAAGGTTGCTGTCAGTTGAAGGCTGCATTTGATCCATAATTTGTTCACGCTGGAGGTTCAATTTAAGGCCGTTTGTATCAAACCTTCAACCACAACAGATCAATACAGGAAAATAACTATCCAAAATATTACAGGAAACCATCCGAGAGGATTGAACTGCTCGCAATGATTAAAATGGAAGATATTTTGGGAAATAGGGAGCAGGAAAGGTAGGGTGAAACAAAACCCACTGTATGTTTAAGAAACAGTGTCACCATTCCAGTTTGTCCACAAGAGACTGAGAAGCATGTATGCTTCTGTTGTGTGATTAAGCATTAGAGATATAATTAATATTGGCTGATACATCATCTTTTTTCCCCCTTTTTTGGAGGCTATTAGTACTAAAACTAGCTTGTTGTATTGGAAATAGATTTGAAAAAAAAATGTAAGCAATACCCAGGCTTCAGAGTTTGTTCTACTTTAAATGTTATGATCAAATGATCTGTTTTGTGCTATAGTGAAATGTCAGGGGACAATGTCTAAACATCAAATTGTATGTTGTTCGTTGAATTGTTGTAGTGTATTTTTTTGAGCTTGTGTATTTTTAAAGAATCTTTGTACTCGATAGTTCCATCAAAATGACATAAGTTTGCCTGCTTTAAATTTCTCAAAGCAGCTCAACCATTTTCACATTTCTCATTTAGTTCTGTAACGTTGTGAAACAGAGCTGAAGACAGTGTGTACATCATATATCAAGAGAGTTTTTAAAATCATCTAATGGAAATACAAACTGCCCCAAACATCAGGGGTCATCAGAATTTCACAGCACCGGTCATTTCATGTTTCAATGTTCTGTACACTAACTATATTTAGCATCTCCCTTGAACTACTAACTTAATTTGCACATTACTAAAGATTCCCATGTGAATCCATTCAATTGTATCAAAGTGGGTCAAAACACATTTCATCAGACCCGTCATATATTAAAGTATTCTATAAAACGATGTATACACTTAACTATTAAAAACACCAATGTGAACAACATAATAGTGTTCACTGAACAGAGTCACAGGGGATCTTAAATCCATTCAAAAGTTGTCAACGGTAAATTACATGAAATATCAAGACCATAACCTGGAAAACAGGCAAGACATTCAGACAGTCTACAACAAAAAACGTTTCCAGCCTAGTGTGCTTCACATTTATATGAGTGTTGTAGTAGTACACGTCTAACCAGGCCTTTATTTAAGCAATGAATGCATTGTCACAACCCCTCTCTCTAGTGTCAGTCACAAAGTCACACGACTTCAGTCCATTAATCGCCAGCTGGGCCTGAATCTGCCAGAAACAAGTGTGCTAATCCCGGACCTCGATGTGCACCATCTGGGAGACGTTATTACGGTGCACTTCCCCTCAACAAGGCCTAACGTGTAAGGGGGTCTCAATGGACTCGTACACCCTCCCATCTGGGCGGTCCCCCTAAGATGCGGTGCTCCAGGGTGAACGATAAAACCCAACAGGCAGGACGTTGACAGGCACCAGTTTGGCATCGCTCGCCAGGATTTCAGACTCATCACAGTCTGGTCTCACTTCCAGGGCGCCAAATACCAATGCTTTGGCAGTGTCCCTCAACGTTTTTTTGTTCGGACACAAAAGGCACCCTTTAGCGTCTGTATGAGACTCACCGGGCCTTTCGATCAACCCATCCATGTCTTTATAAAAGGCTCATAGCAACAGGCGTAGTTTTAAGAGCTAGAAGTCTGTGGAAGGGAGGGGTTGGCGGATGGGTCAAACAAACAGACTTAAACTTTGTGTTCACTCACATAGAATACAAACACATACAAAGTCAAAACAAAAAATGTCAAATTCACGCTGAGTTGACGTCACGGGTAGCTATGCCCCAGAGTCAATTGACGTGACGTCCGTAGCTTTCTTTTTGTTTTCAAGTGAACTTATTGTAAGCCAAACCATGAGTTCTTCTCTAACCCAACGCAAGTAGTTTTGTTGCCTATAACTAACTTCACAACAGCAAACATTTCACAATGTCAACCATGCGCAAACCTTGAGTGTGAAGATACTATGCAAAAGGCTACCCAACGGAGTTGACCAACAACTGCAGCTGCCCCCCATAAGGCCACTTGGACTACTAGTCCCCTAAACTTAAGGGACTTTTATAAACCTGGTACAAAGTCAAAGTTGATGGTTCAAACTGCTGCAAAAAAGGAGGGACAGAGAAGTCTAGAGCTACGTGGAGCGGGATGAAGCCACAGGAGATTTCCGGCGGACAGTGTTTAGAACATCGGTGATCCACGGTAGGACCGGTCCAAATCTAGGAGGCGTTAGCTCCACGTTGGACAAGCCTATCTAACACAAGAGCCATGAGAGGCTGGGGTTGCACATGACTCTGTTTGACAGGATACATTCGTTTCAAATATAAGTTAGTTAGCCCCAACAATTACTGTTGTATACAGTATGTTCGTAGAGTTTTGAAATCACATGGTGCATCTCTGTCCTTCTTGGTGCAATTGTTTTATATATAGATATAGTGAGGAGGAGTAACAATGAGATGGCACACAGCAATCCCTAAATATATTAGGTTCTGAAAACATGTTGGTATGCTAATGACAGTGGACAAATTGCTTTCAGTGGTTCTATTTCATCACAGCAGCAGGACTTCTAAAACAAAGACAGCTGAGGTCTTGGCCTTTGCCATCTTTGTGAGCCACAGGTGCCAGCAGGAGGTGTTGGAATAGGGGTGATGTTCACAGGGCGTCCTGGTGCCTTAATGGCTGTGGAACATGTCACATCACAGCAGCGCCAGCGGTTCGACTCCCGGCGGGGGGGTCTTTGTTTCACGTCATGCCCCTCTCTACTAACATACAGGGTCTTCCTTTTAAGATAGCTTGAATCAAAGTGTGCCTATGATACATTTTGTATTATTACTAACAGTATTATAAGAATTTCCACCCCATGTCACACACACTGGGGTTAGATGACAATATATATATATATATATATATATATATATATATATATATATATATATATATATATATATATATATATATATTTATATATATATATATATATATATATATATATATATATTTGACAGGGATTTAAAAAATGATGAAAGCCAATTTCGGCAGTTCTCTGTTTGGTCTAGTCAAAGTAAACTTTGCTTGGTTCTTTAATGAAGGATTACACGAGGAATCAGCTCTCTGTCTCTGCCCCCTCGCTCCTCGTCTCCTCTCCCCATCTGTAGTCATTGCCTCACCTATTTATCGCCCATTCTCCACCATCTCAGTCCTCCTTCCACATTTAAATGTTATGGCAGCAGTCTTTGCCCCATTTAACTGCTGATATGAGCCATCAGCAAGTCATTTATAGGGAGAGAGAGAGGGATGTGAAAATATATAAAGGAACACAGAGAGGAAAATAAGATAGTTACAGACAAGTGGAGATAAACTAAGACAGGTATACAGAGATAAAAGATGGGAAAGGGAAAATGTTATGTATGAAAATACGGGCGTTGGAAGTTGGTGACGAATAGTCGGAGCTGTGGAGGATCGTGGCAGAGGGCTGACGGGAGCATTCACAGTGATTAACACTGATCAACACACAGGCCTGGAATAGAGAAATAGAAAGACAACGAGGGGGTATGAAACCTTGAGCAATATTGTCTGTGAAATATTCACGGCTCTCTCTCGATAAGCTGTTTGTTGATGGCCTTTGGAGTCCCACTAATCACACTTGTGAAAAGCACCATGCTGGTTTTAATGGGTCCACGGAGACAACGGGGGAGATGGGTAGGACATGCCGGGGGAGGGTGGCATGTTGGGGGTTGGCTCTACATGAGAGTCTACACAAGTTTATTTTTGTAAATAAAACCATGAAACGCCTAATCACATGCAGTAAATATGCACATATAGAACAGGATACGGAGGTCATATTTATTATGTATTATGTAGGAAATGGCAGGTGCATAAAAAACATATACTATCCAACTACCTTGCAATGGTACACACATACATATGCATTTTGCACATGTCGATGATTGAATACATTGTAAGCAGAGCATTAACATGTGAGCCACACTGACATTGTCCAACCTGGTAAAAGTCATGACTGTCTTTTTTTGCTCCAATCAGTCCGACAGTGGCTTACTTCATGTTGTTTAAAAGTACAATGTGAACCATCTCCAGCGTTTTAGTATAAACCACAAAAAAAATGAACCAACA
The DNA here is from genome assembly GCA_032191485.1 of Leptoclinus maculatus. Taxonomy (NCBI): domain Eukaryota; kingdom Metazoa; phylum Chordata; class Actinopteri; order Perciformes; family Stichaeidae; genus Leptoclinus; species Leptoclinus maculatus. The sequence goes on along the minus strand of JAVDOI010000011.1, from coordinate 21,692,608 downwards.
CTGAAGTTATGGCAAAGCCGTCAATGTATTGTGTTGCAGAGATACCTACTCAAGTGAGCATGCTAACCAGCTAGCCCCGGTCATACCACTTGTTTCCGGAGGAGGTGATAGTGAGTCACTGTAGCGTCAAGGCTGCCCTCAGTCCAGAAGACGAAGAAGTAGAGCTGCCCCCGACGGCTTGTGAATAAGACAAACATGGTCCATGTGCTTTTTCACAGTTTGTTTAATGGATTCAAAGTGGCAGGTACCTGGAAATGACCCTCACCTCCTCCTCCCAACTGCAAACCCAAAGCACCGGGGGTCTGATCCTTAGGCACTGCTCCTACTTCCCCCCGGTATCAGCAAACTGTCTGTTGCTGCGGTTACATGGCTTAGACCCAGCCGGCACCACCCTGAAGGGTGAGATGAAGGTGCAGGTCTTTTTCTCGGTTCTGTCCAATAAACAAACTGTGAAAGTATACACTGACTGTACTGTGGCACATAAACTACAGGCCGACGCCACACATGGAGATTATATTATAGATGTGTTGTTTTTTATTGTTTTTTTAAAGTTTCAGCTGTTTGGTTGAATGCTTATATTTTCTTGCCCTAGTTGTTGGTTAGTAGTAGTTATACATATTATTTATTTATTTATTATGTGGCTCAAGACCATAATCACAAGGTATAGCACAAATAGATCACACGGCATGGCTAAAGTACAACAAGTGAGGACATTCTTCAAAAACGCACCTAGTGTACAAATTACTTTTGGCTCATCTGATTGGAATAACAAAATTTAATTTAAACAAAGATGGGTGGTTTAAATAACACTGGCAAATACCTTTCTCTTTAATTAATTTTGCTTACATTCTTGCATTCAGTCCAAATGACCAGATCTTCTGCTTTCTGTCCAGCCCTTTAAATCTCCCTTAAGAGTTCTGGTGTTCATTGACTATAAAAATAACCTGCCTGTACTTTTGCCTTTTCTTACAACAGATACTTTTTCCATTTGAAGCTTTTGTTTAATACTTCTACATGAATATCACATGACGTACTTCTGAGCTAACTTTGACACTTTCACATGAACTGATTTTTCAGCCTCTGTTCGTCGAAACACAATCATACTGTGTCTACTTAACCATGGGGAAGCATATATGCTGGTATTACGCAGTCTGAGCAAATAGTACATTATTCCACTGAGTTTGGTTTCTTTACCTCCTATCAGCCTATAACTCTCGGTTCTCAGGCCTCCTCTTTCCCTAAAACTCCAACTGCTGGCTCTGACTGAACCCTGACCCCTTTAAAGGGGTTAATCTTGAAGTTCATCGAATGTGAAGGAGCCCAGTGTGAAACTGCTCACTTCATAAAGATTCCATTTGCCAGAGTGCGTCTGTGCATCCCTAATGAAGCATGAATGAATAAATCAGACAGTAACAGTTAGTTGTGAGGGATTATAAGAACACTAAAATATGATTGTTTGAAACCAATTTAAGTTACAATGTTGAAGTTACAGAAGATATTTGACAAAAATAATTAATTACTGCACACATTTACCCTTTTAAATGGTTCAAACTTTTTTCCTATATTCTACTATGCATTTTTGTTCCCAAGTATTTGTTTTATTGAGGCAAGGATAATATGTACAGCACATCCCCTATCTATTTAACAGATGGACTCTGCCATGGTGTGTCAGAAGCGCCGCTAGCCCTGAAAGAATTTCAGTGGGTGTCAGTGCGGGATATTAGTGTACCACAATCACCACATAATGCTATTTGAAGCCTGAAAGGACCAACTTTATGTGGGGAATAGATGCAATTTGTTGCCACAAAAACGTCAAAATGAAAGATATTGCTACTAAAAAGCCCATGTATTGTATTGTCTTGTCTATCAAATGTCTTCATTGTCATCCACTCCCCTCTCTTTTCTCCTGCCCTCCTCTCCATCTGATGTCAATTTCACGGGTTTTCCAAATGCACAACAACCTGCTGAAAAGGTTCTCATATCCTTTGAGTTCCAAACACTACTGCCATTAATGGCCCTCTCACATTTGCCCATTGTGTGTGCCCTCATGCAATTATAAATGCAATCACAGTGCAAGAATTAATTTCTGTGAGCAGTTCCACCCTGCTCAATAATGCATATTGATGACATAAATGCTGTTATGTGCTGTACGCACACAAGTCGATGTGCATGTGTCACAAAAAGAAGCAACGCGCACAATCACATCAAACTGTCTAAACTATCGTATGAATGGACACTTTAGTTGGACAGCTTTTCTTTGTGTCTGTCCAATTCAGGTACCACTGCTTAGCAAGTTATCATTATGTCGGTTTGAGACTTTCCCCTAAAAATCGTTTTTTTATAAGCAGCTTATTCTGACCCATATTTACGTTTGATGTTTGGCGGCGACCTCAAGTGGCCGCAGTGAGCAGGAAGTCAGGTGATGTAGCATAAAAAGCGACAAAGTCTGCATAGGTGGAGGTTGGGGTGGATGCATAGACTGTATATAAGAAGTGGACGTTATCATGGTGATGCCTGGAGTTCAGCATTTTGGCCTTTGCCATCTTGTTTTTTTTGCAACCAGTGAACCAAAGTGATCAAATTTGGACTGCGTAGGGGGGACGTAGAGACGCCGTATCCGGCTCTGGTAGCTGTTGCAATCTGTCAATTACAAAGTAGCACGCTCAGAAGCATGCCTTGCTTCATGGTCTATTTAACTCTAAATGGGACCATAATTTATTAAATGAACATCATGCTGTGTTGAAGAAGACTTGAAACTAGCGATTGAGACCATTAACTCATGATCACGATGTTTACTGAGGTAATTTTCTCAGTCTTCCATACAGTCAACTTGTCACTTGTCGCACGGCGGATGAACGGTTAAAACAAACACAGGACGTTTACCGAGGAGGCCGCTTTTTGTGTCCCTGGTTATTCTTCGACCGTACTTAACTGACGTCACGTACATAATGTAGATTAACTTACATACTTAAGTTTCGTAACAGACGTACACTGTAAAAAAGAATTTGAGGTTTTAGTGTATTCAGCTCATTTCCCTAAGTCAGTTCAACTAAAGTGTTGGGTGTACTTGAACTAATCCTAAGTCATAATTATGAGATACTAAGTCGAAATTTCGAGATAGTAAGTCGAAATTTCGAGATAGTAAATCGAAATTTCGAGATAGTAAGTCGAAATTTCGAGATACTAAGTCGAAATTTCGAGATACTAAGTCGAAATTTCGAGATAACAGGATCTTTATTTTTTCCTCACAGTGGCGGGAATGGGCTTCCATAGAATACCTGCTTGTATTCATCAAAATGCTTGTTAAATTAAGTGTTGAATAGGAAAACTTGATAAATCTTACTCACAGTTTGCAAAGTATACCTTGTAGCAGTAGTTTTTAGTGACTTAAAAATACATTGTGTATGGCCAAGTTTAGCTAGCAGTAGTAGGCTAACGCTAGTTAGCTATTGTAGTTAAACTATAGATTTTGCGTTTTATTCCCTATTGCCGAGTGTGTGATTTTCAGCTCATAAATCGTTGAATAAATAAAGTTATTTATCATCGTTTTGGCTTTGTTCTGTAGTAGAGAGGGGGGGCTCATTCGCGGGCAAAGCTTTGTCACGTGAGCTCCGAGCATGCATTATTCTCCGATACACCAGAGGGCGTTCAAACTAAATGTCCTGTGAAGTAGCAAGAAGACAATTGTAACCGGCAAAACCAACCTGGGGCCAACCTGTTTCTAAATCTTCTAAAAAATAATTTGCCTTCTTTGTATAATCCCAAAACATGTTAATAGTACTTTTATTAGTGGACTATGGCAGTCACGTCTAAAAAAGTATTTTTCTACCCGTCCACACGTCCTTTTCTGGCGCTATCGCCGGTTTCACTACGGTGACCATAAACCACTGATGCAACGCTTTTGCTGAGCTTTCGGTCCGATACGATAACCTTACATAAGTAACGTTAGTTAAGATAGCTTAATGTGTATTTATGTAGATGTTATACCACTCCAAAAAGTGGAACAGAATTGCATAAGTGCGAGTTTTACACGGAACATTTTGGCAGCACACAAGTCATTGTCTTAGCACGGCTAACGGTTAGTTAACACTCAGTTTACCACGATCTGTGTCTAAATGTATGCTGAAATGGTTCAACTGGAGTCTGGTTTGTATGTGGATAACGTTACACTTCAAACTTTAATTTACTTCGGTATTACCCGAACTTGTCAGTTAGTGAGCGGTTCAAAACCAAAATATAGCCGGTCTCCTCTCAGCTTTCAAACCGCCTCCCACTGCAGAATGCTGGTGTTTATCACTGCAGATATGCATCCGTCCGTTCTCCTCGTGACAATACCGACGTGCTTGAGCGCCGCTAAAGTGTGCCTTCACGTGTGCTTTTCATTCAGTTGTGCCTTTCCTGTAAAATGACTGTTCACTGTGAAATAAGTTTTAAGTTATTACCGTTTCCAAATACTTGGTGCATAGATAAATCGAAACACAGCTTTATAGGTACATTTATTGCTGTGGCTGTTCATAGTTTTGGTCCATGAATGACTGATACAGACACACAGAAAGCCTTTTGTAGTCGTGTATAGCTTTAAGTATGGAGATCTCATTCTGACGACTTTCTTTTTCTTCAGAGCTGGAGGCTGCACAGAGGTTTTTGGAACAACCGGTCCTGTGAGTCACATGAATTGGTTCTGCAAGTTCTGTACATTTTTTTCAGCTAACCAACGCAGCATAATAAGGCATTACAAGCTAAAACACGGACACTATAATAGGTCTTGCCCCTTGCCTTGCATCTACAATGACTGTGTGTGCTCTTTTAAGACACAGGTTGCTCTTAGAAATCATTTGTTGAAACATGAATCAGTGGGTAATCAGTCTCAGCCAGCTGTTGCCCGTGAATCTCAGTCCAATGTTTTAACTCATCGACTGCAGTGTGAATTGTGCAATTTTTCTGAGCCATGTACTCTTAAGCAATACTTTCTTCATTTGGGAACTCATTTGAAAAGTAAGGAAACTGTCAGCTGTCCTTTTGAGCACTGTCAATTTAAGTCTGGTGTGTATTCCACCTTTACTGGGCACAAAAGTCGATATCACTGTGAATCTGGAATTAAAAAAATATGACCTGAACTAATTTATGATCACAGTCCAGCAGAAACCAGTACTGACCAAGTAGGGGATGTGGGTTCGGTAGATTTTGATAACCCTCCAAATGATGACAGTGACAATGAAGAAAGTGGAGAATCTATTAGGCATCGACTTGCATCTTTATTCCTACGTATGCAAACAATTCTGCATGTATCCAAGTCAGCTACACAGGAAATAGTTAATGAACTGTATGATATAGGTGTTTTAGCAGGAGAATTTAGCAATAGTTTAATTGAAAAAGTGCTACGAGAACATAATTGCAACACTGACAACACTGTTCTAACTGTGGTAAGGGAAACACTTAAGGAAACCAATCCTCTTTGTTTACTTTCAAAGACAGGACCTTTTGGCACTGATTACAAGAGGTCATTGTTTTTCAAAAAAATGTTCCTGTCATTGAGCCAGTGGAATATATACTACCAGGAAAAAGACATTTGTATATGTCCCCATTTTAAGTGTTTTAACAGAGTTACTCAATAGAAATGATATTTTAGAAAAAGTATTAATTGAAGAATCAATTACAACGCAGTCTGGTAATTTTAAAAGCTTTCGTGACGGCTTATTCTTCAAAGACAATCCATTGCTATCCAGAGAGGAGCTATCGATTGCTATTGGCCTGTACTCCGATGACTTTGAAATATGCAATCCTTTAGGTACATCTAGAAAAAAACAAGGTGTGTGCTGTGTATTGGGTTATAGCCAATTTGCCTATCAAATATCGGTCATCTCTACAATCTATATATGTTGCAGTGCTGTGTAACAGTAATGATGTTAAAACATTTGGCTATGGGAAAATTCTTGAGCCACTTTTAAAAGACATACAGGTACTTGAGAATCAAGGTCTGTTCATCCAGAGGTTAGGAGCAAGCGTCAAAGGAACAGTGCTGTTTGTTTCTGCTGATAACTTAGCAGCTCATTCACTTGCAGGCTTTCAAGAATCATTCACTGTTGATAACTTTTGCAGATTTCGTTCAGCCAGTCGTAGCAACATTCAGACAACTGAAGTAAGGAGTGGGTTATTTCCCCTCAGGACAAAAGTGACTTATGAGGCAAATGCTTTGGAGGTTGAACAAAATCAAAATGTACAGAATGTAAATGGTGTTAAAAGGGATTCTGTTTTGAACAAGTTGACTTACTTTCACACAGTTACGGGGTTCCCACCCGACTTTCTGCATGACCTCTTAGAGGGAATAGTGCCGGTTGAACTAAGCTTGTGCCTGAGCAAGTTGATCTCAAATAAGTACTTCACATTTGATGAATTAAATTTAAAAAAATTTAACAATTGGTGGAAATGGACATGAGAACTGGACTTTGTTAAGATTGCTGCCATTGATCATAGGTGAACGAATCCCAGAGAATGACAAAACATGGGGTGTGCTTCTTGAGTTGAAGGACTTAGTAGAACTCTTGGCATCATCCTCTTTCACAAATCACTCACTCTGCTATTTGGAAGAGAAAATCTCAGTCCAGAGGCAATTGCTCCTTGAGGCCTTCCCTGACTATTAACCTATGCCAAAACACCATTTCATAGAACACTATCCTTACCTCATCAGTTGCTTTGGACCTTTGCTGGACTGTTGGACAATTCGCTTCGAAGCAAAGCACAGCTTTTTCAAAAAAGTTGTGCGTGATGTGAACAATTTTAAAAACATTCTGCTAACATTAGTCACAAGACACCAGCATATGTTGGCCTACTTCCTTGACATGCCCAGCCTTTTTAAGCCACCAGTGGAGGTTGGCAGTGCATCTCTGGTTTCTCTGGACATTCTGGATAACTCTTGTCAAACAGGCCATCAGACTTAAATACAAGGATGTTAAGACTGTGTCTCTTGCATCTAGTGGCATTCTACATGGCACTAAATACTCTGAAGGGATGTTTGTTTCTCTTGGGAGCACAAGCGGACTGCCTGATTTTGCTAAACTTCTCAAAGTACTGATTGTGGGCAACAAGGCATTATTCATCGTTGAACGCTTTTCAGCCTGGTACATGGATCACTTCAGATGCTATGAACTCACTAGGAAGCTTTCCACAGACCTTGAGGTTTCAGACCCAGAAGAACTGAACAACTTCAACCCACTGGCCCCTTACATGGTGCAAGGAAGACTGATGGTCTCACCCAAGGTGTTTTTACTTCACTGAGGTAACATTTTATTGTGAAAATGTTTGTTTGATGTATTAAATCCTCGTTAATACGAAATTGAAAACTCATTTTTTGTTCTAATAATATTCCTCTTCTGTTTAGCCAGCATGTTGCCTCACGTCATTCTTGCGGTTGATGACATCCGGAGGGTCCAGATCGAAACTCTTCCAGAGACAGTGGATGAATTAAAGACTATACTGAAGAGCAAGCTCAATCTAGAGGATATTATTATCCAGTTTCAAGATCCGGAGTTCAACAATGAGCTCTGCAACTTGACTGAGATGTCTGAGTTACCCAAAGAGAGACCAAGGCTTAAGGTAATACTAAAGGAACCACCCAATGCACCCCCCTCTGTATCCTCATCAGAAGCTGGTTGTTCTGACACAGCCAGTTGGTCCTCAGCATCATCGGGAAGTTCTCAAACATTCATTCGTTCCAAGCACTGGCCCTACCGTTTTATCATACCCACTTTCCCTTATGATGTTTAACTTAAGCTCAGAAAAGGAAATGAGGCTTGTGAAAAAGATGGTTCCCTACTTACTGTGAATGCTGCAATGAAGAGAGACATACTTGACAGAGTAGGACATGCTATGTATGAGTACAATGCATATCCAACATCAAAACAAATTGAGGATGTTGCCAAAGCCCTTGTTGAAAAGCATCCCTGTTTGAAAGAGCCAGGGTCTTCACATGGCTGGTACTTGTTGGAAGTTTAGCCTCACTTTTAAGATGGGAAACCTCCGTCAGAAGTACCGTATCGCTGGATGCCCAGAGCTTACTGTCAATCAAAAGAGGTCAACAGACACATCAACTGGTAACAGGAAAATTAAGAAAGCCAAACGGTCCGAAATCAACTTCTTGCCAGACATTCCCGAAGGGAGGTCTCCAGACTCCCTTGAAACTGAGAGATTAACTCTGATAGAGGAGATGAAGAAAAAGAAGAGACAGGAAAATGATGGATGCTCTGATGGAGAGCACCTTTGCATTGCGAAGGAAGGAGATTGTTGATGGAGAGCCTCCTGTCTCTGAAATCGAAGATCGATGGCCAGCACTGTTTTCAGAAAGACAGGTAATTATTTTGTACATAATAATTTATTTATTTATATATATATATGTCAGCATTTTATGTTTATTGACTTAGGAATTTGTTATTTTTTGCATTTTTACTTTTAGTCATTATTCCCAAATGCAGAATTTTATATTTAAATGGCTTGTAAGAGCCAAAGCCAACCAAATATTGACCTCTTTCCTCAACCTAATATACTAAGCTACCTACCTGCACTATTTACCTTTTCTTTTAATCATCCAACCCTCTTTATACTTACTGTCATACTGACCTACAGAGAATAATCCAAGCAAATCTTAACTAACTTACATAATTAACTTTCATCACACTACCCAATCGCTGACCTTGCTTTCTTTGGTCCTAAGGGACAATGTTGATGAAGTGATAGAGCTCTGTTTCATAATGTAGTTCTAGGCTGCTCTGTATGTAGACTATAATAATATATCACAAGGCTCTGCGTTTCTATGTATGTATTTTAGCCATGTATGTGTGTTTTATGTTTGGAGACCACTGACTAATCATTTGTTTTACTCCTCAGATAAGTGCAGAATTTATGCGCTTGGTTTCCTCTGATCTCCACTAGTCTTTCTTTGATGGACTAGACAAATATGTCCCAAAACTGCTGGAGATGTACAGAAAACGAAGTCAAAGCTGTCCTGACCTGCGCAGTCTGCTTCATCCCCTTGATGAACAAGTAAGGATAGCCTGAGTTTACCTAATCCTTTGATCACATCCCTAAACCATCAGCAAAAAGTAACATTGTGTCACCTGTATATAAAGTGTCAGTCATTGTCAAATCTAATGTGATGGAAAGCTGTTACTGCCGTTGGCCTATATCCAGTCTCAGGTTTACTGGGTCGGATACAAATCATGTTGTCTCTTTAATTTCATGGAAAACTTCTTTAGACAACATGGATAATGGGTATGAAACAATGCACTACTTACTATACATGTAGGTCTATACAGATGACTGTTGTGTTTGCTGTCAAAATCAAAAATCACCTCTATACACTACTCAGGTTGTTTTATTCATCTGGCATGTAATATTGTAATATGACTATAATAAACTGTAGACAAAATACAGACAAAAGGACGAAAACGTCCCCATTGAAACCCATTAAATTATTGATCCCACGGCCATTACAGCATATAGTCATGCGTTCTATGATATATGGCTATCTAAAAATACATGCACTGAGCATGCAGAATATATATATATATATATATATAAAAAAAAAACAACAGTGGCATTATGTAAACAAACAGGCAATAAAAGGTTAGAATTCTGAATATGAATGAATATTTGGTACTCCTGATCAGGACTAGTTAAAAAGAGATTTAACTCTGTGAAAGTAGAAAATAATATTAAGATAAGATTTTATGGCAGTTTTGTGACGCAGACATGTTTGTCCTTAGAAGAGCAGAAGTGAGGCTCAAGGGTTAAATAATACTGTTAAGATTTACCATTTTCCCCCTTGATCACCTTTTTTCATTTTGAGAGAGCAGCCATGTCCCATCTAGCATGTACCTGATTGTGATGTATCTAAATCTGTTCTAAACCACAGTTAGCTTGTCAAATGCAAAGTGACACAGGAGCAGCCCCAAGTGTTGTCAGAAATAAGTAACATAGGTGTGCTTCATTGCTTAAGTACAGTAGTCACAGTTTGTCTTCTGTTGTTGTGTGTTGAGACTTCAAACCAGAAGAGAAGAGCAGCTGCTTTACTTGGACTGCCATATTATCTGAGGGAGGACTCCAACAGATTCATCTGTCTGTGAGGTGTGTGGCATGTGAAACTCTACTACAAATATAAGACAGAAAGCTAAAGAACTGTCATTTTAACATTTTGTTCATCAAACTATGACATAATAATTTACTTACTAACCACTGAAAATATTGTGTAATAGATGTAAAAGAACAATTTTAAACCTTTTTTCCTATCATGATGTGATGTTTCCCTTGTCTTAACAAACATTTTATTAAACTTTTAAAAGCATTAGAGCCAATATCAAATTAATGTCTAGTGTTATTCCAGCTATTGAATGTGCTATCATTCAGTTTTATTCTGATGGCGGGTCCAAATTTGTGTTTTGATTACCCATTTGGTTTATGTTTCACATTAAGGGAGATATTCAAACCCAAGACCCCATGTTTTTGTATCTATTCTAATTGCCTTATGCTTTATTTATTACACATTTACTACAAATTAAGTATTTAATGTTTGGCATTTTCAGAACTTTTAAGATTTCTAAGATGTTGAAATGTGCAAATGACCATGACCAGTTTTTCTTATTTCTCTCATCCTGACAAACGAGAAGTAGTATAAATACAGAACAGTGTCCTGAGCATGCGCTGCCCCAAACAAAGCTTTTCTCGAGATCACTGAGATACCCTATTATTAGTAAAAGGAGAAAAGAAAAAACATCTCTGGCCATGGTCACTGCAACGACGGACAATGTCATCCAGAAAAATTATTAAACAATACATAGTAGAATAAGCTAGGCCTAAGCTACACAAATACTTAAATGTATTGTTGTAGTTATTTTTATGGAATTCGTCAAAACAAAAATGGGAACAGGAATACCACCTACTACTAGACTTACAATAAATTACATAGACATATCTATATCCTAGTAACTAATATCTAGCTGTCTCAAAGTAGGACTTTGCTGTTAAGGTTAAGTGGCACTATGTAATTTGGTGTTATGCAGAATGTCTCATAATGCTGCCTTTGTTGTCTTGTTTTTCCCAAAACAAAAGTAGTAAATGAGGTTTAGTTTAGTGATGGTACATGGTTAGCTACTAAATATTTCATTGTGATTTTCAGACTACCAGTTCAGAAGTGGAAGCAACCAAAGGAATAGACATTGGCCTTCTCATTCTCACAGAGGACGGTGGAAGTCAGAAACAGTTGCTGGAAAAGAACATTGTTGATGTCGCTGTTGTGCTGGAGGAACGCATCATTCTGCACGAGCAAAAGGATGTTGCCAGAGCCTTTGTGTCATGATTAGGCTTTGCCTCCTGTGTTCTGTGTCTTTGTCTAGCTCCACACCCTCCTCACTCATCTAATCAGTTTATTCAGTACACCTGTCAGTCACTCCCTCAGTCTAAATTCCCTTCACCTGCCTCAGATCATTAATCAAGCACTTCCCTCTCATCAGCACAACTCCCCTCACCTGTTCTCACCTCTATTTAAACCCCTGCCTCACACACACTGCCAGATCATTGCTTCTTGTTACCCCATGTGCTTCATGCCTTCCTGCCCGGTTTTCCCGTCCTGTTCCCGGTTTTCCCGTCTGCCTGCCCGTTCCTGCTGGATTATCCCCTTCGTCTCCTGTCTTGTCCGTGGATCCCCTGTTATGTCCTGTGAGTTTCCTGTGTTGTTTGTTAAATAAATATTTGTTTGCACACTACTCTGCCTGGTCTGCACTTGAGTCCTTCAACATGCCCCGTGACACTTTGCAACACTGATGGGACTCCTTTACAGCCTAAACATTGACTATCCCAAAGGACTGAAGTATACTTTTGAAGTTATACAAAAGGTTTTCATGGGCATCGGCAGTGGCAATTGTTCAGCCAAAGTGAATGGACTCCGAAACAGGATGCTTCAAGCATAAGGGAAGTGGCAAGTTGGCCAAGTTAATGGCAGCTATCACTGTGGTAGATGGTCTGCTACATATGTCATACACTAAAACACACTCAATCTCACACATCATAAACACCACCATGCCCACATACACATCACATAGTTAGAACACTCAACACCTGATTAAGAAAACTAAGAAAACAAAAAAAACAAAGGCCTGTTTCAGTTCCTATAGTTAAAAGTTATTGTTATTGCTAAAAGATTAGCCAGAGCTCCTAATAAAATGTTGTGCTCCATCGTTAATAGTGCCATCATTAATGGCTTACCTAATCATTTCTAACAATGGTGTGTAAATTAAACCAACAAAACATGTAAATCATCACAAACATGCTGATTTAAGGAACTATGATGCTGGTATGCATCTGTAAAGCTTTATATTCAAACATTGTGATATTTTTATTTCAATAGATTTTTTTGTTGCTACAACTGGCTGATGTCTTTAATTGTAACTTCATAGATGCTTCTCCATTTAAGTTACAGAAATAAGCAACCTTTAATCTGAAGCTAATTCCCTGATGATCTTTTAGAAAAACCCTTAAGGTCATATAATAAAAGCTCCAAACACTCTTGTAACCATCTGGACAAAATAAATATTCAATTTACTGCAAAGAACAAAAAATATTTCTAACCTGTTCCTCTCGTCACAAAGCCAAACACAATTGGTAAGAGCCATATCTTCTTGCTTTTTGTATGACCCCAACTGGACCTTTGCTGTCAGTTACCGTGCATTTCTCTTTATTAATGTTATCTTCCATTATTGTATTTGCGTGCACAAGGCATTTCTATTTTCTTGTATCATTCAAATCAAGATAGAACATACAATAGAACTGTAACCAATAATAATGTGTCTGCTTGAATGACAAAATAGAGTTGCAACTTGGGAAAGAAGTTGAAAATATATATTTTTTTATTTTGTAGTGGACTGATTTAGAAAACAAATCTTTATCAAAACCTTTTGTGTTTGTTCATATTTTGCCTGGGATTTATCTTTAGCTCTGTGACTTGGATAAAATGTTAATACATGAGATGTTCACACTGGGGCTAGGTTTGGTCTGATTTTCTGGTTCACAGGAAAGGTATTTGGTGCTTGTGTGTTATTAATACTTAATACTTGATTGTGATTGCTCAATTACGGCATGCTGGGGTCTGTTATATATTTATGGCAGAGCGCTATATGACTTTTTTTTTCTAGCAGAAGCATTAAAATGTTTCAGTCAATAAAAAAAAAAAGTTATTGTTGTACAATTCAACTAGCACTATAAGTTCGGTATTGAATGAAATAAAATAGCCATTTGAATGCTCTTTAATGTCTGTGAATTATTTTTATTTGTACTGTTAGAAAAAGAGGGTTAACATGTCTATACCTTTAAAAAGTAACCTGGCTGCCTTAAAATGATAAGTTCATTTAACTAGATGCTGAGTGAGGTCAACTTGTATTACTATATTTGCCCTACTAAAATTTATAAATTGATCCAACAAGAAGATTAGTTCAAACAACTATTATTTTCATGTTTGTACAGCTCGGGATAACGGTAATAGTTTGTTGGTTATACTAGTCATTCTTTGTCGTCTCAACTAGGATTTAGGCTTGTACAACCTAAAATGTCTTGTTGGTAGTACTAAAAAACTTGTTGGTTAAACTTTAAGTTTAAAGTTGATGGGACTATTTTTTAAGTATGTTTTAGCTTCCCCCTTGTCAGCCCAACTATTTATTCTTAGTTTAATGAACTCGGATTGAAGTGCAAACAATTGAAGTTTCTTAGCTTGCCTAACTCAACATTTTAAGGCAGCCAGGTTACTAATTATTTTAAGTTGAACAAGCTTGTTTTTTTTTTACAGTATAGTCATGAGCCTAAACCACAATCTTTTTTCTTAAACATAACAGTCATTTTGGTATGGTCTGCAACTTTACCGTTTTGTTTCAGTCTCATCCCTCTCATCAACCTCATTTCCATTAGCTGCAAACTGACTGTATCAGGCCAGCATTGAGTGGCAGACAGACTAAGCTAGCGATCAGCTGGTGAACATACCGGTGCATGTAGTGGATAAAGAGGTGGATGTTTGCCCGAAGGATAGGTGGAGGCCAAAACGGAGCTAAAAGTAGAGTCACATTTGCCTGGTGGCTAGAAACACGACTCCAAATAAATGCTTATGCTTTTACGTGTGTGATGACTGACTCTGTCATCACCAGGACATTTCCTTCTGGTCACTCCCCTGCACATCCCTGTTTCTTGATTTAATCACACTCAACACTTTTAACATTTCACTTACATTCCACTTGTTTTCCAGTCCTGTTATCTGTTTTTGTTGTGCACTTTATTTTATATTTTATACTTTATCTTATATTTTATTGTAAATTTTAATATGTCTCCATTTCCTGCACTGTGCTGATTGTTTAATGTTGTTTATTGTCAAATGTTACGCACCACCCGCCATGACAAATTCCTTGTAGGTGCAAACTTCCTTGGCAATAAACGATTCTGATTCTGATTAGCCAAATTATTTGCTAACATGCCAACTTTATATGTTGATCATATGACATAGTTATGTTTACAGATTCTTCTTTTGGCTGAAAAAAATAAAGAAATCTATAAATATTGCTTTAATAAAACTAGGTCATCCTTGCTATTTATAGCCAGTGGAGCTGCTTTGACAAGCGGCATCGACTGGAATCTCTGTGCTCGCTTGAGTTTGTTGTTTGGGAGAGTTTTTCATGCTCGCATGTAAGGATTGTACTGAGGCACACTGGATAACATGCGATTGTGGGCGACAGGAGCAAAAGCCTAAGCATTTTTCTTCTCTGTCCCCGCAGTTCTGGAAGAGTTTAGCGTGAAGGCCGATGAGCTGTGTTCTTTTGGCTCATATGAAATCTGCTTCAGGGTGTTTTTTTTAACTTTAAGGTTATAAGCTTCGACGCTTGAATAAAACTGTCTTACAGAAAGGTAAACTGCGGGCAGGTCGGGAAATGTGTTTTTTTCCCCAAATGCATCGCTCCTTCGGTTGGATTATTTCATATCCTTTCACTTTCTGTGTGTGAGAATATTACAATTCCAACAGTGAACCAGGCACACAAATACACACACAACACACGTTCTCATATTCTCTCACACAAAAGCCTTTTTCGCACTGTAAAGATATTGCTTATTACATCCGGAGCCCATTGGGGCAGGGGAAAGGTTGAATTAAGGATTTGATGAGATAGGTTGTGACATGCTAGCATTTAGCAGAGCACCACCAGTCCCTGCGTTAGCCCCGGCTGGTTCTGCCAAGCCATTGAGGAAAGGTCAATGCTAATGCTGGCTGGTTAGCTCACATGCCTCGCTCCATCTCTGTTGCACTCGCTCTTTCTCTCCCTCTCCATAGCTGCTCGATGCCTAAGTTAATTTATATAGACCTACACGTAATGGGTGCACCTCTGAAAATATTCCCGATAATACCTTTTCCCTACTCCCCTTCAGAGGGAAAACAGAGGTCAGAAAAGCCCCATTGGAGCATGTTTTGGCTCCATGGCTTGCTCAAGGACACTTCAGCAGAGCAGGTGTGTGCTGACACAGAGGTTTGAACCTCCACTCATGCATTTGAAGAGTCTCACTGAACAGCTACAGCCCCCGTGTCATCCGGCAGATTCATTATTTTTGCACATTACTTGTTTTTTTTCTTTCGCTCTCTCTCTTACTAAGGTTATTGCAGGTGACTAGGCCTCAACGCTGCATTGATGACAACTCGTTGCTGCCTGGCCGCCTTGTTAGTGCATCCAGAAAGGTCACAACTAATACACTGCAGTTAGCTCATATACTGGATCTTCTCCAGATGAAAAGTCTACATAAAAGGAGGTTAAACATATATATCAAAAATAAAAGTAACATTTGATCGGCGATTGATCTCGCGAATAAAACCACACACAAGTGAACCTTAAGTTATTCCCCCTTCATTTTGTTAGGTGATATACGTTAATACCTTAATGCCTAACCAAGTACTTTTGTTGCCTAAATCCAACCAAGTAGTTTCATCGCGTGATTAAACCCTAAAAATTAAGTAACCTGTGTTGTAGGTTTATGGTGTATGCATTTAACGAGCAGAAATTGTATATTTAATGTTAAGGAAGTAGAAGAAGGGACTGAAACACCGTCCCTGAGTTCAAAATTGACACTAGAGAGGTACGTTGAGTGTCACAGTTTGAGGCGTAGAGCCACTGACCAAGCGGCGTTCTTTGATGAACTGGTAGTAGGAATGTGTTTGATGTATAGTCGGGTTGAGAGGAAGCACCTTGAAGTTTGATGGCTTTTGTGGCACCTGAGCGAGTCATGCAATATCTGATAAATTGCCTAAAGTGATGTCACTTGAGTCAGCGTTGGTTGGCGGCAGTGGCGGGCCGCGGATTTTATACCTGGGCCTTCACTGCCGTCCTGCAGCTGAAACACAGCTACGGTTATTATTTGTTTCGTGTAGAAATGAAGCTCAACACCAAAAATACTAGGGGTGTAACGATACACGTATTCGTATTGAACCGTTCGGTACAGGGCTCATGGTTCGGTACGCATTACGAACCGAACAATACGTTTGAATAATATTAAATTGATTTTGAAAAATAAAATATAGCTGAAATTGGTGGAGCCACTGCGCTCAAACATGGCAACCCACCCGACGTAACATGCTGTCCTTCCCTGATTCGCCACACTCCTATCACGTGACCGTTCCCGGATGTTCACAAACAACAACAGTCTTGATTACCGATCGACTAGCAGGTTAATTTCATATGAACAACTGATTACAGGCGTTGTTGACCGTGTTGTCGTTACTAGCAGCTGTTGTTCAGTTAAAGTCTGCATTTCTGTGGAGGAAGCAGCTGTTATTGGAGCGATTAGTGAGCGCCGTGACCAGCGGAGGTATCAGCGCTACGGAGCGGCTGTCTGAAGTCACCATTAGCAGTAAATGCTATTAAGTAGGACAGACAGTTAGCTAAGCCACCAGCAGAGCTACAAGTGAGAACAGACAACAACACCGAGGGAACGAGTGAGAGACGTGTGTTGACCACATTTATGGATCATAATCTAGTAAACCTTTGTGTGTAAGTGTTGATTTTAATGTAAATATGAGGTGAGAGAGAGAGAGATAGAGCAAGACCCCCAGCACTGTAACTAAGTCTGAAAAATAAAACTTCTAAAACTTTCCACGAACTGTGTCTGTTTGAGTTCATAGAGGACGATTTTAGAGAAGATCTTAAGTATCAAACACGACCTTTCATTATTAAAGACTACTTTATTACTCTGTCGTATTTTTTAAAACTAAGCAACCAATCTACTTCCTGTTTACACCGGCACCATCACGCCCAGTGTACGTGAATAGTCATGTAATATTCGTTACAAACTCTCCCCGCAGCGTTTAGGTATCTGTTCCCTCCTGATTCAAACAGGGCTAAAGGTATATCCCTACTCTGTAGTGATAAACCAGGCTGTACCAACATGCTTAATGCTATTGAGCCCCGTGACACTACTCCTTCACCAGCACATTTCTCCAGACCATAATTCCTGCTTTGTAAAAGAAAACAAAAGCCCAAACAGAGAATCAAATCAGACACGCCCCCTTGAGAGTCTCACCAGCGAGGATTTGGCATTTCTGCTTTTTTGCTGAATTGAAAACGTACCGAAACGTACCGAACCGTGGCACCACTGTATCGTATTGAACCAAACCGAGAATTTTGTGAACCGTTACACCCCTAATAAATAAATAGAGTGCAGATATATGAATACGCCGAGACTGCGTCTCCTCTCTGGTCTGACTGCTGCGCGAGGCTGCTGTTAGAGTAACCTGTGAGTGCTTTGGGGCGGCTCACGGCAGCACCCGCTGCTCGTTCACGACAGTGCAGAACGTACGTGCTTTCACGTCAGAGTCAAAACACCAGAAAAGTCTCCAACACCAGAAAAAGTCGCTAGTAGCTTTTGACAAAAAAAGTCGCCATGAGGGTTTGGAAAGTCGCCAGATTTAGCGAGAAAGTCGCCAAGTTGGCAACACTGGCACCAGCTAAATATGTCCCCAGCGCAACATTGGACGTAAAAATAGTTCCTATCACATATTAAACCAAACAAAAATCCATCTTCATAAAAACAAGTTGTACAAATAATAATATACAAACAAGCATATTAAAGCTACTGCAGATGTAAAAACAAACGCAGTTCACTTACCAAATGCTGTTCACTTAAAGACAAAGTCCATCCTCCTTTCTTTGTTGACAAAAAGTTTAATCCAACGGTTAAATCCCAACTCACAAATCCGTTTCTCCTCCTTCAGCCATTGAGTGTTAAAAAAACAAAGCTAGGTAAAAAAAATTAAAATCTACACCAAGCAAAATGCAAACATTTTCATAATTTCTTCCATATCTTTCAATTTGAACTCTTACTACTCCGACTAAGCTTTGCCAGCTACCTTAAAACCTGTTCCGCTCCAAGGACCCACATTTGGGGGCATGGAGCACAAAGTCAAAAAAACTTACATAGCGAGATTAAAAAAAATAATAATAATCTAATTAAACAGCAACATCTGAGCAACACTACTATCTAAATCATTTTTTACACACTCCAAACACAACTATAGACAACCACTATAAAAAACTACAATATGTGCCGAAATATCACCAATTTCTCACCATGATTCGGCGATCTATGGACTCCGCTTCGACTTTTCAATCACAAAGCTAACCGCTACATGGCAAAGCCATGGATCGATTAGCATTACCATTCCACCCCGAATGCTAATGCTTCGGGGATACATTCCACATTTCTCTCGGTCAAAGCATTCAAAGGTAACACCCAACAAACCGCTCAAAGCCACACAGCCAAACTGAGAAAAATCTGAACCGCATCATACCTTTAGGTGCTTTTCTGGGCGAAAACGCTGGAAAGTGACGATAATCCATTCATAACATGTGCTCCCCTACTCATTATCTCTTTCTGAGTTAAAATGGACGTCCTACGTGAATATATGAGAAGATGGTGGTCATTTTCCCGTTCGACGAATCATTTTACGCTCGGGGGTTGACCGGCGCGTTTTGGGATTTTTAGTGGCTAAAAGTTCTGTCAATCACCTCAAGTCATCAATATACAGGCCTCCATAGACTCAGATAGAGACGAGGAAATTTCATCGAGGAGAGGTCAAAACACTCCAGAGAGGTCAAAAATTGCTCAAAATTATGCCAAACTGCTGTATGATGTTGTCATTGACCAATATTAGTGATAAACAAGTGAAATATATAGTTATATAGTATATAAAAGTACAATGGAACAGATGTTGCAGCTGCAACCAAAATGTGAATTTCGGCTGAAATTTTGAAATATTGAATCTTGAAACTTCTATAAATCAGGCCTGCTTCACTCAATCAAGGTAAAAATTGCTGTGGAGACATATTATTATCTGTACTATGATGCAAATTTTAACAATGGGAGTGCTTTTAGTCAGGCGAACCTGAGGATTTTCAGTTTTTGCTGTGTGCTATCTTCATATAGTATTAACCTGTAACATATACACAAGATTTACACATCAAATCTCAATATCACACTGTTGTATCTGAATTATACATCAAAAAATTATTCAAAAAGACCTTGTAGTTACAGATTTACACTCTTTAGCACATTTTCGAGCAGAGGCATCAAAATAGGGCTGGAGCCCTAAGGTTTTAAGTTTCCTTTCACGATAGTCATGTGATCGCCCACTGACCAATCACAGCACACGCTGCACCTCACTGCAGCGCTGCACCTGAAAACTGAGCTGCACGTGAATGATGACATACTTGTAGGCCAGCTAGAAGGCTCTGGCACGTCAAAGAATACAAAGAAAACTAAAGATCTGATTGGTTGAACACTATGACAATCAACAATATCGTCCCCATTCACTTAAACTGCAGAGGGATTCACTTGTGAGTCTGCAGGCCTGGGGCCTCTCTTCTTACCTAGAGACATAGAGGTGAAATCTGATTGGATAAAAGCTCTACTTAAAACAAGCTGCACTGGAAGCAGAGCAACTGAGGAAGACAGTAGCTGTGCAATGAGAAAATAAGATAATGGGACAAATATTTTTATGAATTATAATACATGTAGTGTATTTAAGAAAAATTATTAAATTATAAAATAGATATAACTTTGTGATTCTGTTTAGGCCAGCAGAGAAGGCCTTGCAGGCCCTGACGGCCCACCACTGGTTGGCGGTAAAGACTATGAGTTTGAAGATGTAAAAAGAAATAAATGCTCAAAGCTACATTAGCTGCTTCTAGCACAACACACCAAAATATCTGTAAATTAACTGTCTAAGGTCGAACTGCATTGTGGTTAATATAGGCACCAGGTTTTATAAGGAACAAGCATGCATAGAAAAAGTTGATATATCTCTTGTTCTGCAGCATCGATGACATTTTATATATATATTTTTTTCGTCTAGTATGAGTCTGACTGTGTGCATTGCTAAATCAGTGGAGCACTCTTCTATGGTTGATCGCAAGCTGCTGCTCAAGTGAAGAAGTTCAAATACCTTAGGGTCCCTTTTCAAATGAATGCAACCTGTGATGTCTTTAAGTGACCCTCACTCTTATGCCCATTTTTCTTCACCATGTAGCATAAGATTGAGTGGCAGATTGACGCAACATCATCAGCGATATGATCATTTATGCGTGGGCACTTTTCGCTTTCACTCCACCTCCACATCATTTTCACTGGCCCGCTATAACATGTTCAGCTATTCAATCAGAGCGAGGGCAACATCGTCAACGAGCCGTGACACATGAGCCATCCCATTTGTGAAATTGAATGTAAACCAAATGTCTTCTAGGGCGCCAGAGACATTTTATTTGATGACAATAACTTTGAGTTTAATGAGGAAACATTAACACCTTTCACTTTGACTTCTTTTTTAGTTTTTGAAATGTGCAATTTAGTTTCATAGAAAAGTCATTGTCCGTCAGGTTTTCCCCTTTTTCACATGGACATACGAAGCCTGACAAACTTCCACCACCGCACAAAGAGATGGATAATACATGTAGCTATTGAGCAGCTGCTGAGAGAGGGGACAAATGGATCTGAAGAAAGCGGTGTCCATTTGAACTGATGGAGCTCCAGCAATCACCGTGAGGCAGTTCAGCACTTAAAGCAGCGCCATCCGGACTCTTTTGATACCGGTGCATGATTCACCAACCGGGTTACTCAGATGTCTTTGGATTAGAGTGAAAAGTCCAAAAACTTCTTCGGAACAGAGCGGCATCTTTTGTGATTTTCCTGTTCGACATGAGTATGTAATGTCATTTTCTTGCACATTCTTGACTTTAATACAGTTTCTTTCCTGTTCTAGTAGATTCAGAAGGTTGATTCTTTTAGTTATCTCTGGCTCTTTTCCTGCTATCGTCTCCTGCCATAATTCTGCTGCAGCTAGATTCTTATTCATTCAAATATATACTCTATTTGACTTGTGTTTATTTCGCCTGTCCTCTGTCTCCAGCCATCACCTGCGACCTCTTTGCCTGATGTCGCCCTATTCATCTCTGTAAGCAGGTCAGTGCAACGTGAGTCGACTCTGCCAGAGGTGTGTCCTTGAGCATGTCGGGCAATAAGGAAACCGCTGTAAAGGAACCAAAAAGAAAACAACTTTCTTTTTCCCGTTGTAAGCGTGCCTTAATAGCTGTCATTGAGCTCTCTTCTTTATTAAGGTCAAGGCACTTTCTCCTTTTAATCAAGTGACAATCAATTGCGTATCACACAATATATTGACTGCACATAATATTATGCTCATCATTTAGATTCTAAGCATACTAACTGTTATTGAACTCAGTGCATTTTCTAGTGCTTTATATACTATATATATATGTACACATATAATAGTGTTATATTGGGCTGCATAAAGATAAGCGGTTAAAGTGATGAATGGATAGTGTTATATTTAAGTATACCAGTTGGTGGAGACCAAACACGGAGCTAATAGGAGAGTGAATATTGAACTTACATTCATCAGGTGAAAACAACTCAAAATGAATGCTCCATGTCTGATTGATGATATGCCAATTTTGTGTTTACAATGTCGCCAATAAGGGGCCAATGATGTTTAATTCTGCAGATGTAGCATACAGTGATTTCCTGTTTTTTTCCTGATTTATTTTGTACTTGGGACAGAAAAATGTAAAAAAATACTTTGTCTATGGCAAAAAAATGTCTAGGTTAAGAGGGAAATGTAGGCTGATACTTTGCAGACATTGTTTAGTAAGGTGAGGAAAGACAGATAGAAAGCTTCTCTTGACTCTGAAGTGTAAGAAATGTTACATGGAATTTGCTAAAGTTCAATTAAACTAGTTTGAGTGAGGTCAGTTTAGCAAACAGACTGGAAATGCTCTGCAGACTAATTTGCCATGGGAATTCTGACCATTTTCTGAAGCAGTAACAACAGCACGGGGAACCTTTTTTTCCAAATCAGAATCTGCCCAAGCAGCAGCATGGCACAGGGGAGAGACATAATGAACTGACCATTCCTGCTATTAAGAGGAACAGAGCTTAGAATGTAGACACTGTAGGGAGGACACTGTTGACTCTTTAGCCCAGTGCCAAGCTGAGTGGATACAGGTTTAAAAATAATGCGGTGTCCATTTAACTGATGGGTTGTTGAAGGTGAGCCGGCGCTTTCTCAAGGAGATTTGTGGTTAATGATTGGTCGCTGTGCCAACCTAGTCTGTGCTGTGTCACTGCCAACTGTGACTTTTGATAAGATTCTGGCAAAGCTTCTTTGGAAAAAAGCAGCATTACTGCACACCAACAACCAAAAACGTTACAAAATGACACCTTTTAGCATAATACAGCATATATGCCAGGGGTGTCAAACTAAATCCCAGAGACAAAATAAAAAATTGGGACTACGTTGAGGGCCAAAAAGAGTCACCATTTAATAAACAGGATAGAAGGGATATTGGACAAAGTGCAAAAAGAATACATGTTTAGGTAGGCAACATTATTTTATGCATATGTGCCAGAACCAGATGTTTGGCATCTTTCCTTGGCTGCCAGTTCATTAATATCTGGGGTTAGGTTCTGTGGAAACCCTCAAGATGGAGTAAAGGTGTGCATCAGTGAGACGACTCCTGTGTGGGTTTTTGTTCATCTTCATCACAGAGAAAAGCTGCTCACACAGGTATGTGCTTTCAAACATGCAGAGCATTTGAGCAGCATGTAGGCGGAGTTAAGGCATCGTTTCGGGGGTGAAGCTTGGAAACTGTGCAGCGCCCTCAGAGTCATACTTTGCCTTGAGTGTCATTACACTGGAGGTCTATCAGCTCCATTTGGATGTGCACAGGTGCTCTTTCCACGTCAACTGCAAACGGGTTGCTGAGAAGTTCAAATTTAAAATTCTGAGCTGCAAAGTCGGCAAATCGCAGAGTGAACTCCGTGCCAAGTGCACCCAGTTTATCAGCAAAATGCGCAGTCGGGAACACAGCGTTGGAGACTTTTACTGCATCACACATGTCTGTGATCACACGTCCCCGTCCCTGAAGCTTTAGCGCAGTGAGATGCTTCGTTATGTTGCACAAAAAGCCAGCTAACATCGCCACTTTTTGAACGGGCCCTCGCATTCTCCCGCACGTCGGGGTGCTGGCGGAACTTCCTGTATCCGCTGTGTGGCGCTACAGAAGATGCGCAAACATGCATCATGTTGCTCTATATCAAGTGTAAACCACATTGTGTAAAAGTCATGTAAATCGGATGCCGTTTGTCACAAAAAGCAGATTTCCTTTCTTCAGAAGGTGGCGCTATGAGTATTAGGGAAAATTAGCTTGTAGACATCCTCAGGCCACGTGTGTTATTAAGCATGGGAAGTTTTGGGACCGTTTGGAACAAGTCCAGTTAAATCAGCTTGTTTCATGGGGAATCACGTAAAGTATCCACCCGCTACGGCTATGTTATTAAACCAAATGTAAAGCTTTTCATTTTTGTTACTCATTTTCACTGAACAGAGCCTGAACGCATCGAAAAAGTAAACAAACGGAACCTTCGTTCGTTGCTGTTATCGGTAACTAGCTCTCCTCCTGTTGATTTCAACACGGATTCATTGTTTACAATGTAATGTTATCAGAGATCGGTGACTAGAAAAGCATAAATGATGATGTCCTGATCGCATATTTAACTGAATATTGACAGATAAGTATCGTCAGTAAAACTTTATTTCATAATGTGATGCTTAACGTTAACTGTGTAATTAATCCGCAGTTCACATGCACATCGCACCGTAATGGCGGATCCGTACGGACCGACAGTGGTCTGTTACACCAGTACTTTTAACTGTTAGTGGTAATTAGTGGTGTAACATATCACGGATTGATCCGTGATCCGTTCGGATCACCCCTCACGGTTCGGATCACCCCTCACAGTTCGGATCACTTGTGAACCGCGGATCAACTGAGTATTTTTTTTTTAATGATTTTTTTAATAGTGTAATCATCATAGTGAGTAATAAAGTTTTACTGCTGGTGGTCCTTTTCTAGTAACAAGTCCCTGAATATCAATTTAAAGTGTCAGTGAACAGATATAAAGCAGTAGTGTGTTCACGTGAACAAACCCAGATAGCAGTCAGTTCTGGGCCGACTCTGGCTGTCCTCCGCCAGTGTCAGCTGACTGACGGACAGATTATCTGTGTATATGCCAGAATTGGCCCAGAGGTGGACGTAGCATTACAATATGTTGGTAGTAAAGCTATTACTGGGCCAAAGGTTGTTACATAGGTGATTAGTGTTTGGCCCACAACACTGACTGAATGCAACTTGCTGTGAAGTATACATGACGTTGCTGGGCCAGAACCGATTACACCAACATCACCCGGCATTTTTTTATGCACGGTGCAACAGGGAAGATGACATTGTTTTTAACTACAGCCTGTCCCGAATTGACGGACTCATGTATACATTTCACAAAATGCAATTGTCTTGTCCAACCAACTGCCAATTAAATACACATTATAAAATAGCACATCTACCTAGTTTTTATTCCATTCGTTTTTATTTAGTCAATCACAGTCGTAAAAGAAAGTAAAGATTATCGTGTGAAATCCTACAGAGGACACTAGCAAACGCCACCGCCCGTGCGGGAGACCCTTTTGATTATACCAAGCGCTCCTCAAAACCTCGCCGTCATTGGGAAACGACAGTCTGCCTTCAGTGCTGTGAATTTCATCAGATCAGATCAGTCCACTATCGGTGAGTACAAACATATTTGTTAAAAATATATATTTTATTTCCCACAATCAAAAGGTTGTCTGTTAGTAGTGTGTTTAAACTGAAGTTTCGATTCCTATTCTTTCTCAGCTGAAATTTTAGTAGCGGCAGCTACTCTTGCTAGCTAGTTCTTAGTCGGGTTTCCACTTAACGTTAGTAGTCAGAATTTCAGAGTTTTTCTCATCGAAATAGAGGGGAGGTCTGTTAAGGGGCTGTACGTTTTTCATAGAGAAAAGCTCTCGTTTTAGAAGCTGATTATATTTTTAACGTCAAACTCACTACCTCATTAAAACCTGCCGGTATCATGCCAAAATGTGAGCGTCTGCCAGGAACTGACCGTCGTTTGAGACACCGGTTAGCTCACGATTATTTAGTTTGCCATCAGTAAAATTCAATACTTGTGAACCAGAAATTAAGTTTAAGGCATTAAGTAAACAGAGGTCTACTTGGATTTGACATATTATAAAACGCTAACTTTTACATGATAATCGCTTTATTTGCTTTGACAAATTTTCGCGGCAAATGTACTTAAATCAAATGTAATGGTGCTGTAAGGGTGCGGGCCACATACGATGTACCGACACCGGCCCAGTAGTAAGTAACACAATGTGGGCCTGTTGTGGAAAGTTGGCGCGAGAGGGAAAGACGATCTGCCAGTGATTGTTTGTTATGGTTAGGAATAGGATTAGGGATATTTTTAACACCGATCAGTTACAGAAAATAAAATGCAGGTAGTTTAAATATTAATGTAATATGATAATTTTCCAGATAGAACATTTCATTGAAAGCTGTACATGTATAGTAGTTAAATGTGTAAAAGTGTCTAGTCATGCAACTCAGTAGGCAGGCTACAAAACTGATCGCAGGACTTTCTCATATGATTTAAAACTTCATAAAAAAAATTAAGTGCACATCTGCAATTTTGGTCATACAACTAATTTGCATATATATTGTCTTTACAGATTCCTTTGTCCTTGACTCCGACCTGCACCACAGTCTTCAAGGTACTATCAGGTTAGGCAATTTAGTGAGTATTTAGTGACAGTGATTAGACCTCTAAAAATGGATAGACGACAAGTGAGAAAGCAAGCTGTAAAAAGAATCCGAGCCATGATGGCATCTTTTCAGAGTGAAGGAGATGTTGAGGCTGCAGAGGTTATAGGTCAGGTTTATCAATCTGATGCAGAATCAAACTCAGATGGCCAGACAGGTGACGTGAATATAAATGCTTGTGAGGGTTCACAGGTTCATCAGTCTGATGATGGAGAGTCAGATGCAGATGGCCAATCAGATGTATTGGATGGGAATACTTCTGAGAATTCCTTAAAGACTTCTGGGCTGTGAACTTTAAAGTATCTTTGGTTGCTCTGACTGCACTCCTGACTATCTTGAGAATGTATCATCCTTTGCTCCCCAAGGATGCTAGAACTCTTCTCACAACCAAAACTGTATATAATGTTCAAAGTCTAGGTGGTGGTAAATACTTTTACTTTGGAATACTAGAATCACTTAGTAAAACCTTTAAAAGAGTTTGGTCTAAGGTTCCAGATGGACATGTTTTTAGACTGCAGTTGAACATTGATGGATTACCACTGTTCAAAAGTTCTAAAATCCAGTTCTGGCCTATTTTGGGTTTACTTCAGGGTCATGCAAAAGAACCAGTTATTCTTGCCCTCTTTTGTGGGACCTCAAAGCCATCCTCACGAAGTGACTACTTCAGAGATCTGGTTAATGAAATTCAAATACTTGGCAAGGGCTTTATCATAAAGGGTAAGCATTTTTTCCTCAGGGTGAGCTCTGTTATTTGTGATGCTCCGGCTCGAGCTTTTGTTAAGGGGATTAAGTCACACACTGGATATCTAGGATGCGATAAATGCATTCAGACAGGGGTTTGGATCAATCATAGGATGACCTTTCCAGAGGTCAATAGTCCTTGCAGAACTGATGCATCCTTTATCAGTATGTCTGACGACGGACACCACACTGCAGTTTCCCCCTTGACAGGTTTAAATATTGGGATGGTAACATGCTTTCCACATGATTATATGCATCTAGTTTGTCTTGGTGTCATGAGAAAACTGTTGGATCTGTGGCACATGTCAGGACCTGTTCGTTGTCGAATCTCTGCTCGTCAGAGTGAACTGATTTCAAATGCACTAATGTGCTTGAAAGATTCAATTCCAGTTGACTTTGCTCGAAAGCCTAGACATTTATCAGAGAGACAAAGGTGGAAGGCAACAGAGCTAAGGCAGTTTTTATTGTATACTGGTCCTGTGGTCCTCCGTGATGTGCTTGCAGTTCCATTATATCAAAATGTTATGCTGCTATCTGTGTCCATTTTTATCTTGTCAAGTTCAACATTGTGTCTGGCCTTAAATGATTTTGCCCATAGTCTTCTTGTGTCATTTGTGCAACATTGTAGTCAGTTGTATGGTCCAGAGCATGTTGTTTATAATATTCACGGACTAACGCATCTTTGTGAGGATGTAAGGTTACATGGAAACCTGAACTTAATATCTGGTTTTCCATTTGAGAACTACTTAGGGCAGATCAAGAAAATGATAAGAACTCCACACCATCCTTTGTCTCAGGTCATTCGAAGACAGAAATTAACAGTTCCGTCAGAATTGACAAAATGCAGGGAAAGGGGATTTTACGTAGAGAGCACAAAGATGGCCCTGTACCAGCCGGTTTAAAAAATGTGTCCCAATTTCAAGAGGTAGTCATAGGGCCTTCAACAAGCATCATCTGTCGTGAGCCAGAAAACTGTGTTAAAATAGGCAACAGCATTGCTTTAGTGATGAATATTGTTTTGTCTGATGACAGCATGTATGTAGTTTACAGAGAATATGAGCAACAGGAGCCTTTTTTTGATTACCCCATAATCTCTACTGATCTTGGGATCTTTGTTGTCAGTAATTTGTCAAAAGATGTTAAAACTAAAGAACTTGATGACAAAATAGTAAAGTATGTCAAGTTACCATACAAGGGGAAATTCATAGCTATTCCTCTCTTGCACACAAGTAGATAGAAGTTGATATTTGAGTCAATAGTGGAGCTGGCTTGGAATATTATATATAGGACATCTACTACAAAACAAGGTATCTACAGCCTCTTAAATGACCACATACAGTAGTTAAATGAACACTTCTAAAACACTTAAACTTAACTGTTATTTTAGATTTTTCAATCCCCTTTTGTGATCTGCTTTACAAAACTTTATACACTATATATATTTATTTTGTCTCTGGCAGAAAAGCCAAAATGTTTAAAATAGTTGAGTTCTTGGAGACCAGTGAGGTAGAGTTGGTGCCAGGTGCTTGGGTAAAGGACAATGAATGCCTGTGGCCAGCGCTCAAAGGGAAGGCCTTGGAGACAGCTATAAGGCAAAAAGTCCATCCTGAACCAAGCTGGATGCCATGGACTGTTCGACTGATGTTTACAACTGGTATGTATACTATGTATATTTTTTGTACAAAATGATGGGGAGTAGTTTACAATAAGTAGGCTATTGGTACCGATAAGTGGTATCAGTATTGATTCCCCCCCTCCACCCACCGGCGTGCGTTGCTACCCAAAAACACAATTTACTTCTCAATCTATTGGAAATGCAAAACATTATAGTTTGTTGCTGTGCACTGTTAGATCATTTATGTATTGTTTTAGTGTTTCTCCTATATGTATTTAGTAGTGGTGGTACGTCGCTGTGTTTTTTTTGGAGGAGACAGCTCCGTCTCATCTTTTTAAAAACTAACAAAAAAACAAAGTCATCGAGTTGTATGTCAAGTTTATGTCATATTTTACATATTCCTTTTTCAGCATTAATGCGGGAAATGCTCACTAAGCAGGAGATGATTCTCGAGCAGCAATCCTATAGATTCTGCATGCAAGAAAACAAGATGTGTCTCAATTTGAAATAGATGAGGGTCTCCTGCCAGTAAAGGACCAGCAAGGCCTCCAATGTCTTGAAAGCCAACTTCAGGAATCTGACTTTGAATCAAAACTGGTGAGTGTGAGTGAGAGTATATTCTTTCTGACAAGAGGCACACGTATACATTATTTTTTCATACTTTAGATAAACCACCTCAGCCTGATTGGTGGAAGTGATGTCAAGGATACAGTTTGGCGTCTAATGAAGCACCTGATCTCAAACACCCTCGCAAAGGAAACCAATTGGAGAGGAGTAAATGGGAAAACATCCATGGCTTCCCTACAACTGAAGACAGCTGTAATCAGTAAATGCTCCTCATAGTTCAGATAGAATTTCACCTAATTTTGTTTGTCTGTACCAACAGAAACTTTAATGTCTTTGGAAACTTTTTTCCACATCAGCTGCCGTAAGGAAGAACCCACTGACATCGAGGGCTTCTGAACGTGAGGTCGAGATGTTCATGAAGAGGTGGTTGCAGCTGGCAGCGGATCGAGAAGGGGGCAGAAGACGGCGAGCCAAAATCTTAGTGTCATCTCCATGAACTTGGTGTTGAATGTAACAAAAGATTTGTTAGTACTTTTTTCAAATTTGAATGTGTTCAATATATCACACTGTATTCTCCATCTACTGAAGTACCTGTAATGAGATGTGTAGAGCTAATGTAAAACATTTAGGATGCAATGGCTCCATGAACTTGGTGTTGAATGTAACAAAATATTACACATTTTAATGTTTTCAATACTGACCAAAATTTTAATTAAAGTTGAGTTGAACTTGTATATTTGTTTTTGATTTCTAACAGAAATACACATACATGTATATCAACATATTTGTGTACCTATCAGGGGTAATTTGTGTTGCACTATCCTCTGTTCCTCAATGTGTTTTTGCTTTTTCTTTAGTCTGTCTTTGTGAAAAGCTGAAATATGATACTGGGTATTTTCTTTATATTTTAAGCAAGATACAATCTACAATGTATTAGCACTTGCTAATGTTTTTGTGGGTATATAAACACATCATGGCAATATTTTAGCATTTAAAAACTGCAGCTCAGCGAAATTGTATTAATATTAATTTACAGAAAAACCGAGTATCACGTTTCAGCTTTTAAGACACATGATGAAAGAAATGCAAAAATACCCTGTGGAACAGAGGTTAGCCCAGAGGTGGGGTGGGATTTTAGGTCTCCATGGCAACAAGACAACCCATCATGCAGTACATAGGCCAGGTCTGGGCCAGCAGCACATTCGTAATCTGATATCAGTATTTGGGCCAGAGCTGTGGTGAATTATAAAAAGTTAGAATGTTGTAGTATGTGGGCCAGAACTGGGCCACAGCATTTTACAATACGTTTAAACGCATCGGGCCAGGTCAGGCCCACTTACGTTTCATCTGACTGTCATGCTGTATATTGGCCAGTTTCGGGCCGAGGACCCGGGCGTATACTGGGCCAGAAGAAACGCAATCATGTGGCCCAACAATGGGCCGGAGGAATTTTGCTATCTGGGAAGCGTGTCAAGAGTATTTAGCGGTGAAAGTCATGGCGAGCGGAGGAACTTGAGAGGCCACCGGCATCTTATAAGTCACAAGTTTGGGAGCATTTTGGCTTCCCTGTAAATGATGACAGGATAAGGGTGCTAGGCAAAACCATTACGGTATGTAGGCATTGTTTTCAAAGAAAGCCATATGAACACGGCAATACATCGAGCATGGCCACACATTTGAAGTGCCACCATCCTGGTCTATCAGCGACGGGGGGAAAGCCGCAGCAATAAGGTATCCTCGCAGCATTTAAGAAACCGTTTGTGGCGGAGTCAGACCGGGCTAAAGCTATTACAGCATCAATTGGGGTCTTTATTGCTGCGGCCATGAGGCCATACTCAGTGGTAGAAAATAAAGGATTTCAGAATATGCTTAAAGTGCTTGAGCCACGTTACGAAGTCCTCTCACGCACCCACTTCAGTGTGAAAATCGTTCCAAATGCCCGGATGTGGCTCGCTCCGCCCATTTTACCGGGTATGCATCGGACGTAACTTGTCTGTACTTGGGACAGCCAAATATCCCAGAATGCATTTTGCATTAGCAACAGGAAACAATGGCGGAGGAGAAATCACACAACTCGAAGTTGAAACACTACTGTTGTTAAGTCACAGAAAGTAATGTTAGGATGTTTTTAGGCGAGAAGTTAGTTGTTTAAGCAACAAATCTGTGGTCGGTTTGTCAAGATTCAGCCGATTTAAAAATCTGCTCCTACGATTTCGGAAATGTGAGGTGTTGCTAGCGGGACCGGCAGTAAACCAGCACCGGGGGCTCAGCGTTTTCCTCTTCGGCGAAGAGTACAGCAATCCGGATCTGATCCACATACATATATATACATACAATTACAATTATTTATATATATATACATATATATCATTATCTATACAATTATATATATATATATATGCATACATAATTGTATGTGTATATAATATAATACACTTATATGATAATATATCCTTTTTTATTTTAAATGAAAACGAAAAAAGCAGGGTTGTCATATTTAGTTTGATTGTAAAAATACTTTACAGTAAAAAAACGGATTAAACTCATTAGCAAGACCAGCTGAGGTGGTGATGTCATGAAGTACACTGCTGTTCCAATTGTCCGTACTGCGTTCTCTGTACTTGAAGTCCATACTCCAAAAGTTCACAAGTCCGTACTTGTGAACTTGGGTATTGAGAAAGGCCCATAGTCCGGTGCTGCAGACACGCCCCTTCTGTGAGAGTCACACAGAGACAAACCTGGCGCAAGTGCTGACAGAAGCAGTAGCAGAGTGGAAGCTAGACAGGCCCAAAGTAATATTCCAGTCACCACAGATAATGCCAGGAACCAAACAAATGCAGTCATAGAAGCTGGACTGGGACCACAGATCAATTTAGCATCACAAAGGGGAATCTCAGTGAACCAGATGGACCGCCTCCTTGGGAGAATCAGGAAAGTGGTTTCATTTTTCCACCGAAGCACAACAGCCGCTCATGTGCTTAAGACCAAGCAAGAAATGCTACAGTTACCATCCCACAAGCTCATACACGATGTACCAACAAGATGGAACTCCACTTATGACATGCTGGAGCGTTATCTTGAGCAGCAGGCAGCTGTTTACTCTGCACTGACAGACAAGACCCTGAAGAAAAATATCAGAAACATCGTCACCTTGTCAGATGCTGATGTGAAAATTGCAGAGGAGGTCCTCCAGGTGCTCAAACCCCTCAAAACCATTACAACCCTATTGAGCACTGAAACTACACCATCTGTGTCCATGATCCTACCTCTGAAAACAAGGATTCTGCAATCCATGGCGCCAAGTGAGGATGACTGCACAGTCACTAGAGATGTGAAGGCTGCCATTAGAGGGGACCTGAACCCCAGATACACTGCCCCCCCTAATCTACAAGACTACCTTAATAGATCTACTGCACTGGATCCAAGGTTTAAGTCCCTGTCTCACCTAGACCCTGCCCTATGCTTGAGAACATGCAATGATCTCGCCACTGAGATTATGGCCACTGAAGAGGTAACAAAAAAATGAATAAGAGCGATTTATTTAATTGTTGTTATCCCAATTATAGTTTCATGAAACATGAGATAATTAGTTTTACAGATAATTAGTTTTACATTTTTTTTGCAGGGTCAAGCCACAGAGCACACATTGACAGGACCAGACTCAGAGGCATCTCCTCCACAAAAGAAGTCAGCCATAGAGGAGCTTTTTGGGGAGACCTTTGCGAGCAAGGATGCTGACCACCACACCTTTGCCAACACGATCACAGAGGAAGTGGCACTCTATAAGGCAGCAAATGGCATTCCAGTGGGGGGTGATCCGCTGGCATGGTGGAAAAGCAATGAGTGTAAATACCCTCACATTGCCATGATGGCAAGACGCTACCTCGCTGTACCTGGCACTTCAGTGCCTAGTGAGAGGGTGTTCTCCACAGCAGGGGACATAGTGACTGCAAAAAGGTCTACCCTCTCCACAGAGAATGTAGATATTCTCATCTTTTTGAAGAAAAATTTAAAGTTGTAGATCATTTCATAGGAATGGTAAACATTCCACGTTTGTTGCAGTGTATTTGAATGGAAGGAAGTAAATATAGATACAAATTGTTGCCTAGCAGTTCAGTTTAGTTAAACAGTGTAAGCCAGCGCCGGTCTGCTCTGCTTTCTTTCTTTTTCGATGCTGTAGACATTTGCTG
This sequence comes from Leptoclinus maculatus, assembly GCA_032191485.1. Classification (NCBI taxonomy): domain Eukaryota; kingdom Metazoa; phylum Chordata; class Actinopteri; order Perciformes; family Stichaeidae; genus Leptoclinus; species Leptoclinus maculatus. Next base: position 21,659,231 of record JAVDOI010000011.1, on the reverse strand, counting down.
TTTTTTTCTTTTAGTATTGATTAAAGGAAGAGGGTATCAAGTCAACATAATTCATGTTGCACTTAAACAGAATTGAGTATTCTTGAATGTTTCATTTTGATTGATTTATTTCATTTTGTTTCAAATTAGATACCTTCAATATTTTTGTTTTTATGTGAGACTATAGCCCACAGTTCTTTGCTTTCAGTGTTCTTGAACTTCTTTACTTAATGAATGGAAAGCAAAGTTATATTTGACTCCTCCCCTGTTCTTTGCTGATCCGGAAAATTTTCCGAACCGTGACTCCTGAACCGTGATCCGAACCGAACCGTGAGGTTTGTGATCAGTTGCACCCCTAGTGGTAATGTCTGTCAACAGTTGTATGCTAGCTAACGTTAGCCTCACGGCTGTTACCGTTGCTTGGAAACAACGTCAGCAGTGGTCCTGCTCGAAAAGTACGGACGTTACCATAAATTGAGCTATTTACACTTTAACTCCTAAATATCGAACTTGTCTGAAACTAACTGGGCAGCCCCAGTGACTCTGGGAGCAGTTTGTGAGGTTGAAGACTGGATTTGTAAACCTCTCACATGGGCCGGACATGGTATTGACCAAAGTACGTTCTATTATAGTTTTTTTCTCTGTGTCTATGGAGACCTAAGTCAGCAGCCCATTGGTCGATTTCAGTGAATGAACCCTCCTTTGACGCGTCAGAGCCTATAGAATTGAGCTGGGATGACGTGGGAAAGATTGACAGAATCGTTAGCCAGTCAGAATCAAAACCACGCCGTCCCTCGTGAAGCGTAAAATCCGATACACCGAAAGTCAAATCGTCCCCTCGTACCCTGCCTTATAAAAACACCCTGTCATCACGGAAACAGTTCAGTGACACACAGTATATACGTATAACAGTTTTTTTTAGCTCCAGAACCGGGAAATTATGCCTTTGTCTACACGAAAACAGCGTAACGGTAAGCTGCGTTTCTGATGCGGTTTGTGGTTCTGGTGCTTGTTGGCTGATATCTCTGTAATGGTTTCACGGAGAGAAATATTGAATATATCTCTGGAATCTGTGTCGAATTCTCTTGCATTCTGATATATTGGTTGTCCATGTTAGCTTTTAGCTTTGTGTTGGTAGCTCAGACTGGAGTGCGTAGACGGCGGAGTCATGGCCAAAAATACGTGATATTGTGGTAAATCTTCTAGTTGAAATATTAGTTGTGTAAAATTGTGTTTGGAGCATGTAAAAATGGCTTACATGATATTGTTGCCCAGACTTTTTTCTTTAACTGGCTATATAACATGTGTGTAACATTCATTATGAAGAGTGCATTGTACGACACGCTGTACGCTAAACTTTCTCCGTAAAATCGAGAGCCCCCCGCCCGGGGGGCTCTTGGGCTAGAAAGGTCATGATTAGGCTCCCTCCTGTGTCTGAGTGTCTCCTGATTGCTTTCATTCACATCACCTGTGTTCAATCACTTGGCCCTGGCTTTTCCCTCTGATCCCCCCCACACACATATACTCCCCTGCTTTCCCTATTCTGGTTGTCAGATTGTATTTGTCCTTCGCCGAGTGTGCTTCATGTTCTGGTATTTTGTCCTCGTGGTTCTTTCTATGATTAGTGACTTTGCCTTTCTAAAGTTTTTTGATTTTTGGTCCGCTCCCTGTTGGAGTCGTTTTGAGTTCTTGTTTATTACTTTTTGGTGACCAGTAAAAGAACCTTGCCTTCCACCTCGTCTCCAGTGCCTGTCTCTGCGCTTGAGTCTCTGCTCTGTGCCAGAACCGTGACATTAACTGACAGAAAATTGACAGAAACTACAGCTGAAAGAGCTGATCCCAGATCAACCTGACCTCACAATCAGACAGCAGACTAGCGGGAAAGAGAAGCAGTACATGCGAAGCTTCTCTAGCTGTACACCAGACAGGTTTGGCTCGCTGGATGCAGTCATGATAATAACTTATTTAACAACGGGGACAGATCCAGCATGGACAGTTAGGGAGAGAAGAAGCACCTGTCTGAGAAATGGATATATAGTTATAAATAAGTCATATATATATATGTATAATGTGTGTGTGTGTTTTATATTATAGTGAATATTATTATATGATATATATATATTATACTGAATTCTCTGTGAGGGTGACACAAATAAGATGTCCTGACGTGTTTGTCAAAGTGTTATTTACTGCTTTTTTTCGTTTTGGAATAAATGTTAAATATTTAACTGTTTTTTTCCACCAGCCGCCACTGCTCCTCTTGGCTATCGCTCAATCACTTTTGAATTCAGCAATTGACCAAGAGAGACAATTTTAATTCAAATTTCGATTTGACTTTAAATTTGAGAGAGACATACACACACACACACACACACACAGATATTTCGAGGACGTTTTGAACGCACGGTGAGTGTTCATTTCAACTGTTCAGGCAAAAGTTACAAGAGGGAGCTTGTTAGCATGCTAACTTCAGTATCTGCAACTTAATGTGATGTTACTCATGTATATACTGTCGCTTTGTGCATCTTTGAATGCTGTTACGACAACGTTAGTTACTATCACTGTTCTGTTAACGTTACTCAGAGGAGAGCTAGTTAGCAGTACGTGTGTAACTGGAGTAACGCTAACGTTAGCTGTTAGCTTTAATAGCTTTTTAGCCAAACTAACGCATCTAAACACACAGACGGAGTGAGCGTTTCTGTTCAAAGTCTTAAAGGTTAGAACAGTTAACTAGAGTCCCGAAAGTGTATTTTTACATTGGAAATGTTTATGGAGATTTTAAAGTAATGCTTGGAGTATCTGTCGTCATTATTATATTACATCAGCCTAGAGCAGTGATTTTCAACCACTGTGGTGCTGTGAGACATCGTCAGGTGTGCCGTGGGAAAATGTCCAATTTCACGGATCGATCCGTGATCTGTTCGGGTCACCCCTCACGGTTCGACACACATGTGAACCGCGGATTAATTGCACAGTTAAAACGTTAACCATCACATTATGAAATAAAGTTTTACTGCCACTCATACTTTTTCAGGTAATAAGTCTCTAAATATCTATGCAGAGTTGCAATGTGAACGGAGCGTGTTAAATGCGTTTGATCAGTGGCGGCTGGTCCATAGAGGGCGCTAGGGAGCCGCCCCCCCTTGAGCTACAAATAATACAAAATTCAATTAATAATAATAAACTATACAAATTGACAATATTGGTGTTTTTGAAACATGGAATCACCCAGTGATATGTGTAAAATATGATATCTGCGGTAAATATATGCTTTTCCTGCACGTCCTCTCTGCCTGTCTGCAGGTCCTCTCTGCATGTGCACGTCTCAGCTGGCTGGGGCGCTGGAGAAACTGCCCCAAAGAGGCGGGTCTATAAAGCAGTTTAGCCAATGATGCTTTAATGCTGACTAAAGATATAAATGAGTGACATACAATCTAGCCAATCAGCGTCCTCAAATAGATTCAGCTTGGGGCAGATTTCGTTCTGCCCCAAGCTGCGCCTTCTCGTCAGGACTAGTCTCTACAGGCGAGCGCCAGCGCGAGCACTGCTCCTCCAAGACCCGTTTGAGAGGAGAACTGAGAGGAGAAACTACAGCTGAAAGAGCTGATTCCACAATCAGACAGCAGACTAGCGGGAAAAGGCAGCAGTACATGAAGCTTCTCCAGACAGGTTTGGCTCGCTGGATGCAGTCATGCTAATAACTTATTTAGCTTTTTAAAACAACGGGGACAGAACCAGCATGGACAGTTAGGGAGTGAGGGACATGAAGCACCTGTCTGAGAAATGGATATATAGTTATATATAAATAATTATATATATATGTGTGTGTGTGTGTGTGTGTTTTATATTATAGTGAATATTATTATATGATATATATATTATTATATTATACAGAATATTATATGATATATATTATTATATTATACTGAATTCCCTGTGAGGGTGACTAAAATAAGATGTCCTGACGTGTTTGTCAAAGTGTTATTTATTGCTTTTTTTCGTGTTGGAATGAATGTTAAATATTTAACTGCAAAGTAGTAATGTGTGTTTGATACCTTAATTTGTTTGCATTAAATCATTCTGGGATGTTTGCTGAAATTGATTGGATGTGGCACAGCCCTACCAAGAAAATGTTCCACCAGCCGCCACTGCGTTTGATGGTAAAAGTCTTGGTGAGCGGAGGAAATTAAGAAAGACCCCGGCGTCAATTAAGTCACGTTTGGCTTCCCCGTTACTAATAAAGTCAGGATGAGACGGTGGACAAAACCGTTACGGTATGTAGGCATCGTTCAACGAGAAAGCCCCCTCTGTGAGAGTCACACAGACACACATCGGGCACTACCCTTTCCCCACACAATGTAGATATGGGGAAATAAATATTGTGGTTTTCATGTAAGACTATAGCCCAAAGTAATTTGCTTTAAGTGTTCTTGACGTTATTTAATTAATAAATGGAAAGCATAGTTATATTTGTCCACCCCCCTTTTCTTTGCTGATAAGAAAAATGATCCGATCCGTGACTCAAAAAACGCGAAACGATCCGAACCGTGAGGTTTGTGATCCGTTGCACCCTTAGTTGCCTTGTTAATTTAAGACAGTATAATTAATTGATGCGTTGAGCTTGAGGCAATACAGCAAAAGTTATCTTTCATTTGGATTTACTTTCACCGGGGATCGGTATGTATATTTGCTGTATAATGCTACAATGTGTCATTTTGTAACACTGGCCTCTTGAATGAATTGATTGTATCGTTACATTAACGTTAAATCAGTCGTGGTTGGCTGAGGATTTCAGTTTGAATGAAAACAATGCTATTTAATTTTTATTAAATTGAGTGTTGGGTGTGGCAGCACCATTAGGTGGATGTTTCTAGAAGAAAAGACGGTGGCTCTCAGACAAAGGCGCTATGTGGACACAGCTTATTTTTTATGAATGTTCGAAGGATTCTCCCACAGGTTTCTCCCAGACCATCTCTGCCAAGATTCAAACCTAAAGTCGTTGTGAAGGTAGAGGTCGTCGTACCACGTTGACCAGATCTCTGTGGTCACTTGTTGGACAGGGCAGGAAGGTAATAGCTTGCACACTTTAATTGTTTGGTTAAGACTTTTTGAAGAAGTGCAGTTTCTCATTAGAGGAACCAACCTGGGCAACTTGAGCCATCGTGTGGTGCACCCTAAAAGAGGATGGTTCAGTATCAGGTTAGTTGTTTGTATGGTGCTTAGATTTAAATAATAAGATGTTTGATTATACAAATATGGTTTGCTTTTTGCCAAGACCAATTGTCAGCATTATTCTTTCTTCGCGTTCATTTTGCAGGTAACGCTGAAGGACTGTTTCATCCCGCTAACACCACCCTTACAATTTCAATAGGGCCTTTGGTGGCCCGACGTTGTTGGTTGCTCTGGCACTAATGATATAACAAGGACCTAAAAGCACCGAGCATGTAGGTTATATTTTCAGAGTAACAACGTGTCAAAATGCTTTATAGGTTGTAGTTTTACCCAGGGTGATGTGCTGCGATATACCTTTGGTGGGGCACAGTGACTTCCTTGAGCTTTGTCTTCATCATGAGGGGAAAGTCTTGCACATAAGTCGCAGCAGTCACTGCCTTTTCAGAACCAAGTAAAGCTCTATTGTGCCTATGTTCAAAGGGATGTTTCAGGGCTGTAAACCTTGTAAGAGTCCAAAGAATGACACTCGAAAACATGTAGTTATTAGAAAATGGGGATGTTGATAGGCAGTGACTTGGATCAATATGCCTCCAGAGCTCTTACTTTGTCGAGGCCTGAGTGGACCTTTAGGAGGTGTATTTTAGTACCTGTGTTAAAGGTGCTTATTGACAACAAAGACCGAAAATGACAATGCAATAATAACTTCCTTACCCATTGTTGAGGCACTCAGCCACAAGGTAATCTGTACTAACATTCGTAGACCAGTTACGTCACAGCGGCTGCGACTAGGCTGTCCCAATTCGCATGTTTGTTGAAGACTCCTTCAATGCAGCCTTCTGGTCCCAGATTTGGAGGACACATCTGATGTATCCTTCGCGGCCCAGCACATCCCGAGATGCATTGCGTGCCGATGAAGATTTTATTTGTATCCAACATGGCGGCAAGTGATGCGGGAGAGAGTGAATTGACATCATTCACTTTTAAATGTAAGTATTGGGTTTCAACTCACTCGAATGTCACCGATACTAATGTTAAAACAAAATAAGAGATCTTATAACATCACGTGTGTTAAAATGATCCGTTAAGTTACGTGACGTTCGTAACTGACAAGCTAACTAGCCGTGGCTCTAATAGCTGCAGCTCGTCTGCCTGATCCGACCGTAGTTAAGCCTTAAAGTAACATTTAATAACTTTAATAACTTCACTTTCAAACCTCAGAGGTTGACTAATATCTTACTGAGATTGTGATGATTTTACAGATGATTTATACTTTATATTATGTCCATTAACAGACCAACAGGAGCTCAGGTAGAAGGGTCCAATAACGTTAATACGGTTGAGATTAATTACACAGATGAACTGAATTTGAGTATTTTGCTGATTCTGTTTTGTGGTGTGAATTAAAACTTAACTACATTTTGTTTTGTTGTAGGGAGCCAGGAGCAAACGGCTCAGTTTATCAAGTTGAGGGGGGAGAATGATGGCCTCTTCACCGGAGCCTAACATGCAGCAAGTGTTGCATGGAAGTAAGCTATTAGTCCTTTTGTAATATCTCCATTTGACCATCCTGTACAGTTACATTACAGCTCTCACCCTATATAAGCGTTTATTAATAAGACAACCAGTAGAGAGGACAATACTCTTCTGATGTGTTGTTGCTGTCAGAGATGTAAGTTATTTAAATTGAAAATAAGGCATCCATGTAAATGATTTCTGTGTGAATTTGTGTATATTCTGCTGTGTAAAATGTGTGAATTTTCTAAGTTTGCATACTTGTGTTAACATTATTGATAACTTTTTAACTTTTCATAATTTTGTCAAAGTGATTAGGATAATTTTGGAGAAGATGTGCCTGCAGAGGAGGGTGAGTCCCTTGCAGGCAAAAAAAAAATGGGACAACCTCAAGAAGAAGTATAAAGTATGTGCATATGTGTTACTACAAGTTAATTAACGTTTACCGACATTAATTCCGCTGCTGTTGTTGTTTTTGTTAACTGTCTTGATTGTCCTCTGCCTTAGGATTGCAAGTATCCAGGGTCAGGAGAGGGACTGAGTGGGAAACCCACTGCTGCAACTTGGCCGTGGTTTGTCCTCATGGATGAGGTGTTGGGACAGAGGCCGTCTATAAACCCCCCTGTCCTAATTGCCTCCATCCCTGAGGACACACCAGGGCCAAGTAACGCAGTGGGTGACCAGGAGAAAGAGGAGGAGGAGGAGGAGGAGGAGGAAAGCCAGCCAGGGCCAAGAAAGAGAAAAAGAAAAAGGATGAGCTGATGAGAGAGGATATGAGGTTGCAGAGGAGAGAAGAGGATGGACAGGCTCTTTTCATTACTGGAGAGAATGGCTGACAAATTAATGAACATGTAAATTAAATTAAGTTTTTTGTTAAATACATTGTTTATTGTATTTATTATATACATATTCATTGATTATATAATATTCAACTGATTAATTTAGAAAAAACGATATCAATTAAGAAAAATAACCATAAATGACAATAGCTGTGACAATAAAAACAGTGATAGAAAAAGCTGTGAACTTGAAACAGTGATAGGAAAAGCTGAACAAGAGCTTTTTCCTGTCCACAAAAGGTGAGAATTGAAACAAAATACAATATGACCTGTGTCATTTCAGTCTGTGTGTGTGTGTATATATAATTGAACAAAACAAAAATGATGGGGTGCCACAACAAAGACCCCGGTGTAATGATATCCTCTGGGTGGTCTCCAGAGTGTTTGATCTCCACTGTCCACCGCATCGTATCGCAACTGGGTTTGCAGGGCTGGCTCATCGACGGCTGCCATGTCACTAAGATTTATTTTCAGAAATAAGGAATTATAAAATACTCTGCATACAAAATACTTCATGCACACGTTCATTTTGAAAGAATCAGTCCTAACACAATGTTTCAACAGTGCTACAAAAACAATTTTAGTAATAATTAGGTATCACAGCTTTAAAATTTGTATACTTGCCTAACAATAGTCGTGGTCACCAGGCACGTCCTCCAGGGCAGACTCCTCTGCAGACAGCTGGTCCCACCAGGGAGCACCTGTTGCCTCCAAACCGTTCTCCCCCTCATCCTCTGCCACATCCTCCACAAGATCGTCCTCTGGGGCCATAATGTCCCCAGCCCCGAGGCAGATGTTGTGGAGGACGGCACATGCTGTTATGACCTGAAATGGTAAAATGTCAAATATATATATATATATGATGTGATCTACTGTTCTTCAGTATCCTAAAAAGTATTGTTGAGTGATTACTTACATGAGGTACGAAGGTGTGGTGCACCTCCAGCGCTTGCAGGAAGATGGCCTGGAACCGGCTCTTCATCATTCCAAAGGCACGCTCTATAATGGAGCATGCCCTGGAATGATGGCCGATAAAGCACTGGGCTCCCACACCTTGTAAAGGCCTCTTGTAAGGAGTGATGAGGGAGTGGGTGTTGGAGGCACGGGTACCCTCCGTCTGCAAGGATGAAGTGCCCTGGAGGAGGATAGAGTGGACGCCGGTACAGTGGGCTGTGGCGCAACACTCTGGAGTCGTGGACTGACCCAGGCCAGCCCACGTAGGTGTCAACGAAGCGGCCCTGATGGTCACAGCCTGTAGTAGAATCGAAGAAAACTGTTTCCTGTTCTTGTAGCAGTGACCATCATGGCCGCTTGGTGGCTTGATCCAGACATGGCAGCCGTCAATGGCTCCAGCAGCTTTCTGGAAAGCTCGGTGTCTTGCCAGCAATGCAAACCGACGAGACACTGCCTCCAGGTCTTCGGGGGTACTCGGGAGGTGGATGACCTGGTGGCGAATGTCCACCACCTCCTCAGTGACTCTGTGGACGATGTGGTGGACAGTGGATCAAGGAATCCCAAACACTCTGGATACCACCCTGTAGGAGGCCCCACACGCCAGCCAGAATAAAAAGACCAGGGTCTCAATAGTGGCACCCCATCCATGCCTCCGATCCTGGTAGAGGAGGTCCAGCAGCACAGCCAGGGCCTTCCTGCTCAGCCTAAAATCAGGCCTTGTGTCCTGGTCATTAAAAAACCTGTCCAGGACAGGAACGCTTAGGTTGATCCTGCAATACAGGGGTCTGGGCTGGTTTAGGGAAAGGAGGAAAAGAAGAACTGTCAAATAAAGAACAATATTAAATGTGGGGAGCTTAGGTAGAATAGGCTTATATCTTCATGTTATATCGGTCTATCCGTCCATCCATCCAACCTGTTTCAGCTGAAAAATGACAGTATGATTTTTTTAGATTACAGTAAAGCCATTTTAAATATTAAATTATAGAAGTTGTAATGACATTAGCCACACAAACTACGTTAGCTAGCTGAAGTTAACATAACTTTTTGATAAAAGTACATGGATTAACCACTTGTAATTTAAAATTACCTGAAAATGGTCCTCTCTGAGCCGGAAATATATAACGGCGGTGTCGGCGGCGGTGATTCATGTCCTCCAAAAGCATTTGGAAGACGAGGAAGAGTAGCATTACCATTTCTGGCACGAAGCTGGTTGCTAGGCGACGGGTGCAGGAAAGGAAAAGCTGACTTCCTGTTTGGTGACGCAAACAGGAAGTCCTCTGTAGCGTAGGCCGTCTCATTTCGGAGACCGCTCAGTCCTTCACGCCTTCACGGTCCTCGAAGGATGCGGCCGACGTAGACCGCGAAGGCTGGGTCCTTCGAAAGATGCAGCCCCTGAATTGAGACACAGCTACAAAGACAAGATAGAACCAGGCGGCAACCTTTGGTTCCGCTGAGTGAATTCTGAAGTGTCTAAAAACTTGCCAGGCGACTGGTTGCAAAAAGAAATCAGATTGTATAGAAGTCTATTGGAAAATTACCCTACTTCTCAATTTATTACCTCAGTAAACATGAGTTCATGGTCTCAATCTCTAGTTTCAAGTCTTCAATACAGCCTGATGTTCATTTAGTAAATGATGGTCCATTTAGAGTCAAATAGACCATAAAGCATGCCATAGAGCAGGGGTCTCAAACTCAATTTACCTGGGGGCCGCTGGAGGTAGAGGCTGGGTGAGGCTGGGCCGCATCAAATATTCCCCTAGGTTTACACTTTTGGGGGGGGGGGGGGGGTGCACACAAACTTTTCAGGTGGCTGGGGTGCACGGACACAAACAAATTTCTAACTAACTTTAATTTCCGATGCGCCCGCTCCGTCCGCTGGTGGGAGTGTGTTCATCTGTGTGCGCGCACAAGTCTTTGTGTGTGTGTGTGCGCATATCGGGGCGGAATTCCGCCGTGCGCGATACAGAGAGCAGAGGATAATTATAAATTAAACAAAATTAAGTCGACCTTCTCGGGGGGCAGAGGGTACTGTTGGGGGGGCAGAGGGTACCGTTGGGGGGGCAGGGCGCCCCGCTAATACAATGGTAGGGGAAACACTGGACTCGGCAAAAAGGTGCGTGTGAGAAAAATGCGCGGGCCGCACTAACACTAACCTTTGGTGTCAAGTAGGGGGCCACAAAATATCGTCCAGCGGGCCTCAATTGGCCCGCGAGTTTGAGACCCCTGCCATAGAGTATGGTTTAGGGCGGGCTTACTCTGATTGACAGGTTACTGCTGCTACCAGAGCCGTATAAGGCATCTCTACGTCACTCCTCCGCATTCCGAATATAGTAACTTCAGTCCATTGGTTGAGAAAAAAACAACATGGCAACGGCCGTAATCCAAGATGGCAACGGCAAAATCGACGAACTATAGGCTTGAAAACAGCAGTCCACAAACCAATTGGTGACGTTGCGATGACTACTTCCACTTCCCATATACTATTGATAGAATACTAGTCATAAATGTGGTAAGTGCAGAGCTGGTAGTTTAAAACTGTACAAGAGCAAACCCCCGCATACGTTCTTTCAAGATTTCTTAAAAGTAACTCCCATCAGGGTATCATACTGGACAGCCTCAGTTCCTGTAGTAGCATGCTCCAGGTTGAGGGGGACAGGAGTAGGAGAAGGAAGGCCTTTTCTGTAACATCCCGTTAGTGTGTGTTCCCCTTCGTCTTCTTCTTCTAGTTTAACGGCGGTTGGCATCCATCTTATTGGTGCATTACCGCCACCTTCTGCTCCGGAGTGTGGATCAGACAATAAGCTTACACTCTTTACCCCAAAACAAAACAACAAACAATCAAATAAAAACAAACAAATAAGCACTCAAACAAGCACCCTTGTACCTTATCCCTGCATTTCAATCATACCCTATAAAAAACCCCTGTGTTCTTTAGGAAAGCTAACAGGACCCTAACCTGTGCTCTCTCACCCATGCTCAGTACTCCTTTCAGTGTGCATTCATGCACCCCTAATTCCCTCAGATTTTTCCTCATTGTCTCTCTCTGCATCTCATACTCCCTACAACTCACCACTACGTGCTCAACTGACTCCTCTTCTCCACATCCTTCACACAACCCTGTCTGGTGTTTCCCTATCATTTTCAGTGTTTTGTTTAGTGCACTATGGCCCAACCGTAACCTCGTCAACACAGTTTCCTCTCTCCTGTTCCTACTTCCTACCCTGGTAACTTTGACACTCTTTTGAATACCATATACATAATACCTCTCTGTCCCACCTATTTTGCCACATTTGATTGATTTTTATCCCAGATAATACATTTCACCTCTGCCTTACTTATTCTAATATTCATTTCTATATTTCCTTTCTTTAATGCCCTCTTTGCCAACTCATCCGCCCTCTCGTTCCCGCTCACCCCTACATGTGCTGGAACCCACAGGAATTTAACCTGACCTCCCTGTTAATTTATTCTTGTGGCTGACTGAAGGACTTCATACAGTATGTCTTGTGTGTTCCCGATTGCACTCATCCTACTCACCTGCCCGGGTCCACCCAGCTGCCTCCAATCCTCTCATTACCCCACTCATATATACTCCCCTGCTTTCGCCGCTCCGGCTGTCAGATCGTCATTGTTCTTTCCCTTGTGCTCCCCGTGCGGATTTAATGATTTTGGACTTTGCCTTTTTGCTCGCTCCCGTTTGGAGTCGCTTTAAGTTTTTGTTCATTTATCTTTTGATGACCAGTAAAATATCTTATTTCTAAACTTCACCTCGTCTCTAGTGTCGGTCTCTGCTCATGAGTCTTAGCCCAGCCCTGAACCGTGACATTTTCACCAAATTCTGTATGGACTGAGGGGATGGAGAGAACGGTGGGGTCCTAGAAGTGTAGACAATGGCAGAACGGTTAACGTAACATGTAAATGGATAAATAAGTGGGCAGCAGTCCAAGGATGGATGAACAGTTGACTAAAAAATACAGAGTACAATGGTGTTTGAGGGGTTTACAACTGGTTATGAGCAACAAGCTGCTTCCTGGCATTTAAGGAGAAACAGGATTTGTTCCTAAAACAAGAAGCCCAATTTTAATTTCAATTAATAGATTATCAACATTAATTCTAAAAGAAAGGCGTTGGTAACCCCTCAATATTTGCAGGTGGTCACAATCTCACATGGGGTAACTTGTGAACATGGCTCTGGTAACTTATCCTTTAAACAAGTAACATCCACACGTTATATGTGACATCCCTGTCGTCCTACTCTACAGAGACAGTTTACCTTGTGAACCAGATGGTAATTGTTGACTTTATTTGTGTTATTAAGAGAATGTGGGGTTGATTGAGAGTCAATATTACGGAGTTGTTCCGATACCAGTATCTAAAATGCCTCCAATACAGCCTAAACTGCCGGATATCACTTGCTGCCTGATCTGCCAACCTACGTTAACGTTAGCTGTTAACTTAGGTGGGCAGCACGGTCCTGCTTGGCTAAATAATGGAGCTAACAACTAATGTAACCGGAGGTTGGGTTTAACTATGATGCATTCACACTCTATTCGATACAAATTTGTATTAGATGAAAGTTAATACCGACGTTATATGTTCAAATGTACACTGGACTTGACACTACAGTCGTTTGAAGGAGATGTTTTCACATCAATATAAAATAGATATTTGAGAAAGAATTATGACCTGTATTAACTTTTTTTAGTTTGTAACGCACTGGTATCGGATTGGTACAAGTTTAGGTTTCAGAATCGCAATCAGGAAGGAAAATTGGTATCGGATCATAACCAATTGCATAATCCCCAAACAACATCAGATGTTAGTTTCTCAACAAGTATCTCCTCTCTGCATAAATGCAATGCAAGACAGATGTGGGGACATATTTTCTTTATCCGAGATTGTGTTTTTCGATACCTGAATTGTGTCTTTATTCTGATGTTTAGGCCTGCAGCTAATGATTGTTTCTACTGATGATTGATCTGGCCTTTCTCCACTGATCCATTCATGATTTTGTCCAAAAGATGTCACACATTCAGTGTGAACGACGACACACAGACATGAAAAATAAATATTCAGATTTAACTTATAGCAAATAAAAATACATGATCTTGAGGGAAAGGACAAGGGTTTTACTCAGTGGCACTTGACTCCAGAGGTACTCAATGGATTTGTAGTTCCAATCTAGGTGGTAGTGCACCAGAAAAAAAATGAGCTTTGGAGACACAGAGGTGGAATATTTGGAAGCCAGGGAGATCCCAGGGCAGTTACCAAGTCCATGGGTCCTCAAGCCAGTTCTGTCGTCAACCCCTGGGAGCATCCAGTTAACCATTTTGGTGAGAAACATTATTAAAAGCTACTATGATGAACTTTCATGCCGTGTAGACTTTGGCGTTCCCTTTGGACTCAAGTGGTAGTGTTTCCAAGCACCAGGGTCCCTTTAGAAAACAACTCAATTTACTTTAACAGAGGTCTGACAGTCTACCCCGCGCAGTCCTGGTTCCTGGTTCTCACGTGGCATTGTTGCCGGATCTGGGTCTGGCTGCAGCTGGCTGGTCTCTGCTGGAGGTCCCTCTGGAGTCTGAGCTGAAGGAGTTTTTGGTGAACCTATTGGGTTTGTTTGATTTTGTGGGGAATCGGACCCAATGACCGAGAATAACCGTGTAGAAAAAGCCTATTCTCTATCTTTTATTAAAGTCAGACTGTTTCATAACCAGTTAAAAGCTCCTTTTAGTAACTTTAAAGCTGTAATCCCTCAGATTTTATTTCCTCACTGATTAGGTGACACCTGTGGTTACTGTGGCAACAGTGTATTTTAACACTACAGCAAACACTCTTTGAGTAACTACTTTGTCAGAAATCTCAACAGAAGAGCAGCTGGCATATATGTTTACAGCTCAACCAAACAAACTGGTGTTTGAATAAAGAAGTCAGTCAAACATAATCGGAACTGTGATCCGATTCCATGCTGTACACAGTCAGAGTAGTTTTCCACCGTAGCAGCAGGACGCAGTGAAGTTGGTTACCTTGCTGAGGAGTTGAAGGTGAGCGGCCTGTCACCTGCAGCTCTTCATCTAACAGCTCAGCGTGGCTGTTTCCTGTGATGCATTAAAAAAAAAAAAGCTTCACAATGAATAACATTTCACCAGTTAAAGGCTTTAAATGTGAAGCAGCAGCAGGGGGCGTTAACACAGCTCTGATATTTGTTAAGAGAGCGAACAGTAAACGGTTTCCTGTGAATCGCTCATACGCGTCAAGACTAGCTCTAAATCCAGCACAGGGATGGCGGGCTCCGCCACGAACAATTAAAGGTAATAACAGGATGTAAATGCAACAAGTGGCTCCTGCAGAAAAGAAAGAAAAATGCTGACCATCAATTGTATCAAAAATGGAATTCCTTCACAAAATGTTTTTGAAAAGTCTGAACGTGCCCTCCAATTTAAGGTCACTACGAGGAACCTTTAGCTGGTTATGAAACCGCCTCACTGTAATACTGATGACTATATAAGTAAACCAGACCATCAGCAGGAACATTGGCTATTTCTATATAGGTAAAATATATATAGGTAAAATATATATATATATATATATATATATATATATATATATATATATATATATATATATATATATATATATATATATATATATGCTGCTGTAGTGAAATGAGGTTTTCTAAAGGGACTCTGGTGCTCATAAGCGCTACCACTTGCGTCCAAAGGGAACGCCAACCTCGACTCGAAATAAAAGGGTCTTTAATGTATGAGATGCACCAGTGTGTGTATGTGTCTAAATAATTCCTACAGATTGATACGTTATCGGATGAGTATACTATTGCTGTCATATTTCCTATCTTTCTCCCCCACATAAGAATTATAACGAAGGAAATACTTTTTCTCATGGCCAGGTCTTTCATGGTTCAACACTGACAATTGCACGAATATACATTGTTTGCGTGATTTGTCAGAAATTTTTTTAATTCTCCGACTGTGGAATGTCCGAATGTGGAAAACACAATTTAGGGCCGAGCTATTTCTATTTAAAAGGCTTGAGATTCCAACACGTGTCCTTTTAGCGCACCGATGAAACATCGCGCCGCCAGGTTACAAGACAGTCATTTTCATCCACCATTTTCCACTATTTGCTCCTCTGAGAGCGTCATGCGGCAAACCTTTTTTTAGAACGGAGGAGGTGATATGTTGCCGATGTGCTGGGTTTTATTACCACCAGGCCAAGCAGGGAGGGTCGAGAGAGAGAAATAAAGAGGAAACGGAGTGTATGAAATTGGACTCAAAGCTTTACAAGCCCCCTGAGAGAGTAAAAGAGAAAGGGAAGGTCTTAGAGTCAAATTAGATATACTGAAAGGAACCCTTGTTAAAGAGGAATAAAAACCCATTTCTCTTAGCAGGTTACATATCTCGCCGAGTTATGTAACAAGTTAGGACAGAGGGTTTTGCGCACCGCAACGTCCTCGTATGATAAAATATTCACATGGCTGCACATTCAAACAGGCAGGAGTTGTCTCCTCCGTGATGAATGCGAACTTAACCCTTAGATGCACGAGTGACTGGACCCTACACTCTTCCATAAGTGGGTCAAAAATGACCCATATTAGAATCAGTGTTTTTATGCCATTTTTGTCATTTTGGTTAAGAATAATCACTTGTATAATATTCAGTATTATATTTAGGACCACACAAGAATGCTTTCATGTTTGAAATATCTTTATTTTTCACTTAACATTTTTGAAAAAGAAAATTACCCAGAACAGCAATAGAAAAATGTGAACATCCATTGTGTGTGTGTGTGTAACTGTCCAGTCATTGACAGTTCCTCTCTCTTTTCCCTTTTTTGCCTACTTGTCTCATCACTGTATGCAGTTCAGACAAACTACCTGTTTCTGTCTGTGATCATTACACACAGGTACATTGCATTTCCCACACCTATTGTTGACTTTGCGATCTTTGTTATTTGGGCAGATCTGACACCTCTTTCTCTTTCGTTGGCCCTGTCTGCTTCTTTCCTGTGGCTGGGTTGTGGTTTTTGTCACCCCACACCTTTCCATTGCTTTAATAATTGGGGTTTGCAGTTGGGGGCAGCCTTCCAGTCGACTCATCATGTGTGGTGTGACAAGCTCCTTTGAGGAAGAGCCGTCGTGCATTGGTGATGCCGCTCTTGAATTCTGGGTGCTGAGCTGTGAAAAAGGTGTAGGCATTCAGGGTGGCGATGTCAATTATGTTGTACCACAGCACCATGGGCCACCTCTGTGTTTGGCGCTTGCAGGTGTAGGTGCCAACGATCTGGTCAGTGGTGTCTACACCTCCTTTCGTCTTGTTGTAAAATGTGATCACTTCTACTTTGTCGTGGTGCATCGTGCTCAGGAGCACAACCGCTTTTCCTTTCTTTCTGACATAGCTTCATGGTAAGGCTGTCGTTGAATCCAAACTCTGTGCTGTGAACCTCCCTGGACTTGGAAGGCTTCATCAGAGGAGGGATGTCTGGCTTGTTCTGATGTAGAGTCCCCACAATAGTGAGATCCTTCTCCAGGAGATGCTGCGCAAGAGGCACACTGGTGAAAAAGTTATCCATGGTGATGTTGCGACCCGTGTTTCTAAATCTACTACACAACTGCTGGACAATGTTTTCCCCCAGATTCTTCTGAACTTCTTCCCCTGGTTGTCTCCCCGTGTAAACTATACCATCTATTGCATAGGGGATGCGTGCATCACAAACCCAGAAGATCTTTAGGCCGTACTTGGCGGGCTTGCTTGGCATGTACTGTAGAAACTTGCACCTACCCCTGAATGGCACAAGCTGTTCGTCCACAGTGACACAATCACTGGGGATGAATCGCTGTCTGCAGTTGACCAGGAACAGGTCCCATACATAGCGGAAGGCTGCCATATGGTCTTGTTTCCAGTCGGAAGGCTCTGGTCCTCTTATCATCGAAGCGCAAGATACGGCGAATGTCTTCAAATCTTCCAATAGCCATAGTGGCCTTGTACATGGGATTATGTAGAGGACTCCCAAACAGCTCACGGACTGATACATCCCAGTTCCTCTCACTTCCTGCAAGCAGGGTCAATCCAATGAAGGCTATGAATTCATCTTTGGTGACATTTTTCCATTATTTTCCTCTAGCTGTTGCTACTCTCCGTCCTTCCAAGTTTGTGCACTTCATCACCTCTTGTATTATATCATCAGTGATAAAGAGCTCCCATGCATCTTTTGGTGAGACAGTGGTGCTAAGCCCTTGTGCAGGCCCTGACCGACTTCTGAGGATATTGTGGCTCTGTGTTCTGCCCTGGGTGGGAGGTAACTCGCTCCAGTAAGAGCCCTTCCAACACAGAAGAGGAATCTTCTGAGTCAGATTGATCCTGTTCAGTTGGATTTCCAGGTGGACGACTGCCACTGCCACCTGGACAATAGTCTGGGTCCTCATCATCAGAAATTTCAGACTCTGAGTCCAACCCCGTTACTGCCTCTCCATCATCAGCATCTGTAGGACCATTTCAGCTGTGTATCTAGCAGCCATGACACCTTGGATGAGGAAACAAGAGTAATGTTTTCAATAGATCAATATGTAGCTATATAAATAAATACACTCACACACACACTACATATAGTAATGTTAGCTAACTTAGTTAGCTAGCTAGTGTTAGCTAGTTATAAAGTAGGCTAATTTGTTGATAAATAATAATAACAACAGTCATGAAAGATACACACACACAATATTATATGAAGATAATACTTACACGTATCAGCTCTTGCTGTGTAAAATAATCTTCCTGAGGGGTGACACTTCTGATATAGTCTGTGTGGTCCACAGTTAATTTATTCCTGACAGCCACAGTTGATAAGAATCAAAGGTTCCCATTGGATTCCATAGAAAATGCATGCGGGTCATTTTTGACCCACTTATGGAAGCTTGGGGTATTAATACAAAAACTACAATTTCTTAAAATGTATAAAAGGTAAGTTAAAAATGTAAATGGCATTATATCAAAAACATGTTTTTTGAGGAATACCTGGAATATGAAATAACAATTTTTCATTACGAAGATATTTCAAGAAAACAACCTCACCGGGTCATTTTTGACACACTTATGCATCTAAGGGTTAAAGGCCTTCATCCCGGACTTCTTTTTGCTGTTACTGGCTATAGATTCATCATGAAGCTAGGCGTTTTATGACCATGAAGATTCTCTAGTGTTCCCGTCTGCATCTCGTTTGTTTGTGTGTGTTCGGCGTGGTTTCCCCTCCTTGTTGTTCTTCCCGCTCTAGTTTATCCTCATCATACACACCAGCCTCTCATCAGCCAGTCAGCTTGCAGTATATCTACCCGGGCTCCTCAACCATCCCGTCGCTGGATTGTTGTATTAACCTCAGTGGTGGCTACACGTCAAGGCCAACTCAGTGGATTAGACCTTTTTCAGACTCTCCATTTTTTTTCTGCTCTGTCCATGAAAAAAAATACAAACAGTGCGTGTTCAAAAAACGTGCCTTTTGGACTTAAAGTAAAGTTATGATGTCACAACTTGAGGTCCACCGATTATAATATTGAGAGATATCCCAAACTGCGACGGTTTACCGTGTGGGTTTGGGAGTGGAGCAGAGACTCAGGCGCAGACTTAGACACAGGACACAAGGTGAGGTGAATGCAAGGCTCTTTACTGGGCGTTCAGCAGGTCAACAACAGAAACCAAAAATAACTCCAATCGGGAGCGTGAAACATCCAAACTGGAAAAAACAACGACACAAAACGTGGGAGTCAGAGGGTCAACACGAGAGAAGACCACTGGAGAAGAGATGAGTCCACGGGGAGGAAAAAGTAACAAATGATAATCCGGCACTGGAACAGGGCAAGCAGGGGAGTATAAATAGGTGAGGGGTGATGAGCGGATTGCCGGCAGGTGAGTGGAGATGAGTGGGGTTTGCAGAGGGAAAAACCAGGGGCAGGTGATTAGGCACAGGTGGATAGATGTTATCCAGTCCAGGGCCCTCAGAGTTTGTATAGGTGCAGTAAAAATATCACCTGTGTGAGGTATGGGGAATGATAAAGAGGATGGGAGGAGACAGAAGAGAATGGGATTACCCAGTCTTGACATCTGACAAGGAAACAGTGGTCTCCAATAGGGAAAAGGCAGAGATAATGGCCAAGGCATTTGTAAAGATTCATGGCTCAGATAAGTTGTCGGAAGAGGAAAGAAGGAGAAGGGAAAGAAGAATGAATCAGCATCCAGATGTGTTAGACAGGAGGGAGAAAACACATGATAAAATTGATGAACCTTTTACTTTGGCAGAGATGGTGAGAGCAATAAATGGATCAAGACCCACAGCACCCGGGGACGATCAGGTATGCTACGTCATGCTAAAGCATTTGGGAAAAGAAGCCCTCTTGAAGCTGCTGTGCCTTTATAACAGAGTGTGGGAGGAAGGGAAGTTACCAAGCGCATGGAAAGAGGCAGTAGTGATTCCGATTAGAAAACCTGGCAAAGATCCATCTAAACCCACCAGCTACAGGCCAATAGCACTTACCTCTAATATATGTAAGATAATGGAAAGGATGATAACAGAAAGATTTTCATATGAGCTTGAGAAGAGAGGAATGCTGACAAGTTTTCAGAGTGGTTTTAGGAAGGGAAGGAACACCATGGACTCTGTGATAAGGCTAGAGACTGAAATAAGAAAGGCCCAGGCAAATAAAGAGTCAGTCATTGCAGTGTTTTTTGACATAGAAAAAGCATATGACATGATGTGGAAGGAAGGTTTGCTAATTAAGATGCACAAAATGGGAATTGGTGGGAGAGTATATAACTGGCTAAAGAATTTTTTGTTTGGAAGAAAAATTAAAGTACGGATTGGGTCAGACATGTCAAATCAATACATAGTTGATAATGGTACGCCTCAAGGTAGTGTGATTAGCCCACTACTCTTCATCATTATGATTAATGACATATTCACAAAGGTACCAGTAGATATAGGTAGGTCTCTGTTTGCTGATGATGGGGCCTTGTGGAAGAAAGGAAGGAACATGGAACATGCAGTCAGAAAAGTACAAGAAGCAATAGATGAGGTGGTGGAGTGGGGGTATGAATGGGGGTTCAGGTTCTCAGTTGAAAAAACACAAACGGTCTTTTTTACCAGGAAAAGAATCACAGATGGGATGAAGCTAAGGATGTATGGGAAAAACTTAGAAAGGGTTGGAACATTTAAATTTCTGGGAGTTCTTTTTGATGCACGGTTAACATGTGCAGACCATACCAGGAGAATAGAGGAAAAATGCAAAAAAGTAATAAATGTGATGAGATGTGTGACTGGTAGGGAGTGGGGAGCCAGTTGTTCAGCATTAAAAACCATGTATGTGGCCTTGATTAGATCTGTGTTGGATTACGGCAGCATAGCATACGGATCAGCAGCCAAATCTCTAATTGGTAAATTAGATGTGGTTCAGGCACAGGCATTAAGAGTATGCAGTGGAGCATTTAAAACATCGCCAATACCTGCACTGCAGGTAGAAATGGGAGAAATGCCACTGGATTTAAGGAGAACGCAACTAATGGCAAACTACTGGGCTAATTTACAGGGACACAATGATTCTCACCCTGCAAAAGGAGTATTGCAGGTGGTCTGGGAGAATGGGAGGAGTCAGAGGGATCACTTTGGTTGGGTAGGTAATGATATTGCAAGGGAATTAAAAGTATTTGATCTGAGTATAAGCCCCTCTGTAGTATACCCGGTGGTGGCTCCATGGACACTCGTGTGGCCTGATATAGATTGGTATTTGTTAGATGTCAAAAGAAAAGAAAAAGGAATAGTTGATTTGGTAAGTGCATTTGAATATCATGTAACGAAAGAATGCAGTGATTATACACAGATTTATACGGACGGGGCTAAGAAACCTGAGACAGGAGTGACAGGATTTGGGGTGGCAATACCAGCTAAAGGAATTCAAATCAACAGAAGAACAACTGATGATCTAGGGGTTTACACAGTGGAGATGGTGGGAGTGCTGGTTGCACTATGATGGGTTGAAAAAGCAAGACAGGAAAAGGTGTTGATGCTCCGACTCATCTTCAGTCCTAGCAAGTTTAAGATCTTTTCATTCGAACAGCCGTCAAGACATACTGTATGAAGTCCTTCAGTCAGCCACAAGGATAAATAAACAGGGAGGTCAGGTTAAATTCCTGTGGGTTCCAGCACATGTAGGGGTGAGCGGGAATGAAAGGGCGGATGAGTTGGCAAAAAGGGCATTAAAGAAAGGAAATATAGAAATGAATATTAGAATCAGTAAGGCAGAGGTGAAATCTATTATCTGGGAAAAAATCAATCAAATGTGGCAAAATAGGTGGGACAGAGAGGAGAAAGGGAGACATTTATATCAGATTCAAAAGAGCGTCAAAGTTGCCAGGGTAGGAAGTGGGAACAGGAGAGAGGAAACGGTGTTGACGAGGTTACGGTTGGGCCATAGTGCACTAAACAAAACACTGAAAATGATAGGGAAACACCAGACAGGGTTGTGTGAAGGATGTGGAGAAGAGGAGTCAGTTGAGCACGTAGTGGTGAGTTGTAGGGAGTATGAGATGCAGAGAGAGACAATGAGGAAAAATCTGAGGGAATTGGGGGTGCATGAATGCACACTGAAAGGAGTACTGAGCATGGGTGAGAGAGCACAGGTTGGGGTCCTGTTGGCTTTCTTAAAGAACACAGGGTTTTTTTATAGGGTATGATTGAAAGGTAGGGATAAGGTACAAGGGTGATAGTTAGAGTACTTGTTTGTTGTTTTTTTATTTATTTATTTTATTATTTGTTTTGTTTGATTTGTTTTGGGGTAAAGAGTGTACGTTTATTGTTTGATCCACACTCCGGAGCAGAAGGTGGCGGTAATGCACCAATAAGATGGATGCCAACCGCCGTAAAACCAGAAGAAGAAGAAGAAGAAGATCACCTGTGTGCGCCATCCAAGTAGAGACAGGAGAAATGCCATTGTGTCTTCGCAGAAAACAACTGTTGGTTAATTATTGGATAAATCTGAGAGGTCATGAAGATAATCATCCAACTAAAAAAGTATTACAGGCATGTTGGGAAAGACATAAAGTACCAAAGACATGTTTTGGCTGGATAGGAGACGCAACAGCAAGAAGCCTAGGAGTCTCTGATATAGAGCTTTGCTCTACTGTCGTTAGGCCAATAACTCCTGTGTGGATGCTTAAAGAAACAGAGGTGGACATGGAATTGCTGCAAATTAAGGTAAGACGGAAAAATACTGATTTAGTGAGTGAGTTCTATGAGTACACAGATACAATATACCCAGAGCATGTGCATGTTTTTACCGATGGCTCAAAAGATCCAGCTACAGACAGTACAGGATCTGCTGTTGCAGTTCCTAGTCACAAATTTGAAATATTTAAACGCACTTCGAATTTTTTAGCTGTGTATACAGTTGAATTGTATGCAATTATTTTGGCCCTAGAGTGGGTTGACCAACACAGACCAGGCAAAGTCCTTATTTGCAGTGACTCCATGTCTGCACTCGTTAGTCTGAAGTCAGGGGTGTCCAATACTCAACAAGATATGTTATTAAAAATAATGTCAAATCACTCTAGAGCAATAGAACGAGGCACTGAAGTCATATTTATATGGGTACCGGCCCATGTAGGTATCAAAGGAAATGAAAAAGTGGACAAACTAGCCAAACAAGCACTAAAGGAAAACAAAGTAGACGTATGTATCAAGTTATCCAAAGCAGAGGGAAAGGGCATCATCAGGAAAAATATCAACAAAGTATGGCAACAACAATGGGACCAGGAGACTAGGGGGAGACACCTACATTCAATTCAGAGTAAAGTGAGCAGTGTAAGATACAGGGGAGGAAACGGGAGAGAAGAGGTTACAAGATTAAGAATAGGGCACAGCAATCTACGCAGCACGCCTCACATGATAGGGAAGCATCCAACCGGTCTCTGTGAGCTCTGCCAGACACCAGACACTGTACAACATGTCATCACCTCCTGTAGTAGACACAGCTCAGAAAGGAGGGTCATGATGGGAGAAATGCAAAGACTAGGGATGAGAGGAAGAAAGTTGAATAATAGAGTGGGGAACTAGTAATCTGGGAAGAAGGTGCTTTACACACTTTTTGAGAGCAACGGGACTGATGGGGAAAGTTTAGTAGTTGGGAACATAGAAACTGACTGAAACCGGAAGATGGCAGTAATGCAACAAAAAGGGTGCAAGCTGCCGTTAAACACCACAGAAGAAGAAGGCACAGGTGGAGAGAATGAGCATGATAAGGAGAGACACGCACACCACACACAGCAAAACCCCAACCGTGACACAAACAATCTAATTAATACCTAAAATATCATTTTAATTCTGTCGTGCATTCATGGCTGGAGCGCTCCCTCTCTCCAAGTGCCATTTCCTGGGTCATCTCTAACAGCTGATCACATGCACACAGACATTTTAAAGCTGCGTTCCAAATTGCATACCTTCTCTTTTTACTTTTTTTTCATACCGCAGCTGTCATTACAAGTACATGCTTTTGCATACAGTTTGCATTTAATTGGGACATACCAGTTCCTCATAACACGGCACCGTGAACTTTGAACCCACTCGTTCGCTGCGCAAAGGATTGTGGGTCAGGCTAGCCAGAAAAGTATGTTGGCCTGCATTCTGTGAAATGCGACCGGAACATCGTGATATTTTTGGCACACTGCATTTGACATACACTGTATTGGGACACACTAAATCTGTTTCTGGCCCCATAAATAGCATGGTAGTGTAGCTAGTAAAACGCAAATGCGATGCAAATAGGTGATTCACTTCCCCACGCGAGTCCCCAGCTGCAGTGACGGCGACAGCGTAGATGCGGAAGACTGTAAAACATTGACCAATCAGACCAGACTGACTAAAACAGCGTGTTTCAGAATAAAGGTATATTTAGACAGAACATTTTTAACATTAAAGCATTCAAAATATGTCTAGTAGAAACCCAAAGTATAAACCTGAGAATGAACATAATATGTATCCTTTTAAAGAAACTAAGACTTCCATTGCTTTTCACTGGGATTACCCGTTATATACATAAATAGTAGGCCTATTAATTCCAAAATCCAAGTTCTGTCACAAGCCGTGTTCTGATTTCCTAAACACTCTTCAGATCTGGTCCTGTGCTGATGCTGAAGTGGGCACAGCTGAGGGTTTTACAGAGCTCATCAGCACCTAATCAGATTTTCACGACTCTGTTTTTTTACTGCTGCAGCTCCATTTAGTGTGTCCTAATGTGCAAAACAGACAGAACGCTACACCCAGTCCTCCACAATGCAGCTGCCTTCATTTTAGATTTGTTTTACTTCTGTAAAACAGATGGCAACAGCAGATTTGCAGAATATATGCACATTCACAACCAATATATTTGCATTCCCATGCGGGACGTAAAAAAAAAAAATCCTACTAGATATTCTTTATGTAATGTGAATGTCATGTATTCCTTATCAGTCCATGTATTTGTATTTTGAGTGAAAGCTTAAAGCCTATATTGAACTAATTGGATTTCACTATACTTTGAAGAGCATAACTAGCAGAAGCACTCCTGTATGCATTTAAACTTTTGTACAAAATAGTTTTTCACTCACAAGAGTTCACCCCCCCCCCCCCCCCAAGCTAGGAAGGTCTGCCAGGTCCTTCCTGTGATTCACCCGTCACAAATAAAGCAGAATGTTGTGACAATATTGCTGCACCCACTGTTTAAGTTTGTGTTGTATTTCAGGATTGGTACGCAGACGACTGTGTAACAAATTGCCCACTCGGCTTCACGCTGACTCCGTCGCACGCAGAGACACAATCTGGTGAACAATGAAACTTAACATTTCTTCAGTGGTGAATCCATCCCACAGGTGTTGTGCTTACGACTTAACACTCCTTATATCTTATTTTCAAATCTGTCATGACTCGTGGGAGGAAGGTGGGCCGAGCAGCACCGCGGTCAATGCAACAATATGCTATTTTAGGCAAAGTGAAGCATCGAAGTGACCAAACTGACTCACCATCTCCACCGGAACAATCTGCTACACAATGCTGTCTGTTAAAAAAATAATGGAAGCGTGGTGCAAAGATAGTTTCACTGATGCACCTTTTTTTTCTACAGTAAGACTCAAAAGGCCAAACAAACAATACGTTGCTCACACTTTTTGCTAGTTATCACGTGTTGCCTAAAAGGCTCCAGCGAGAGCGGACACAATGACAAAGTCCCAACTGCCTTTCAAACATTCATTACATTACCGATCTTCATGAACATAAAACAGGAGTCTGCCTGCAAAGCGTCTCCGTCAATTATGCATGGCCCCTTGGGGAGGGGGGGGGTTTAAACATTTAACAATAGATACGAGAGAATGAACTTAAGAGAGGAAAGCCGGGGCCTGCTGCTCCGTCTCCTCGATGAATAATGTAAACCGAGGTATAATTCAGGGTTCTCACCTCCAGTGAAAGACAGTAGGAGAGATGACTGTGCAATAAATCTTAAAAAAAAAAAAATATGTTTTGACCTTTTTTCATTCAACTAAAAACAGAGATGCCCGCATCTCATTATACTATCATTGATTCAGACACACTAGCTCTCCAAGCATTGGTAAATCCTGGGTGAAGACTAAAGTACAATAAAGTACTTTGACTGCACTATTGTTAGAAACCATTAACATGCACTTAAATAAACTCAAACACAACTTTTTTTTCTGTATTTTTATATATATTTTATATATAAAAAGTATATTTCAATTATACGTTTTTATTCCGAATAGTACCCTGACCCCCTGCTACATATTATTTTCTTCTCTCACAGTGGCACTAATATGCCAGTGTAGAAATGTGGATTTAAATATACCTTGAGTTAAAAAGTAGTGAAAAGATTTAAATGCATATTCGTGGTGTCTCAAATTAATAAACATCACCTCTCTTCTAAATCCAAAAACTAGCTTACTAAAAGTCAAATTTGTGATGTCATGAAGTGTGAAGTCGACAATGGATTGGGAAAGATGTTCTAGATAACACGCAGAGCACTGAGAGGAATGTTCGGAGTATGGCTCCGGTTTCTGTTTCACAACTGAGAACAGTATAATAAAGCTTTGAGAAAAGAAAAAGACACAAAATCAGTCTCCAATTCATTGTCGATGGAGCAACTCCATCCTTTAACGTTTGAGACTATGGTTTCTGGCTTTGAGGGAGAGAGAGAAGCTCACAGATATTGATTGAACTCTCCTTGGCCGTGGAAATAACAGATCGGGCGGATCGTGTGGCACCTGTTATAGGTTGAAAATATCAAATTCCATTTGAAAGGTGATATTCTACAAATTTTTGACTTTGTCAACAAAAATGTTGCGTCTGTTGTCAGCTGCTCCACCAACAAACTGAGACTCAAAGCGCTCTGAATCTATTTTTCCGTCCGTCTTATATCTTACCAAATCTCAATTTGTATAAAATCATAATGTGTTGATCACATTTTGAGTGGTTTGCTACGTGTCCTGGCTGAAAGTATTTCCAAAGTGATTCCATTTGTAAGAATCTTCCAATGCAAGAAATGTTTCATTCATTTTTTCAGTTTGATGATTTAAATCACAGCTCGTCAGTGAATCCTGCTGGGTTTAATTAGCTACTCCACAGAGAACCTTTCACATCCACACTGTGGAGGTCAGATGGAGGCGCTTTATTTCAAGTCTGTCAGACTGAGTAACCTCCACATACACAGACTACCCTCATCTGTCTGAAGGGGGGAAACTGGAGACTGCAAAAAAATTAAATCACTGCTTTCACTGTCAACGCAAATGAGTTCACTTCATCTCTGACATCACAGTAATGGCGAGTTTGTTGACTGTTTCTTTGCCAGAAATTAGCAAGATTGAGAATATGGAAATCTGAGCTGACGGCAAAAGTGCATTTTTTAAGCTTTTTTTTCAAGGTTCAAAAGCTTTGTATTTATTTGAACCTTTTCTCATGTAGGAATTATGAGAAAACAATATCCCATGTGGAGAATTACCAGCCTGAGGTTAGTCACAACCATCTGCCACATGAACATCACTGTACGTGAAATACTTCAGAGCTTTATTTGCAGCATTAGCGACGTTTCAAATGACCTCTTATGTTAATTGAACGCTAACACTTTATTATTGCTACTAAATTAGAGGTAATTATGAGGTCAGGGTCAATTATCCTCCCAGGAAAATACGTTTTAAACCTTGTTACGGTGAGTGACCTGTACCAACACGAAGACATGGGGGAAGGTTTAATGATGAGATCCATTCGTCATACTAATAATTCATCTTTGAACTGCCGCCCAAAAAGGAGGAGTCGTTGCATTTTCCGCTTTTGGGTGAATGAGCTGATCTCTGAGGTGTGCTACCGGGGCACGGCGTGAACCAGGTTGCTCGTATACCCCCAACCCGTACCGGCACGTGGCCAAGAAGGGTAATGAAGATGCGGCGCCATCTGTCCTATATGTTGCTCGCCTGCAGCTTTTACAGTACGGGAGCTGGCTCAGGGCCCAGCGTGGGGAGCGCTGTAATACTCCAGAAGAGGGATACACACTTTCAAAGTAAAAGAAAATCATATTAGCTGTGCTTTTGAAAATTAGCAGGAGGATACTTGTTACCCGTTGGATTATATCTGTGCATTTAAACTTTTCACAGCTTGAGATGACTTACTGAAGGCTAAAAGGTAATAAAACATGTGTGACTTTGTGACTCACTCTATATGTCCCCAGCTGGGAGCGTTACAACACTTGGCACAGGGCCCTTGCATTTGAGATATTGGAGCACACCCACATGAAGACCTGCGATGTGGAGCATCAGAGAGATTAATCTAATGATAGGAAATATGAGATTTAATCAAGACACTGTAACCCAGTTTCTCTACAGGGCCTAATTACAGAAAAGCTAGTCTGCCTCGTGGCGCCGGTCCAGATGACTGTTTCCCGAGGACTTTTCTTCTCCGTCAGTTAACTTGACTCCTAAATCTATAGAGCCCACGCATACTTGCAGTAAATGTTCTACTGTGTTTAAAAGATCAGAACCGCTAAAATACATCTTCATTGACGTACAGTACATATCGCACTTGACCCATATTCATTGATTAGAACAGTTCACGAGGACCCAGCGGGCTTATGAGACATAGGCAGGATGTTCTGCATGTATGTGATGGATGCATATGGGGCAGGCTAGACGGACGAGTCGAGGCAT
Source organism: Leptoclinus maculatus (assembly GCA_032191485.1). Lineage (NCBI taxonomy): Eukaryota > Metazoa > Chordata > Actinopteri > Perciformes > Stichaeidae > Leptoclinus > Leptoclinus maculatus. The sequence goes on along the minus strand of JAVDOI010000011.1, from coordinate 21,630,550 downwards.
TGATGTGTGTGATTCATAGAGACAAGCTACAAAGGCAGTAGATCAGAAGATAGATCATAGCTTGTTTGACCCTGTCAGCATCTTGTTGATAGAGGAGAGGAGATAAGCATTCATAGTTGAAAAAAACATTGTGTCTAAAGCCCATGGTAATGGTGTTTTCTGTTTTGTAAAATTCTGCGTTAACACATGTCTTCATCACATTTTTTGTACCGTCTATCATATTTTTACATGTCCACTGTAATCAACATTTTCAGCTGAAAGTGTAAAAATGTCGGACACATTACAATGAATTTTCCTTTTACTGCTTGACCATCTACACTTTGTAGTATATAGGAAGTAGACGTGTTCACCGGGACATGACCCATTGCCTTGTGGACTACGGTTTTGGAACAAGAAGTGACTACAAAGGGTGGAGCTTAGTACAACCAAACGCTGAATAATACTTATTTTAGGTGGCCAAAATGTTACAATTAACTTTCATGAACTGAAAACAGACTGTGAAAGGGTTGATGGACCAATGACACTCCCAGACCGGACAACGCTGTTGCCACGACCTGTCAATCACAAGGTAACCGTGGCCTAAAGCATACCTTGCTTTATGGTCCGTTTTACTCTGAATGGGACCAATTTACTTCATGCACATCATGCTGAAGGATCACTCAGGTAATAAAGTAAATCATTTGATTAATCAATTGAGCAGTGGACTCATTTAGAAAGAATAGCGATTTAAAAGAATGCAGTGTATGGCACGTCTGCATTGGCTTCACCTTTCAATAACCGGACATATATACACATGGGTAGATCTTTAATGTATTATTTCCTCAATTTTAAGTATTTATTTTTGTTAACAAAACCGGTGGAGAAGTCACTTTAACAATTTGAACCCCCTCTTTGGTTTTATTTTGAAACGGATTTAAAGCCAGTTAAGGTTCCGCTGTCATCCAAACAGACTTCTGCTGACATCTGGTCAAACATTTCAGTGGATGTGTGACATAATACTCATGTGGGTTTCCAGTTTGAGTATCTTCACCTGGAGGCATCTTCGATGTAGTGTGCATGGCTGTAAATGGTGTTTGACAGTAACCAATATCCTCTTTAGCTGTACTTCTTTAAGAAAGTGATGTCTCCGTGTATATAGATTCATGGCTGCCTCATTCTGTCACTTGGCAACTCTTGACAATGTCAAAATTGGACATTTATTGGCTTAATGGAATCTGCTTAATAGGCTTAGGTCAGATTTTACAACTGCATTTTCATTGTCTGTGACCAATAAAGTCACCAATACATCACACTGAGTTTGAATGGCTGAATAAATTGCTGCAAAGCCTTTATACTTGAACTTAGACAACAAATCAGCCAGGGCACATTTTTCTATATTGTGCAATTAATGCAGGTAGCAAGTCACTGAAAGCAACTTTTTTTTTCTGTTAAAGCAATAATTTAACTGTAGTCTAGCGGGGGGAAATGATGCTTCCACTAGAGGGCGCTGTACTCCAGAGAAAGCTAGTGGGACGTGAAGAGCGAAGCAGGAAGTGAAATCCTTCTTTTCGAGTGGCTAACCTGTGGAGCGTTAAGTTGTTTTCCGTGTGAGTAAATATGTTCTAAATATTATTTCTGTATAAAATGATCGAAAGATGTACATTAATATGTGTGTATAGAAGTCAGGAAATGTATTGTTTGACGCTAAATGCGCCGATGGTGATTTAATTGGTCCGATGGTTACAGATGGTACCAACATGTGCTGAGCGTTCAGGAGAGAACTACAAGGCTAATAACGTTTAGCATTTTCATGTTCAAGAACATTTAATGTGTGTACTGTACTAAAAATAATATATATTTCCGTTGTGTAGTGCTGTATGGGATTGGTGTGCGTGGCCGCCATATGTGCATTTGAGCTAGCACAAAGATATGATGTTATGAGTATATTGAGATATACTGCATCATTTCTCTTTAATAATGGACCAAATGTTTCATGATCTTAATTTCAGAGTTAACTGTGTGGTATTGTTTTTTCTTTTCTTTTTGTACTAACAGAAGAGTTACCACTACAGTTATTTATGCATTGACAGCATGCATTAGATTGATGCGCTGATTGTTTGTACTGAGCTATAGTCTCAAGGCACCTTAAGGTGGAAGTCAGAATAATATACAACAAAATATGTTTCCATCTGCAGGGGGGTGCAAACACATTAAGCACACAAAGCATGACTCGTGGGAAAAAAGAAGAGGATAAAGATCAAGCAACTGGAAGCGAAAAATGGGAAGGTAAATGTCAAATGAGGAGCTGTTTAGTGCCTAAACAGCCTGCCTGACTGTGATGGATGGACTGCGGTGGGAGGGCAACACTTCTCTTACACTGGCAGTATCAACCATCTACAGCGACGGCAAAGAGAAAAGAAGGAGGGAAGACAGCTGAACTCCTGTTGTAACTGGAGAGAGACATGGCCCGCCAGCACAGTCAAAACGGAATGAATAAATCATACAACTTCAACATGCAATTCCTCTTTTTACCTCATGGTGGCAGCACCACTCTGTAACTGTCTGGCTGTTTGAAATTGGCTCTGACCCTTGAACTGTCATGGCTACGGCAAGTGAAAAAAGGAAAGTCCATAACGAGGCCCGCAGCTTTCAGGAGAGGTGGAGATCGCAATATTTTTACACCGAAACAACTGTGTCTGCCTAATTTGTCATGAGACTGTTGCCTTGTTTAAGGAATATAATGTAAAGAGACACTACGAGAAAATACATGCTAATGCATACAACAAGCTATCAGAGAGCGACCGTGCTAGAAAAGTGAAGCAACTCCAAGATAACTTGGCCACACAGCAGCGGTCCTTTTCGCGGACCCATGAGTCAAATGAAAACATCCCCAAAGCCAGCTACGAAGTGGCCATGTTAATTGCTAAACATGGCAAACCTTTTACGGAAGGTGAGTTTATCAAAGACTGTGTTGTGAAAATAGCAGAAAACATTTGCCCCGAGAAGAAGACAGAGTTTGCTAATGTTTGCCTGGCTCGTAACACTGTGGCACGGAGAATTGAAGAGCTATCATCAGATATTAAGAGACAACTTGATTTTTTTTTCGTTAGCCTGTTTCATGTGTGTTGAACTTAAATGTTAGACAACTTTTCATTACCCTCACTAAGTCATATTTAAGATTGTCTTGAGGTGAAAATATTTATCAGTTTCTAGGTAATTAGCTTTTAGATGGCTTGTTCTTTAGGTTATCTGACTTTCAAGATGTGAAAGAAAGGCAGAATAGTTGTTGAGATTTGTTCACACCTGAATGCTTACATTTGGTTACATTGCTATTTGCTGTGTCATTGAAAATATAATTATTAAATAATAGTGTATGTATAGGCAACTTGTATTGTTTAAAATAATGTCAGCAGGGACTGTTGGCCCTTGGGCATTTTCACATTATCAAATCTGGCCCTCTTTGAAAAAAGTTTGGACACCCCTGGTATAGGGTATAAAAGATTAAGAGCAACAAATAAGAGTTTGTCCGAGTCAGACGCGTTCTCAACTTCTGGAAATACTCTGTGTGGTTCAGGCGACAGCACGAAACTCTGAATTCAGCTATTGGGGAATTGTACAACCTTGAGAACCTAATGATTTAAATAAGCGATATATAAATGTTCATTTGGGGGTGTCGACTTATCTCAAAAAGACTATTTGCTGAGTTGCAGATGTCTCTTTTATAATATAAATCAATGGGAAAAAAATATTTTGCACGGATTAGCCAGGATGTCAAATTGGCTTCAAAGCTCTGTTTCTGGGAGGCTTGAGTTGAGCCAGGGTAGAGCGTGCAGGAGGCAGGATGTGATGCAAAGATGCTGTCAAGTAGCCGGTTCGTAATTTGGTCACAAACAACTGCCGTCCCTTGAATTCGTTGTACGATTTCGAGGAGTTCCTGAGTCCCATTGTCACGCCAGGGAGGTATTTTTCTTAGCGCCTTCATGTAAATAACCCTTCATCATTGGCCGAGAATTCCTTCGGACAATGACCAGGCTCTATGAACACACGGGACGTTACATGGATTTTGAACCAGCGGAACTGGCCTGAAACAATTTCCAGTCCAGGTGTAGTGTGTGCAGTAGTAATACATTTGACAGCAGTAGAAGTACTACCTCTGCTTCTTGTAAGCTAGTAGTTACCAGTGAGCGTTATAGTATTCATACCCTGCTCTGTCACTCCTCTGCTGCATCAGTTGAAACCTCTTTTAGCTAACGTTAAACGAACCCACGGTGACACAGTTGTCAGACACTTTAAATATCGTTTATCCTTGATTTTAACTCTTTAAGTCTCTAAGTGACACATACTGAACATCCTGGTGAAGTCATGTGACTGAGTTCATTTGTGTACCCATGACATTACTTCCAAAATGGCTGCCTGACTGGTCAGCACATTTGACAGAACAAAAAGGACATATTTCTCAGAATAAGAAAAATAGTTATGAGCTGCTCAATTGATTTAGGTTATTTTTTATTAAAATAGGTTGTTGAATTCAAAACACATTTAAACAAATGTAAACATAAAATAATGTCAAATTGATTAAATTATGAGTAAAATGTATCATGAAAGAATGTTTGCATATCAAACAAAACACAAAACAAACAAGATTTAACTATCCCATTTTGGTCCTATTTCTAAGTAATTTTATTCAATATTTTGAATTATGGATAAGAATGAATACAGGTTTCAGGATGCACTGAAGATCAGCCAAGGAGAAGACATTTTTGTCTTGTAAAACAAATCTGAAAAAGATTTTTTGGTTAAACCTAACCAGAAATGTTCTAATTTCGATATGTATTAAGGAAATGCAAATTTAAAGGCATATCTTTGTTACTAAGCAAAAAAAAGGCCAAGTTGATTGATTTTCAAATGAAGAGTACATTTATATGTAAATGCCCATTGTGACATATATGTAACATTTCAGATCTTTGGCTCTAGGGGATGGTATGTAGAAAATATTTTCAGAAATGTGGTCCATTTAGTCCGTTGTATATCCCCTATAATTTGGCTTTAAGGAAAATGTTTTTTTCTTTTTTTTAAGCTACCAGTTTCAAATGGCTTCAGGGTGTGTGTCAGGGTTCAGATGCATTATCTGAACGTGTGAAGGCTTTGTTTTGACTGAAAAAAAAAAAAATGTAAGTGGTCTTGACTAAAGCCGTGTGTTTTCATGGTCATCGTTATTGAGGACATTTTTCGAGGTGTCAGTCTGTTAGGATGCCCGAGCGGCCATGGGGGTCAATGAGCAGATCCGGAGTCCAGAAGAGGTTTCAGATGAAGCTTCATTTATTTTTATGCTCCAACATCACACCAAAGTTCACACCAGTCTCTTTACACAAACAAAATGAGCTCCTTATATACACCTTGTCACTCTAATTAGCCCGGACATACCATCTACAGGTAAGTATATAGATACCAACAATATATGTAGAGTCAATATTTACATGATTTCACCAACCCAAAGATATCAATAATAATTTACAAACATATACACTCCCTATAAATAGAGTAAATTATCAACACAATTTATCTAAATAAACAGCGCAACAGATATCTTTACTTCCCCCCTACGCACTTCCTGTGGTTGGTACTTCGGGAACTATAAATAGACCCCGGGGAACTGATAGAAACAGGTAGAGGTGAGTTGTTGCAATAGTTGTACCAACTTATCTTTAGCTTGGCAATATACTGTATATACACAGAAATATTTAGGCCTAATATTTAAGATTTATGTATTTTAAGTGCATATACAATTTCCATCCATTTGGATTACATAGTTTTAACATAAATAAACTAATAAACTTAATGTGATGTATATTTGCTAGTCAAACAAATTAACAAGTACAATTTGTGTAATAATACTAATAGACCCAATGTGTTTTGAATACACAATAAATAGGTTCATTAATTTACCATAAATCAATCCAATTTGTTTGATATTCATAATAATCAGGTTTATTCAATAAACAACTTACTTAAAATACATAAAATGTACTGTATGTACATTTTATTAATAAACCCAATGTTTTGTCAAATTTATATCTACATATTTCAAATGTTTTTCCATTCCCCCACACTCACATATCTAATACATAAAAAAAAAACAGGCAGACAACCATGTTTTACATTAACTATGTATTTGCATGTGCCAAGTGTGGGCATTGAAAAAACAATAACTTGTATTTTTAAAATGTTAAACATTTGTAAACAGACCTTATAGCAGCAAAAACAGACTCCTTCAAGAACCATGGTAACTGTAATGCTTACAGTACACTAACATTTTAAGGAATCCCTGACACATCAAACCAGCAATCCTTTGATCAAGAGTGGCTATTCTGTGTAATTTGTCATGCGGTAGGTCTCCTCCAAATCTCCTGACTCAAAGTACCAGGCATGTTCTCAGCAACGTCGAAAGCCTTTTTAACGGCCAGCCTGATAATAGCACTCATTATAGCAGACTCCGCATAGGTGGTAGGTGAACAACTTCAACAATAACTTGTCATTTTAAAATGTTAAACATTTGTAAACAGACATAGCAGCAAAAACAGACTCCTTCAAGAACTGTGCTGAACAACCATGGTAACTAATGCTTACAGTACACTAACATTTTAAGGAATCCCTGACCATTTTTAGAAATGTTGACGACCACCAACCTAACATTCTAAAACATTGCCATGAGGCTCAGAGGTTGAGTGGTTTTGCATTGTGCATCTATGTTGGCATGTATACCTACAAGGTTCAGGAATATAAAAGGAGTACTTTGCAACAAAAATATAACAGTCAAAACTGAAAAATGTTTTCCTGAGGGAAATATCAGTTTATCACTGGAGCATCTTCATATTCAGTACTTGCACTTTCGGTGAAAGTTTGGTAGAGTCCAGTTCCATCAGGACTTTCTGAAACACTTCGAAAGTGCACTTGAGCTCCTTGGGGTAGCTTAAGTTAAGCGCATAGATCAGTCCCAACAGCATCACACAACCAAGGGTGACACAAGGTAGGTTTTGCAGAAGTTCCACGCCTTCAAGTACAACACCAACATCTGCAGGCTCTTCTTCAGGACCGGCCACCCTCCTTCCGAATGACGTAGATGCCCATCGTTGTCTGTACAACCCTCAAGACATTCTATGTAGGTTCGCTGTCCTGGAGGATAAACAAAGAGAACAATGAGCTGTGTCCCCATGCTGGTACATAAAAAAATAGAAATGCGTAGAGCGAGGAGGGAGAAAAAATAAACGGAGCAACGGCAAAAAAAAATAAACGAGAGAATGAAAAGAAATATTGATATCCAGACACTCTGGAGAGCAGACACACGCATTCATGTGGGAACACCATTCAGCTTTCTTTCTTTTGCTCGGATTGAGGAAATATGAGTTTTGACTGGGAGGGAGAGGAAATACATTAAAATGGATTGGCAGAGAGATATAATGGAGAGAGCGACAAAAGCAGATGGAGTGAGACGGGGGGTGGGGGGGGGGCATCATGAGTCAGAATACACCGGGAAACCAAACATCATAAAGTGTGCACTTCTCTGATTCATTCAGTGGGAACACTTGCGCTGCATTGTTTTCAGGTTCAAGCCGAGTATTCCGTCTGCTTCTCTGGGTAATTTAATAAAGTTGAATTTAGTTTAAAGAGATGACAACTGTGGTGGAAATCAATGTATTTCCTTGAGAGAAATCTTAAACTTTCTGTGCTTTAAGTATTTATTACAAAATGTAGAAAAGATTATAAAACGCTTACAAGCAAATCAAAACAAAATAACGAGCGTAAACAGCTCAAATGTGTACTATCAGAATAAACGGATTAAAACAGAATAAGACGGAGTTAGATAGACTAAGACAGAGTCACAAGTTACCTAAACAGCTGAATAGCAGAGAACGTCTCCTCATCCCAGAACAGAATGAGAAGAGGCTCTCCCCTTCGACAGAGAGGGGATCCTTAAATGCAGGTCTGAGTGACGTAGATTCACATCAGCAGAAACTTGCATGTCCATCAACGTTTAGCTAGCCGGACCCCTGTGGTCTACGGAATGTTTATACATGTCAGTAACCATATATCTAATGTAAGGCTCCATCGCATAAGAAGCTGCTTCCACCTTGGGTGTCATAAATAAAGAAGAGAATATGAACAGTAAGCATTTTTCTGGTTCAACTTGGATGGAAAACACATGTGCTTAGATTTATGATACAATAGAATATACATTAACTACTTTTCCTCGACAACAACTATGTTTTCAACATTGTGGGGTCTGCTTACTATGTTTTATATTATTTGTTTGTTCACTGCGGTAAAAAACAAGAGCATTGTTTGGATTCCTTGGAGCAAAAACGAAAATTATTGCCAGTCTTCATCAGGAGATGAGCTTTAAAAATACATTTTATTTGTATAGCACTTTAAAAGGTAAAAATGCATTAACAACTTTTATTTTTACATTAACATCATATTCTATACATCAGTATGCTTTTGAAACTGTGTAAAATATGTTCTTATACCTCCAGAAATGTTATGAACATTTTTACTTTTTTTTCTGGAGCTTTCAAAGGTATCTCATGGCCTTCCTCTGCAAAAATGATTTGCTCAGGGGCCACCACACCTAGAGACAGGTGGCTGTACATGGGTTGGGGGTTAGGGCACAGCGTCACGTCCGAGGGGCAGATCGGAGACTCAAGCGCAGACAGACACGGGAGACGAGGTTCAGTAGAATGCCGGGTTCTTTAATGAGCACCAAGCAGTCAAAAAACAGGAACTTAAAACAACTCCAACCGGGAGCGAGCAAAAACTAACAAAAAGGCAAAGTGACAAAAAGGCAAAGTGACAAACCAGGCGCAAATGCTGGAACATGACAGGGGGACGAATTAAGGACGATCTCACAACCAGCACAGGGAAAGCAGGGGAGTATATATATATGTGTGGGGTGATTAGGAGATTGAAGGCAGCTGGGTGGACTGGGCAGGTGAGTAGGATGAGTGCAATCAGGGGAATCACAGACACAGGAACACAGGGGCAAAGCCTAAACTGTGACACACAGTTTTGTTTGCTGTAGATGTGATAGAGAAAAAAATGAGAGACGAAATGTTTCATCACTGATGTGGTTAAGAATGTCAAACATAGCTTTGTAATGAAAAACAAAAATTGGATTTTAATTTGACATGGTGAGATCAGAAGGATTAGTAACATAGTCAACACATTACCGGACCTTGCCAGATAAATACAATTCTAAAAGTAAATAGTGAAATCTAAATTTGTGGTGACTTATCTCTTCACTTCAATGACACTCACACATCCTCGTTTTTTCCCAGCATGCCCTTTTTGAGAGAGGATAGGTGGATAGCGTCATTGAAGAATCCAAACATTTGAAAATGAAAAAATGTGTAGTTGTAATTGTGGATCAATACAGTTTTAACAATGAGATATCATTAAAACAGTATAGCCAAGTTTAATTTTGGAGTTCCATTGTATTTTAAATTTTTGTAATTTTGGTTTTTCAACACCCTACAAATGTACACTACTATAATTATAATAATAAGTTATTAATCATATTTTTTCAACTTGTGATATAATTATAATGATACATTAGTAAAATAATCATTTTGTAAATTTTTAGGGAATTGAAATCAAATAAAACAATTAAATTATTATTTAGTACTATATTATTATGACTAACTTATTATAATTAATAATACTAAGTACCCCTACTACTCACAGTGCTTGAGTGCCTGTGATGCGTCAGAGACATAGATGCCTCTGGTGTCTTATTCCTCATGGGTTAACCACTCTGCGTTCTGCTGCTTTTCAGCCCTATGGATCTGTGTCCAAATGCCTGGATAAGATGCAGGAGAGAGTCTCACTCCTCTCCTCTTATCCTCCTCCTGCCCTTTTGAAATGCGTTGTCTCCCTCTGTCTCTCTCTCCTTCCATCCATCCCTCCCTCTCTCGATCTCTCTCCTTCACTGCTGGGGGAAGAAAATGGAGTTGCTGGCCCGACGCCAGACCTGACACTCCAGCCTTAATCTGATTGATGTTTTTAATTTATATAAGTGAGTAGCGATGGCCGTTGCCTTTACTGATGTTGGGTTTTAGGCGCACACACACGCACACTTATTTGCAGGCTCCATGTGACGGGTGTCATATAGGCCAAGTCGTGAAAGGGCAGAAAGTGTGTGTTGGGAAAATATGGAGGGATGAGGGGGACTTTAAAAAAAGACAGAAAGATAGAAACTAAGTAAAGTAAACAAGGAGTCGCAGATGACTAACACGAAAGTGAAAAAATACTAACCGAGGAGAAAGTAAAATGGTAGCAGTGGAAGAGAAAGGGACAACAAAGGAATAAGAAAAGGGGCTGTAGGGCAAGAGGGCTGGGCAGAGAGAGAGAGGGAGACAGAGAGACAAGGGGTTGAGAGAAGGAAAGGGAAAGACGGATGTACAGAAAGAGAAGAGAGGAAACCACCAGAGAAACAGACCGAGGAACAAGAGGGAAAATGAAAAACCATGAGAAGGAGGGAAAAGCAGAGAGATGCTAATTATGAGAGATGAGGGATGATGAAAAGGGCAGCTTGGGACAATCTAATTGGAAAATCCTGCCTTTATATTTCATACTATTCATCATAATGAATTTTTTTTTAAATCACATGAATCTCCATGAAACTTTCCACAAAAGGAAGCACAGCTCCCTGAATCCAACATGGACGCCTGCATGGAACAAATTCATTTTGCTTTTCATTAGGCCCATGTATCCCATTAACATCTTATAAAAGGTGCATCTGTGTGTGGATAAAGTGAAAAACAAGAATTCAAGTAACAACCTCGGACACATACCTTTCCATTACTGTTCCACCCGATCAATAATCCCATTGATTGTGGAGGAAACTGTTGTGGTAGGGAAAGCATCACACACACACACATTCCCACTGTGTATTGCATCAACAAATGGCCTCGGTTATTTTTCAGTGAATCACCCCTGGACAGAAAAGACACGGCTGGGTGGTGAAAGGATGGTAAGAATAATAGAGTCAGAGGTGATGGAGAGAAAACACGGCCCGAATAGAGGATGATGTAGATAGTGCCTATTCGGACCGCATGCCCATTCAGAACGGGGCTATTGCTTGGCTCCTGGTAACTCTGTGGTAACATTACTTATATCCAGAATCCAGCTGCAAAAGTGAATTGCAGTCAATGAGCCGCGTCTCGTAAATGTCCGCTGGGCACGACATACTCGCCTCGAAGCCTGGTTAACTTTACTCGGTTATCAAAAATATGACTTATTACTAGTTTTTACTAAGTCAGCGTTAATTGCAGGTGGAAAAAAAAAAACAATTTACTTAGTGTTTGGAGTTAAGCTAACTTCAAAGACTCAAGTAACAAAAAGCATGTACAGAAGCCAACATTCAGTCCATGTATGTGCGCGCTCAAGACAAGATGAATCGGCGGACTCAGAAGCTGTGGCAAGAAAGAGAAACCGCTTGGCTTTGAATTTTTGTGAAGTCTCATTTCGTCACTTGCCTAAAATAATGGCCTACGTCATTTTTTGACAAAAATGTTTTGTTGCCTACATTATCTCCTCATGATGCTGGCCACCTCTGCTAAAATCGCCTACATCCTCAGCTGAACAGATCATGTGATTCTACCCCTGTAGTATAATGGCCTATGTCAAGAGTGTGACTTAGGCCGTTTTATTTTGCCTAAGTCAAAAGACAATGTGACTTAGACAATTTTACAAGCTTTTCAAGATGGCGGCTGCGTCAAGAAGAACGAAAATCTACCTAGCCACTGTTATTGTAAGTTATTTCCATGATTCAGGGCTCGTCCCCTATTGGTAAGTGATGAGGTTTACTACAATATAGGCTAGGCTATAAATATTGCATAGTTATTTCGTCTTTTTAGTCAATGAAAATCTCACTTGAAGATAATATTAGTAATCATAACATAATTTGACCGGTATTATAGTATGTCTGTTGTGCAAGTGTCTAGAGGCAGCTTGTGCACCCCACTTCGGGAATCCCTGATGTAGCTTAATACAAGTGACCACAAGGCAATGAATGTTTTTCAGAATGATCACACATTTGTGACCGTACACATCAAAGGGTTGAAATGTAAATCTGGACCTACGAGTGGCAAGCATGCAAAGCTTGAAACTGATGTTAAGGACTGGTTGAAGGACCTGCCCACTGTTGATTCACACTACTGCAGAAGCACAGAGACCTACAAAGACAAGAAGTTCCTTCACCAAGGCACAACCATCTCCCAACTACATCAGGAATATCAACTGCTGGAGTGAGGGCCGTTGGAATACGATATTTCACAGATGTGTTCCATGAAGAGAACTATTCCGTATTCATTCCGCGAAAACATCAGTGTGATGTTTGTGCTTCATTCAAGCATAGGAATATCAGTAAGGCCGAATATGAGGCACATGTCACCCAGAAAGATGAAGCGAGCCAAGAGAAATCCTGTGACAAGGATTCTGCGAATAATGAGATGTCCGTTTGGACAATGGACTTGCAAGCTGTGCTGCTGTGTCTAAAAACCCAAGCCAGCAGCCTGTATTACAAAACGAAACTGCAGGTCCATAACTTTACCCTCTTCGACTTGAGATCAAAGGAAGGGTACATTTGGGACGAATCGGAGGGCGACCTGAATAGCGAGGTATTTGCACACCTTCAATATCGCCATTTTGAAGGTTTGATCGAAGACCATCCAGAACTCAAGGAGATCATAGTGTGGAGCGACGGTTGCGGTTATCAGAACTGCAATGCATGTGTGGCGAATGCATTCTCTGAGCTTGCAAGGAAATATGGGGTACTAATAACACAGAAATACCTTGTGGCAGGGCACACACAAATGGACTGTGACAGCATGCATAGTACTATTGAACGCAAAATAGTTACGGATATCTTCACCCTGAGAGACTACGTCATCATACTCCAGACTGCAAGAATCAGGCCATCACCTTACCATGTGAAGGTGCTCAAGCATGATGAGTTCCTGAAACTGAATGGATCTTACTTCATTAGCAAAAAAGCTGGAGATCCGACTGTGCATCACTTGCGGGCTCTTCAGTTTAGCAGTGAAGGCAAGGTCCATTTCAAGCTGTCCTTCTCGGAGGACTCTGCGTGGGAAGCACTGCCACAGAGGGTACAGGTGCCAAATGAGCCAAAAGCATGGATAAGAATGTTTCCATGTGCTCTGCCACAATCAAGGAGAGAAAGTTCCAGGACCTCCAGTCAATGAAACTCGTCATGCCCGTTGAGTGTCATCACTTGACAATTTGCCACATTAATAGGCATCAGTCAAGAATCCAGCACAGAAGAGCTGGAGGGAGAAGTGAGGAGATGCACACGCCTCCTCAGCATTATGTTTAGTTAGTTTGTTAGTTATGCTTTATTGTTGACAGAGTTGAAGGTTTAAAATTTGCCTAAGTCATTTATTCCTCTTATGTTACATAATTGACAGACATTGTTATTAGTATGTCAATAGCCATCTATTGTCTTAACCTTTTTGAGTGAAATTATTAATAAATATATATTCAATATTTGGTCAATTTGTTGTGTTTTCTGAAAAACCGGAAAAAATTACTTGGGCCATTATTTTAGGAAGGTGACGATTTTGTCTTTTGAAGAATATTAAGGTAAGTTATCAAGCAAACAGTAACTGTGTGTAAAATGTTTGTTTCTGACAGCTGCCAATGTTAGCTAGTGTGAGCTACCACTTGCTAATTGTTAACTAGCCGACGCTAGCTGACTTAGCTAACACTCACTGCACATTCGTCTATTAGCAAAACTTGTTAAGGCATGTTTTGGCGGTAGCCTAAAGACTAGCTTTTCCCACCACTGCTCCAGGTTCGCCTGGAAACCTATTTTAATTGTTCCATAACGAGAGTGGAAAGTCCAAAATATTAAATGTTCTGTTTTCTTCGAGTTGACACAGCCAACGCACTTTGGTCGCAGGTCGCACGACATTTACAACTTGGAAATTCTGAGTTACAAGTGAATGCAGCATGAACCGTGCTTTCTGCAGAGGCGACGTTAAACACAGTTTTGTGGAAACGTGTGGTTTGCAGCCACGTTAGGTGGACAACTAAGAGATATATTTAACCGTAATGTTTGTTTGTAAAGCCAAAAATGGTTTCCCTGGAGAACTGTGTTGAAGGGTAACAAAACTAACTTACTTAACTTTTTCTATAGTTCTATAGTATTAGTGAACTGTCTACACAGTTTTCTAGTGAACTGTGTCACTACCTTGATTTATTATGTGTAATTGTATATGTGATTGTTTGAAGACAATGGAACCTGTTTTTCATTGTTGTTTAAAGGATGTTTGACGCACTTAAGTTACACGAGTAACATGAACTTTGTTGCTTTAAGGCAATCGGTTTGCATGGTTTTACCAAGTAAGGTTAACTAATTAGATTTTACAGTATACTGATCAACAACAAAGAGCAGACAGATGCGATTAGTGACTAACTTGTGAACATTGTGGTGAATTTAGGAATTAAGGGCCAGATATTTCCCCTCAGGAGCTGCTGGAGGCTTAAAACGGAGCTTAAAGGGAGTGAATATTGGACTTTCATTCATCAGGTGGGCACAAACACGGCTACAACTGAGTGACATTGCTCTGTAATTGCTGAATGTGTAACGAATCAACTCTTTGCTAACAAGTTTTGCATTTCCACTTCAAAAAGGTGAGGATCTGCCAGTGTTGTGTTCACAACTAGTTTCCACAAAAGAAAATGTCATGCAGGTTAAAGTTTACAAATAGATCATGGTCAAATATTGACAAAAGGATGTGTGACATGTTATGTTTTCACGAAAACCGCAAGTTATACCAAATCTGTTTTGATGGCCTAAATTCAACAAAAGGAAGGACTTGTTCTTTGTCCAGTACAGTACCGTTTGTAAAATGTAGGAATTTTATGTGCCCTGGATTGGAATGAAGGTTGTCGTTGACAAAATCTAGACAATACTAGAGAGAGCCAAACTGGAACTTCCGGCATCTGAAGTAATCAAACCCAATGCTAGAGAGGTATGGTGTGTTTTTGTTATAGTGCAATTAATAGTTTTTTCTTTGTTTTTGTAGCCTTAAATGAACCCCTTCAGTTGCCAATGTCAAAGAAGGGATGCAGCGACTCCTCTCCTGCGGCGTTACCTCACTTAAGCTGGGCGATGGGAGCCTGGCCTGGTGCCCTCCATGACAGAAACCATCTATGACAGATTATACTGAGTCACAGATGCTAATGGCACAGCAGCTACCCCTTCGGTTTAATTAAGTTTTTATTACGTATTTAGATGGATATTTATGTGTTTAAAGGAGTTTTCTTCCTCTATTCTTGATCTCCGACTGTCCTCTTTCTCTCTTGTGTATTATTTCAGTCCCTACTTGTTCCTATCTTAATCTTTGCTTCTCTGGCATTGTGTTGTAGTTTCTTACCTTTTACCTTGTTCCATGGTACAAAACTCCACAACACCCGTCCGTCTTTGTCTCTGCTGAGCAAACCTTTGCACCTTAATATTCTCCTCTCTAAAGCTCAAGGACAGTCGTATCAGTGTCTTTTTCCACTTGACCTACCAAACAATCGCTCACTCTCCGTTGCGCGTAATAGATTTGTCTCTGTCTGTCCCTGATGTCCACAGATATCTCAAGAAATCAACTCTATTTGCAGTCCAAACGCATGCCAATTCTAATAATCCTCCCGGCACATTTGAGAGTAGTAGTAGTAGAAACTTTAAGTTCATGAATTTGGTTCCTTGGAGTCCCTAGTTCCTGGGACAACTTGATATAAAATGAGGTGATGTCTGTGAGTGAACAAAAAATCTTCTTAGGGTCCTCTCTCGGTCTATAGCTAACTGATTGTTAATAGACAGTTTGAGGTTTTGCTTTGAAAATCTGAGTTGCTACTATGTGTAAAGATTTTCTCTTCTGACGATCTTGAACTGCATAGCTAAGCAGGCTGAATCGCTATGCCTTTTCATTCTGTGCATATAGGAGTAACATAACCTTGTGTATTTTAGATGCAACATTATAGCCATTTCGGCTGGGTTTATGTAACAATAAGTTTCAAAGTGAGGCTTAGAACTGGAGTCCTCCTTCGACTTCAATTCCACCCGATCCTCTGCGTACCCTCAAACAACCCTTTCTGTTGTTTAGAGTTTGAATTGAGCAGTAGAGCCAGCAAAGTGCATCTGAAATAACAATGAGAGAGGTACTTGTAAGCATACGCAACCAGTTGAAATCCACTACTCCGACTGCAAGTGTGAACTTAAGAAAAATATGCCTTGGAAGACAGCAAACATCCATCTCAACGAGTCACGTTGTCTTGTATTCAGTCCGGACTACTGTCAGAAATCTTTTATTTAGGAGCATCTGAAAAAATCAGGGTCTAAACATCCTCAATTAATTTCCCTCAAATTCTTGGACCAAGTTCATTCGCATTGGAAGAAAACCCCAAAAGTATTATAGTTTTCTGTTTCCAAAAACGAGTTCTCAAGGCTCGCGACTGGAATAAAAGGTTCTGTGAGACGGATATGTTTTGCTGTGAAAGCTTCGGGGGGTTTAAAGCCATTGTTTCCTTTGTCTCTAGTTGCTGCTCAGAATAACCAAAAACTTTGTGTTATTGTTGTTGCATGGCTTTGGAGAAATGGCTGGAATCCATGTGCCTCCTTCTGTTCGTCACACTAATGGCAACATATGACTAGTTTCTTCCTTTTCTCTTCACCCTGCTTCATATCAAAGTGATAAAGTTTATGCTGCTTGCTCCTACAGACGGTTTGCGAGGTTTATCCCTCCTTCGCTAGTGTTGAGGTTGTTTGTGCGTCCTCTGACGGCTCTGCAATGACGTTGCCTCTCCTTTTCTACCTTTTTGTTCGGTTTCCCTCCGTCTAATGTTGGCTCGTTCCCCTGCTCTTTACTTCCAGCTGATGCTGTTATGAATGCTGTGGGGAGCATCATGCACATTGTTGTGCCTCTGCGTCTTCTCTGCAAATATTTTGGGCTTTGAGCTGAGAGCAACTTGACCCAGGGGTGAGCAGACGAGGAGAAGCGAGGAAGAAAAGAGGAGCGGTACATCAGGGCTGGTGAGTGGTGGTTTGGGCACAGAGTGAATGGAATAAAAAAATATGGGGGGGGGGGGGCTTTTTTTATGTTTTAGAGTTACTGAAATGAGAAGACAAAAGATTAGAAAAGGGGGGGGAAAAAGGCTTTTTTCCTTTCGTGTACGGTTTCCTGTGAATCCCCATGTAATGCTGTGTTCACACCAAACGTGGCACGAGTAGATTACATACAAAGTCTATGCACAGACGCGATGAGACTAGAGTGACGCAAATTTGCAATGGCGCGACTTCGTCCAAATTCGTGTCAAATGCCAAAACAAAATGTTTCAACTGCGGTGCGATAGCGTTGAGATGTTTATCCTGTCATCACTGACGTCCTGCCGTTGTTGAATCAGGAAATAAATACTGTAGCCGTCTGTGTTCACCCAGAGCTCTACGATACCTCATATCAATAGAGACCGGACCAAACTATGTGTATAAATGTATGTGTGTAAACCATATGGTACAAACAATGAAAAAGACGCCGTTGTATTTATGTCTATATAACGATATGTTGAGTGTTGATGGAGCTGCTACAATGTTAGCATAGCCTAGCACCGATCGATCCGAGCTCCATTGAGAAAACAAGTATTTAAAAAGTTATTTGCTTGTCGTCTTGCAGAGAGAAGTAACAAAACATGAATTCAGACTTCAAATTTATAGGATGAGCATTTAAAATGACGTCTTTTGACATGTTGTTAATGGGGTTTAAAAGAAGGTAAAGTGAAGTTTGTTTTATTACAGAAATCTGCAATTTGAAAGATGTTGGGGATAAAATTAATAATTCTTTGAAATAACCAAAGTCCAATTGGTAAAACTCAAAAAGCATTATTTATGCAGTTGTAACCCAGCTGTAAGGTAAGTGCTCACTGGACCAGTATCTAGATTCGTAAGGAGAGGTAATGAACAATAATAGGACACCACAATGAGTAAACAGAACACAGTTAGGTTTAGAGCAAGATGATTGTAATAACATACATTTAATAGAACAACTTTAGTATTGCCGGCATTCAACCTTTTTCTGTTTGAAATGTCTTTTAAACTGGGTGCACCCTAAATAAAATAAAATGTTTCTCTTCCCAAAGGAAAAAGAATGTTCTGTTCAATTGTTCTCTGAGGCCTCTCCACTCAGTCCTACCACACTGATAGCAGGGCAGGTGAAGAATTTCAAGGATCCTTAATCCAGTTGTTCACATGGGTGGCTCGCCATCCCCCTCGTCAGGGAGAAAATCCAATCCAATCCAGTGAGGAGTCCAAAATCCAATCCAGGATTCAGGGCTATCCAAAAAACCTAGCCTGTATAACATAACAGGCTTTTATAGCATAATGCAATCTATTCAACTCTTCTAACTGTTCAGTTTTAGATTTTCAATATCAAACATACAATACAACCGTTTAATGCTGAACCCATAAATGTAGGATTCACAGTTTAAACATAAATTACTCACTACATTTGGATAATGTTAGTAAGATAATGTGAACATAAATTTCCCTGTCACATTACTGACACCTCGTGCTTACTGCACAGCGCAGCACCGTGATGTACAGAATTAAGCTAGTTTCATAGAATATGAAATTCAGTAATATAATTCCTTTCTCTGTTCACACAATGTAGTTAACACACATATACATACTCATATTACACACAAATATTCTCATTCCCTTCTATCGTTAGAGCAATATCAAATTAAAATAACTTTGTGCTACAACTCAGTGGCTAAAGTACCACGATGGCTAGGCTAAGTCAGAGCTAGTAGCATATGGCTAATGGCCGTGAGCGGCAAGTGCTTAGATAGTTCGTAACTCACCGAGAAAAGAAAAGAATAAAACGAGGGTCCAGTGTTCTCAGGGTCTTTCAGTGTCTGACTGAACTATGACTTACTCAATTAGTTCAAACATAAAACACAAGTAACGTGTAGTATGTCATTTCAGTGTCTCAGACGTTCTTTCTCCATACTTCGCTTGCCGTCAGGTCAGACTGCGTCTCTCTAGTCTGAGCGAAGGAGGCGGGACTTGCGCCGTTTTGCACCTATGGCAATCACTTATTCAGTCTTGAACCAATAACTTTGGCTGGTTGTCAAAGTTTCAATAGAACACTTACACTGTAAAATTAGACCTCTGAGCTAAAACTAAATAATAAATTAAATACTGAATAAAATGAAGGGGGATAAAATAAAAGATGTGGTCATTTTCTAAATAACAATGATCAGTGAATGGGGATAATCCTAAATATTATAGTAACTATTTTCCAATGGGTTACACAGTATTCTCTTAAACTTTTTACATGCTATGCTTTGCAATTCTGCCATCGACCACTGCTGTTCTGTGGAATCCCTCAGACCTCCCTCTCTACCACTGCAGAAAGAGCAGCTCTGGAGAGCATGTTAGTGCCTCTCCTCCACTAGGGTGCTATACTGGATGTTCCCCCCTCGGAGGCACGAATGGGCTTTTTCTACCGGGACTTCCTAATGCCCCAGAAATTAAGAGACACAAGACCGATCCTGGATGTGCACGTCCTGAATGGCTACCACGCACAGAGACCTTTTGGCATGCTGACCGACGCATACTTCCATGTCCCTGTCCTTCCTCGCCACAGGAGGTATGTTTGCTTTGCCTAAGCCGGACACATGCTACGAGTGCAACTGCCTCCCATTCGGATACTCCCTGGCTCCGTGCATGTTCACCATACATGTGGAAACGGCACTGACGCCACTCAAGGAGAGAAGTGTGAGAATCCTGACCTATAGAGATGACTGGCTGATCCTCGCCGCGTCCAGGCAGGATCGGCAGTGGTGGTCATCCGGCACATCATGCAGCCGGGCTTCACCATCAGCCACCACAAGAGCACCCTGCTACTGAGCTGGGGGACACGCTACCTTGGGCTGGGTCTGGACTCCCACACCATGACAGCACACCTCAGTGGAGCGCCCCAGGAGGTAATGCTGCAGCTGACCCACCGACCGAGGTGAACAACCTTTGTGTGTGTCATGTCCCTCCTCGGGATGATGTCAACATCTCCCCCGGTGGTGCGGCCGGGTCTGCTGCACATGAGAAACCTTCAGCAATGGTTTGAACGGCTGCGGTTACATAGGATTCGGGACACCTCGGCGACATGGTACTCCTAGGGTGTGTCTCCCATTACGTCCAGGTTTTCACGGGCCGCACCCTGGCAGGTCAGGGCGGGACATCGAGGAAGCCAGGGTGGGAGGCACTTGGCCGGACTCCTGCCGTCACATCAACCTGTTGGAGCTTGTTGCTGTCGAGAAGGTGCTGCACCATTTCACACCACAACTGAGGGGGAAGCATGTGGAGGCGTACCTCAACAGATAAGAGGTTGTCACACCCCCTATCCTTCACAGGACAGTGATGTCTGTCCTGACGTGGGAAGATCGTCACCTTTTCTCTATTATTCAAAATTAGAGAAAATACCCAGTGTCCCCCTTGAGAAGTGGACGCACTAGCGCTTTCCGACCAGGCCCTCTGGCCTGCTGAATGCCCTCCCCCCGATGCGCCTGATGATGCAACTTCGACAGGGTTCAAAACAGCACCTGTCCATCTTACTGGTAGCTCCAGAGAGTCCAGGCACAAGGTTGTTGCTGCGCCTTGCATCACTAGCGGTGTTAGACCCATGTCCATTACCGCATCTGCCCACTGCTCTGTGTCAAGCAGAGGTGTTTCATCCTCTCACCACCAATTCTGGGTCAGCATCTCATGGTCTGGAGGTTTAAGGGTGAGACTGAGCAACCTGGGTCTCCCGGCCCCTGTTGTCTACATGTATCAGAATGCACATGTCTCCTTTCAATAGAGAGCTTACTTGTGTTGTTTGTTGTTGTTTGCAGAGTGATGCAAGATGAAGGGCCTCGCTCCACCTTCCTGCTCCCTTGAGGATATCTTGTCTTTCCTGCAGGTTGTTTTTGACAGTGGTCGTGTTGTATCCACCTTGGGGGTGTTTGCTGGAGGAATTACAGCTTGTGTTCTACATTTGGTCAAATTTTGCAGTATGCAAGCCAGCATGCTTTCCTGGCTATTCTGACCCACAATCCTTTACACAGCAGATATATGAGCAAGAGGGTCAAAGTTCAAGGTGCCATGTGATGATGAAGCAGTATGTCTCAGTTGAATGCAGACTGCATGCATCAGTATGTACTTTGTAAGGAAGCGGCAGTATGTCCTAAAAGTAAAAAGAAAAATTATTTCTAAATCTAATGATTTAGACTGGTGGTTAAGTTGTCCCGCCCCAACAGGTTCAACCAGATCCACAAAGTGGAGTGAAGAATAAAAACACTCTCAGGTCAGACTCTGTTGTCTTAGTGAATGTATTCATTCAAGATAAACTCTACACAACATTTGCTGCAAAGGTTTCTGCTTGATCCTCTGTTCCCTACTAGTCTACATATACAAGAAGACAAGGTGACAAAGAGGGGCGTGCATGGATCCTCTAAACTATCTGGTCTAAACAACAGAATCCAGTCTGTTGTCAAAGCAACTCTTTACAAGTTGAAATGATTTTTCCACAGATGCTGAATTTGATCTTGAAAGAGTCTTGTTTGAGCTGTGAGGTTTGTGTTCACAATGACATTTGATCCTGTGAACGCAGCTCAGACTGAGACTCAGTCCAACCAGTCAGACTGCATACTTTAATGGTGACGTGAGGACACACCCTCTCTCTGATGAAGGATAAGAAGCTGCGTCACTTCACTTCGTCTGAGGGAAGTTGAAGTTGAAGTGAAGCACGAAGCTCCTTTTCTACACAGACCTGCTGAGGACAGAAGAGAGCTGCACACTGATGAAGTTCATGGCTAAAAGTTCAGTAAGTGGAGCTGTGATTGGTTGAAATGATGTCATTGATTGTTGTGAACGTGTGATTGTTTAAAGCTGCTTTCAAACACAAACGTCAGCTGGGAAACAATATGGCCGCCTGTGTGAGCAGGCAGAGAGAAGCTGCTGTTAGTTTGTATGTTGAAGTCCAGATAAAGTGTTGCTTTGAATGATGACACTGTGATGAAGAAGATGAGTTCAGTCTGATCTGGGGTCTGTCAGGACTGTTACTGATGTGGAGCACTAGGACCCAGCAGGGACCAGAGAGCTCACCTGGGCCTTTGTTCCTGCACTGAAACACACCTGAGAGACTCTCTGTTTGCTCTCACCTGCTGCTTTCAATCCTTTAAGTCCACAAAGCTTCATGTTCATTTCTTCATCTGCTTTTCAACACATTTAATTCATTTTTGATAGTGTTTAAATGTTTTCTTTCTAACTTCTAACTTGTAAAACACTGTAAACTTATAGGATGAGCATTTAAAATGACGTCTTTTGACATGTTAACGGGGTTTAAAAGAAGGTAAAGTGAAGTTTGTTTTATCTCCAGAAATCTCAACTTTAACCGACAGATGTTGGAGATACATTTAATAATTCTATGAAACATTTTACATGTTTTCTAATAATAACTAAATGTACTTGTACTATAGTTTTGCTGTAATGTTAGAGTGTATTTACAGCTAATATCTGTATTTAATGGTATTTAATTGCAGTAGAATATATTTACTGTAATTTAATGAGAACTTTGCTGCCAGATTTTTGACCGTTTTATAAAAAAATATTTTTCAAAGTGTGCACATTAATCAGCAGGTTGTAGTCAACCTTTTCTTAACTCAACTGTCTGAGACCCTTTTTCTATTTCACTTTTCTCTTCAGACTTTTCTGAGTTAAAGAGGAGCTGAGCAGCAGAAAAAGAATGTTTCCTCATGTGCTTTGAGTTTTCACTGTAAAAACAACTTAAGTAACAATTAACAAAAGGTTTGTTCACTTCAGTCTTTAGTGTGAGCAACAAGAAGCCAAAGGGATTCAGCTGACACTGATAGGAAACGGAGAGAAGCAGCTGATACAGGAGAAATGATGTAAAGGAGGAATGAGTGCTGATGTGCTGATCAATGATTGGACTGATGCTTTCAGCTCTGCTCTCAGTGGTTCCTCTACACATGAATGTACAAAGTGATGTGAAATCAGCAGCAGCTAACAAGGTCACATGACTGATTTTGGATTATTGGACTAGCTGCTTCATGCTCTGACTGGATTTAGTAGACTTGGTAAAAGAGGAACATTTAAAACGTTGAAGAGCTTTTCAAAGTCTGTCAAATAGAAGTGAAAAGTGACATCATCCCCAAAAGAAAGGCCAATAAAAAGCCACATGAAGTGTCTTCCTCTAGTCTTCAAACAAGCCAAAAGACTAAAGAGCATTGTGAACGTCATTTCTTAGAGATGACTCTGCAGCTCAAAGTGACAACATGGAAACTCCCATAAGTGTATTTAGTATTGAGGTGAATGAGCTGGGTGTGTTCGTCATGATGAAGAGAAATAATGTTGTTGTGTTTGTGTGAAGATGTGGACTCTGCTATGAATCAGTGTGAGGACAGAGAGGAGGGAGTCCCTCCCTCTAAAACCAGCCAGACCAAAGCTCAGAGGTGAGATGACCATCTCTAACTGTCCATGACTCAAAGTCTTTGATTCACTGACTCTGTTTCTACATATGTGACCAGGATCCATCAGGGACCAGACTGTCCTGGACCTGAACCTGAACCCAGCTGTGTGTCCATGAAGAGTGACCGGTCTATGCATCGTCCTGCAGTCTTCAAAGATGGACGCCACTTTGACGATGATGATGATGACGATGATGAAGTCAGAAGGTCACTCAGGTAAAACTCTTTTACACCACTCCTCTCTTCATCCTGATTGGACAGCATTACTCTTCAACCATTATGGTCACCTCACTGGATCATTTCCTGCCTTTGCTGCACTGAATACAGCTTCAACATCAACATTGAAACATTTCTAAATTAAACATTGATTTCATACTATGTCTCCTAAAACTACCAGGATACAAATACACTGAGTACAGTAGGTTTATTAAATCACCTCAGTGCAGAATGTATCTGGTTTTTCTATCAGGAGGAAGCTGGAAGAACCTGGACCTGAACCTGAACCCAGCTGTGTGTCCATGAAGAGTGACCGGTCTATGCATCGTCCTGTAGCCTTCAAAGATGGACGCCACTCTGTTGATCAAAGGTGAGGTTTTCAAACTGATGATGAAAACAAAGTGAAGATGTGTTTCTATCAGACTCTCTGTTGTGAGATCTCCAGGTTTTAAACCTTTACTGACTCAGATGAAGATCTCTGAGCACCAACACTCTTCTTCATTGAAACACATTCACACTGGGAGCTGCCCAGTACAACCAGTCTGACACTGAGACGCTCCACTGGAGCAGCTGGAGGTTCTGGGTGCCTTGCTCCAGGGCACTTCAGCAGTGAGGGAGGGAGAGCTACATGTAGGGCTTGGTGAGAGCTGTTGGGACTAAACCAAACTGACTGGTGAAGAAAACAGTGAGCTGAAAGACTGAGCTGTTGATTCTCAGTGGGATCAGCAGGACTAGTAAACTTTTACCACTACAGGGACTCATCTGATCCACATCCAGATATCACTTCATGGGCCTTTACCTTGTGTTTGTCTCTGTGGACAGACACAATGTGAGCTGATTCTTCATGATTGAATGATGATGATGATGTAATGTCAGTGTTTCTATCAGTTCACAGCAGCAGAGAGAAAAGTCTCCTGTACCCAGCTGTGTGTCCATGAAGAGTGATCGGTCTAAAGGTCGTCTGATTAGCTTCAAAGATGGACACCGTTCGTATGACCCAGAGTAAGTAATTAAAACAAATTAAACAGATGAAATGGATGGCTAGCTGTTACACAGATAAAAAAAATTATCATCCATCATTTACAGTTTTTAGCATCTGGTTTTAATGATGATTAACCATGACGCAACAATTAGTTAAAGATGTTTTGTTCTATTTGTGTTTGAAAATCATTAACAATAATTAATTAATGGTACAAAGACAATGTGAGCTGATTCTTCATGATTCCTCCACAGAGAGGACCAGGAGAGCTCAGAGGTTCCCATAGGCCAGTCTGCCCAGCAGCATCAAACACACATGGACTCCATATTTATGGTATGTACAACTACTTTTACATCTATTCTGTTCACAATCATCTCCATGCTGCACTTTGTAGATCAGTGGATTGCAGTGGTGTGCCGTCAGGGCCTTCTCTGCTGGCCTAAACAGAATCACAAAGTTATAGCTATTTTATAATTTAATAATTTTTCTTAAATACACTACATGTATTGTAATTTATAAAAATATTTTTCCCATTATCTTATTTTCTCATTGCACAGCTACTGTCTTCCTCAGTTGCTCTGCTTCCAGTGCAGCTTGTTTTAAGTTTTAAGCTTTTATCCAATCAGATTTCACCTCTGTGTCTCTAGGTAAGAAGAGAGGCCCGAGGCCTGCAGACTCACAAGTGAATCCCTTTGCAGTTTAAGTGAATGGGGACGATATTGTTGATTGTCATAGTCTTCAACCAATCAGATCTTTAGTTTGACATAATGGGCGTATTATTTGACGTGCCAGAGCCTTCTAGCTGGCCTACAAGTATGTCAGCATTAACGGGCAGCTCAGTTTTCAGGTGCAGCGCTGCAGTGAGGTGCAGCGCTGCAGTGAGGTGCAGTGTGTGCTGTGATTGGTCAGTGGGCGAGCACGTGACTATTGGAAAATGAAACTTACAGCAGAGGCTTAGTTGGAGTAGTAAGAGTTCAAATTGAAAGATATGGAAGAAATTATGATTTTTTTTGCATTTTGCTTGGTGTAGATTATAATTTTTTTTACCTAGCTTTGTTTTTTTAACACGCAATGGCTGAAGGAGGAGGAGAAACGGATTTGTGAGTTGGGATTTAACCGTGGGATTAAACTCTTTGTCAACAAAGAAAGGAGGATGGAGTTTGTCTTTAAGTGAACATCATTTGGTAAGTTAATAGCTTTAATATGCTTGTTTATATATTATTATTTGTACAACTTGTTTTTATGAAGATGGATTTTTGTTTGGTTTTATATGTAATAGGAACTATTGTTACGTCCAATGTTGCGCTGGGGACATATTTAGCCGGTGCCAGTGTTGCCATTTTGGCAACTTTCTCGCTAAATTTCCAAACCCTCATGGCGACTTTTTTTGTCAAAAGCTACTAGTGACAAATCTAGCGACTTTTCCGGTGTTGTTGGAGACTTTTCTGGTGTTTTGATTCTTTACTCTGGTTCTGCACGCGGGAGCTGCCATGAACGAGCAGCGGGAGCTGCCGTGGGCCCCTCCGCCGCCCCAAATCACTCACAGGCGGCTACTCGCGCATAGGGCTGCACAATTAATCGAATTTTAATCGCGATCACGATTTTGGCTGCCACGATTAAATGAGCATGATCGTCGGCGATATTGACGTTTAAAATGCGTGCTCTGCTACATATCAAATCAAGCGCTTCCTCAACTAAGAGTCAGCCAACCACCAGGGGGAGAACGAGATGGGAGGTGTCATGCACGCACCCTGCAGCGGCAGCCTCAAAAAAAGTTCTGTCTGCAGTCGACTCCGGTATTAGTAGAAGAGTAGAGAGAGACAGACAACAGAACAGAGAGCAGACG
The DNA here is from genome assembly GCA_032191485.1 of Leptoclinus maculatus. Lineage (NCBI taxonomy): Eukaryota > Metazoa > Chordata > Actinopteri > Perciformes > Stichaeidae > Leptoclinus > Leptoclinus maculatus. Next base: position 21,603,944 of record JAVDOI010000011.1, on the reverse strand, counting down.
GTCACGGGTGTCGTGTGAAAGGTAAATAAAATGTCAGGAGCAGAAGGCGAGGAGCTAGTCCCTCGAAAAGTATCATCAGTTATCTGGAAGTTTTTTGGATTTAGGGCAAGTGATGTTAAACAAGAAAAAATCATATGCACAGAGTGCGTTATGCTGCGTTCACACCAAACGCAGTGCAAATTCATCGCGCCGCAAATTCGCGTCCATCGCGCCGCCGGTCTCGCCGGGGACCATTTGTGTTCATTCGCGTGAATCGCGCTGGACGGGCCGGAGAGGGGGCGGGGCTTATCGCCCTGAAAGCCGTTCAACTGTCCGCCATCAACCATGGAAATAATAACCCCTATTTCTGCTTAGTACGTGTTGTGGAAGTCCCAGATATCACGGGAAACTAAACGCCGTCATGTCTGGGTTAATAACATTGTCCAGAGGAGCTCCGTGGATTTTATCGAGATGTATTCATTGTGTCTAGCAAGCCACACGTCCGCTGTTTACTACGGCTGTATGAGCCCCAAATAAACTGATTTGGCTGTGATTTAACTGCAATAAACCGACGAAAAGGGACTCCGAAATAACTACCTAATGATGCCGATTTGTCTGAATTCATGTTTTGTTAGTTCTCTCCGCAAGACGACAATCAAATCACTTTTAAAATACTTGTTTTCTCAATGGAGCTCGGATCGATCGGTGCTAGGCTATGCTAACATGGTAGCAGCTCCATCAACACTCACAATAAGTGAACGCAGCATTATGCTGCGTTCACTTAAACGTGAAAGTGCAATAAAAAGATGTTGGCCCTAAAATTAATGAATAATCGTGATAAATAATCGTGATCTCAATATTGATCAAAATAATCGCGATTATGATTTTGGCCATAATCGTGCAGCCCTACTCGCGCAGCAGTCCCAGCTGCAGTCAGAGCAGAGAGGAGACGCACTCTCTGCGTATTATCTGCAGTTAGTGTATTTATAGGTGTTGAGCTTCATTTTTACACGAAACAAATAATAACCGTAGCTGTGTCTCAGCTGCAGGACAGCAGTGAAGGCCCAGGTATAAAATGCACGGCCCGCCACTGGTGGATTGTCAGTCTGTCCAATATGGATCTGATGTTTGATTCCATGGTTTTAGTTTGTGTCATTCATAGAATATTCTGTTCCAGCTGCTGGAGGAGAACATCGCCACTTTTGTGAAGAACGAGCTGAAGAAGATCCAGAAGGTTGTGAGTTCAGATTACCCACAATGCTTAGAGAGTCAAAGGGAGGATGAGGAGGTGTTGGACGGTGAGGATGAAGAGCAGAGGAGGAGCAGCAGAGAGGCATTTGTGAAGATCACACTGCACTTCCTGAGGAGAATGAAGCAGGAGGAGCTGGCTGACTGTCTGCAGAGCAGTAAGAGGATTTCTCTAAATATTTAACATGCTGGATAAATGGGACATTTACTAATGTCTCAAGAGATGGACCAAAATATATTCATAGACTCATTCTTTGAGGAAATTACATGTTGAAATCTGTTCTTTGACTCATTGATCTTCTTTGTTGTGTGTTCATTCAGGACTTCTTGCTGCAGTTTGTCAGCGTGAACTCAAATCTAACCTGAAGAAGAAGTTCCAGTGTGTGTTTGAGGGGATCGCTAAAGCAGGACACCCAACCCTTCTGAATCAGATCTACACAGAGCTCTACATCACAGAGGGAGGGACTGCAGAAGTCAATGATGAACATGAGGTCAGACAGATTGAAAAAGCATCCAGGAAACCAGACAGACCAGAAACAACCATCAGAAAAGAAGACATCTTTAAAGCCTCAGCTGGAAGAGAGGAACCAATCAGAACAGTGATGACAAAGGGAGTGGCTGGCATTGGGAAAACAGTCTTAACACAGAAGTTCACTCTGGACTGGGCTGAAGACAAACACAACCAGGACATACAGTTCACATTTCCATTCACTTTCAGAGAGCTGAATGTGCTGAAAGAGAAAAAGTACAGCTTGGTGGAACTTGTTCATCACTTCTTCAGTGAAACCAAAGAAGCAGGAATCAACAGGTTTGAAGAGTTTCTGGTTCTGTTCATCTTTGACGGTCTGGATGAGTGTCGACTTCCTCTGGACTTCTACAACAATGAGATCCTGACTGATGTTACAGAGTCCACCTCAGTGGATGTGCTGCTGACAAACCTCTTCAGGGGGAAACTGCTTCCCGCTGCTCGCCTCTGGATAACCACACGACCTGCAGCAGCCAATCAGATCCCTCCTGAGTGTGTTGACATGGTGACAGAGGTCAGAGGGTTCACTGACCCACAGAAGGAGGAGTACTTCAGGAAGAGATTCAGAAATGAGAAGCAGGCCATTCGGATCATCTCCCACATCAAGACCTCACGAAGCCTACACATCATGTGCCACATCCCAGTCTTCTGCTGGATCACTGCTACAGTTCTGGAGGATGTGTTGAAGACCAGAGAGGGAGGAGAGCTGCCCAAGACCCTGACTGAGATCTACATCCACTTCCTGGTGGTTCAGTCAAAAGTGAAGAACATCAAGTATGATGGAGGAGCTGAGACAGATCCACACTGGAGTCAAGAGAGCAGGAAGATGACTGAGTTTCTGGGAAAACTGGCTTTTGATCAGCTGCAGAAAGGCAACCTGATCTTCTATGAATCCGACCTGACAGAGTGTGGCATCGATATCAGAGCAGCCTCAGTGTACTCAGGAGTGTTCACACAGATCTTTAGAGAGGAGAGAGGACTGTACCAGGACAAGGTGTTCTGCTTCGTCCATCTGAGTGTTCAGGAGTTTCTGGCTGCTCTTCATGTCCATCTGACCTTCATCAACTCTGGAGTCAATCTGCTGTCAGAAGAACAAACAACCGGCCGGTTGTCTAAAGTCTTTAGAGACAAACCTAAACTCAAACATCTCTACCAGAGTGCTGTGGACAAGGCCTTACAGAGTCCAAATGGACACCTGGACTTGTTCCTCCGCTTCCTCTTGGGTCTTTCAATGAAGACCAATCAGACTCTCCTACGAGGTCTGCTGACAACAAGAAGTAGCTCAGAGACCAATCAGAGAACAGTCCAGTTAATCAAGGCGAAGATCAGTGAGAATGTGTCTCCAGAGCAAAGCATCAATCTGTTCCACTGTCTGAATGAACTGAATGATCGTTCTATAGTGGAGGAGATCCAACAGTCCCTGAGTTCAGGACATCTCTCCACAGATAAACTGTCTCCTGCTCAGTGGTCAGCTCTGGTCTTCATCTTACTGTCATCAGAAAAAGATCTGGACGTGTTTGACCTGAAGAAATACTCTGCTTCAGAGGAGGCTCTTCTGAAGCTGCTGCCAGTGGTCAAAGCCTCCAACAAAGCTCTGTAAGTACAGAGAGAGTTAGATTCATATATCATAACTTAAATACGCTGTTATCTTTTCTACTTATTTTTTTATTTTTTCTTCATCATTGTCTCTTCAGACTGAGTGACTGTGACCTCTCAGAGAGAAGCTGTGAAGCTCTGTCTTCAGTTATCAGCTCCCAGTCCTCTAGTCTGAGAGAGCTGGACCTGAGTAACAACAACGTGCAGGATTCAGGAGTGAAGCTGTTGTCTGCTGGATTGGAAAGTCCACACTGTGAACTGGAAAGTCTCAGGTCAGGATTCAATTAATTTCCTCTTTGTGTCCTTATTTACATCTATGGGTACATTTGTAACCTCAGTACTGCAGTAACCTTCCAGCCCTCACAGTTCCCTCAGATTATGTGACATGTGTGTTGTTTTGTGTGTTTGCAGGCTATCAGGCTGTCTGATCACAGAGGAAGGCTGTGCTTCTCTGGCCTCAGCTCTGAGCTCTAACCCCTCCCATCTGAGAGAGCTGGACCTGAGCTACAATCATCCAGGAGACTCAGGAGTAAAGCTGCTGTCTGCTGGACTGGAGGATCCACACTGGAGACTGGAAACTCTCAGGTATGAAGAGGCCTGCTGCAGCCACAGACAATCAGTCGGATAGAGGAGGTAGAGCTGGAGACTTTTTCTCTGTCACACTGTCAGCCTGGTTAATATGACCCTGACACACCAAGCTGACCTCAAACTACCAGAGAATCATCAAACTGATTGTGTCCCACATCAGACCATCAATACAGACAGAAGTAGTCATGGAACAGTAGCCAGGATGAGCCAAAACAGGGAGGGAAGGTGATGAAACTGTTGTTTTTCTGGAGCGTTGTCTTGTTTCAACATTAGAAAATAGGACAGTGGTGTATCCTGACACGTTGACGGGCATCATGGTGGGTTGACATGCGTCAACATCGTCACGCTGCAGGTTTGTGGGCTCATATCAAACAATAGATTGATGTTTTGATGCTCGTCATCTGCCACCAGTGTGTGGTGCCCTTTAGTCCAGACATTATTGTGAAAAGACAAACGGATTAAGAAACAATCTGTTTAAACCGTCTTGATAAATCATCACAATAGGAATGTTTTTCTGTTTTAAAGGAGTTCAGCATTACCTGGTTTTGGTTTGTTTTGCACTGAGAGCCAGTTCCCTGGCTGATAAGAGTCGACTTGTTGAAACTACAGGTGACAGTCAGCCACAGACGCTCGGTGAAGAACCAACAGCTGATTTTGAACATGGTGTGTCAGAGCCCAAAGAGGTTTTTTTGGACTGGACCAAAGTTATAGGGGGACACAGACAGTGCTCTGTGGCTGCAGACGGACTTGAACTGTAATATTTTCACCCCCAGATTACAGATGATAGAAACCAGTGTTGACTGTTGCTAGGGTACGGGACGTGAACAGCAGTGTCAAAGTCAGACACTTTGTACATCCAACCATCCACCCCGACCTCCTCCATCAGAGGGTTTGTGGCGCTGTAGTGATTTCAGGCTACTTTCTCCTTTACTTCTGAGAGACAACAGTCATTATTACACAAACACAGGACCAAAACATCCAACAATCAATAATTTTATATTGACAACAGATCAGCTGACTCTGTGTAATGGTGAAGAGTCGTGTGGTGGTGATGAACCCACAGAGAACTGTCTCTATCTCTGCAGCTCTACAGAGCTTTTTAGCCTATTTTAGCTCCTAGTTTTGGTCCTGCAGCACATTTCCTGTTTGGTTCAGTCTCAGTGTTTCCAGCAACAGCTGTTTTAATCCAACAAGCTGTGATGAAGCCACTGTTCACTACCTGCTCAGCAGCAAACAGCAGACAGACTCAGTTAGAGACTAGATGGTGAACATAGTGGAGCATTTAGCAGCTAAAGAGACAGATATTTCCCTCAGGAGGTGGTGGAGACCAAAAACAGAGCTAAAAGAGAGAGAATATTGGACTTCCATTCATCAGGTGACACAAACACAAAGACTCCTGATGTGTAACTGCTGGATGTGGAAGCAGCTGGTTGATATCAGGTTAGACACAACTACTTTATAAGCTGATAATATGTCAGATGTTGTGTTTACAGCTTGTTTTCACTGAACCACAAGTGGACAAAGAAATCAATTGATGCAGGTTTAAACATTTGATTTACTGACTGACTGGTTGAGGAAACTGAGTCTGAAATGGATGATTGTCAATATAATACTGATAATAATATATCATGAATAAGTGAACATAATGAGCTGTCGTCATGGGCCAATCAGAAGAAGCTCCAGTGAAGTAAAAGAGTATGAGTTGATTAATAATAAGTGCTCCATGTGAACATGAATAACAAAGCTCTGTGTATGAGATTGATCTAATGTCCATGTTTCCATGCTGCTTTGACCCCCTTCCTCCTTTCAGGGTGGAGCCTGCTGGAGTCCGATGGTTCAGACCAGGTCTGAGGAAGTGTAAGTGTGCTTTGAATTTGATTCATGAAAACAAAGCATCTTCAAACTGTGCCATCACTCATTCACATCTCTGATCATCAAACAGATGATAGATTAATAACTGCAGCTGTATTGTGTCTTGTTCTCTCCATCAGATTCCTGTGAACTCACACTCGACACAAACACAGTACACAGAAACCTCAAACTGTCTGACAACAACAGGAAGGTGACATATGTGTATGAGGCTCAGTCATATCCTGATCATCCAGACAGATTTGACTACTGTCCTCAGCTGCTGTGTAGAACTGGTCTGACTGGTTGCTGTTACTGGGAGGTAGAGTGGAGAGGAGCAGTTCATATATCAGTGAGTTACAGAGGACGCAGTGGAGACTGTGTGTTTGGAAGGAACGATCAGTCCTGGAGTCTGGAGTGCTCTGATGTTGGTATTTACTCTGTCTGTCACAATAACAGAGAAACACCCATCACCTCCTCCTCCTCCTCCTCCTCCTCCTCCTCCTCTGGTAGAGTAGCAGTGTATGTGGACTGTCCTGCTGGCTCTCTGTCCTTCTACAGAGTCTCCTCTGACAAACTGATCCACCTCCACACCTTCAACACCACATTCACTGAACCTCTTTATCCTGGGGTTGGGTTCTGGTCCAGTTTTGATTCCTCAGTGTCTCTGTGTTCTCTGGAGGAGGGAGAGTCTCCTCCTGCTAGATAAACTTTCTCTCTGCTGACCAGATAGTTCAGTCTGTACAGGATCACACACAGCTGATGTTAGTTAGGAGAATGTGGGTAGGAGTTTATCCTAAGGGTGGTGTTTGTAGTGTTCTCTTTCCAGTATGGCTAGAGGTTGATGAAACAATACTCTGAACAGAGTGATGTAACTTCAACAACCCTACTCTCATTCTTGAAGGTCGTACATCTTATGTGTCCAAACAGAACATCATCTATTCCTTGTCCCCGGAGAGAGCAAGTCTCACTATATTACAACCCTCTCTTATCTCAAAATGAACATAGATGTGTTATCAGCAATACTATATATGAAGTGAAATAAAAAAAGTCTCCTTATTTTAAACTCAAAGTGTCCATGAGTCTTTTCTTCTTCTCCTAACAATGTGCTACTTTGCAGTGATATTTGATCAACAATCTCTTGATTTCTCCAGAAGTCACAAAGTACCTGTGCTGAACAGGTGCATCCAGATAAATGTTCTTCTCTTGGTGATGAAGACCTTTATCATCTGGAGGGTCTGGAGTTTGTGAATGCTCAGATAACTGGGATGTGGTAAAAAAACACAATATTTAGCTGTGAAGTCTTTTTCTCCAGACTGCATGAGGAGGAGGCAGAGAGAAGTTATTATATCAGCATTGCAAGCAAAGCTTTAACGATGTATTATCAATATCCACTGAATCCCACGGATTCTTACATTGTATGTACGGTTTTCACCTCTAATTATTTTGAGTATCCATAGCTCCTGAAGGCAGCAACATCTCTCTCTCTCAGCTCATTAGGTGTTGATAGGTATGTCCTCATTGATGTTTCTTTGGTTCCAACGTGTTGAGCAAAGCACTTCATTCCTCTATTAATACAAAGCATTTCTTCTTCCAGCCTTTTCAGGAAAGTCACTTCATCTTCCACTTATGACAGTTTTACAGTTAGCGTCAGCTCATACTGCAGTAAAAAGTACAACATGTACCTCTGGGATGTAGTGGAGTACAAGTATCAAGTAGTACAACATGGAGATACTGCAGTAAAGTACAAGTACATCAATGTACTTGTGTAAATGTGTCCACACTGGAACAGAGACAGAAATGTGTCTCATGTGAAAGACTTCCTGAGAGTTTGTCTCTGATATCACAATGATGGTTGTTTTGGAGCAGAATGAGAGAATAATGGAGCTGAGACCTCCTTTAAAGGAGGAGTGCTGCTCCTCATGGAGGAGGATCTGGATCCTTCTGGTGGAACAAACAAAGTGTGTTAGTTTATTGCTCTTCTGCTGAGTGAACTTCAAAGATCCCCTCTAAAGGTGTGTTCACACCAAAGCGAGATTACATACAAAGTCTATGCACAGATGCGATGAGACTGGAGTGAAGCCAATTTGCGACGGCGCAGTGCGAATTTGGGCAAAGTCGCGCGAATTTGCGTCAAACGCCCCAAACACGTGAGTTGAAATTTTTCAACTTCGGCGAAAAAATGGCGTGACGCTGCGGCACGATAGCCTATCAGCGTTGAGATGTTTATCCTGTCATCACTGACGTCCTGCCGTTGTTGAATCAGGAAACAAATACTGTAGCCGTCTGTGTTCACCCAGAGCTCTAAGATACCTCATATCAATAGAGACCGGACCAAACTATGTGTATAAATGTGTGTGTGTAAACCAGATGGTACAAACAATGAAAAAGACGCTGCCGCATTTACGTCTAAATGACGTTATTGTGAGTGTTGATGGAGCTGCTACAATGTTAGCATAGCCTAGCACCGATCGATCCGAGCTCCATTGAGAAAACGAGTATTTTAAAAGTTATTTGCTTGTCGTCTTGCAGAGAGAACTAACAAAACATGATTCAGACTTTTTACAAATCGGCATCATTACGTAGTTATTTCGGAGTCCCTTGTTGTCGGTTTATTGCAGTTAAATCACAGCCAAATCAGTTTATTTTGTGTTCATGCAACTGTAGTAAACAGCCGACGTGTGGCTTGCTAGACACAGTGAATACAGCTCGATAAAATCCACGGAGCTCCTCCGGATGATGTTATGAACCAGACAAGACGGCATTTAGTTCCCCGTGATATCTGGGACTTGCACAACACGTACTAAGCAGAAATATAGGTTATTTTTTCCATGGTTGATGGTGGACAGTTGAACAGCTTTCAGGGCGATAAGCCATGCCCCCTCTCAGGCGCGTCCAGCGCGATTCACGCGAATGAACACAAATGGTCCCCGGCGAGACCGGCGGCGCAAATTGGTGGCGTTTGGTGTGAACACGGCATAAGGCTGCTGCAGCAGTGATTGATGTCGGGGATGTGGAACGCTCAGTGAAGCTCTGTATATTCTCATATTATGGTCTGTAGCAGGAGAGGTCGGGGACATAATTTGATAAGAAAAATAAAGTAAATGGTAATTATTATTTCAACTCATTTTGCAGACAATGTGGCCAGGGCTGGTATTGCGCAAGACTAAGTCATCATACAGCATGCAATCCTGCTCTAGTCTAAGACCGTTGTATGTGTCATAACCCGGCTCCTAGGCTATGACAAATACGGAAAGAACACAAGGGATGATGGTAAAGTATTTATTTCAACTAAATAAATAAGTAATTCCTAGGGGTGTAACGGTTCACAAAATTCACGGTTCGGTTCGGTACGATACAGTGGAGCCACGGTTCGGTACGTTTCGGTACGTTTTCAATACAGTAGAAAACTATAAATGCCAGAGAAACTTACTTGATTTTAAAATATATTTATTCATTAAAACTAACATCATAAAGCTATTCTTTGACTTTGAACAATGATGGAACTATACCTGCTTAGCAACACATAAGCATAAAAAACTAAAACTGCTCCTTAAAAAATGTAATGTAGTATTGTTACTTACATCTTCTCCATCATAATTTTAGTATGAACAGTGATGGAACTATACCTGAGTGAACATGGCTCTTCATCTCATTCAGTGATGAGGTAATGTGTGTTACAGTCAGGTAGTGTTGTGTAGCCCTCGACGTCCAGGCATCCGTTGTCAGAGCAGCAGCGGGTGACTCGGACATTTGATTCTCTACTTGTGCTTTTGTTTTCTTGTACAAAGCGGGAATTACGGTTTGGCTGAAATGAGCTCGTGAAGGAGTAGTGTAACGGAGCTCAATAACATTCAGCAGGTTCATAAAGCGTTTTACACTACAGAGTCGGGTCTCATGTCTGCGGCTGTAAGTGTACCAACCGCCGTGGTGATCGCGTTAGCCCTCATCGTCAGGGAACAGCTGCTTAAATCTTCGGGGAGAGTTTGAAGCGTGTGTGCTGCTCAAGGTTTTCGTTTAGTTTCACCCACTGCCACACTGGGGTGATGTCGGCGTACATGAGATAACATGTTTGAGGTATTCCCACTGATGTAGCCTACACTCGTGTAGCAAATGCGACATACCGTTGTTTTTTTATCCACCACTCTCTCACCATCGCCCTCATAGTTCACAGAGAAACCAAAGTGGCTCCAAACACCAGACCTGTAGGCCGTTGGAGGATCTTTTATTCCTGGTCTATTACTAGCCATGTTGCACCGAGCTAACGTTAGCTTCGTGTAGCGTGTCTCACAGCGCAAAGTGCCGACTGGAGTAGGAAGTGTTTCTTTGGTGGTGGGCGTGTCAGAGAGCACGCTGTCCGTTACGTCATGTGTGTTGCCAGTTTGAGAACAGTGACTCCACCACAATTTAAGCTTCTGCATTTCCAAATGCACTAGTATTAACATATTGTTCGGTTCGTCATGCGTACCGAACCGTGAGCCTCGTACCGAACGGTTCAATACGAATACGCGTATCGTTACACCCCTAGTAATTACCTTTGTGAAGTGTGTCAGTCAGTAACATCAGTAATGTAAACGTGAATGTGTGTGTGATGAAGTGTGGGGCGAAACCGAAGAAGACCAAAACCAAAAAGGGCTCACTCCACGTACGCAGGAGAGAGGCCAGGGCAGAGCAACACTGGAGCAGGGCTTTCATAGGAGCTCCAGGACCAGGTGCTCTGCATCAGGTAATCTGCCACAACTGCTGTTAGAGGCTGGGCCGTCACACATGTCAGTAAGTAATTCAGGGAGAGGACTTTTCAGAAGCTGCATGGTTCAAAATGTAAATGACCGTTATCTTTTGGTGGCAACATGTAACAGATCAAACAATGCAAAGTGTAGTTTGAGCCTTATTTAACATATAATAGGGCTCATTGGGACCTTATTAAGGTGTCCTGTAGTAAGTAAGAGGTGAATATTAAAAATAATACATTATACAGGGGAAAAAATGTGTAAAATTTAAAAATAAAATAAAACCAAATCTCCGGTGTGCCCATGTCTTTCTTTAATCTGGAGTGCTCTGTGGGATGTGACAATAGTTAACTCATGTTAGCCTCCAACAGAGTCTTGATGGCCATGAAGATGAGTCAAAAGGTTATGTTGAAAATTCACTCAAAAGGTTGTGTGTAAAATGTATTTGATAAAAATTATGTTTTCTTGCTGTGGAACATTAAGACTTATACATGAGGTCTTAGCCTTCTGTATTATATCAAGCTTCAAGTTTCCATTACCTAAGAATCTGTGAAAATGATGTATTTACGGACTGATATTGATGCTGACATCGCGTCTCCGAACAACACCCAGAAGCTCAAAGCTTTCAAAGCTTTCCACAAATATGTCCCAAAACAGCTTTATCCTCTTTTTAAAAAGCTAATTTGCAGACAGAAAATGCCAGTGTCACTATCTAAGGACTACTTCTGCTACTTCTTTAATTGCTGTTTTGTCTACTGCTACACTGCTCCCACTCTAAAGCAACTTAATAATGTTGGAACATACCCAAATAATTGAGGTCAAGGGCTTCCATAGTCTGACAGATTTAGAATTTAACACCATGGTCACGACATGAGTACACTTCTAACTATTAGGTAGGTACTGTATACAGGACTGCTCATGTTTCACTGCTTGACATCTCTGGTCTATAAAGAGTGTCAGAAAATGACCCTTGACCATTATGAGGTCAAGCAAGAGAGACAGAATGAGAGACAGAGGAGGAGGACGTTCGAATGTATTTCCCACGAGATTGAAGGAAATTGGAGATTACCTTCTACAGTCAAACCAACCTGTCATCGGCCTTTTTAATTGGTTGTCCATTGGTATCAAAGAGCAGCGGATCAAGAACCATGAAAAACACATTTAAAAAGAGCGGCCCGTCGCCATCAGTTACAAGAGCCTTCAAAGGCAGCAGTTCTTCAGATGCTGCAATTCCAAAGTAATTCGCCATAAGGCTGTAAAGCATTTTGCACTTTGCAGGCTTTTGGGCAGAGCCATACAAAATAACCTAATGTTTTTTAATGGAGATTCCATGAGCTTGCACCCAGTCAAAATCTGATGAAATGGACACCTTTTTTAAAATAAGTGTAATTTACACTTTCCGATGTTATCACTCTCTCTCATGTCCAGCGAGAGTAAACACACATAAAACTGCTTCTTATAACTCAAGAACTTGCCTGAAAATCCTCACGTTTTCTTCAGTGTTAAATAATCCCGTGATAGTTGTCTGTACATCCATGGGTACATTGCAAGCAGGAACTGCTGATAGCTAATTGGGCATATTTGTAATAGTGTAAATTGTAAACATTACATTACAGTCATTTAGCAGACGCTTTTATCCAAAGCGACTTACAATAAGTGTATTCAACATAGGTATTCAAATTAAACAAATAGGCGAAGGAAATGGGACCCAAGTTGATGCCCACAGCACAACTCACTGAATCTGTAGCAACATAGGGGAGTTGTCTGGATTTTGTGTGAGAGGGCCCAGAGGCAGGCTTTGAAAACCACTGGTGTTTTTTATTATATTGTGTTAATTATATTTATATTCATACATCACAAAGATAAACAGTTTAACAATGGAGATTTAGAGTCTTCCATGTGCTGAGACTCAAACAGTCATGAACATCTGAAAAGAGAGTGAATCACACTTTCTGAGCAATATGAACGATTAAATCCCGAACTATGCAAACTCTTTATCGTTAGAAAGCGCTTTTCTCAAAACCCTAGGATTTACAGACGTTGCATTTTGGCATCTCCTTTACACATCATGAACATTCATCCACAAGCGCGCAACGCTGTTTGATGAACAGCAAGTCTGGATGTGAATATCCACTTGGAGATATGTTTAACTTTAACAGATGATGGAGCAATGTTTCAAAGTTTGAGTCCAGATTTGTGAAAAACTCCGGTCATTATTTTATCTCCACACAAAAGGGATCTGGTTCTGTCTAATTATGGGACTGTCTCCCTAACCACCAGGCTACTCCGATGTATGATGCATTAAACATGTCCAGCAGGTCTAGAAATTAATATCGCAGAGCCACTGAAAGAAAAGTTTGAGCACTCACTTTTTGGAAACATTTCTGATTTGTTTCATGTGTCTGTAAATGTCTGTGAGTGCGGATCTGTTTGAGTTAGTGCGAGCATGTCTGGGCCACTAAAGGTTATATTTACCGTTCGTCTGGGTTTTGGGAGAGGCAGAGGCCAACTGGGGACAACCGTGTGGACCGCTCGAATTCTGATGGTCTTGTGGACCATCGGGCACACAAACACCCACACACACACACAACAATGTTGATTGAAGATTTAATCAAATGTCAGGACTGTCGTGACGTCGCACTGTAAATACAGGGAGTAGGAGGCCTGGAAAGAATGGGAATGAAGGTGGATCAATCGGAATGAATGGAGATGCATAAAGACATGTATCTTTTATATTGCCACTAATAGTTCCCTGCTAACAAAAGAACCAGAGACCTGAAAACAATCACACATATTCTAAGAAATCTAGAAGGGCCGTCGGAGAGCAACACATTCTCCAAGGCTGTTTCCATAATTGAAAAAGAATGTGTGTATCAGCCCAGTGATTCGTATCTGCTCCAATATATGATGTTCTCTTCATAGGCCCATGTTACACTCTTTCACAAAGTTTTAAGGAGATCAGGTATGTTGTTTTTCCCCAAAAAAAACCTTGGCGGAGGTAATCATGAGCATGTAAAACTTTAAAGTCCCTCAGTGGTATGACTATTTCTAACTTCAAGCTTTGTTGCAGTTCATACCGGTGGTAAGTTGCATAGTATAGCAGTACTAAGGTACATCAACGCATCGGGCTTTCAACAAACTCCAATGTAAACCCCTCTGCGTCAGTATTAGACGCTCAGAGCAACTGATGTAGTTCAAAGAGCGAGAGTCTGGAGGGAGGGAGGCTTGGATGGCTCAAACAGACACAGGACTGTCGCCAATGTGAAACCAAGTCAACTTTGACTTATTTGACATTAGTTACATAACTTGCAAAACTTTTCTAACACCAAGATCTTTTTCCTAAGCCTAACCTAAGGTAATTTTGTTGAGTAAATAAACAAAGTAAACCTACATTGGATATTTATTTTAAAAAGACGCTATCCATGTAACAAGCAGAAACTGACACGCAGTCCCAGACACGTCCAAAACTGACGCTAAAGGGGAACCTAGAGCATAACAGTTTAAAGCCTAGGGCCCATGACCAAGCTGCAGTATTTGACGAGATGGGAGTAAAAATGTAACAACTGAGGCAACTTTTTGCTAACACATTAGCCAAAACAGCTTTCATGTAGGTTCTTCTGCCCCCACATGGCCAACAATATAATAAATGCAGCTTTAAAATGAAAAGTTTGATAATAGGTTATTACTCAACATAATGGTTGTTTCTGCAACTGAAACAACTTCTGAATCAAACTGCATGTTGTTATTGAGTCATGCCGTGAATGCATACTGACGGAATGAGAACACATACTGAACCACCTCCAACAGTCAAAGGGAGATGTTGGAAATTGAGAATTGTGGTAGCCTCAATCTGCACAAATGCATGAGGGTCACTAACATGTTGATGTAATAAACCAGCCATATAACACCGGGGTCTAAAGAACTGAATATAACCCGTCTGCACTCGCACCATGAGTCAGATTACTCCCACAGTAATCCCGCTCACTAGACTGTAGTCGCCAGCTGACTTCACTGACACAGCTATAATTGGTACATTTAGTATGATTAATCACTACCTAATCAGATTTGCATATATGATGGATTTTTGGTCAACCAGTTGTGAGGGTGTGTGCCGTCCAAAAAAGAAGTGCCACGCTGTGTGTTAATGATCATTCGCCTCCTCTGGTCAGCTAACAGAGTCCCCCCCCCCCCCTTGAGTCCTGCCATGATAAATGTGTCAGCCAAAATGTCAGCTGAGGCAGAAGACTCTTTCACGAAAACTAAAGCTGACCGCGAGCATGAAATCGATGAAGTGTCTTCAGAGTGTTCACTGCAGCAGTTGTCCACACCTGACAAGTAATTAGGCTCATGTCCAGTCGAAAAGAAACACTCACAGCCTCCTGTTGTCTGTCTTGTGTAAGACAAATTGAGATAGTAATGAGATAGGATTCAGATCTACATTTTTAACAGCAACCCCCCCCCGCATAACATAAAGCGTCACACTAACTTTCAGCTCTCTGCATCTACTTCCAGTAAGTAATAGATTGGTATTTGAAAGTACTGCTACTCGATGTGTCCCCCACCCTCTCTGGTCAGCTGTCTGCTAACTGTCGGTATGAGAAGGCCGTTTTTTTTAAGTTACCCAGTTCACCCGCCACTAGTGAACAGACTCATGAACAACTCTTTTGGTTCCACAAGCTCTCTGGGGTTTTTTAGTCTAATACGTGAAACAAACATAATGTGAAATGTACCCTTTTGCGATTTCAGTCTGAATCAGATATGCTGCTCCTGTTACTTTGGAAAAGACGCCCATTAAGGTGACGTCACGTCCATTGAGACGTCTTATTTGTGTGGTCTTGACAGTGTTGGCAGCGCTTGGTTGTGAAGAGCAGCTGAGCCCGTCAAGATCTCAGGAAACGGGGGCAGATCATTTCATATTTTCACATTGAACAGAGAAACGGTCTGATTTCACTATAATGGATGAGAGCATCATTCGGCCTGCTCATAGATAGCTTCTTAAAATACATGAAGTACTGCTTCAGCTAGTTCAAGTACTACTTCAACTATTCTTTCCTTCCATTAGTCTCTTTCATATTTTACCATTGTGTTGGCCAATTTTGTTGTTGTCTGTTTTACAGGCACTCGTCAACAGTGGTTGAGGTTACGAGCCAAACGCAGCAGTCACGTCCTCTCACCGGTCACTCTCTATCTCCCTCTGTTGTCTTTCTCCCTTTCTCTTCATTGTCATGGAGTTCTTGCAGTCCACATGTACATGTGCAAAAGACTTGCTCTGTAGCTCGATTGTCATGCAGTTCTGTTATACTGTTCTTGATGCGACTTGTCAGTTTGTAACATATATATATCTTACAAATTCTATAATAATCTTACAAAGTCAGCTCTACAAATGATTGAGGACTCAACTACTTTTTTTTGGGGGGAGGGGTTTCGAACTAGATTTTTAAATTTGTGGGGAATTAATTACAAAAGTAGGAGATTTTGTTACCCTTTTTGAACAAAGAGTAAATGCTGGCAAATGTTAAAATGACAGTAAATCACAGTATTATACTGTCATATAATCCAATCAAATATACGGTAATATGCTGCTAGAATACACTGGGTTAGAATACACTAGGTGCACTGCCTACATCCAAGGAGGCAGTGGGTGGAGCAAGTGAAAAGTTATAAGTTCCTGGGAATCAGCATAGTAACCTAAAATGGTCAACGTACTTTTCCATTCTGGTGAAAAACTCTCAAAACCTGCTGTATTTTTTAAAGGAACCTAAAGAAGGCAAACTTCCCGTGCCAGGTTCTTGTTAACTTTTACAGAGGAGCTATAGAAACAATCCTGACTGGAAACATTACAATCTGGCACAATGGGATGCGTACGGCACTAGACAGGAGGGCTCTACAGCGGGTGATTAAAACAAATACAGAATATAATTGATACCCATCTATCGGGCATACTGATCTCCACCATCTCGAGTCGCTTCTGGTTATGAAAACCAAAAGGGAGAAGAAGAAAAAAAAGATGGCCACAGCCAAAATGATCGAGGCTTCAAAATGGTATTCCACAAACCAATGGGTGACGTTATTACAAACACTGCTTATATACGGTCTATGTTTGAGAGTAATTCAAAAAGAACAATTTGTCCGTGAAGCTAACATCACAAGAGTGCAAACACAATCTAACAAGTGCCAATCCTAGATTGTTGAACTATTTCTTTAACAATTTATTCGTCACCTGTTCAATCAAATTGATTTATTAATTGTTAAAGTTAATAATAATGTCACTTCTCGAAGAGTTAGGCTTTCTTCTTAAGAAGCCATTATCACTTAATGTATTCCAGTATCTTCGTATTGATCCCATCCTGTCAAACTGTGATAAAATATTCTTTGTATTGTACCACATAACACTCACACACGCACGTATGCATAGTGTTAGGCTCTGAAACACATCCTAATGCAGATCATATCTTGACAGAATTCAATTTCCCATCTGAAATTAAAACCCTTTGGAGGCCTTAATTGCACCAATATTGATAGCAGGAAGTGAAGTGGGAGCTGGCGTGATGGGTACTTTCCCTTACTGATGTGTTCGTCTTATTTAGCTGTGATATGAACTTTATGGATGTTAAAAAAAAGAGCCATTGAAGACGGAGCGAGGGGGGGGGAGCTAAAGTCTTATTAGCTTTTCCTTGAGATTACAGGCAGAGAAGCAGAGTGTTTGGCTAAGGCAGTAGGCAAATTAAAAATCTGCCACGGAGGAGGAAAGGATGTAGAGAAAAGGGAGCGGGCCAGAGGTACAGAGAGCTACAGAGAGCTCGTCAGGATAGGACGAATAAGCCAAATTTCACAGACATGGGTAAAGGCAGATTAGAGACAGCAGTAAACATGTAACGTTTTGAATTTCAACAAAACACTTGCTTAGGGTTAGATGAAAACTGATTTTGGGCTTAAAATAACTACGTAAACTAAGTAAAACAATACTTACAATAACAATAAGTACAGAAACCACGCCAAAAAACATCCCTAATGTTACTTTGGGACTCAAACCCCGGTCTCCTGGTTGTTTGAAGCGTCCTCCTCTTCTTCAGTCTGCTCTTGTCCTTGGCATCGGCCGGTGATGTTCAAGGTCGTAGCTTGTAGCGTTTCCTGTATTCGATAGCAATATATTATATAGGGTTAATGTCTGTCCAGCCCCAAGGACACTTCCACTTAAGCCATTTAATCAAGTGTAGTAATTAGTCTCCCGTTCAGCCTTAAAATCTTCATTGGCTTGATTAAAACAAGGGGAGAATAAATCTGCCCATGAGGTGAGAAAAGCTTATTTGTTTCCAATACAAATCGACTTTGCTTGACGAAGGGGTTACCTTACACCAGTGGCGGGCCGTGCATTTTATACCTGGGCCTTCTGTGCCGTCTTACTACAGTTGAACCACCACAGCTACGGGTTATTGTTTGTTTCGTGTAAACACCTCATATTCACATAACACTGCAACATTTGACAAGTGAAATAAATTATTACATGAAGCTCAACACCTACAAATACACTGCAGAGTGCAGATACATGAATACGCGCATGACGGGATGCTTCGTCATTAACGGACAATGCATATAGTAAAATCAATGTAATTAACACGACAAGAACAAACTCATAACAACCAGTCACATTTATTTATATGACAACAAAAGCATGACACATCAATCCAGCAAACCTGCAGCGGATCCACGCATTCCACCACACAAGAGCACGAGCCGGACCGCGGTTGTGGAGCTCCGTTTCCCTGCGAACGTGTTCGTTGATCTGGAGATCCACTCGGGTTTCTCCAAAAGTTTTCAAAAGCACCGTAGTGTCCTGCCGTGCTATGGTTTCCTCAGGTTAGCGTAGCATAGCTCCAAACACCAAGACGCTCAGTTAAAATGAAACACATTCCCAGCCATAAAATGTGCGATGCTGTCAGCCAGGAACACTGTTCATACAAATCCTTTTCCTGGCTGAGTCAGGGCTGCTAGCTGTGGGGTTGACTGACTATTTCTTATGATGTCCAGTTTTTCCTGAAATGTCCTTCTTGAGAAATGTGTTGTCAGTAACTCCGCCACTAAATCCGTTTCTCCTCCTCCTTCAGCCATTGAGTGTTAAAAAAACAAAGCTAGGTAAAAAAAAAAAAAAACTACACCAAGCAAAACCCTACAAATGTCATAATTTTTTCCATATCTTTCAATTTGAATTCTTACTACTCCAACTAACTTCTGCCAGCTTCCTTAAATTTCACATTAGTCACATGCTCGCCCACTGACCAATCACGGCGCACATTAATGCTGACGTTCTTAGCAGGCTACCTCGGTGCCACTGGCACGTCAAAGAATACGCCCAACATGTCAAACTAAAGATCTGATTGGTTGAAGACTATGACAATCAACAAAATCGTCCCAATTTACTTAAACTGCAAAGGCTCTCGAGCGGGCATCGGGCCTCTCTCTCTTACATAGAGACATAGGGGCTGAATCTGATTGGATAAAAGCTCTACTTAAAACAAGCTGCGCTGGAAGCAGAGCAACAGAGGACGACAGGAGCTGTGCAATGAGAAAATAAGCTAATGGGAAAAATAATTATAATACATGTAGTGTATTTATGAAAAATTATAAAATTATAAAATAGCTATAACTTTTTGATTCTGTTTAGGCCAGCAGAGAAGGCCTTGCAGGCCCTGATGGCCCACCACTGCACTTTAGGTAGTTTAGGGTGGATGAGCTGTGTGCTCAGTGGCATCCCCATCTCCCCAGGGGCTAGCTTACACAGACACGCATGTATGAAAACAAAAGACTACAATCATATCATATTACATGAAATGTTTGTATGTCCCCTACTAGGAATCTTTTGTTTTTAGCCTTTCTGAGGCAAGATGCTGCTCTTATGGTCCCGCAAATTTGCAATGGGCCACTTAGTCTACATGTTTTGTTTATGCGCACTAAGGACATTGATTGGAAGCACATGAGTTGTTTTCATTTTTTTTAATTAACAGTATTAGTAGTAGATGGATTCTTACACCAGAAATTGGCAAAATATCACGATTTATTGGAAGAAAACAAGCTATTCCATGTAAAATTAGACATTCAGCAAGCCTGAATGGAATGAGCCTTTGTTTCATGAACACATTTTCCCACCACTGCGATGATTCGACTGTTCGAATCGGGCTCCTTAGATCGAATAGTCGTACAATTGGCTTTTTGGGGCTTGTGTGGCCGTCGCAACTGCAAAAACGTTTGTGACCAATCGTTAAAAGATGTACTGTACTGTGTGTGTGTGTGTGTGTGTGCGCAGTAGAGATAGCTGGGATTGTAGCTTCTACCTGCTTCGTCTCTTAAATGGAGGCCTAATTAAGCTTTCAAAGCAGATTTAATGTGAGATTTTACTACACATTACATTCTGCTGTGAGCATTTTGTAGTTTGTTTGCCTCGATGTTAAAAAGTCTCATTCTCAATCTATTACTGGGACCTCCATAAACAAAGAGGCACATTCAGCCCCATCTGCTCCGTAGCAGAGTTGCTCAGCAGCCGACAATGAGAAACTTTTGTGTTGGCCAAATCCCTGGTGGGGTGCATTTGCAGTTTCGGGTTCGCTTGCTGCAAAACAAGCGTGCATAATCAGCAAAACATACCTGTATGGATCGGATAACCTCTTTTCTTCCATTATAATGAAGCTGCTGAAATCATCTTTCACAAAGTGCCTTAAGCTGGGCAGGAGTATTCCCATTACTTGTAATGGATTACCCATTTATGTGTGCACTGTGGGTCCACCCCCCCCTTTAAAGATCTCTGTTGAACAAGACAACAGCCTTTAATAAGGGTGAAGGTTTGGAGTGTCACCACCCTCGGGCTTTGCTATCGGCGGTGGTTTCAAAAGGCAGCGGAAAGAAGCATCAAATTGTCAGCGAGGGAAACCAGGCATCCTCGCAAAACTGAGTTCAAAATCTCATTCCTTTCCTATCTGCTGTGTAATTTAATACACTGTACGTCTTCAATCTGTTATCAATATTTGCTCACTCACAGGGTGAGTGAGCATTATCTTTTCCTGGGAAACAGTAATAAAGTAGATATTATATTAAAGACGGGGTGCTTTTGGCTGCAGAGTATACAGTCACCATATGAAATAGTGCCTCAGGCTATTCAATATGTAATGCCCAACTTTTCACAGTACTGAAGCAGAAATGAATGCTGCTGATTCAGAGAGATGATATTTGTGTGTGTGTGTGTGTGTGTGAGAGCTATTTGGCATCTTCACACTGAGATACTGCGAGTGTGTGTGTGTGTGTGTGTGTGTTAATGTCTGCTCTACAATGCTGATCCCAACCTGAGTAATGATTTTCTTAATGCGTGTTTTAAGCCACAGGTTTCTGGACAAATTGTCCACAGTAGGCACAAATGCACAGTGCCTGAACACGTCAGCAGCTGAATGACTATAAATCAGCTATGCTCTCGTGCTGAGCATTACGGATGCTGCTTATCTCAAAATACCTCACAAACAAGAAAATAACAGGACAGAAAAAACAAGCACTGAAAGCAGTGTTGGTGTTTCTGTTTATATAACCCACCAGCTTACTTCATTGAAACCCAGTGATTCACACCGTCGGTTAATTATTACGTTAGAATTAAACGTGAATATCAAAATGACAGGGTGTGCTTAAGTCTGAATGCATCAGACTGGGAAATGTCAGCGAGGGCGTGAGCCAGAAACACTCTTCGCACCATCAGAGGGAGGAAATTAAATAAACAGATAAATGGACGTTAATGTTTGATGTCAAGCAAAATATCAGTTTCAGTTGATTAAAGCATTTTTGGGGTGTTTTTTTTGCTCCTGTCACATTTTTCTCTCTGCACCTCTATGGAAACAGCACCATCATGGCTAGAAGCAGAGAGAACTCAAACATGTGTTTTGTGCATTGTAACACTCTTACCTTGCCATAAATCATTAAAAATAAACGTCTTTGATCGTTTATTTTTACAAAAGTTTGAAATCAATGGAATTTTTATATCCAACACTTTCCAAGTGCTCACAAGTGTTGCCAATGTTAGGGGGGGAAAAGCAAAAGGTTTATTCCAGACGAGATTTTGAATAAGACCTGTAGGATCAAATGTTTTGATGAATCATTTTAAGTTTTGTTTTAATTGCTTTTTCCGACTGAACCGCCAGAAAGATGAAAGTCTGACTATGACGTTATTTTGGCGATTATTTAAAGAAAGAAAGCTTTTTCAATACCTTCTTGATTAGTCAAATTCAACCAGGAATGTAATTTCTTATAAAACGGAATACTGATAAAGTTGTAACGGATTTAAATCTCAAAAGGTCTAATTCACTAATATGCATAAAAATGTTCTTACTTTGTGCACAAAATACATGCGCAATAGGCAATTTTGTTCACATATGTATCGTAATCTCATGGGATGGCATATAAATAGCACCAGAGCTTTCTTCAAACCATTGCAACGCATGTCATTCATATGCCACGGGAATAACGTTCCGAAACGACTTTTTGCATGTCACTTAACGGCACGTTGTTACCGTCAACAGGATGCATCTATGCTTAAGCAACAAAACAACTGTTAGCCGTAGTTAGGTTTAGGCACAAAACCAATTAGATATGTTTAGGAAAAACATCACGGTTGGGCTTTAAATAACTTCCTGAACTAAAGTAAGTCAAATATGTATTTAAATAACATAAGATGGGAAAAACGTCAGTAAAAGGTTTTGCAACACTGGTCTTGAACATCAGTCTCCTGCTTGCAAGTCCTGTGTTTATTTGACCCGTCATGCCCACCCGTCCACCATGAGCGGTCTCTCTCAAATGTTATGCTACGTCACTTATTGAGAGCCCATCATAGCTATGCAGATACGTTCACATTGCAGTCATTACAGACTACAAATGACACACAAAACAGCAAGAAAGGTGATCTCATTGCGTGCAAAATGACTTGCAAATTGTCGTGTCATTCACACGCCATTTGGTGAGAGCGGGCTGGTGTTTGTTCGGCATTTTGTCCATCGCCATCTTGGTTTTTGTATGTCGCTATCTTGGTTTCTTGCAACCAGAAGCGACACAAGAGGGTGGAGTTTAGTACAAGCGAACCCTAAATAAGACATTTTAGGCGACCAAAAGGTACATTTGAATGACCTGAAAAACACACTGTGAAAGTGTTAAAGTTGTGAAACGAAAACACGGACAACTCCCAGACCGAAGTGATCGCTGAAGTTTTTCCTTATTTTGGTAAAACAAAATGAGGCTTGGGTTGCAATAGATGTTGCAATAGCCAGGGTGGTGTATGTTGAGATAGGGACTGTGGCTCAGGTAACAAAGAAATGGACCAGAAGAAAAGAAAACATATGGAGGACCACCTGATCTGTCAGCCCAAGATCGTAGTTATTGGAAAAATAACAACAAGCAGGATATTATCAAGGAATAAGTGTGAACATAATGATATCCAGCAAGGACTTTCACTCCGAGGTAATTCATTTCATAATTGCATATTTGCAATTGCCTGTTTTTTGTGTGATTAATGAGCACAATGCAATCAGAAGATGATGCTGCAGTGGACCTCTCTTTATTCTTGTCTGTTTTCTACAAAAGCAGTCATTTGTACAAAAGGCCCAGTTTCTTTAGTAAAGATATAACAGTAAATCACCAAAACAAATCAGTTTTCCTCGCTGATGAAGTGGATCGAAATAAAAAATTGCAACAGAGACATGATTTTGTTAACATGCAGACAACTTAGTGTTCACTCATTCAATTCAGATGAAATCCATTTTCTATTTCACAAAGAAAGTCGTGAGCCATCCAGAAGTGAGGCAAAACAAACGGCATGCTTTATTGGTTTGTATGTGATATATGCAGATTAAATGGAAAGAGAAACTCCTGACTACACTGGACAACATCATTAAGTGAATATCTACAGCCTAACTTCAGCTTCAACAGTTCCATTACTTCCACCAAGCAGGTTATGTTTCTGGTTTGGTTTCTTTTTGTGTTTGTTAGTAGGATTACTGAAAGAACTACCGGCTCCACTTTCTTGGTGGAAGGGTTTAGCATGGGCCAAGAAAGAACCCTTTCCATTTTGGAGCACATTGGCCTATGTGGAGGTCTCAGCGTGCCCTTCTAGTTTATAGCGAAACAGTATTATAGAGATTTCTTTTTTAAACCCACTGGCAGTCTATAATAGGCCTGAGAGGTTTGACAGTGAGGCACAGATGCTGTTCAGCGGCAGACACCGTGGATCTGTCAGAGTTAAAAAACAGCTCAGACTGAAAGGCTTGCTACTGAGGACACAAGCTTTCAGCGGATTCTCCACATTACTGAGGCCAGTTTTGCATTTGACAGTATTTTGGAACCTTCTATGAATAGGTGGGTTTATATTCTATTGGAATCAATTCAACTGAGCCAAGTCCAAAACCTGTATTTACACATGGTGGACCCAAAGAGAGCAAGCTCGTGTAAAATATGAAATGAAAAATCAACTAAATGTAACGTGGAATAGCTTATTACATGAAGTTTAAAAAGTAACATGGCTTTTGCGCTTCACGGGAGATAGATGAATAGGGTGAAACATTTTTTTGGGAGATTACAAGTTTTCTAATGTTTAGATATGCAAATTAATTGTTTGACACATTATAGGCAAAAGGCTTTTTATAGAGTAAATTTTAGTGTCTCTTTATATCACTACATGAATCAAAAAAATACTGCCAACAGCTCTAAAAATAAATTTTTACCCCATGTTTAGGAATAAGATATGTATTGGAAACTACCATACATTTTGCAAGACACCACAGGTGAAAAGGGTAAAAGAATACCAATAGATATCACCATTAAAAATACCCCCGTTAATTACTTACATGGTTTTATAGTTTACAAAATTTCTGAAATGGTATGTGTAAATATGCAAATTAAACATTATCTAATGCACTTTTTGTGAATTAAGGAGAAATCTACAGACGTAGAGGGACAAGATAGAACAAAATAAACACCTCAATATGTATTTTGGATGTTTTCTTTTGTAACGCGCGGTGCCGCCGCACGTGTTAATAAATAAATAAATAAAGAGAGGCCTCCTGTTGGAAACGAACAGAAGTGAACGAGCGATCTCTCAGAAGTGTATACGCCGACTGAGATTGAGGACTTCGCCGGCGACGGGCAGACCCGAGCTGCCGCCGGGGTGACCACGGATCCACGAGACTCGTGTCACGATGTCCGGTCGTCCCCCTGTGAGTGCCCATAGTGCATACAAGGACTGCGAAAAGGGGGGGAGAGATGCGGAGGACCAGTTCTCTCTCTATATGACTCACTCACCTGGCCTGAGGGAGAGTGCCTGAAAAGGAGACAGTGTTGCTCCTGCGCACTCCCCCGAATTTGCCTCGATAGCCTCCGCTTAAGAGAGACCTATACAGGTAGCCAATCTTACCAAATAGTAATAAATCACCAACAGAATAGCAACCAGTAGCGCGCTTGCTGTATTGTCTCGATCGCAAAACATTGAGTTACTTTTTAGGTTAGTCTTTTGCTCGAATAGCCGTCGGTTTTAACGTCTTTATTAATTTGATAAGTTCTAAATATTTGTATTACCCCTGCCCAGAGCCCAACAGATATAAAGCTCTTTTCAAACTTTTGCTTGAAGCGGGGCTTTCCTCGGTCTTCTCTTAACTATAGAAACGGATGTTAGTATATGTAGGTGTGTGTGCAGTAGTTGCATCAGTCGTGTGCAGTGCTGGAAGTCCTTCAACTTACCACAGGGGCTGGGTGATCTCCCCCCCCGGAGGAGACCCCTTCTGTCCGGTGTCCCCAGAAGAGAGGTTGAAAAAGGAGTCGGTCGAAAAAGTTCAATTATCAATTATTTTATTTTCGTCCAATTCAAAGTAAATCTTTTGGTTCCAATACAGAGGAAAAATGATCAATTAAATTACTTAAAGAACAAAATCGAAAAAGAATTTAAAAAAAAACTGAACTCAGTGAGCAAGCAGTTTTCAAAAGTCCGGAGATTCTAAGAAATCAGTTTTAACCCCATGCAGGTAAAGACCTGGTGGACTTCTCCCTCAATCACGCCTCGATCTTCTAAAACCGAGAATATTTATACTTTAGAAACACCGGGGGAAAGTTTCAACCCCCTCTCGGTGCCTTCTTCCTGAGGCATGACATAGGCCGGGTAACCCGCTTTAATTCTAGTCATACATTGATGGACATATCGTGAGTTAACACAACGACCTCTACTGGTACTCAGGACTTAAGACACACCGTGCTCACTGGTTGATAATTATACTCAGACACATATACCTCATCGTATGATTTCAACAGGTTACAGGGATACATGATAATGCATCAACAATAAAAGATACAAAACATAATACACCTTTTTGCCCAGCATAAGATTAATAACGAGTATTCTCATATATACGTACTCTTCTGCATAAATTGCGCCCATGTCCTTAAGGGACAAGAATGCGGCCGCGGCCCAAGGCCCTAACAGAAGCCTAAAGTTAATGTAAAAACATAAAAAGTAAAAGTGTGTGTGTAGGTTTGTAGCACATCACCCTGAACTGTCACCTAGAAAGTACCTGCAAACCCCACACATCTGTGTGTGTGTGTGTGTAAGTTGTGCGAATGTATGTGTGGGCATGCAAGTGTTGCAACTGTAACTTGCAAATGCACGTCCGTGCAGCTGGCACCATCTTATCTTAGTTTTTCTGTATTTTTTAGTCATTGTTTTGCTGAGCAGCACTACGGTGCCTCTAACACCTAATAACCAGGGCATTCCGTCCAGAAGGAATCCACAATTTTGCAAACACTCCAACCCATCTAACACTTTCCTCTTGTCTGAAATAACACGTTATGGAATCTCAAAATTGACCATTGTATGAACAATGTTTGTTTGTAGTGTCTTGCCGTAATAAAACCTTACTTTTGTTAAATTTCTGAAGAATTACGACTTTCCTTAGCCTGCCCAAAAACTTTTGAGTCCCATACCTGCCAGCATAATAAAAAACACACAGTGTATCTAATTGATTTAATTCAAACTGGAGTCATGAATAATTAACCAGATGATAATACCTCTACCAGGAGAGAAGTCTTCCCCAACTCTGACATTTGGGTGTTTCCTGACTGCTACCAGAACTTTCCTTTGCTGTGTGGATTGTTTCAGGACAGCTACACCTACATAGCCCAGAGTCACATTTTAATACAAGAAGCTGAAAATGAAGTATATGCTAATCACAATTACTGGTGCATATTTGAGGACTCCCTTTGAAGTTTCAGAGACCACACTGTCACACTATCAAGGAAGCACTGAATTCAAGAAACTTTAATAAAGTAAGTAGACTTTTAGCCACCGCAAAAGAATGCAGAACAGTCTGATGACCTTACACACAGAACCAAATCAACCGTGGGATGGTGCTTTGCGAGCGCTGCTTACAAATGGTGCCGGCATCCCGTTTCACAAATGAGTGTCCCTTGCAAACTGAGCAGATGGAATTGATCCCCATAGTCCTCTGCTCATGCATGGGTCTCAAGTGTGGCTATTCTCTGAAGAATTCAATGCTCAATGCACCCAGTGATCTCATATTGCAAGTCACTGCTTGCATGTAACGGGCCTCTGGATTATTCTTAAAGGTACCCTGTTGAGTTTATATTAAAGAAAAAAACCGAATTGCCACCTCACGATTGTATGCCTCCTCCAACCAGTCATGTTGCAGTTTACAGCCATGTCTGGCCAATATATTATCTCTTCATCATTTTATGCTATCGGAAATTTTTCATGGCCAAAACAAATTTTTTGTGAGGTCACAGTGACCGTTGACCAAGGAATTATTTTCAGTTCAACCTTGAGTCACCTTGATGTTTCAGTCAAATTTGAAGATATTTGCTCAAGGTTTTCCTGAGATGTTGCATTCACGAGAATAGGAAAGACATCACAGGTCACAGTGATTTTTGACCACCCAAATCTTTTCAGGTCATCCTTGAGTCCAGGTGGATGTTTGCGCCATCTTTGAATTGATATCTTCTCGGCATTCCTGAGATATCACAAGTTCACAATTATGAACCGTACGGATGGACAGCCCGACGGCTGTAGCCGGTGGCATGATTCAAGTTTCAAGACTTTAAAACCTATTTTAAAGATGCCTATTTTGGCATCGTGTGCCTCCCTGTGTGTGTGTGTGTGTGTGTGTGTGTGTGTGTGTGTGTGTGCCTGTGATTGTTCTAGAAAGTACACTGAGTGTTCCTTTATCCATTTATACTCTGCTTCTCAAAAGTTATTGACACTTTTGGAAGTTGTTACAAACCACTTTTATACAGGTGTTGATTTTAACAACATATGGTGATTGGTAAATCAGTCCATATTGAGTTTGGTACTAAGTTATGCATGTAGAAATTGGGTCATGGAAGTTATTAAATGCATTGTAATAATTTTTTTTCTACATAGTTTGTTGTATAAAGAGAATATGACCTTCGAGACACTTTGGGACGTCTTGCTGACACCTGAATCCTCCGTTTGTATCAGCACGTTACTACTGCACTGGATCTAAACACAGACAGACCAGAAAAGCCGAGGTCAGCTGGAATACTTATCACAGTTAGTCACATTAACGATAAAAATGACTGAGCCAATCAGATTTCAACAAAACAAGTATCTGTCCAAATTGGGAGGGGCCGATCTTATCACTACTTAATATTACGTTGGCCCAGTCTGGCAGTATTCCATTCTGTGCCATCTGCGGCTGTGCAGGCTATGCTAGTCCATGCCATGGCCGAGGACCATACAGTTACAACCGATGTAAGTGTTTGAAAAATCAAAACCAGCTTTGTCTTGCAACAGATCGGCCGCTCAGGAGTTTTCCCGAACTTCCCAATGGCCATTCCGCCCCCGATTGTACACTATTATGCTGATGATACTGTTATGTATTGCTCACCTACATTAGTAATACAAAGCCTTGAATTCCTAATGTGTCTCTCTGAGAATTCAACTTCAATTGGTGTTAAATGTGGGGAAATCTTAAATCATGTTATTTTCAAATGATAAAGACTAACATCTAACCTTACAAAGCTCAAGGGAGCCCGAGGATTTTAAATAAAAACAGTTTGTAGGTATTTAATATTGATCATTGGAAACCTTTTATATCCCCATTGGTTTAATTTCATACCAATATGGCCTGCATGCTCAGAGCTCTACAGATGTCGGTACCCCAGGTTAGGATGGAGTTGGATGGAAAAGCTTTTAAATAAGCCACCATACATAATTCATATGTACAGGGACTGGTGCAAGCATGGCGCCTGTGACTGTGGCGCTGATTAACCTTGATTCAAATATGTTTCAGAGTGGCTTTGAGCTGGATAGCCCCCACTTCATTCAGATGTGCCAAAAGTAGTGACACCTTTTACATTGTTTACCTCCATCAAATCAACATGTTTTATTTTTGTATTGTGCTTGATTGGAAACAGCAGATGACAAATCAATCTCATCACAAGGTCTTTTTGTAGGTTTCCTGGAGCTTTTATGCTTTTTTATAAAGCCAACATAGCTAGGAAGTCATAAAGTGCAAAAAAAAAACAAATAACTACAATGACAAATTGGCAAACTCCATCTGCTGATGAAGATGATGTCATATAATCAAAAGCTCCAGAAAAGCTACTTACTGAACATTTTATTTTATGTTGACAAATGTTATAAATACAAACTTTATATCTGACATTTTACTGTTATCAGATGTATTTCATTTGCCATTTTATGGCACACAATTACCCACAAACCTTAGCAAAACATCTTGGGATCAGGTCAGAAATGGTGACAAAAACATTGATGAATCTGACACAAGTTCTAAATTCCATGCGCATACAACAACTTCATTAAACGAGGCCCATTGTGATTCACATAAAGAAAATGCATCACAACTCAAAGATAGGACTTACCAGAAAAAAAATGTATGTTTGGGAATTCTGTAAAATCTAATAAAGTAAAATCCACTGTAGGAGGTCCTGTTTGGTTGGGAGTTCAGCAGGTAACCAGCCCCAGCATATGTTTTACCCTTTTGTTTTTGCTGTGTTTCCTTGATGTCAGAGACGTGCACAGCGGCCACGCTACTACATCAGTGAAGGGTGCCATTGATGGCTCAGTGTGTGATTGAAGACCACCAAAGGTCCGTGTTTAACACCTACAGGGCTCGGCCTCCCCAAGCTGCCTGCATGACAGTTTATTCTTTTAGAATACGGTCTGTTTGAATCCATGCTAAAGGCTTCAAAGCCGAGACATTCGATATATACCGTAACTACTGGCGCAGCAGTTAACATGCACATCCACATTTGATACAGTATTGATGCCAGATGAATAAATCAAATCGGTGGAGTTGGTGGATTCAAAGGTCTGGACCCAGGCAAGGATGGGTTGGATATCTAGATAAATATTGAATGGATAACTATTACATTTTGTAAAAACATTCATGGTCTCCAGGATTTTACTGATTAGCTAATCCGCTTACTTTTGCTCCA
The DNA here is from genome assembly GCA_032191485.1 of Leptoclinus maculatus. Lineage (NCBI taxonomy): Eukaryota > Metazoa > Chordata > Actinopteri > Perciformes > Stichaeidae > Leptoclinus > Leptoclinus maculatus. The sequence goes on along the minus strand of JAVDOI010000011.1, from coordinate 21,573,932 downwards.
GCGCCACAATTACACACATTGACATTTTTGAATTGTATGCATCGGACTATTGGATTACCATGAGATCTGGTCCAGCCACTCGAGGTCCCTGGAGGATGAAATCAAATTACTCACTTCATACACTTTAGCTCTACAGGAAGCAGCAACGTTTTCATTTATCTCAGTGAAATATAGTATATACTGAATAGATTGGCACACAAATTTGTACAGGCAGTCCCTAAATTATATATACTAGTAATTTAAGTTATCCTTTGACCTCAGCACAAGAAGGTTCATGTTTCAGAGGGAAATATATCCCCAGACACTGAATGTGCTGGGGAGATTTGGGGTTAAGTGTGTTGCCCAAGGACATGGCGTAGCGGAGCCGGGGATCGAACCACAGATTCCTCTGATAGAAGGACAACCAGCTCTTCCACTGAGCCACAGTCGCCCCTTATTATTTGTCATAGAGCTTCTAGCATTGCTGATGACTTTATTTCCAGCAGGTCCTATTGTAACTCTGACAGAGGCTTTTATCAGTGCATTCTTCATCTGTTTTAGGTTAAAAAAAAAAAAGAGAATAAATTAAAATCAACGCTTGCTCCAGTCTACTAATTAGCATTTTATGAGCCGACAAACTCCTTACAGAACTTTCCAAAAAAATAATAAGAGCTTTAATTATCCTTACAAATGAAGATGAATCTAGGTTTGAGCTTGAGCAAACCAAACAACAAAAAGAGCCAAAGCAATTGTTCATGTAACATTTATTACCTGCCTGTAAACAAGGTGGAAGCAGAATTATGTAAGTGAGGTGTGTGAACCCGTGTTTATGCAGATGGGGCTATTATTTGCAGGGTGTCAGTTTTCTTCAAAGGGAAAGGAGAACTTCAAAGAGGCTGTAAAGATAGTGAATGGGTCATTTCACTAACAAGAGACAAACAGAGAATATCAGTCTCACGGCCGAGTCTTCCAACAGCAGATCCTCAGCTCGGTGATTAGTGTGAATAGAAGGATGATTTGTGCTGCTTTGATGAATGTTTACAGCAAATCATTCTCCCATTGCTACTGCTGTTATTGAACATATGTACACCGTTTCAGTGAGATGCAGTGATGCTCCTGCAAAAATAATGACTCTGAGTCAATCGCCAGATTAGAAAATATATATATATATTGTACTCAAAACAAGACATACGACTTTAATTAGATTTTATTTATTGTATATAATGATTATTTCCAGACTTATCTTTGATTTCTATTACAAAACCATGCATCTCCAAGATGTCAGCTTCTCATGGTAGAATAACATCATTTGTCATTTGTCTGGAAGTCGTTTCATTAGAAACGCAGCCGTCTTTTTAGTTTTGCATTGTTCTCCAGATAATTCATTGGCTTTTTTAGTGGTTCATACATCCTAAGAAGCTGGATGTTTTTCTATGCATAAAGAAACGTTATCTGAAAAAATAGAGTCAGTGTCAGCTCGTTGCATGCATAGTGTCTTTTCAAAATAAAAGTGCCATGGTTACGGGAAACCTGCAGTTTCCGCTTGTTTCATGCATACGGTGTCTTTTCAAAATAAACTCCCAACATATTTTTCAAGGTTTACTTACCCAACGTTACGTAATGGTGGTCTTCCTCAGGTGAAGTTAATGCAGTGAACATACATATACAGTATATATATATATATATTAGGGGTGTAACGATACGCGTATTCGTATTGAACCGTTCGGTACGAGGCTCACGGTTCGGTACGCATGACGAACCGAACGAACCGTTCATATGTTGTTGTTTTTTTTTTTTTTTTAAGGGGGCGACCGTGGCTCCCTGGGTTAAGAGGGTTGTCTGGTAACCGCAAGGTCGAAGGTTCAATCCTTGACTGGGCCGTGTCATGTGTCGAAGTGTCCCTGAGCAAGACACTGTACCCCTAGCTCCCCGGGCGCCTGTCATTGGCAGCCCACTGCTCCCTATATACAGGGATGGGTCAAATGCAGAGAAAAATGTCCCCCATAAAGGGATAAATATAGTGTATATATACATTATATATATATAGACATTCTCATCTTTCTGAAAAAAAACTTAAACATTGAGTAGAAACACACACACACACACACACATAGTTCCATATAAAACAGGATTGTTTCTTTTATTTGTTTATAACTACAGCAAACAATGCTACATTTTAGTTTTCATAAGAAACTGTTTTTATTTTACACGCTGCTAAGAAGACACCCCAGAAGATGGGTCACTCAGGTATAGTTCCATCATTGTTCAAAGAATAACTTTATGATGTTAGTTTTAATGAATAAATATATTTTAAAATCAAGTACGTTTCTCTGGCATTTATAGTTTTCTACTGTATTGAAAACGTACCGAAACGTACCGAAAACGTACCGAACCGTGGCTCCACTGTACCGTACCGAACCGAACCGTGGATTTTGTGAACCGTTACACCCCTAATATATATATATAGTCGGTTCCAGTGTTGCCAACTTGGCGACTTTCTCGCTAAATCTGGCGACTTTCCAAACCCTCATGGAGACTTTTTTTTGTCAAAAGCTACTAGCAACAAATCTAGTGACTTTTTCTGGTGTTATTGGAGACTTTGCTGGTGTTTTGACTCGATAACGTTAAAGCACGTACCGTTCTACAGTTACTGCCGTGAACGAGCAGCGGGTGCTGCCGTGAGCCCCTCCGCCGCCCCAAAGCACACACAGGCGGGTACTCTCACAGAAGCCTCGCGCTGCAGTCAGAGAAGAGAGGAGACGTATTCTCTGCAGTTAGTGTATCTACAGGTGTTGGCTTCAATTTTACACAAAAAAAATAATAACCGTAGCTGTGTTTCAGCTGCAGGACAGCAGTGAAGGCCCAGGTATAAAATGCACGGCCCGCCACTGCACTAACGCCTCTGATCCCATTTCAACAGGAAATGCTGCAGCGGATGCTGCAGCGGATGCTGCGGCTATGCAAACGGCTGCTTCAGGTTACTCTTTTCAGCTCACAACACTTATGCTAGGTGTGCCTCAATAAATATCTCTAACTTATGATGTTAAAGTATTGCAGACATTGGCTACCCCTGCAGAGGGCAAGTGTTGGGCCTCGTCTGGTGCAATTTACAAAAATGATGTATTGATTGGCCCAGACAATAGGCCCTGTTTGTCACATGCTCTCTTCCACTGTTGTGCTAAATTAGCTCACGGTCGAGATCATGTGATTATGTAATTTTATTAATTCAGCATGATACACAAGAGGGTTCAAAGTTTTTGCCCAAGAATTGTATAGAACATGTATTGTTTGCACAGCTAACAACGCAATATGTGTTGATTTTTTGATCAATTGTAAATACTAAAATGGCCTGTCTTGCTGTAAACTCAACCTGATGGTTGTGAGAGCTCATAACCTCTGCCTTTCTCATAAAAGCAGAAAAAGGGGCACCTGCCAAGGCCTGGGACCCGGCCTTGACATCTTAGCTCCATCCGAAAAGAGAGTAAGCCTGCGAGGGGGGTTGGAGGGGGGAAACAAGATAATGTGCAGCTGGAACAAGCAGTTCAGTTTGTGTGTAGCAAATATACTCTGCTTTGAAAAGCTTTGAAAAACTTTTGACTTGTTGTTAGACCTCCGAACCATCCGTGGGGTAAGAAGAGCTCTGACCATTCAGCTGAATTATTCTATGTGTCCGTTCAGTAAAATACTTAAAGTCCTTTGAGAGTTTTCTCATCACATTTATTTCTCACAGGGAAATGAATAAGACACCACAGAGGACAGTGGTGTGTTTGGAGGACAATAGTGTGTGAAGAACAGTAGTGAGTGGAGGACAGAAGTATTTGGAGGACATTTTCCTGAGCAGCCAGTAGTGTCAAATAAAATAAGGCAGAATCAGATTTATTGTCAATTTATTTTTTTTAACATGCATGTTTTGGGAGTGTGGGAGGAAACCGGAGCACCCGGAGGAAACCCACGCTGACACGGTGAGATCATGCAAACTCCACACAGAGAGGAACAGGGGCCAGGAGCTCTCTGTGAGGCCACAGTGCTAACCACTGAGCAACCGTGCTGCCCTCGTATGAAGGCAAATCAATGTCAAAATCCACGAGCACAAATAAGATCCATCATTAAGATCCATGAGGACAGAAGTGTGTTGAGGACAGAAGTGTGTGTAGAGGACAGAAGTGTGTGGACAGTTGTGTGTGGAGGACAGAAGTGTGTGGAGGACAGAAGTGTGTGAAGGACAGAAGTGTGTGAAGGACAGAAGTGTGTGAAGGACAGTAGTTTGTGAAGGACAGTAGTGTGTGGAGGACAGAAGTGTGTGGACAGTAGTGTGTGGAGGACAGAAGTGTGTGAAGGACAGAAGTGTGTGAAGGACAGTAGTTTGTGAAGGACAGTAGTGTGTGGAGGACAGAAGTGTGTGGAGGACAGTAGTGTGTGGAGGACAGTAGTGTGTGGAGGACAGAAGTGTGTGAAGGACAGTAGTGTGTGGAGGACAGAAGTGTGTGGAGGACAGTAGTGTGTGGAGGACAGAAGTGTGTGGAGGACAGTAGTGTATGCCACTGCTCTACACACACGCGTGGATCTCTTTTGTGCTCGTGGATTTTGACATTGATTTGCCTTCATACCCTTATCTCAGCAACTCGTTGTGATGGAGCAGCAGAAAGTCCTCTTCGCCCAGGAAATGAAGCGCTTTAAGCTGTTCTTCTTCTTCTTTCTCTTGTCATCTGAAAATCAAAAGGAAATTTCAGTAGAATCCACAACAATGTGAAAGAACTCGACAATTCAGACACGCGTGGAGGCAAGCATTTCCTACCAGATGTGATGGAAGTGATTTCTTTATGTTTCTGTTCCATGTCACAGTCCACTTTCAGAATGGGAGGGGGGTCACATTTAGGGGGTCGCTCCACCGGACTTTGTTCAGCCGGTGTAGATCGCAACACGATAACATTCGGATATAATGTGTCTGGGATCGATCCGCCAAATCCACTGGTGGCACTGAACCTGTGGAATTATGACACAAGCAGTTCAACAGACAGCTGACTAGGAAGTAATCCGCTATTTGATGTAAAAAAAATATATGCTGACATGAGGAAATAGTCTTACCAAGTTACATCCTCCGACGATGCTGGAGGTTCAGCAGAGAGAAAAGCTGGCGGTAATGCTGAAGCTGTTGCAAATGTTTCATTTGTGCTGTTGAATGAAGACAGGCGCAGTTACTCAGAGGCACAAAGCTACTACAAGTTACGTTACATGTTGATGATCGCCAAAGCTACAATTCAAATTAAATGCATCACATGCTAATGATCATAAATTCTTGATATCACAGATATCGTCACCACATTTCATCATGTGTTCAGATCCCATTAATGAGGAGACAGAACAGTAATAAAAGACATCTCTAATTATATTTAGTATGGTGAAAATAACAAATTTGAATTAATCCAATCATAGTTCAGCAACTGTAAGATGCAGCAGATGTCAAAAGAGTGTACAGTACATGGGGCTAAAGTAAGAGCGATACCTGTTGTGCAAAGCGTTTTTTTACCCTTCTGTGGAGGATTTCAGTATTAAAGATAGAATTAGTAGGATTTTAGTATTAGAATTAGTTTAGTATGATTATTAGCACCTCTTATGGTGAATAGAAGTGTCAAAATAATAAGAATGTTACCATGGGTTAAAGAGTTGCAATATATTTATCTATGAGATGTATTATCTTTACAGTATGTGTATAGGAAGCATGGTGGAAATGCCACACATATGCTTGTAAAAAGTGTCAAAGTATCTGGAAGTACCAGAATACTTATCAAGTGTATAGTGTGTTTACAATATGTTTACTATAGGAGTGTTGAACCATAAGAGACAATTATTGGATGTATTATTAATGAATGTATTAATCTGTAAGAATAGTCGATAGGGATAGACAGGGATTTTAAGTCGGGCTTTAACAGAGGACACCAGGATTAGAGCGAGGACCCAAGAGGGACCCAAGCAGGAGGAGCTACAGACGGAGACCAATAGCAGACGACGAGGGAGTCAGCTGACTAAGGCTAGGAGGAGTCAGCTGGATTTGAGCCAATAGTATTTGAGACAGATATTTTACGGACTATGAAAGGAGATTCAAATGGGTCTTTCAGTCTCTTCATCACATTTCGTCCTTCAGGTAACAAGCTTCCTGTTTGGAGTGTGTGTGAAAGCTGTTCTCGAGAGCATTTTACTATCGATAGTTAATTCAGATTGCATTTGTTATTAAATACATGTTTTATTTTGAAACCTGAATTCAGCGAACTTATTTTTGGCGCACATGCGCAGTAACTAGTCAACAAACCAGGCCAGCGCTGGGCTCCTGTTAATATTATTGCCTCAACACTTCCAAATCCAAAAACATAGAAGATAAAAGTGTAAGGAATTAATGTAAACAGTGTGTACTGTATATCTGCTCTAACGGGTAACATTATCATGCCTGGCCAACTAGCTACTACCTAACTACCTACTTAACTTGTTTGTAGCGTTATAGATTAGAAAAATATATATTTTTTGTATTCAACCTTTATTTAATCAGGCGAGACATTATGACCAAATTCCTTTTTACAATGAGGTTTTCAATACTCATAAATTAGCTGTATATGAAGTAGTAAAATATTTCAGCCCACTTGCAAACACAGACACTTACCCAGTGCTATGCTGGCAGGGTTCTCTTGTGATGAACGGATGGGTGAGGACTTGACTGGGTGTGATCCTCTTGATGGCTTCCATTTGAAGCATTGCCTTCAGCAGGTCAATGCACTCCATCTTTTCATCAGCTTCCACCTCTTTCAGGTTGTTCCAGGGAAACTAATGCGGGAAACAAAATTGCAAATCCAGCAGTGGTTTTTATTTTCTGATTCAGAATCAATTAAAATCTCATCTATAGCAGTGACAGAACAATCTATCCAAACACCTACCGTTTTCAAATCGTCCAGGTTGCGGGGTCTTCCGTCGCCTCTGAGCAAAAAGGCTGTCTGGATCTCCTCAGGTCTCTACAAGAAGGTATTTCAGATAGCTGTTAATCACGTTAACTGATTAATATAAATCTTAACTAGAGAAGAGAATGTTAAGGGAAAAGGCTTTTTGACACATTAGACAAATCATTAATATAAATAAGGAATAATAATGGTCCAAGATCTTGTCGTACCTTCAGTCTCCAGCAACCAAAAGACATTTCTACAAAATAAGATGTGGAGTGCATCCCAGCACTCAGAAGATGGGCTGGAGGTACACCCAGGAGTTTCACCATGCCCCACATCTGTAGACAAAACACAGCATCACACCAAGATAAGAACAGGATGCCATTCATCTCCCACAGTCAAAATAATATCTATAATTTTGAATGATTAGAGATTAGAGATTACATGACATCTGCCCCAGAGATTCCGCAAAATCAGACAGCAGGCCAAATGCTGCTTCATACAATCGGATTACCTAAAAGTTCATGATTGGCAAGACCACCAAACTTAAATATTTCTGACCTCCACCACTCAAAGTCGGATATCCTACATTTGAACCTGGGGGAAAATCCATCTACCACAACTTCATTAAGAAGAAGTTGTCTGACGTCAAACAACAATGGTGTAAACTAAACTGTATTGAATCAAAATAATACTTACTATCATATAGTTAAACCTGTCCTGCATTTAAATGTATGTCAAAATATGTTGCTACGGTTATTAGGTAGCTGGTTACAGTAAACAATCTCTGAAAGTTATCTTCTCTGCACAAAAGTTAATTGCTAAAATGTAAAAAATGTCCAAAAATGTGGAGGCTGCACTGCTGAGAATTGTGTGACCATTTTCTAGAGAAACATCAGTTTGTCATAGTCAGCCATGTTTTTTGTCTAAGTTAGGCATCGTGCACCTGGAACGCTTGGAGGTCGGAAGTTAGAGATTTCTACATTGACTTTAACATTGCTTTCGAAACATTGTAAGACTAAATGTATGTAGACGTTTAATTTTAGACATAAAATAGCCATAGAACTTGTTAGCGTAGCAAGCAGGAAATACCTCCATCTAACAGCTGACATGTTTGCTGTTATCTCCTTCGGCTATGCAGCCGGCACGCTTTTGACTAATGACGTAATGAAATCAGGCGTACAAATATAATTAAATTGAATATATTGGTACCATTGCCACTGATACACGATCCACGATGTTAGAGTCGGCCCAATATCTGATATCAGTGTTTGATTGGTGCATCCCTATTAAGATCTAGAGCCAATCGCTCTTAAGATAACAAAACAAAGAATATGTGGATGCAGCAGTAACAAATCTCATAGGAAAAGAGGAAAAGGGAAGCAGTCAGTAGCCGTTTCCATCAAAATGTATCGCAAATTTGAACCAAATTTGAGAAAGTCTTCAAAAGAAAAAGAATGAATGCTTGTTTCCATACACCAGCGTTATGCAATTATTAGGAGTTGGTTCATCACGATAAGCAGTACGTGGAGAAAAGTAATCTATTTCCATCGCACTGTCGTCGCATTTTGCTTTTTCATTTCCAAATTTCTGCATTTCCACTCAAGTTTCTTTAAACGCAAATTGATAATGCGCATAAAAACAGGTAAATGAAAAGGCAACTAATGACTTACCGCACTGTAGTCACCGCGGCCCCAGAAGATTGCTTCTCCGAGCACCATGTCTGCCATCACAACACCTAGAGACCACATGTCGATGGCCTCTGAAAAGGGAAGTCCCAAAGCAATTTCTGGAGCCCTGAAAATGAAACAAATGTCCAACACAGTAAAGAACACTGCCATATTTGAGCAGATGGTAGACATCACCTATACGCACATAGAAGAATATGATTTGAGTCTATCTGTAGCTCACCTGTAGGATGGTATTTGGTGACATTTGCCCTGCTCCACGTTACAGGTCAGAACAGACAGTCCAAAATCGATGAGCTTCAGCCTGAGTGGCTGAGCTTTTCTGTCCACCACCATGACGTTGTCTGGCTTCAGGTCCGCATGGATCATTCCAATGGTCTTCAGGGCGTCAAAGGCTGTGGCCATCTGCAAGATCAGCAATGACATTCAAAGGGTGGACTCACAGCTTTTTGACTTTAGTGTTGTGTCCGATGCTACTGTATCCATACCTGTTGGATTACACTCCTGATGTCATCTACATTCACGGTTTTAAATTTCTTCAGGTAGTCCATTAGACTCATATCCAGCAACTCAAAGACGACAGCTGTTCTTTCGTCCGTCAGCTTGAAGGAGTCAATGAACCTGACGACATTCCGCTCGTCCAGGTTCATCATCTTTAATTTGTTCAGGATAGTCAACTGGGGAACACAAGTGTGACGATTAGTTGTTGACACAAGTTTGAAACTCAGGAGAAAGATTTTTTATATTTAGATAAAAGTGACAAAAACATGCTGATGAGTAATTACTTCAGCGTTGAGGGACATGGCACAATTAGGGATCTTTACTGCAACAGTCTCGTTGGTGTCCTTTTTGAGACATTTGAACACTTTTCCAAAGGTTCCCTGTCCAAGAAGTTCCGGCAGCGTATAGTTGCTGGGGAGGAGGCAGTGTATTTCCTCATGTTCCTGACAAGCACATATAGATTGTGTGAGAACCACATCACACACACAATGAGACGGCAGTAGAAGTGAGAGTTCCCCTACACTTTGAGTGTTTCATCACATCTTTAACAGTTTTCTAGAAGAATACATCATCTATCTAAAGTTGTCACACACTTTTTCTACATGAGGGAGAAACAAACAGCGACTTACCTCCATCATAAAGTATTTGTTGTGTTGATCAGTCGAGTTGGTTCGATTTGTGGAGAGGTTTATCAATATGTCTTCTCTGTCAGTGACAGTGACATGAGTTCTATGACAGTGACATGAGTTCTATGACATCATCATGATGCCATGTGTTCTGCTCTGTGTTCCGAATATGCAAATTTGTTACTTTAAACCAAACTCAACCATGTGAGAAAAATGTATTCAATGTAAACAAGTACATTTTGATTTATTTTACATTTTTATCAAAAAAGTCTTGGTTTAGAACGGTTTCAATATGTCTTCAACCTGCAGGTGCATGTAATGCTCCAACTCTTCTGTGACCATGATAATCATTTACATTGAAGATACAAGGGTTTTTACAACACAGTGATAAAATATTATGTGTTAGTAGCTAAAACATTAAACCTTATTAGAGAATAAAGTGAACATAAAACTGAATATTTACATTAAAAAGGAAGAACCCAATGTGTCAATAAACAAAAATACAAGGTTTTCAGCTGTGAAAACCAAAAACTTACCTTCACTACTTTAACCTTCAGCACTTCAGTCATTTGCCACACACAATAACACATTAAATATGATTGAGTGAAGCATTTCATGAAGTAATAGTAAGTTTTTTCGCTTTAGTAAAGGGGGAAATATGCACAATTGGGTTGACAGTGTACCATAACAAGATGCTAAATGCCCTAGCATGGTCGTTTTAGCTAGGGGTGCGTAGCTAGCAAGTCTGGTTTGTTGGCGTGGCAGTCTATATTACTCAACCTGAGAGGACCCCATACTGACCATGTCTGACAATGATTAACTTTGTTAATACAAAAAGGGCCAAAACACTGAGTGGTCAGACAATAAAAATCAGATAGATAAGTCATAGTGGAAATTAGCCATCACACCTGACAGACATGTCATTGTTAGATTCTAAACGATACCTAACTTCTAACTTAGATGCGTCAAGCATGAATCACAAAGGTGATTTTGTTTTATTTTATGTTATTGCCTCATTAAATTCCCTTCTGAGGATGTATACATTTTTCTCCAACCAACAGCTTATCTCTATGATCCAACTCCTAATAATCACAGTGTGGTAACAAGCATTCATTTGCCTTTTCTTTTGTTTCTCGTTTCTTCTCAAAAATGGATTAAAATTGGCTTTATATTTGGATGGAAACCCACCTAGTGACTATAATAATGATATACATTTGAAATGGTTAACTACTAATTAAATAGTTCACTGATAGATAAGGTGATTCATTAAATTCATATGTAAGTGATGCTATTCAACGTATTGGAAACAAATACATAATACCCGTCAATTCACCTGGCGAATGTCCGCTCTCTGGCCAACAAGATGGATGAGCTGCTGCTCCTCAACAAACTAAAAAAGGACTTTAGCAGATCCGCCGCCCTGTGCTTCACTGAAACCTGGCTCGGTGAGCACATCCCGGACAGGGAAAAACGTGGGGAGGCGGAATCTGCTTCTACATTAACGAAGGTTGGTGTACAGATGTCACAGTGTCAAAGGAATCATGCAGCCCTCACTTAGAAACACTTTTCATAGACTGCAAACCTTTTTATTCACCGCGGGAGTTTTCCTCATTCATTCTGGTCTGTGTTTACATCCCACTTCAGGCCTGTGTGAGTGAGGCGCTCCAACACCTGGCTGAGCAGATCAACAACAATTAAAAAAAAATTGCCTGTGGTGAAGACTGTGAGGAGATGGACCAACGAGGCAAAGCTGGAGCTACAGTCCTGCTTTGCCTGCACTGATTGGAAAAAAAGTCTGCCAATTAGTGACCCCTGTGCTATACTATGACTTTTTCATGACTTTTTTCGACATGCTATTCTATGACTTTTTTCGACATGCTATACCAGGGGTCACTAATTGGCGGACCACGGTCCGGATCCGGACCCAGACGCCGTTGTATCCGGACCCAGGACCTAAAACCGATAGATAATTGAGAAGTATTACATTTTGATGGAGCGCTTCTATTTTAACCGGCGCAGCTTTTCCAGCATTTACGGCACTTGTTCAGCGGTGCAGGAAACACGCCGACCAATGCGTTGTGAATCACATCACGTGATGCAGCTCAGCCAATCAAATATGGGCATTCAAATTTCCTGATTCTAGTGAGATTTACATACACCATGACACACGGGGAGAGACGAGGAAATAGAAAGAAGAGCAGGTAAATTGCGCTAATCAGAGAAGTTATCTCACATGACGTTCTCCAAAAAGAGAAACGTGTTCAGAGAGAATAGAATTTATAAGCAAGAATGAACATAATCTTATATGTTAATTCTTCCCACAGGCAGTTAAAACCAGCATGTCTCATATGTTCAGAAACCGTAACTGTGGATAAAAGCGGCAAATGAAGCGGACTACGAGGCAAAGCACAACTCTTTTGAGTCTGAAAAAGTGTGAAAGACACAGAAAATAAACCTAAGAGCCCAATATGATCAGAATCATAACACATGAATTCACTGTTCAACAATGTTGTTAACAGAGAGAATAGAGCTGAAACAAGTCATTTAATAACCACAGATAAAGTCCATGCACACTGATTTCTCTTTTTAGATGACAAAAATATAATATTGTGGCTTTTTTGATTGACATCACTTCACACCTGAATGAACTGAATTTAGATGCACATTTTTGAAAAGCTTTCTGTTATGTCAGTTATTCTTTAATCCAGCTCTTATTTTACTTGAAATGAGAAGAACATTTATTGATGTATTTCTATGTATTATTTATAATCCATCCAGTTACATTTGAAAACCAACAATAATAATTGTTAAAATATAATTGATGTGTACTTTCTTTATTTGATTTGACAGTTGTTGACTACACAGAGGCGTTGTTACTACTACTAGGCTTCTTGAATATATATATATATTAGGGGTGTAACGATACGCGTATTCGTATTGAACCGTTCGGTACGAGGGGGCGACCGTGGCTCCCTGGGTTAAGAGGGTTGTCTGGTAACCGCAAGGTCGAAGGTTCAATCCTTGACTGGGCCGTGTCATGTGTCGAAGTGTCCCTGAGCAAGACACTGTACCCCTAGCTCCCCGGGCGCCTGTCATTGGCAGCCCACTGCTCCCTATATACAGGGATGGGTCAAATGCAGAGAAAAATGTCCCCCATAAAGGGATAAATATAGTGTATATATATATATAGACATTCTCATCTTTCTGAAAAAAAACTTAAACATTGAGTAGAAACACACACACACACATAGTTCCATATAAAACAGGATTGTTTCTTTTATTTGTTTATAACTACAGCAAACAATGCTACATTTTAGTTTTCATAAGAAACTGTTTTTATTTTACACGCTGCTAAGAAGACACCCCAGAAGATGGGTCACTCAGGTATAGTTCCATCATTGTTCAAAGAATAACTTTATGATGTTAGTTTTAATGAATAAATATATTTTAAAATCAAGTACGTTTCTCTGGCATTTATAGTTTTCTACTGTATTGAAAACGTACCGAAAACGTACCGAACCGTGGCTCCACTGTACCGTACCGAACCGAACCGTGGATTTTGTGAACCGTTACACCCCTAATATATATATATATATATACTGTATATATTTATTTGTGATGACATGATGAGTCATCATCTCCTGATTAGATAAGCATTCATTGCATTCTTTGCTTGTTGTCTCCAATTAAACTATTATTAGGCAAATAAATCAGAAAACCATGTACAAAGTGGACCATTTTCTGTTATGCCAAAAAGTAAATATAAAAAAGTGTCAACATGTTGCAGTATAGATGTCCTAAGTCCCAGTTGCCATCGTTACAACACTGAATGATTACAATGCCCATTCAGTTCTTTCCAGATGAATTTATTCTCTCACCTGTGAATACAACCAGACAGTATCAAATTAATCTCTGCATCTGTGATCCCTACTGTTCCGTTGCTGGTCTAACTCGCTTGTCTTTGACAAGAATTACATGAATTGTGAACATACAACTTGAAATATACAGCCTAACAAACTACTACTAATATATATCACAGGACAAATCATTTATCTGTATAACCTTACATGGGAACAATACACTTATCAGGCCACGTTACTGAAGTTACGATGGCGCGAAACTGCTAGCGCGCGACTAGCCTCGTTTAGCTAATGATGCTAGCCTTCGTTCGCCGCCCTCCGTTTCAGTATTAAACACCTTATACACATCAAAACATGGCACCGCAAAAGGGAGCGAACTTAATATAAATGTATACGCCGCTTATGTACTTATCTCACCTGTGAATACAACCAGACAGTATCAAATGAATCTCTGCATCTGTGATCCCTACTGTCCGTTGCTGGTCTAACTCGCTTGTCTTTGACAAGAATTACAGCGCCAGTCAAACCCAAAACCTGCTACTGCCACTTATTGGCGGAAAATGAGTATTGCCCTGCAGCTATTTTAGGTGAAAGTAGGTGAGTTTATAAGTCACACAAAGCGTTTTAAATTATAATAACCAGAAAATAATAGTAAGGGGGGCAAGGTAATGACACAAACTAATACAATAACAATTCAGCATATAATTGTAGCCGTTAAAATGTCCAGGGTGCCACACCATCACAGATAAACACAAGTCACATCCAGGTCTCTCCATTCACATGAAGACAATAACATTAGAGAAAAAGATCAGTCTCTTATCTCTCTGAAAATGTCTCATATCAGATGTGGCTGAAACATTATGTAAGACATGAAAATAAGAGCACTTAGTCTCTTTGTGTGCATAATTTGGTCTCTACTTTTCTGTCCCTCTTCATGGGGCTACACAAGGCTTGACTAGTTAGATCCACACGGTTTGAATATTCACATTGAGACAGAAAGCATGTGTAGAAGTAGTTTTGAAGCATGACATACTGCTTCCTGTCAGTTCAGTACCAGCACGGTTCTCTGATGTACTGACTTCTATTCAGCCGCTTGGTCCTCTATTTATGTACAGAATTTTTACTGCGTTTGGTTGCCCGAAGCCCTAAATTGTTTGTCCATGGACGTGTCTCACATTATCAAAGTTTTCACCATGTTTCTCTCCCACATTTTGGTCAGGGAAAGCCCAAAATCAGAGGTCTTTACAGGAAAGGTTGGCTTAAATGTACAAGCATGATAGAGGAACAGAGGGGGCGAAAGAAAAATGCTTTTGTGCGGTACAAGAACAATTTGATCAGTTTACAATATATCGATCCGCTCCTGTTTATGTGCAACAGATGCGATCCTCGTCCTCCGCTCCGCTCGGGGCAGAGCGGGCATAACGACGAGGGAAGAGCAAGGGCGTGATGCCAGGCCAGAAATCAATACCTCAGGAAATAAGATGCAAACCCAGCAGCTGCTGCAGAGAAACTGATTTGGTGTGCGAGTGGGTGAGTGAGTGAGTGCGAAAGAGAGAAAGAGAGAGTGTGTGTGTGTGTGTGTGTGTGTGTTTGATTCTGCATGTGGAGTGCAACTCAACAGTCATGTCGAGAACGCCGACCAAACAAGGTCAGCGTTCAGATATACATGTGTTGCTTCAGTCGTACACAACAACGCTAGCATGCAGCTCTGTGTTGGTACGGACGGGGCAACAACAACACGAGTACATTGTACATGGAAATATGGATGAAGAGCAGGATGTAACAAACCTGTGCTACGTCAAAAAGCTAGGAAAAATTGATTGGAAGATATGTTGAAATAGACTTCTCATGAAATGTAGTAATGGAGGCAGTCATGATATCCCATCGCACAGCAAAGATACACTTTTTTCATTATCGGATAATGGGCACAGATGCAGTGTTTTTTTCACTGACTTTTTGCAGGTTAAACACAACTGAATCTATCAATGTGTGGGACATTTCCATCTCCATTACCACCTCAGTCTGAAATCTAGTGTTATTAGTATGCATGCTTGCATTTATTACATACTTTCTAAGTACTTTGCAGGACATCTCTTATCAACAGATATCAAGACACAATTGAATTCACAAAAGGTAATTGTAAAAGTGTCCACAAAAGATAAAATGCACTTCTAACTGAGCTGCCAAGCAAATAGCGTCTCGGTGCTCCTGAGTTATTTGCACGTATTTAAATGAAGTCATATGCATCCATCTTTATGGAAAAAAGCCTCATTGCAAAAAAAGGTCCAATACAAGAAGATCAGCGCTGATATCCACACGCAGTTACAGTGAAATGATTAGTCTTCAGGAAGTTGATGGAAACTAAAGCGCATTTACAGATTGAGATTTAAGTGTTAAATCCCAAATATGGTTTCTCTCCATCTGATTTAAATCTGAAGTTTTGAGGAATGTCTCCCCACCTCGTAGGCTAAGAGCTGTTGCTTAGATTAGTTCTGCCTCCTGTGTTCTTGGTGCAAAGGCAACATTTATACTTTGCCACATGATGCAAAAAAAAAAAGGAGCAAATAGCACTCGGCTGAAAAACCTTCTGGGAGTGTTTTGCACTGTAATATAATTAGCGCAATATCTTCCGTGAATCTGACCTTGAGGCGGGAGAGAAAGCGGTTGTGAAGTTATGGTGCTATCAGCAATTCATTCTTTGAGAATACGCTCCTCAGTTTTTTTATTTATCTTAAATTGTCTTTGTATTACTTTGTGACTCATTGACTCAGATTTCCTATTAATTCATTCGATTTATTCCGTTCATTCAGTGAAGCTTCCGATGATTCAATCTTTTCTAATAAAGGTTTAAAGCTTATGTAAAATAGAACTCTGTTCAGCTATGATGGCTGTGAACAAGTCCACGTGAAGCTGATATTCCAGTGGGGGAGACACCTGAAGGTCTCCTCATCCCAGTGATTCTATTTCTCTTGAATGAATTCAATGAGGTTGAGTTGACAGCTCTGACAGTTCTCAGCTGCTGCTGTACTTACTACACTCTGATCGAGCGTCAGCTGGAGTCAGACAGCAGACAGGCTACTTCTGTACCTTTTCAATCACCATCTCGCAGCTAATCAGCGACACCTCCAGTGACAAAACCGTCCATCTCCAGTTTGATTCACGACCATCGATGCAGTCATTTCAATGATCGGGAATGCGGCATCACTTCTGTTTGCAGCACTCTATCAGCTGACATCTGCAGCATTTCTATTCTTTATTTTTTATTTATTTTATTTGTAAAACTTACTTAGTGCTCAAACATAATCGTTGTCATAGTTTTATTTTATTTTTTAGCAAAATATTCTGTAGGAATCTATGACAAAATTAAACACTTCATTTACAAAAAATAAGAAAATTATAGATAACTTACAAAAAAAAACAATATCTTATTGTTGTCATGTACAGATATTGCAATGATGAATGCTGGGTAACATTTATGTTGATGTTGTCCAATGTCAAGTTTCTATTTGATCATGTGATGAGACGATACAATAAACGGCGGCTAGTTTAGGCCGCTAAATCTGTCAGGAGTGACGAGCTGAGCACATCTGGAGGCCCAACATAAAAGCAGCAGCGAGAGAGGAGGAGAAGGAAGCAGAGCTACCGAAATTACACTCTTTTGGCTTTTTTATAAACTGTCACCTTGCCCAGGGTGCGTGTCCTTCATAGTTGCCGGCGTGCATTAGAGCCCTTCATAACTAGTAAAAGCTGACAGAGCCTTTGCAGTTGCTGCTCAACAACTGTGGGGCCCAGTTGCCGTTAGATATCAGATGTTCTCCCTCCATCTGTTTTTAAATCGAGGCTAAAGACACAATTTTATTCGCTATCCCTGCTGGCCCACTAATCCTTCAGTCTGTTGTTATGTCTATAATTCTGTATCCTACAATGCTGTTTGTTGTTGTCGCTGGTATGTTCTTTTTGTGTTTTTTCAACTTTGCATTTTGAATGTTCATTTACACAGCACTTAAGTCAGCTCAAGCTGTGTTTTAATTTGCCCTAAAAATAGACTTACTTAAAGGAACAATGTGTGTAGCATTTAGGGGGATCTATTGGTAGACATTGAATTGATATTAATACGCATGTTTACTTTAGCCTAACCCTAACTTGAGTTACATAACAAACGTTTTTACTTTAACCCCAAAGCACAACCTTTTCCTAAAACTAACCAAGTAGTTGTGTTTGAATTCACACCGTTAACCAACACCTGTTGAAGTCAGACTACCCTGCACGGTGAGAAATGACGCTACGGTCTGTGTTATAAAGTGACGCCGAGGGCTCCAAGTCCACGTATGTGACGAGCTGGAAGTGAGAACGCGTTGGTTGATGCTGTATGTTGTTGGGCTGCAGCTACCGATTGTTTTAGCAATCGAGTATTCGCTTATCGATTATTTGAAGTGATTAATCAAGCAATGGAATACTTTTGATTATTTATTATAGAGCAAAAGAAAATGTGCAAGAGTAAAGCCCCAGTTCCACCGAAAGCCGGACATACTACGGATGTCCCCGGAGACACTACGGATCAGATCCGGGGTCATCCGGGAGTGGAATCGTAGTGAAACCGTAGTCAGTCCGGGACGTTCCGTGATGAACCGTAGTAAAACCGTGGCCATCCGTGCTGAACCGTGGCCGTCCGTGGCGTATCCGGGAAGACGAGCGGCTCGTCGGACGTACAACTAACATCCGGGGTGATCCGGGGACACCCGGGAATGGAGAGGGGGGCGGAGTTGATCGTAGCGCATCCGGGAAGAAACGTAGTAGGACCGGGATGAACCGTAGCATAACCGTGTTAATCCGGGATGAAACGGGAGCTAGTTGACACCCTGGAGCACCCCGGATGGGTTTAATTTTCGGCGTGTTGTTGTCGTCTGAGGAAGATTCTTCTTCTCTTCTTTTCTTTTCTTCTTCTGCTGCTGCAACAGCAGCTTTCTTCTTT
Organism: Leptoclinus maculatus; assembly: GCA_032191485.1. Lineage (NCBI taxonomy): Eukaryota > Metazoa > Chordata > Actinopteri > Perciformes > Stichaeidae > Leptoclinus > Leptoclinus maculatus. Next base: position 21,555,380 of record JAVDOI010000011.1, on the reverse strand, counting down.
GCAGCAGTCATCGCATTCTTCTTGGGTTTAATTTTCGGCATGTTGTCCTTTCAAATATTTTCGGAAGAGTGATTTTGTCTCTGAAAATCAGAACTATTTATACCCTGACGCTTAATCCGGGACGCATCCGGGACGCATCCGCGGCGTATCCGTAGTTGAACCGTGGTCAAACCGTGGCCATCCGGGATGAACCAGGCTTGAACAGGGGTGATTCGTGGCAGGAACCATAGTAGAACCGTAGTAGAACCGGGAAACATGTCAAATGTGTTGTCATCCGGGACGATTTCCTTCCCGGATCACCCCGGTTCACCGCGGATCACCCCGGTTCTCACCTCTTTTTATCCGAGGTGATCCGGGGACATCCGGCTTTCGGTGGAACTAGGCTTTAAGATTAAACGTACAAAGAAGAAACAAGTCTCTTAAAATGAACAACTCATTAGTTTCCTTCGAAAAAAAAAAGAAATCTGTCAAAACAAATTCCATCTAGTGCAATAAAGTGCCAGATTACAACACGAATGAGTGTGTTCCATAGACTGTTAAAGTAAGGGCATTCGTCTCTTTTACACTCTCTATGAAACAAAGATTTGTAGTAATCCAGTTCCTCGAGGAATTGTTTCAGCCCTAGTATGTGGTATGCCTGGATATGTGTTCAGTAATGAATAGGTCTGACATTGTGTGCATTCACAGCTGTTTCCCCCAGCTAGAGAAATAAAAAAGGCCCTTAAATGGATGATCCTGGTCTCTCTGTGTGGTTTAACAGACGAGCTCTATGTGGCAGCTGATAGTTCATTCATCTGAAGCTTCTCATGCCTTCATGACCGCTGCATAACTGTATAATAATATGTTAATGCCTCTGCAGCATTCAGTTTTCAAAAGCAGCCAACTAGTTACTTTTATATCATAATGCTCCAATTTGACAGACGTACAGATTGTTTGAATTTCCATATTTGACACATCAGGGACACTCGCAGCCTTCGAGTGCGTTTTCCACGTTTGAAAAGCAAGCGCTTGATGTTTGTATTTCACAGCCTTGATTCTGCTAATGCCATCGTATTTGATCTGTCACTTTTCATCGTGCTGGTTCATCAGTGCACAATGTCGCCAAGTAGAAGAACATGTTGACTCTCACCTTGTCTGCAATTCGTTTCATCTGCATGAATAAAGAATCCTTCTTTTATTTATTTCAAGAGATAAATATTTTCTACCGACACCAAAGGTTTCATAACACTGACACCGTTTTTCTGTTATGTTAAAAATGTTTGTATCAAAACAAACAAAAAGTTAATTACTAAAGTTAACCCATAGACATATTTTGAAGACATATTTCAGATATATTCCAGGTATATTCATAATCAGTATATTTTAGATAGGCAAACACTAAGTTTGTGCTTAATATAATAATGTATCTATCGATTGATAGAGGGCAGAGGTCATAATTTAACAATCAATATTGTTTGGATTTTGGACTATTATAGAGTTTGTAGAGCTGTTAGATCTACAGCTGAAATGTTCTCAGAGACACTAATGCACTGTAAATTATATATAATCCATGTAATTGTGAGCTTTTAAAGTGTGTTGAAAATTACAAACATGAGATACACTATTTTTGAAAAAAGTCTTTTGCAGAATTGAAAGCAAACATAGAAAGATTTATATAAAATTAGATGTATTTGTAACAAAACCCCACGTTTGACACACTAATGGAAGAGTTGAAGCTCCAACGACAGATGCAGCTAAGGGGTTCAAACCCCGAGATGGTGTCGACGGGAAAGTGAGTATCATCAAGGAATGTATTTTTAAATTGAATAAAGCCATGTATGTGCAGCCACACAGCATTATGTTCAATATCATGAACCACAAAGACACACAACACATATAAGAAGTGCCTGGGGCCAGACATACTGTGGATTGAGAAACAAAAAGATGAATACATTTCAAGAGCAGCAGGTGAATGTGACAGTGATGCATCATGCTGCTATGAACACAGAAGTCTCTGGCCTGTCCCGCACCAGTCCGCCCACCCAGCCGGCCTTCCCTCCTCAGTGCTGGGTGCCGTCCAGGGTTGTACATGACTCTCTGCCAGATGGCGGCGGCCCGTCCCCCGGGGCAGAATCTCTACATGCAGATGGACTCCACCTCCGACTGGCCACGGACACACGCGCGCAATTAACCCTGAACACCACATTTTGCCTGGTGCACTGATGAATCCTGCTCCAGCGATTAACAAACGGTTATTGTTATTGGCGTGTTTGTTTTAGCTTTCCGCCTGTTATGAAAAAAATATTATTGGGAAATATTTCTACACATTTTGAGAAAGAGACGTAATTGGACCTGAAGCCCCGCCCCTGCCACTACTCAGTCAAGCTGTCAAAGCTGCCGTGGAGCCCACACTGTCACTAACCGCACTCACTGAATACATTTGACTATTTTTGAATAAACAAAGAATGGATTTCAGAGAGAGCAGACAGAAGGGTCTACAATATGCACATAATGGATATATCCAGGATTGTCAAACTGATTCAGCAGTGAAAACAGGTTAATGAATAAAGATAGAAGCTAAAGCCTCCAGATCACAGTGTGAAAGTGAACCACCACATCACCTGGTGATCGAGACAGACAAGGAAATTGATGAAAAACAGTGTTCCTGTAGAGCCGTGTAAGTCTTTACTCACTGTTACAATCAGTACAAAGCAAAAGTAGCATGTGTGTACATTCAGTGTACCTGTAGCTAGCGTAGCATAATGCTAACATAAGTGAAGTGTAAGTTAGTTAGTTATGTGCTAACATACCCTGCCATAAGTGACATTTAAGAAACCTATATCTCCTTCCAACCTGCTCACATGAGCAGCGCTTGTGCGTCGCCGAACCTCTTGCTTTATATTTCGGTGACCTCGTTAAAAGTTTAGATCATCCACAATGCTGCCTAGAGATTCGAGGTCTCGCCCATCTTTCCCGCGTGCCGCGCGGTTCACAGGAAAAATCTATATCTGTAGCATATGTCAAAGACATGGGAACAAAATGTTATTTTCAACTCAACACCGTTTCAAAATAAAAGCTCTCTGGCATCTTTTCCTTCATTTGTTAACACAAGGCTTTTTGTTCTGAAATATTTGCATTCAGTGTCGTGGAAAAAGCAGTGACCTGCACAGGACCAGGGTTTAATTGTGGATTGTTATCATTATTTATGAACGAGCACACGCTTCATAACTTTTGTTTCTCATTCATAATGAAATGAAATGAAACATTCTGGTTATTATGAAAGATAAACTCTGTGCAGAATGAAGAGCTGGCAGCAGCAGCATCAAGGCTTTCTTTGTGGACACTACTCATGTGAGAGATGCAGGCAGTGTGGCCCCGGGCGTAAGGAGGATCACGATAACAGAACGTTTAGTCATGACTTGCTCAAAATTCACAAAAAAAACAGCCTGAAAATGAAAAGAAAAACGAGAGTATCGCAACGAGAGTCTCTAGAGCACAGCCGGTTAGAGCCGGCCCGGTGCCCTGCTATGATTGGCCAGTCTGTGTTTGATGGTGGGACTGGTTATTGCAGGACTCAAATGAAATGCAGATGACTGCAGTCTCTGTATCTTTCCTTTGCAGTGTGAATTTACATTTACACATTGGTGCATACTGTGTGTGTGTGTGGTTAAATGTACTGTATATGGGGCAGGTTGTACTCTGTGTTCTGCTTTAAAACAAAGTAATCCGTCTTCCCTTCTGCCTCCCTACCAAAACCTTTTTTTGTTAGCTTGAAATCTAAGGCTTTCTAACAAGCTACGCATAGAGCAAGTCATCTCCATCCTAAAGGGCTGCTAATTGCACACGTGCATGCACAAGTAAACTCAAAGATATGACATGAATCAAGGATTAAATGAATGAGCATAGACTGAGAAAACCTTCATCCATGCCAGTAACTCGGTGAGGTTGTAATGCTCAACCAAAGGAACGGTCAAGCAAGCTTTTAATGTGAAGTAAATCAGGAGCTGTTGAGTTTTGTTGCCGGCGGCATCGATCCGCAGTACGAGGAAAAACTGGAATGCATTAGAGAATGAAGGCATTATTCCTATTAAAAAAAAAAAGAGAGACTCGGAGCAGGGGAGCAGTGAGTATAACTCTGCTGTTGTACTGATGCCCTGTGTGAAACCACAATTCATTTTTTTTCTGAAACTGAACTCCTCCTCAGTTGTCTTCAACATCCCTGCTCACCTATAACTTTACACCCACATACTTGAGTATTACCTCCACATTTTAAAAGTGGAGGTAGTTTTAAATGTTAGCTTGGTATCTGTGTTCTGCTTTAAAACATCATATGTCTCTCTGCCTTGTTAGTTTTTCTTGGATCTTCAGATGTGGTCATGAACGAATCAGAAAGATCCGCTAACTCACCCAGTTTGCGAGTCTGGGCACGCGTTACAACACAGGTTGGGAAAATGGGCAGCTCGCTGCTCGAAGTGGGGCTAATAACAGACACATCCGCCGTAGGTGTTTCAGTTACCTCGGGAATAGTAGGAAAAACTATAACCCCAGCTAAATCATTCCTAAGAATAAGATCAATCCCTGCAATGGGCAGCCGATCTCTCCCGGCAACTCGCACAGGGCCAGACACCTGGTCGGAGGAGAGTATAACTGCATGAAGTGGTGTACGTCAATTTTGCTCCCCACACCAACAGGTCAGAACCACAGTAAGACTGATCAGAGAACGGCACCGCACCACATCGAGCCACAGGATGCTTCGCCCTGGTATCTCTCAAAATGGAAATTGGGACCTTGTCCATCTCACGGCCAGTCAGGGAAAAGTAACCCTGCGAAATGAAAGGTTTAAAGGACTCATCAATATCTTGCTTTGGCTCATACTGACTAGTGTTTAGCTCACTGTGAATTAAACCGACCGCAGAAGGCCTTTTCCTCTCCGATTGCTCTCTGTGCTGTAATACAGGACAGGCTGCGATGAGGTGGCCTGGTTCACGACAATAAAAACACTCACGGCTTTCAGTCGCGGAAAAATTGTACCGGAAAAATGTAGGGGACCTCGTTTTATTTACCACAGGTACCGGGGGCTTGCGCTGCACGGTAGACGAAAAAACAATCTTGTGAGTCAGGGCAAACTCATCCGCCAGGACCGCCGCTTCAGCAATTGCCGTAACTCTCTGTTCATTTAAATACATGACGATGCGCTCTGGAAGCCACTTTTTAAACTCTTCCAAAAGCACCAGCTGACGTAGCTGCGTAAAATCACCAATTTTGCTGGATTGACATAATTTATCAAATAGCAAGCCTTTCACACGCGCAAACTCTACGTACGGCTGGTTGACATCCTTTCCACCACTTCTAAACTTCTGCCTATATGCTTCAGGCACTAGCTCATATGCGCGTAGCACTGTAGCCTTAACAATATCATAATCCAAACTCTGTTCAAATGTGAGGCTGGCACACACCTCCTGAGCTTTACCCACCAATTTACACTGGAGCAGCAACGTCCAAATCTCCTTTGGCCAGTTTAAAGTGGATGCGATGCCTTCAAATGCATTAAAATACGAGTCCACCTCAGACTCTCTGAACGGTGACTGGGGAGCGACAGTAGGCTGGCGTTCCAGTTCTAAGGCTCTCACCCTAAGGTAGCCTGCACTTCTAACTCCTTAATGCGGAGCGTCAGCTGGAGCTCCTCAGCAGGCATCGCCGGCGTAATGGGGAGATTTAGGGAAGCAGAGGATCCCGGAGCTCCACATCCATTTTACCCGACCCTTCTGCAGTGAACAACCCCCTCTCCTCCAGCTTCTCAGTCACGAGTTGTCTCAGCTCCTCTTTGTTTGTGTTCACAGGTATTGGCACATTAAACGAGTTAGCGATGAGCACCAAATCCACTTTCCTACACTTATTTAGTTGCTGAAGTGTAGGATCAGATACAAACTTATCCAAACTGAACTCCATTGTCACAGAAGCTACCTACCGACAGAAAAAAAGAAGGGAGAATAATAAAGAATGGACGAGCCCCTACTTATGTTACGCCCAGTATAAAGGAAACCTGAGCACTGCATAACGATGGGTGTCCTCTCCCCCACTCCCAATAACGACCAGTGCTGCTGCCATACAGTCCGCAATTTATTTATTTACACAGTTGTTGGTAGCAATAAGCATCAGGGTGAGCCTAGCCCAAAACAATAAACAAAACAATCTTCATTAGCATACTAACTTACCTAATCTAAAACTGAACAAAAGAAAGTACAGGCAGCTTACCTACCTCCCTAACAGAAAACAGGAGAAAAACATATGAACAAAAAGGGCTTCTCATCCCTACCACTACACAGACCTTTAGATTTTTATACAATTTAGATAAAATGATTTCCCGCAAGATCGGTACAATAGCGACCCCCTTGGCAGTGCAGCACGGCCCGGATGGGAGCTGGAGAGAAAAAGAGAGAGCGAGCCGGCCTCCACAGGTTCCTTCTTATCTCAGGCCTAATCAGCCCTCATCCCATCACCTGCAACTCAGCAGATACAACAAAACAGACACAATGTAAACAGCACCACCCTCCGGCAGGGAGGCTCACAGCATTCATGTTCATTATCACATCTTATGACACTCTAAGTCATAACAATAGCGCTAGATAAAAATGTAGCGCAAAAGGTAGGCAACTTTAGGCATGTGTGCCCTCATTGACATGCAACAGCCAATGGCACACTAGTTGGTGCCATTGGGTCGGCAGTTGGATGGCCTTTCATTTACGGTACTTTGATTTTTATTTTCCCCACCTGAGATTGGTGGTACATGAGGGTATCACCAAAGTTATTATTTATCATCTGGAGACATTAGTTATTCCAACGACACCAATCCATCCAGCAGTCCTTCAGGTATTTCACTATGGATCAAAGTGATGGGCCCCGGCCGACATTGCTATCCATTCAACCATGACTTGAAAGCAAGGCCAACAAAAGTGATGTGTATTTAACATCCGTACTTGTTGTGTTAAGGTATTGCGTCAATAATCCTGACTAGGGAAAGTGAAATGGTGAAATAAGCATCAAGCAACCACATAATAGAAAAAGAAAAAGGTTCAGACATCAGTGCCCTACTGTGGCTACGTCAAAGTGAAGAGCTGAGTAAGGAAGGAGACTAAAAGCTCTAGAGTTCAATTAAAGGATGTTTTTTGAATGTCTTGACTGGCTCTGTGAATGTATTTTGAGTCCTTTGTTTTGTACGCATTGCCTCAAACCACATCCCCCATTAGGAAGAATTACATTTTTTGTATGAACTACGAAGGAAGTCTTCAACGGAAGGACGTCTTCAACGTCTCCAAAAAGGTCTGAAAGACTGAAAGATTGCCGGTGCGGAAATACAACCGTCTGACTTTCTGACTCCCACACACAAGTTAAGCCTGTGGCTGTGGTAGATTATCTTCTTTTTTTCCAGCTATTTGAGATGTTTTTCTGCCCTCATTAGGCCTCCGCTGTGATTTCTTTCAATGTTGGATTGAGCTGTGGGTGGGAGCTTGGGAATACCTCTATTAACAGGTACATCCATACAAACAGGAGCACATTTGAAACAACGCTCCAAGTGCTTATTTATTCCTAATATAGGAGAAAACAACTTGTAGTCGGAGATAAACCCCGCCTCCAAGACAAGTTCATTAATGTCTGCGTGTTTGTGTGTGTGCGTGTGTGCATGACTTGCTGTCATTGATATTCTGCACACATTTATCTCTTGAAAAATGTGTAGTATCTGGTGTGCATTTTCTGTGCATATGTGACCAATATGTGAGTACACATGAGCATGTGTGATATTTCACCCATATAACAGCCTACAATTTGGCACCTAACAGTGCCAAACACACACACACACACACGTATGTACGTACAAACTGTATATAAATATGTGTACTACACACACAGTATACCAAATGCGGAGTGAAAAATGAACCCCCCAGCCCAGATGTCAAACATTCCTAGGTGTTAAATCGATGGAGGAGAGGCAGACTGGTTTGTTTCTGTAGATAATACGATTTGGGAGCGGCTATTTTTAGAAACAGCAGGAAGATGGAAGGTGAGAGAGAGAAAGAGAGACCGAAATGGCTGCAGAGCGTTGGCAGACAGGATAAAAACATCACTGGTGCACACATGCTGATGGGCAAACACATTGTTTCTTTACTCCCTAACTTTCATCCTGTCTCTCTTTCTCTCTCGCTATCAATTTTCATTTATTCACTTTTGTCTCACTCCTCTGTCTGGTCTTTCCCCTGACAGCAGAGCAGCTGACTCAGACAGAACGTGGACAGTTGACGGGGGAGCAAGTCGGTGAGCAACCTGGACAGTAAAGCTGCGTTCCCAATCGCATACGTTTTCATTTTGCTTTTACTACGTACTGCAGCTTACAAAGTACGTACTGTTGCATGCAGTATGCAGACATACTACTTCATAACATGGCACCTTGAACTTTGACCCCATGCATATATATCTCCTGCGCAAAGGATTGTGGGTCACAATAGCCAGAAAAGCATGCTGGCTTGCATACTTTAATATGCACCTGGATGTAGTAGGACACCCTGGTATTTTTGGCATACTGTGTATTGGGACAAATTAAATGTTTTTTTTCTGGCGTACTAAATAGTGGGTATAGGAATGCACAGTAAGTGTACTGATACATGCGTTAAAAAAACAAAACACTAATACTTTGAAGGAGAATGCTTTCAAATCTCCTCTCATGTCCTTGTGTAGACAAGTCCTCCAGCCCCATACGTCCACATAAATAGTTTGTTCCTACCCTCTAATACGACCCACAGGAGCGATTCCTAAGTCAGCGCCCTGCGGGCTGCATCATCATACGGTATTACAGCATGTGATGTATGTTGTAAAACGCTCCCAGTTGTCTTAGATTTAGGGAAAATATCATGGTTTGGTTCGAAACAAGTCACAAGTAAGTTAGGTATGATACGGTAAGTAAGTTATGTAAGTTAACTTACGTACTTAGGTTAAAGTAACTCAATGTTAACATTTCGCATGGGCTATGAACAGTGGTGTCCTGTATCAAACTGTTCTCACTCTCAATGTGTTAAATACTGCAACTTGGTCACTGCTGCTCGAAAGTCTGAGAAAAATGCACAGATGCAAAGTTTATCTTCTGTATGCGACACACTAGGCTTGCAACTAACTCCAATGTAGACACACCTGTGTCCTTATTACTCGCAAAGAGCAGCAGACAAGTGAGACATGGTCCACACAAGGCGGGGGGGAGAGGTGGTGGATGGGTGAAACAAATACAGGACTTTGGTCTAGGAGACAGCTGTTCATTTCCAGTGCAAAACAAAAACGTGAGAAACGTGAGACTGGTTTGTCACTCAGTCTCACTTTTGTCAGTGTTGGTCAGTCGAGTTAACGCCAACCCTGTTTATTGCCTAAACCTTAGTGGTTTTGTTTCCTAAAACCTAACTTCCTGTGTAGACGGAAGTTTATTTTGAAAAGACAGTATGCATGTAACGAGTTTACATTGACTCACTGTCACTGACACATCCAACGCTGACACTAGAAGGGAACTTAGAGCGGCGTAGATTGAAGATTCGGAGCACTGACCAGGATGCATGATTTGACTTGGAGTAAAAATTATTGCTGGGTCAATGTCCTGTGTCTCTTTGTCCCATTAATCTACCCGTAGCTCCTCCCTATGCTGACTTTGTCGCTCTTTATACTACGTCACCTGACCTATGGGTCGTAGTAGGCCTCATGTACAAATGACCTCCCCTGTGTTTACTGAGATGGTGGTGGGGGGGGGGGTCCTAAACACACACAAACAATTAAATGTTTGACGCAGGTTGCCTTTGAATTGCCCTTACAGTGGCATGATGCCTGACAATGAAACTCAAACACTGAAATGAGTTCACTCATCCTTTGTATACAGCTTGTTGAAATTGTTTTCCCCGAGCTAAGCACATACTTTGCATTGCACATCCTTTAGTAATCTCACTCTTTCTGCTCTCTATATTCATGAATATCTTCACACATACATACACATACAGTGTTTTAAGAAGAAATTTGTCCACAATAATTACATGTAGCAACGTCACAATGGAAAATGTTCCATTTAAAGTAACAGTCACAGATATATTAGACAAACGTATTGCTACATATATCAGCAAAACAATGCAGTGTGGGATTCTTACAACAATTTAATTTTGATGGAAGCATATGAGGTTGTGTCAGCCAAACGATATAATACAAACATGTCATCGTACTAACTAAGCCGGCAGCTCAGAGCCACAACTCAGAGACAATACAACTTGATGCTGCTGTTGAAAACTTCATTTAAAAAAACTTGAGTGTTCTTTTAGTGCTGGAGAGGCTGTCTGAAACTGACACAAACCTTTTCTGCCATTACAAATCATCAAAGACAAAATGCTACAGGACACATTCGAAAATATTATGCAAACCATTGTGATCTCTCAAAAGTAAAAGAGGTGGGCTGTGGTGACTAAAAACAATCTTTTATATAAATGTTCAAATAGTTTTACTTAAGAAATGTAGTCCAGTTCTCTTATAATTGTATTATTCTATGATTAGTATTGATGCAGTCATGTTATATCTAAGGAAGGTGTAGATAACATGAACTCATCCATGTACTGATTGGGTAACTATAACCGTGAAATGAATGCAGTTGAGTAAAAGAAAGTAGCATGGAATGGAAATGTTCAAGTACCTCAAAATTGTACTTAAAGCTACAGTTTTAATCAAATGAAATACGTTTTTTTCATATTCGCTCAAACTGTCACTATCCTGAGTACACGAGACAGACAATCTGAGAATAATCAGGTTTCTCTGCCTCTTCTTAGTGCTCTTAATGGCATTCGCAAGATTCACCGCGTCCAAATGAAAACAACCAATCAGAGTCTCTAACGCAGCTGTCAATCACTGCTCATGAAGCTCGTGATCTCCGATCAAACTAGGCAGCGCTAACATGAATTAAGACTCATTGCCTATTTCTTGCCTCGAATGTTATCAGAAACATATTTCAATCTACTGCTTTGCTGTGAAATGCGAACGTTTGCTCCGGGCCGGTGGGCGGTGCTTGGCTTTGGCTCGACCGTTTTCACCGTGGTCGGCCGGGTCACAAACTTTCTCATTTCACAGCTAAACAGTTCACTAAAATATCTTCATGAAAACATTTGAGGCGAGAAATAGGCAATGCCGTGGCAGAATCGTGCTCCGTATTTGATCAGTGCCACTTTGATCGGAACTCACCAAGAGTGATTGACAGCTGTGATGGAGACTCCTCGGCTCTGATTGGTGGTTTCACTTCGGGCACAGTGGAATCTCGTAAAAGCCAATAGGAGCACTAAAAGGAGGCAGAGGAACCTGATTTTTTTCACTGATTATCCGTCTCACGTACTACTGTCAGGATAAAGTGACAGTTTGAGCAAATATGATAAAACAATTTTATTAAAGTCAACAACTGTAGCTTTAAGTACAGTACTTGGGTAAATGCACTCGGTTAATTTCCACCACAGTTTGATAGGCCTGTGAAACATATAATTTACATGCGCAAATGAGTGTGTGACTACCACCAGAAGTAATTTGGATCGTATCTTCAGAGCATCTTGGGTACATTTCCGTCTGAACTGGATGTGTCCGTGCGCTGTGTGAACACAGCCCCGAACACCCAGGGTACTTGTTAATGCCAGATGCCAGCGTGTAGACAGAGAGTAGATCTGGAACAGGCAGACACAGAGAGATGCGTCCTCTAAAGGCTGGAAGCCATGTAGTAAAAACACTGGCACAGGCAGATGGCTCCAATTTTGTACCCAATTTAACAACCCCTGTGATGCAAATGAGGTCAGCACAATACAGACACTACTCAGAATAAGGTAAAGGAACAAGAAAAAACTGAAAACAGACGATTATAATTTGCAGTTTTTTTAGCTTAATGCGACAGCAGACAATTTATTCAAGGTTGTTCCATGACCTATATAATAACAAACTGGTGAAGAAATGTCTTTGAATCACTGGCTGAGGCTGTAAATATGGGACGTGATTAATTAGGCCTAAAAATTAAGCTTATCTTATTTATAGATAGCTAAGCCAATAAGTTTCCTAAAGGCTTGCTCAGCTGTAATGAGGAAAGGGCAGCATATTTACATGTTTGGACATGTTGTCCCACTTATACTTAAAAGAGCCCCAGCTATCTTCTCAGCTTTAGAAAAGAAATGTTGAGGGTTTTTCTTTTTTTCTCTTTTTTTCTTTATTTAAAATTAGACCATTAAAGGAAAAATGTTAATGAGAAAAGATGGAACCATACGTCCCCTCGAGGCTTTGAGTTTCAGCTGAATATTGATATTGTAGAAATCCAGAGGCAGTATATGTCACTGAGGGTGTTATTTGGTTTATATTGTCCTGTTTTCATATCATTTTCAGCGGATAGCTTTCAGTATACACAGTATTTAGGCTATACATGCTAAAAGACTCTGGTTCGTTAAACATTTTAGGCCTTTGAAAGGTCTTCATTTCTGATTATTAGATGAGAATCCGCTATTTTGAAGTGGCATTAGTGCCCCTAGAAGTGTTTAGCTGATACGTGGTCATTGTAGATCTTATTTGCTTATTTTGTTATTGGACATATACCTCTTCCATATATTATATACAAGCTAACACACATACCACAACATTTGGTTTAATTCTGATACCAAACCACAGCCAGAATTACCAGTTTGACTCCAATACTTTTTATTGAGTTAACACCCAGAATAATACAAAGCTAGAAAGCTTCACCAACCACTGATGTTATTGTGTGATTAAATGAATACAATCCACAATTGGCTAACCCCGCTTCTAGACACCAATGGGCTAAAAATAACAACAGTAATAGTCACCAAGCTGTTGGCTGAGTTGCGGCGAGGTACGGCAGTTTGTCTACTGGCACACCTGTTAGCTGATAGTCAAACACACCGTCCAAAACACTAAAAGTGAGCAAACTGCAGTGACAAACGACACGCTACTCTTGAGTCTCTGGGCACAGAATAGTGGATTGGGTGGGTTGGCAATGCACTCAGCTGTGTTATCGCTAGTGACCCCAACTGGTCAGGGACCGGTTAAGAGTGAGGAGTCAGCAGGCAGTCAATGACAGTATAAAACAGGAAATATAAGCTGTTTTGAGCACGCGGCCACAACTGGCCACCCGAAATATTACGCAGTTTGGTGCAGCAGAATGCGAGATTAGCCGTGGATTTACAAGGAGGTGCACACGCACACACACACATAACCTATGGTATGATCCTCCTGGCGGAGATAATAACGCCTATCCAAGACAGCTGTGCAGCATATCCAACTTAAAAAAACAGATAAACAATTGAATGACATTAAATAATAATAATAAATCACAAGCACACTCACACAGCGATGGCACAGAATTCAGGAGTAATGTGGGGTCTTCCATTCAGAAGATTACTTCGAAGTAATTTCTTCAAGTCTACAGGTTAATAAACAAAAGGGAAATTTTAATTTGCTTAGTTTCTCAAGGTTTGGTCACCTTTTCTTAAGACAGTCTGTAAAAGATGTTAAAAAATCTGTCAGTACCAGTGAGAAACACTTTAGGGAATCTTGGATCCAATTGTGCAGGACCCCATTTTCAGGCAATTACCAGAAGCTTCTCAAGAAGTTTGTAGTGCAATAATAATTTCGCCTGAGGGGAAACATCGGGGTCCTTCTTAATTGTTATTTTAAATATCCCACTAATTAACTTGGAATTACATGCCCAAAAACTGGAAATTAATATACACTCCCAAAGGCAATGGAAATATGTCACTCTATCAGACTGACACTTAATGAATGGATAAGAAAGGGAAATTTATTTTGTGAAAGATGAATCTTGCACTGAGTCTCCCTCAGTCTGTTACATGTAAACGTGGATCTGATCAAGTCTATTCACTAACAAGGACCACACCAATAACAGTATGAGTTTCGAGAGGTTTATTGCATCGTGGAATGATTGTTAGATTCAAGAAGCGGAAGGGGTTGAGGGATGAAGGGGAGTAGGGTAGAGGGATGATGGGATGTGGGGTAGGGATGAGGAGATGAAGGGATGTGGGGTAGGGTCGAGGTAGAGGGATGTAGGGTAGGGGTAGAGGGATGAAGGGATGTAGGGTAGAGGGATGGAGGGATGTAGGGTAGGGATAAAGAGATGAAGGGATGTAAGGGAGAAGAGGAGGGTTTGTAGAAAGGAGGTTAAGCGATCGATGGGGGACCGTTGATGTCCGGTGGCTGGAGGGAACTGGAGACTTGTAGGGTGGGGTTTGTCTCTTCGGAAGCTCTGGCGGTGCAGAGTCCCCCGTTGTTCCTGAAATCCTGCGAGAGAGAGAGAGAGATAGAGAGAGAGAGAGAGCAAGAGGAGAGAGAGAGAGAATGACAGAAACGGGGTTGGGGGGAGGGATGTGAAGACAAGAGTCGAAGAGGGAGTGAACGGCGGTTCGTTGTGCTTAAATACTCTGTGCAGAGGAAATGAGCTGTGTTCTGGGCGTGGCCCTGTTCCTGAACAAAGTTTATAAAACTACATTAGCCGCCTGCGAATCATCTTCAGTATGTTCAGTACATTAATCTCTTTGCCGTTACAAGAAATAATATTTGGCAACTGTTATGTGTCAGAAGTTCTGAGAAGTGTATATTATCTTTATTTTCTATATATTTTCTATTCTGGTGATATACAGAAAAGTGCACACATACACAAGTTTGAGCTCTGCAGGTCTGTTCGAGACATCATAAATCTATGTGTGCACACAAGAGCTTATGAGACATAAGGCAGACGGCAGCCTTTTTAGACCAGCAGATCAAAGAGCCGTCCAGCTCCATAGTAAATACACCAAGCTCCACTACACTGATGATCAAGAAACTAATAGAGAGAGAGAGAGAGTGGTGTGTGTGTGTGTGTGTGTGTGTTTATTGAAGATGGGCTTGCAGAGGAGCACATATGGTGTTGTAATATGCCATTAGAATGAGGTTTAATTAACTTGCTGATGAGAAACAAACATCAACTCTCAGTGTGATATTTTCAGCCTGACAAATTTAACCTCAGCTATCCGAGAGAAATGCTGAGAAACAGTCATTAATTGCCTCAGAATATAAAGTCTGCCTTTTGTCTGGATATCTTGAAGAGGGAAAAAGTGGTATGATATTGCAACTAATATAAAACGTTGTACATGTTCAAATTTGGCTTTGGAACAGAAAAAAGGGATTTATTGAATATAAGATATTTTTTTCAAAACACACACATTAAAGAGTCATGTAATATGAAAGACTCTTCGGTCTAATGTAACGCAGTCGCTGCTGACTGGTGAGAGAATTCCTGCTGTTGGATCCACTGTAAGTTGTGGTAGCTTCGTCATATATATTTAAAACTTATTTCTCATTTAAATTTAAACAAAGTTGTGTTGGAGCACACTCTATGGTTGTGCAGGATTATCCAATATCAATGCTGCTGTGGATGTGGTTGAAATGTATTAAAGTAAGCTCCAGTTGTAGCAGTTGGAGTACAAAACAAAAAGAATGTCAGAGCAAGACAAGAAAAGCTGTGTATGCACAAAACAAAAGAAACAACACACACACAGGAAAAGTCCGTCCCTGTAGAAAACAGTCATTCAAAATTGTAAAACTCTTGCAGTTCAACCACAACCAGAGCTGGAATTCCTTCCAACAAGTTTTCTTCTTCTCAGTTAATATGGGAGTGGAGGCTGGATTTAAAGGTACCTTTTAAAATAGCAAAGTTTCACGAGTGCATTCCCATTTTGTTTCGTATGGTGCATGCACACGGGTGGCGCAATAATCAGAAGCGTGGCAGGGCGCCAACAAAAGACATTCAAGAAGACTGCAAGCAAGCACACATGGATGTACGCGGTGCAATATTTAGAATATTCCAAAAACCTAGCATTGCAATGGTTGTATGAGGAAGGAAATGTATTCAACATGTTTGTTAGACCCTACTGGAAGACGTTCTACACTGACTCCGTATTCTATGAAGGTCTCGTTAACCTGCCTTTTCGTGTCGGTTCAACACTGTTTGAATCGATTCATCGATTTTATTTCCCGCCCACCGTAGCGAGCGAGAGGAACCTAACAGTAGTGCAACAGACGGGTTCACAGACAAACTGGACCCTTGAGCAATCAGTAGCCCCCCTTTCGCAATACTGTCGTAAAGAAGATCCGCTGTCAAGGCGAGTTTGCTTTTTCACACCGAACCAAGTAAAGGCGGCACGCTGTCTAATCTCTGATAGCACGCCGGCATCACAGGAGCAAAAGAGGCATGAGGTTTAACAGAACAGCGTCGGCGTCTAGTGTTTACAGCATATGCGTCAAGCAGCAACTTGCATCCTGAACAGTTATGGAGGGTGAAGTGAGTGTTACGGTCTGAGGTTAATGCATGTTTTTATTACACATTTTAGGCTTTCTACGTTTCATTTTGCGTCGCGCATCATTTAATGCCACGTCGTTACCGTGAACCAGTTAAGGCAAGTAAATTACTGCGACTGGTCGCTGTTAGGTTTAGGCAACAAAACCACGAAGTAAGATTTGTTAAAATCATCACAGACTTGGGCTTAAAATCTACCTAAACTACATCAAATATGTACGTTAACAACTTTCTCTTACCCTGAAGAAGAAACGTTGGTAAACTATTAAATTATGAGATATCTTTTGCATCGGGACTACGAGTGTGCGACTATTTTCCCTTTGCAAGTTAACAACCTGACAGGAAAACATGGCACAAACGTCGTGAACATAACGTAACAGGACCTGGACACTGGTCTCCTGGTTGCAAGTCTTGTGTTTGTGTTTGTTTAGTTTTGATAAAGCTCCACTTTAATATGAATTAGGGCTTAAGTGTGCTTTCCCCGCTCCAAACTCCCATGTATCCTTTCTTTTTTTTGTCTTTCCCAAGTGTTAGCTCCAGCAGTGCATTGGCTTGTGTATCTCCAGTATCTCCTGCAGTGCCATGCCCTGCATCTATATAATTGAATCACGATGAAGGCAAGGCACCCACCAAACTACTGACTTACTTTATAGGACTTTAAATATAGATATATACTATATATATATTGGAGTTAATAAAAGCAGAAATGCTGAAAATAGAGCTTATAAATGGCAAAATTTGGAGGCAGTGAATGTGGCAATTGGCAGGTGGTTTTGTCCATTCATTGAACTGTTGTTCCTTTAGAACTCAGTCTGTCGTTTGAATAGATTTCGTGACAGTCCCCATTCTTCCTGAAGGCTACATTTTCATTTTCCATTTCCTCTCTAAGTTTCTCTTGTTGCAACTTTATGCAATGCTGGCAAAAAAAAAAGAAAATAAAGTACAGAAAGTTTATTTCCATCTCCATGAATCTATGGAAGAGTCTTAGAAGCTCTGGCATGCTCACGTTTGACACAATTAATACAGAAACACACTATGAATCGCGATGCGGGGCAAAAACTGTTCATAAATAATTTTGATCAGAAGACGGAAAAAAACAGAGAAAACTAATGTGGAAGTTCGGCCTGCATGTGCATTTGCATATTATAATGGATCACATGAAATGGGATTCCAGCAATCTTATTATGACGATGAGGAAGAATTTATTACATCATTGATTATAAATGAATGAAGGGAATCGGTCTTGTGGAAAGAACATGGTTATTTGGTGTGATGTTTTATTCTGCGCAGAACTGAGATCAGAGTCAAGAAATGATTCTATTGCTCCAACTGCATGTGTGTGTGTGTGTGTGTGAGTGAAATGCAGAGTTTATCCTCCCAGCTGTTATAATGTTGCCTGGAGTGATTAACAGCAAAACCACCGGCTCAGCACGGCACACACACACAAACAGAAACACTCATATATGCAGAAATCTTCCTTTATTTCAGACGATAATAAGTGGACTTCTAATGAAATGTATAGAAAAACAAGGTACAGCCCAGAGAGCTTGAAGGGTGAAACAGTCATAACGCATAGAAAGTTTTAGTCACTGCCAGCAGAAAACTTGTGTTTCCATATTTCGTCACTTTTATTTTATTTTTGTATCAATCAATGCTTGTTGGTCTCCATTTATGTGTGCCACTAAGATTTACAAATATTGAACCAATGAAAACAGTTTTGGACTAAATCTCATCCCTCCATCGGATCCACTCTTGAATGAGCAGAGCTAATACATAAAAAGTACTTATTTTAGGAAATAAAATAAAAGTCCGAGCTTTTAGCAGAATCTTTTCTTTCATTTTTTTCCCACTTCCCTATAGAGACAGAATAGGGCCTGTGACAGAATACTTGGTCCAGGCTCTTAATTGATTGATGGTCTTAATTGATTGAAGCTAATGCTGTATTAATCTCTATGAACAGATTCTGCATTCACATGCGGAACGACAACTGGCACCTGAAGCATCCTATTTTTTCCGTTTCTTGTCTGTGTAGCATTGACCAATCACGTTTGTGCATGCTTTGGTTGACTGCAGGTAAACAGTCCGTGTGGAGAGCAAAAGAGGGTATCTCCTCAGCAAACACTCCCATCTATGATAACCCTAGCCCATCAGAGCGGCCCCTTTCTCCCCGCACTAAGTCCACGGCCCCGTGAAGCAGCGATGTCCAGGCGAGGGCTTCAGTAAAGCTCACAGTGGGACCTTTAATAAAAAGCTTAATCGGCCATCAGACGATAGCCGGTTTCCAAGATCGCATTCCTGCCAATCTTTTAGCTCTCCACACGGACCGTTTACCTGCATGCAACCAAAGCCTGCTCTAACATGATTGGTCGACTTCACTCTGACTACAAATGTAAACCAGAATACGTCATAGATGATGAGCTAAAGTTGGACTCATAATTGTTACATAACCGCCATGTAAAACTTACACACGGTATTGTGAACGGTTACTTTTACTGTGGTTTTTCGGTTAAAATGTCTATATGCCATGTTCTGCATCGCAAGAACGTAACAAAAATATACATGAAGACTGGAGAGAGAAACAAAAAAACAAAAAACAGTGAGAGTTGAGTCATTGCGAAGAAGAAACGGGGCTGAATAAGGAGGACAGATGAGAAAGAGAGGAATAAAAAGAGCGGAGCTCGGAGGGGAGCGAGTGTCGGTAAGAGTATATATCAGCAGGAAGTCACAGGTACATACTCTAGGGCTCAACACACACACACAAACACACACACATATATGCTCCCCCTCGGGCTCTTGCTGAGACGCAGGCAAGCAAAAAAAAGTTCAGATTTTGACTAACACACACACAAAGAAGCTATGAGTAGGCAGTCACAGATACACAAGGCTAAAACCACACACACACACCCACACGTCCTTATGTCCGCTTTGGTTAATAATGGGCAGCTCTGGTCAGACAGGTGTGTGTGTGTGTGTGTGCTTGAGGTGATAATGTGGAAAGAAGAAAGATTCTCTAACAGTCGCTGGTCTCCATACCTGAATTGCTTTCCCCATGGGACAAATTACATAACACAGCTGGTTTCAATATACACACACACACACTGCCCCTTGCTATCACACGTAAACAAAAGCTCACAGAGAAAGCAAGAGTTTTTTTCGTCTCCCACCGCTTCACTGATATAACGGCACGTTACTCTCAGACCCAAGTGAGTGTAAAATAACTGAATCACGCTTCCATTTAACCCTTGTATGGTGTTCGGGTCTGTGGGACCCGTTTTAATTTTTTATCAAAAGAAAAATAATACGATTCATTATTTTTTCAAACTCAGACTCATTGGCCTTGGCTCATTTTCTGTGAAGAACATATATCAGAACACATTTTCAATGACCACACACTTGTACACCCCCCCTACACATTTACATTACATGCAGGATGTTCGGGTCCACTGGACCCGGGGCTAATAAAAGTGTGGAAATTGTAGGTCCTGTGTACCTTCACTCCGTCCTCCTCCTGTCTGGGCCTGCTGTTACTATGTGTATGTGTATGTGTGTGTGTGTGTGTGTGTGTGAGTTTTGTGAAGGCCGGCTCCATCATTGGCTGCAAACAAGACAATCTGGAACAGGTGGTGGAGAGGACACTGAAGAAACCAGATCACCCTCTTCACCACCTACTGCAGGGACAGCGGAGCACTTTCTCCAACAGACTGATCCAGCTGTCACAAGGACAGATACAGGAAAACATTCCTGCCCTCTGCTATTATACTGTATAATAAATCACCTCTGGCCAGATCATCATCCTTCAAATGACTGCTACACGGTTGTTGCTTGTTGTTGGTGATCCTTGCACTACCGTTCAGTTTGTTTAGTTTACCTAGTTGTTAATTTAATACCATTCTAATTCATTGTATATACTGTGCATTTTTTGTATTTGTTGGAATGCTTTTAAGCATTCCAAGTATTGTTATCCTGTTTCTTTATTCAACTATTTCTTCCGTACGTATTTTAGCACTTATCTCCTTCCACATTTTTTAAGCTACAGAAACCGTTCAACAATCAAAATGTTCAGCTCTTTCAGCTCATGTGTGCTATGTCTCTTCATATTTCTAATCTTTAAACTTTTTGAATTATTAAGCTTTTTGCCATTTTTATTTTTGAATGGGTTTCTATGGAGAAAATGTTCAAATCCTCTTAAACTTTTTAAACTTTCAAATCCTTCAACTTCCTCATACTTTCAGCTACAGAAACCATTTCACCTTTCAAATGTTGAGAAAATCCTTAACTATTGCTTATTAAACTACACAGCAGTTTATAAAGTAATGATACGAGTTCCATATTTACCAGCTGCAATATTAAAGTGGCATTAGCACTAATAAGAAAAACTTACATTAGCATATATGACAAAGTAACATTAGCTTATATGAAAAAAGTCACATTAGCATCTATGTAACCAGTTATGTTGGTATTGATGAAAACATTTACATTAGCACATGTGAAAAAAGATTAAGTTTGCATATATAAATGAGTAAAACTGGCATATATGAAAAAGTAACATTAGCTTACATAGAAAAATACATGACGTTAGCATATATATGTTATATATTTAAATTCTATTTTCGGGGAAACATTCAGGCAAAAGGACCTGGCACTGGTAACATAGAAGAGGCCCGTGTGCCACGACCCAATTTAACCCCGTGTCCCCAATGCAAAGAATGTGCAGAACAAAATGCTTAAAAAGTTTGTGCAACATCTTAAATCAAGTCTTACGATCTATGTTAAACAACACAAATTCTATAAATGATTGACTCATGGTGTCACGCTTCTGGAACAGAGCAGAGACAGGCACTGGAGACAAGATGAGGTGGAAAGCAAGGTTCTTTATTAGGCACCAAGCAGTCATCCACAGGAACACAAAACAACTCCAACAGGGAGCGGACCAAAAATCCCAAAACTGTAGCAAGGCAAAGTCACAAATCATAGAAACAAACACGAGGACAAAATGCCGAAACATGAAGCACACACGAGGAAGAACACAGACGATCTGACAACCAGAACAGGGAAAGCAGGGGAGTATATATGTGTGGGGTTGTCAGAGGGAAAAGCCAGGAGCAGGTGATTGAACACAGGTGAAGTGAATGAGAACAATCAGGAGACACACACACACACACACACACACATGAGGCAAAGCCTAATCATGACACATGATGATGAGTGTGTGGGTGTGGAGTGGGGGCGGGTGTCTCTATTGAGGCTATTTAAAAGATGCTGACTTAGCTTCCCCAGTATCTTCTCAGTCAACCATGGGTCGCCCTGGGATTCAGATGTGGACGTGGACACTTTGTGTTTTCTTCAGCTGTGTGGGTCGAGCATTGGCAGGACCGTAAGTTTACCCGAGACTGTCTCCGAAAAATAATAAGCGTGTGGTTGACTTAATTGAACATGAATCTTTGCTGCCAGTTTTGGAGTTTCTTCCATATCAGATGCAATAAGATTTCTACTGTTTGTTTCTGTGGCTGTAGGCAGTACATGGTGGCCATTCCTGCGACTCTTGAAGCTGGGGCTGAGGCCAAATTCTGTGCGAGTCTCCTGCAGCCCAACGAGGCTCTGGTCATGACCGTCACTCTGAAGTCTTCAGAGGCGAACACAACCCTCCTTACGCGGACGTCCAATACAGAATTTCATATGTGCACTCAATTTGAGGTGAGCTCTCAAGATTAGATTAATTTGCTAATTTCCACACAATTCATTGAAAATGTGTTGATTAAAATACATCAAAACCTTGATGGGACCAAAATGTTGGTGTGGAAAACTATTGTGAGCATGTATGGAAAAAGTTCCATTGGCTTTTATAAAACAAGTAACATTAATTTATATGCGAAAAAGTTCTGTTAGCACATAACTCACTCAATTTAAGGTGAGTGTTCAAGATTTGATTCTTTTTCTCATTTCCACAAAATTCCTTAAATATGTTCATTATTAAGATACAGAAATGTAAACGGGCAGTATGAGTTAAAATCACAGAAGCTTAGAAAAAATATGTTGTCGTGGAAAACTATTGTGAGCATGTCCAAAAAATGTTCCATTGGTTTATATGAAATGAGTAACAATAGTTTATATGAAATAAAATACCTTAGCATATATGTAAAAGTAACATTAGCTTCTATGAAAAAAGTTACGTTGGCATATATGTAAAAGCAGTGGCGGTTCATGTATTTTATACACTTGTAATTCTGAAGGCCTCGGGCAGATTTTTTTTTTTTACCTAGAGACAGCATAGGGGTGAAATCTGATTGGATAAAAGCTCTACTTAAAACAAGCTGCACTGGAAGCAGCGCTAGAAGCAGGGCAACAGAGGAAGACAGTAGCTGTGCAATGAGATAATAAGCTAATGGGGAAAAAATATTCTGAATACATGTAGTGTATTTATGAAAAATAATAAAATGGCTATAACTGTGATTCTGTCGAGGCCAGCAGAGAAGGCTTTGCTGGCCCTGATGGCCCACCACTGTGTAAAAGTAACTTTAGCTTATATGACAAAAGTTACGTTAGCACTTAACATGCTCAATTTAAGGTGAGCTCTCAAGATTTTATTAATTTGCTAATTTCCACAGCATTCATTGAAAATGTGTTGCTTAAAATACAACATTAGCACCTGAATGGAATTACGCAACATGTATAGAACACTCTCAGATTTATAAACAAAAGCACAAAAAATAAAATATGCATGAATAATTTTTTCAGTATAAGAGAGTAAGAGGTTCTCACCGTGTTCGTTAACATTTTTTTTTTTCACAGGTTCCTTTAAGGCAGAATGAAGAAGTGCAGAATTTCGAGGTGGAGGTACGAGGCAACACTTTTTACTCAAAAGAAGTCCGGAAAGTCCTGATCAAAGTTTATCTTCCAAAGACATTCGTCCAAACAGATAAACCAATCTACCTCCCTGGACAAACGGGTAACCTTGAGTTGATGATCTATGATGTTGTATACAATATGGTACCACACTGTAATATAGACAGATTTCCCCTTTAATAGTAATTGGGATGGGAGTGCAACACAGAGTAGAAAATAATGCACCTTGCTTGTTTGGAGTTAAATGAATGCAGCAGTCACCCTTGCTTTCCTAAAACTTTCTGTATTTTATGTCACACGTCAACATTAAGTCTCACAGGTAGTGAGAAATTAATAGTGTGTGTGCTCTCAAGATTTGATTAATTTGCTTATTTCCACAAAATTCATTGAAATTGCCCCAGAATTTCAACAGGCAGTATGGATTAAAATCACAGATTAGAAACAAAATGTTGGGAGCATGTACGAAAAAATAACATTAGTGTACATGAAAAAGTTACGTTAGCATATGTGAAATGTTAGCTGTTTTCCTGCTGCACCAGTTAAGATTTTTTTTTTTTTTTTTATACATTTTTAGATTAATTAAAAATTGTAACGTAGTATCTTCCTTTCAAAGTGGTGCTCTTCATCATCACCAGTTTCTGTACAAAACAATCCACCACAAATTTATTTTAAAATCCAAGGCTGTGACCAGATTACTAGATACTGATAACTAATAATGAGCTGAAAGTAAGGTTTTCCACTCATTGAATTTGCAATATGTGCAGTTTTACGGCAGACAGAGAGAATAACGTAAATGCTAATGGCTAATGATTCTAGCTTTTACTAACTTGTGAATTCAACAGTAATGATATAATTTCTGAGCAGTTTTACTAGCCTGTTAGGATGTTTATCACTGTTTTAGAAGAGCTGCAAAAGCTTCATGTTGAATAATCTCTTTACTCCTCTCAGTGCATTTCAGAGTCATCACACTGGACTCCAAGTTGAGACCTGCCAATGGGCTGGTGAGAGTTTGCACAGTCTCTTTTCTTTAGATCTCATTCACGAAACCAGTGTTAGTGATACTGTTAGATAACGGTGCAGGTTTTAAAGTTATGTAATGAAGTGATCGACATCGATGTGCTGAGGGTCAATAGTACAACCACGGCCCCTTTAGGTAAACCTTCCAACATTTTAACTGACTAATCCATCACCTCCTCACACTAGTTTATCATTTTGAATCGGTAATGACAGTGAAACTATACTGAAGATTAAATGGAACAGTTTTTCCATAAAAGAAACTGAATGACAGACTCTGAGGAGTTTTTATGTTAATGTATGTCCCACGTTTTATATTTACAAATCATGAATAAAGAGCTGAAGTTGTGTTTGCAGTCAATTTTTTTTTTATACATTCAGCTGAATTCACAAGGACTCTGTATGATGCAAACCAGCTTTAACAAATCTTCATTTTTCTTCTCTTTTTTTTTTTTTGCAGTACAATATCATCGAAATTGAGGTAAGACCAATAGGAATATATCCACACTTCAATACACAATATATTTGACTGAAAGTTAAAAAAAATGTAACTTTGATTCATAAATGAATACCTTAAAGCAAGATGGTCCAGTTCACTTGTTTGTATTTTAGAAATTCAGCATGTTGATTTCCTAAAAACATGCTTTATAATCTGTGATGTCAACATGTGAGAGTAAAGTTCTACTTATTCTGAAAATTATAAATTGTAAGAAATAAACGCTACAGTGGCAGGATATTTCGGAATTTATTTTGTTTATATTGTAATTGCTTTTATTGTTTCTGTTTTTACCATGTAAAGTGTCTGAGTACCTTTTTTAAAGCGCTATACAGATAAAATGTATTATTATATTTCACACTGAACAACTTGAACAAGGCATTTATGAACGATGACTTTAAGTATAAAGCGTAAGCTTATAAAATCATTCTTGACCTTGGAAACAAACTAAAAAATCCTCTTTTACAGGCTGCATCTTTCTTGCTTGTAATTGACTTAACGTTCTTAAATCTAGTTAATTTAGTTTATCAAGTTTAAGATCACTGCATGAACTAGACGAGCTAATGAGAGCTAGTAAGTGGACGTTAAGGTTTCTTTGTCCAAATACAATAAACTTAATTTAATAATATATATATATATATATATATATATACTTTAATTCTGCAGGAATTTCTGTTTGTGTAACTGGGCACTAATATTAGGCTGCATTGATCGGGATCAGTTTGAGAGTAGTTTCAAATAGTTAAATAGTAGGAAAACAAAGAGTACACATGCTGTGCATTCCAATACCTTTACTACCACACTATTTAGTATGTTAGAAGACGTAAAAGTGTGTGATTTGGATTGCAAAAATACAACTTCACGCCAAATTTATGGCCTAGTTTCTTCTGCCATCTCGTTGAAGAAGAAATGAGGTCCTTATGTTTGTTATAAATACTTGTTCTTAACATTTACTTTTATTTGACAGGATACTAACAACCGGATTGGACAGTGGCTGAATCAAACGTCCAACAGTAAGATATTGCAGCTTTCATACGACTTGAACTCTGAGGCCCGTGAAGGGATGTACCAAGTTATTGTGACGATCGGGTTGGAAAAAATACATCACAACTTCAAGGTGGAGAAATACGGTAAGTTGCTTCTTTTTTATAACCTTCCATTTCAATCCATATTGTAATGAAGCAAGAATGCTAATAAACATATTTTGTCCCCAGTTTTGCCTAAATTTGACGTAAAGATAAATGCATCCTCCGAAGTAAGTATCAATCAGGAGGAAATCAAAGCTGAAGTCTGTGCGATGTAAGTAAGCGCTCTTTTGCCCGTTACACTCCTAAATAATTCTAAAACTGGTCCAGTTTGGTGAGTGAATGAATGTCCTTCTAATCAGGTACACATTCGGACAAGCTGTTCCAGGCAGTGTTGAAGTGGAGATGTGCCGACTTCTAAATTACTACTATATAAGGCCTCCAATCAACCCTAGCGATCCGCAGGGAATCCCTGACGTGAACGCCCCATGCCACAAGGAGACAAAGCAGGTACGTTTGCTATGGCGACAGTCTCATCTCTGCTAAAAAAAAAGGTGCATATAAGGGTTGACCCAGGCAGCAGTCTTCAGCTCTTAAAAAGTGAAGTAAACACTGAAGTTTCTTAAACCTGCATGGTTTAAATAAACTTCAGGTGTCATTGCTGGGGCACCTGGACATTTGTGTGTGAGTGTATTTACGTGTGTTACATGTGTTTTGTATGCATACAGAGAGTGAAGCATCTCCTAAACTTTACATGTGTTAGTTAACGTTGGTAAAAAATGAACATTATGATGACTGTGCTTCTATAACTTTAGGGTTTGAACTGAAAAAGCGGAACAAATGGCCCATTTAAAAGTTGATTTATTAAGGGGTCATCCAAAGTTATCAACATTTTCACAGTAGTACAAAGAGTACTACCTTTCCAGACCCCCCCCCCAAAGTAGTACATATCAACATTTTTATCACATTACATGACAGAGGTCTAGATTTTAGGAGTCCCGACTATAGACACAAACACAATAATATGTATATAGAAGATATGTATCCAACAATTTATTATTAAAACCACTTTAAAAGTGCAACCCACACTCTACAACAGACCTGGAAAAAAGTATTCAATATGTATGTCGCCAACCATAAACAAATTATGATGTTTTAATGTTGTTCATGGTACTTCAAGTCACAACCTTTAATAGTTGATAATGTTCACAGCTTTGAAGGTCTTCCTGTTTTTAGTTTGTACGCGCGGCCGTTACATTTTTGGGAAACGGCATGGACGTCGCAAAGAAACTCAATTTGACTCAATCCGCAGCATTAGAGAGTGTTTGCACGAGATGCCGCTCGCCAGGCGTTAAAAAATGCAAGTTCCGTTCACCGAAAAATATCGACATTTTACGAAACTTTAAAGTCGTACATGAGTGACAACCCCGTCCGTCCGTCGTCGTATGCTTTGTACGACCGTGAAAATGTTGAAAACTCTGGACGGCCCCTAACAAGGGTGTGTGGTAGAATATTTCTATGTTGATCGGGAGAAGAGAGTTTTGTTCACAAATCAATAATATAGTCTTCAGAAGATTCAAAGTTGTCTCGTTCGTTTATTCGCTTGCAAGGGAAAATACAACACAGCCACTCAGTCAGTGCCTGTGTTGGAAACTTCAACATCGTACAGAAACATCACATCATTTAAGCAAACACAGGTTCACGCCTTCAGATAAATCATAGACAGAGAGTAGATTTAGTTTACATCCTAGTTGTCGTTCTTATCTGGACTTATGCCAGGTATGTTCAACTAGGAACTATTTTATGGTTTTATGGCCTGTCCCAAACTCATCACATAGACAAAGGAGAGACCTTTACCTTTCGTTCAACTCTGAGAGCGTGTGATCAGTTCGAAACAAAACCAGACACTGGGCTCATAAATTGATTGTCTACTTTGCAGGACTGCTGCGTTTTGTCAGTGTTCTCCTCTTTCTCTTTCAGTTGTTCATCTGTTAAAAACATTTCATGATACAAAATATATTTTTCCCATTACAGGTGTTAAATGGGGTAAGTTTGAAATGCCATTTTATTTCATTGTATTTGATCTTATTTCATTGCTCTTTTCTAGATGGACAACAAAGGCTGCACCACGTTTATCTTCACAATGTCAACTTTCACAAAAGTTTCGCAAAAGGTGCTGAGAGATGACCTGCAGATCCGGGCCAAAGTGGAAGAGGAGGGCACAGGCAAGTCATATAATATTCTATATCATATTTATATGAAGAAAAGAGAATTCCACTGCCGTGTTATGAAACAGTTGTAACGTGGAGGCTTCTTGTACAGGTATTTCACGCGAACAAGAGCAGAGAATAACGATTTCATACGTCGTTGGAAAGCTGTCTTTCACCGACGCGCCCAATATTTATGACGAAGGCTCAAACGTGGAGGGAAAAGTAAGAGCATGTGGCCTTCACTTCTTTGTCGTGATTTTAGACTGTGCATTCTCGGTGATGCGACTCTGTGCTTTCCAACAGATTCAAGCGGTTCATTACAACAACACGCCCATTCCCGACATGCCGCTGTACCTGTTCTAGGGTGAAAGCTGGTCATCACGCCGGCTGCAGAATCTCACGACCAACAACGATGGAGTCGCCACTTTCTCATTCAGCACGGCTGAACTTAAAGGGGACATCCAACTCCACGTAAGTAAGAAGTAGCATTACACTGGTTTCTCAATATGCCGCCATCGTAGCAAGTAGCCCTATTGGAACTGTTTGCAGTGCCAATAGAGAGGTGAAGTCCCGCCCCTTCCGGTGTCACCCATGGGACCAAATTCTGGAAAAAAATATGAATGGTAGTCAACAGCGAAAGAAATATGTTATTGATCCCGTTTGCATTCGGCCATTAATTACACATATGATGTTTGTCAATTTAAAAGAGAGATTTGCAAGTCAAGAGTCTCAGTTTGTCATAGTAACATTTAGTTTTGTGTGAAACCACTCGGTGAACAACATCTCTTGTCTTCTATGTACGTCCCCAACTAACATGGCCGTTAGCTTGGCTTGCTAACTAGCTAATTTAGCTATTTTCCAAATATATTGTTATGTTACCTGCTAGCTGACTTAACTATGATCCAAATGTAACATTATCTTACTTTATGACAAAATGACTGTCTCTCACCGTTGACTACCATTAATGTTTTTTTCAGTAACAAGGTCCCATGGTGGTCAAACGGGAGGGGCTTGACTTATCTCTAAACCTTAACATTCACTTTGGCTGTAAAAACTTTATATATACTTTACAGAGTTTCTTTTCTGCTATCTAGGTCAGCAGCTTGCCGACATATAGCTACCCCGCTTACAGAACGCCGTACTACGAGGCTGGAGATCACACCGTGTCGTTGGTCCGACCTTCAACTCCACACACTCAGACGGTCAGCTCCCTGAAGGTGAAGCAGAATAATAACCCACTTCCATGTGACACAGAAGAAGAGTTCACCATCCAATACACTGTGGTAGGAGAAGCCCAGGGCTCCGTGGATGTGATGTATCTGGTGAGTGAAATATGAGAGACGACGGGGGAAGATGGTTTTATAATGACTTTTTACATCTGATAACTGACATCTGGCTCAAAGAAAACGCACTTATGACCTTTAATACCGGGTTTCTGAACGCATCTCTACCTTCAGATAACATACGAGGATATGCTTCATGACAGAAAATCAATCTCCATGCAGTTAAACTCTTTATTTGATCCCTCTATGACTTTTAACAATGTACCAGTCCAATCAGAATTATGTCAGTCAGAATTTAAATGATAATTATAATTAAAACGTGGGGTTACTGAATAAAAGTTCCTATCTTACTTTTTTTTTTTTTAGGAGGTGCGGGGAACATTCCACACCTTCGCCGCGGCGACCGGCCCTTTCTCCTCACAGACCGAAACCACCAGTGCAGAAAATTTAGAAAAGATTTTTCTGCTTACCTTATGTTGAGCTCATAGCGTGTTCAGTCTGTGAGAGAGCAAAGGTCGCCCCGCTTGGGCCCAGTCCCTGCGAAGTCCTCCTGGCTGGCTCGCCAAATGTAGTAGTTGATTTTTTGATGTCGAAGATCAGCTTCTTTGACTTATGTTAAAACTAGGGCTGGGCAAGTTGACGCATTAATTAATTAACGCCAACAATTATTTTATCGTGGACATTTTTAACACAAGAACCGGGCAGCGAGCGGTGAACAGCTGTGTTTGTGTGGCGTCACTTCCTTCTGCTGCCGCTCGCCCCCCCCCCCACTGGTTGACACGCCCGTTCCGGAGCAGTCGGTCCCTCCTGTCTCTCTCACACGCACTGTTAAAATGCACCTTATTTGTTTAAAGGGTTTGCAAACCAAAAATTATTGCACTTTTGTTAATATAGTAGTACTTTTAAAATAAAAGTGCGCAATACACTACTTTTGAATTCATTATTGAATTTTGCGCAGAACAATGCGATTAACAATTGCAATCGTTGCCCAGCACTAGTTAAAACTCAATACCTAACGGCTGGCTTAGTAACTGTTATCTATCTGACTCGTGGTGAGACACCACAGAATCTCACTAATAGGAACTTGGTATGAACACCCACAGAACTCAAGAGAGATTGGATTTTCTTCAGTTCACGCAGGTTTATTTGCATCACACGGAGTAAAAGTAAACTGAGCTGTCTAGATTCAACTAACCGCACAATAAAAATGTACATTACTTTATAACCTCCTCCTGTGTCTAGCCAGCCACACCACACGTTGGCTGGTTTACTACAGCTGTATGCACACAAAATAAACTGATTTGGCTGTGATTTAACGGCAATAAACCGACTAAAAGGGACTCTGAAATAACTACGTAATGATACCGTTTTGTATAGTCTGAATTCATGTTTAGTTAGTTCTCTCCGCAAGGTTTACACACACTTTATCAATGTGAATACACATGACTTTTCTCTCAAACACTGAATATGATTTTACACATTTCTTTCAACAAGGTTTTTTCTAAATTATTCATTGTTTTGCAGGCCTTATCCCGAGGAGTCATCGTTATGCAAGGAGTTCAACGGGTCATCGTGCAAGAAAACTCAGGTTAGCAAAGAATGAAATTACCCTTTAAAGCTAGCAAATAATTCAGTTTTATTGATGAATGGAGGTGATTGTGGTTCATATAAGAGTTTGTTTTCAGTGAATGAGGGCGAGGTGTCCTTTAACCTGACGGTGTCTGCTCACATGGCACCGTACATCCAAGTTGTGGTGTACGCCATCCTCCCCAGTGAGAATGTGATCGCCAACAATGCCGACTTCCCTGTCGACAAATGTTTTGGTCACAAGGTCAGTGTGAGCTGAAGACGTCACCGTGCTAATTAAATAAATATCAAATATAATCTTGTAAAATGTAGTTTTGGTGATTAACTTTAATAAATCCAGTAGTTTGAAGGAGATGTTTTCACATGAATATAAAATAGAGATTAATTATGAGCTGTTTAATTTCCTAACACGAGCTCTAAACAGATTATAATACATCATTAAAACTACTCATGACAGATATTTTATCAATAAAAATCAATCTTTTATTTCCTTATCATTCGAATTGCCTGTTTTCTGCAAAACAACCACTTTAGAATTATACAATGTAAAATTATATAATTTAAAATATTTCAGTTTACATTGACTTCAGGATAGTTGAAATTATTCGTCACAGTTGCCGTACCAGTGTTTTACCCTACAAGAAGCATTTATATTGACATTTTAGGAAAAAAGGTGATAGTTACCGTAGGAAAACAACGGTTTTGCAGGCGCTGCAGGTGAGGGTCAACTCAATGAAAAGGCCAGTAACTTTGAGTAAAATACACATTTGTATCATGTTGAAAAGATCATAGCTTCTCATTTATGCGTAGTTATCCCACTGCTCCTCTTAGTAAGACAGTGTAGCTGGTTGAGGCGGAGACGATTGGTTAATGTTAGGAACTCGAGTAGTCGGGTCGGGATAGCCCATCGGTCAGAACACAGAACCCCAACAAATCCGGTTACGGTACCTCGGGCGAGCACGGACGCCAAATCCTAGCGGTGCAGTGAGATTCATGATAACGCCTCATCCACCACTAACTGTCTTTTCTCTGCCAGGTGTCCCTGGAGTTCTCTCAGTCTTCAGCCGTCCCAGGAGAGGAGACCACCCTGCAGGTGACGGCCCAGCCAGACTCTCTGTGCGGTGTGAGCGCCATCGACCAGAGCGTCCTCATCAAGGAGCCGGGGAAAAGTCTGGATGCAGACAAGGTAGCTAACCACAAATTCATCTGCATTTACTCCGTTAACGTAATCAGTTTTTCCTCCTGTCGTGGTCAATCTGTCTTCCTTTTCTCCCTCTTATCAGTCGTCCATTATACATTTTGAAAATGGAAAAGGTTTAGATCACATATGTGACGATATGAAGAGTCTGCCTGAAGGATAAAAGCACTGTTTCAACAAATGAAGTTCCCCAATTGTCAGATCTTTATAGAACAAATACAATTTTTACGGTTTACAGCTTTGAACCGTTTACTTTTATTTAATTTTCACAATTTAAACAAACATAACAGATAAATAAATATCGCAGTGCATCAAGAGCCAAAAACTAACTGGGCTTATTTGAAGCCTCCACCTGTATAATATTACAGAGAACAAAAAATGAATATGCATAAGACATGACTACTGTTGGAAAAATTCACTCGAGAAAAATCATTAATCACAGGAAATTGAATTTATTCTTTGCAAAGGAGACAGAGTTGATCCACATACAGGATATGTACATCAAGGCCGCTCGGAGTTCTGACTCTGAGCTTCTGATATTTATACTGAGTAAACAACATGCAATGATTGGCACAGGATTGGTTTACGTCACAAAGGAACACGCATGAATTGCATTCATTCAGCTACGTATCTGGACACTGTAACAATTGGTTCTCGTACAAAGGTCACTTTTATCGAAATCAGGAAGTCATGGTAGTATTGACGCCTCCATAGGTTTATTATGGCTTATTTAGGCTAAACAGTGTTTAAGTGTTCTTTCTGCAGCCAGCTCATATCTAATAGACGAAATAAGTGTGGTGCTTAGTGTCAGACTGTTCACACACACATTCAGCAGAGGACGCTGGCCATGAATGTTCACGTAAGAACACCAGACTTTGTAAGCACACATATTATAATTGGTCATTTAGATTTTTTGACCCCAACAACTACATAAAATATTATCGACAAGATGTTTTTACAAGATATGAATTATGATATAATGCATTACAAACTACAAAAGAAAATGTTATTGTGTTTGTGTGCGTGTGAGAGTAAGCATGGACTTGTTCAGGGATATTAGTTTATTCTGCATTAACTCTTAAACGATAGTAATGCTATGAGTGAAACAGCTATGAATATAATATAACGGCTAAAACAAGAAATACATGAACAATAAGACATAAAAAAGCAATTACAAAACAGCAATTAGATTTTGTTTTAGGCACCTTTTGAAACATTTTATAGAGGACATTTTTTTTTGTTACGTGGGAAAAGTCATTCCATAGTTTGGTTCCTCTAAATCTTATTGAAAATTGACCTCTGCCATGCCTTTTCTCTTCAGATATTTAACCTGTTGCCCGTCTCAAAAGTCTCCTACATTCCATATCTGGTTGAAGATTCCATCGAATGTTTGGGCGTGAGACCGAGAAAATACGTCTTGCCGTTCCCCAATGTGCAGACAGAGGACGCTCATACGACTTTCGCGGTACAAACATGAATGCACAATATTTTTATATTGTTTCTTTGTATGTTTTGTTGTTTCACAATTCAGTTGATGCCTGTATGTTGTTGTATTATCTAGAATGTGGGGATGAAGATGGCAACAAACTTGCTAATCCGAGTGCCTTCGTGCCTCAAGTACAAAGGAAGAGAATTCCACCAGGGCTACAACTATGGTGACTTATTTAGTTATTTTGCTCCATTAAGTTTCCCATTGCTGAATATTTATCAGCTTTAAAAAAAAAAACGGGTCTGCTTCTGATGAAATATGTTCTGTTTTATTTTCATGTATTTGTTACGGGTATGAAGCTCCTCCTGAAGTAGCCAGATTGAACGCACCAGCAATGGCTGGTGCTGCAGGTCCCGGGGGTTCCCCACCTGATAATTCGCCAATAGAGACGGTCCGCACTTTCTTCCCTGAGACCTGGATATGGGACCTGGTGGAAGTGGGGTGAGGTTTTTTGCACCACAGTCCTTCTCGCAGACCTCATGTCTCTGAGGATGCTTAGGAACATGTATTAGTTAGGCTTGGCTGCTATTTACTAGTTGACCAGGGTGCACAGTACACGGCACCAGAGGTCAGTCTCTACCATAGACTGTGTATAAGAAGTGGATGCACTCATTCGTTTGTTGACTGCAGTTGTGAAGCCTTGAGCATTTTGGCCGTCACCATCTTTTTTTTTGCAAGCACGTGACGTGAGAGGGTGGAGCTTAAATACAACTGAACGCTGAGAACCCTGAGACATTTTTAGGCGATCAAAATATTACAATTAACTTTGATAAGGTAAAAAAGTTGTAAGACGAAAACACCGCCAACTTCCAGACCGGACGATGCAGTGGTAGAGACCTGTCAATCACAAGGTAGTCCCGCCCTAAAGCATATCCTGCTTTATTGAGACCATAAACTCATGTTTACAATGTTTACTGAGGTAATGAATCAACTTCAGGTTCTGCAGAGTGAAGCCAATAAATGTGTTAAAGCTGCATTCTCTCTACTGTCCATCAGGGGGCGACTCCTCTGGTTGTATAGAAGTCTATGAGAAAATTACTACTTCTCTCTTGATTTATTACCTCAGTAAACATTGTACACATGAGTTTATGGTCTCAATCTCTAGTTTCAAGTCTTATTCAATACAGCATGATGTTCATTTAGTAAATTATGGTCCATTTAGAGTCAAACAGACCATAAAGCAGGGTATGCTTTAGGGGCGGGACTACACGGTGATTGACAGGTCTACACCAGAGACCTGTCAATCACTGTGTAGTCCCGCAGAAACTTTGGTGAACTTGCCAGTGAATAGCCCCTCATTAAGTGTTTCAAATATTGCCGGAATTTCTTCAGTAACAACAAACCCTGTTTATTTTAGTTTTTTTTTAGTTTCGGTCTTTCTGAGATCTCAAATATGCAGCATATTAAACAATTTCACATTTTCACATTATTTTTAGGTCACCGCAAGTATAATATAATCTGTGTGTCTGCTGTATCAGAGGCTCTGGAACGAAGGACGTGTCCCTCACCGTCCCAGACACCATCACCACCTGGGAGACAGAGGCCTTCTGTCTGTCCCCTCAGGGTTTCGGCTTGGCCCCCCGTAAAGAGATCACCGTCTTCCAGCCCTTCTTCCTGGAGCTCAGCCTGCCCTATTCCATCATCCGGGGGGAGCACTTTGAACTGAAGGCGACCATCTTCAACTACTTGAGCAGCTGCATCATGGTAACCGAGGTTTTCATGTGTACTTGAATGATAACGTCAGCATGCTAACGTGCTGATGTTTGGCAGCTGTAATGTTCACTGAGCTTATTCCTTGATTAGACAAGATCAAGAAAAGAATTATCTGTAACAAAATATAAATAGAGATCATAAATATCGGGAAAAAACATAGACTATGGATTAAGAATATATCCATCAAATCTGGCCTCTTTCTCTCCTAACTTTGTTTTATCTGAATACTTTCCTCTTAATAGAGGAACCACACAGGACCGTCCACTACTCCTCCACTCTACTACCCCTTTTATGAGAGATGGAACAAAAAACTGAAAAGAACACAAATAATTCGCTCCTGAATTGTGTTTATATGCTGACGATCTCTTTTATATTTCTGTCTCAAATTAATCCAAACTTATGGATGCACAACAGACTTTTTGGTTATGATAATAAAAAGCAAAGGAGCGATGCTAGTCTGACATACAACGGTGGTTAGAGTGGTGATATGTTGTCAAGATATTGTTGTCATAGAAACAAGATGAAACTCTTGAGATGAAGCCAGACGGCAACCTCTGGTTCTGCCCAGTGAAGTCAATGCTTCATGTGTTAAAGCTGCATTCTCTCTAATGTCCATCAGGGGGCGACTCCTCTGGTTGTATAGAAGTCTATGAGAAAATGACTCTACTTCTCTCGCTTTATTACATCAGTAAACATGAGTTTATGGTCTCAATCTCTAGTTTCAAGTCTTCTTCAATACAGCATGATGTTCATTTAGTAAATTATGGTCCATTTAGAGTCAAACGGACCATAAAGCAGGGTATGCTTTAGGGCGGGGCTACACAGTGATTGACGGGTCTCTACCAGAGACGTATATGACGTCTCTACGTCACTCCTCCTCAGTCCAGATATGGTCACTTCCTGTTCACTGGTTGCTAAAAACAACATGGCAACGGCCATAATCCAAGATGGAGAAGCCGGACACACTCCCTTACCAATGTTCTTGTAAATGTTTTCAAACTCCGTCAGAATTTGATATCCGCTTTTATTTGGAACAAAAACGTGCAAGACGCAGCTTCGTAAAGGTCAAAGTGTTGCATCATCATATTTCGGTTTGATACGCCGTTTGCAATATAAATGTCTCTCTTGACCAGGTCTCCGTGGCTCCGGCCCCCTCCTTAGACTACACCCTCACCCCCCTCTCCGGAGACAAGTACACTGCCTGTTTGTGCGGCAGTGAGCGCAGGACCGTGAGCTGGACCATGGCCCCCTCAGCCTTAGGTGAGAGTCAGGCTTTCATCCACACTGGTGTTACAGGCTGTGGGATCCCCCTCACAGACTAAATGATTTGACACTCCTGGACCTGTTTTCAGGCATCGTGAACGTGACGGTGACCGCTGAGGCCGTGGCGTCCCACGCTTCTTGTGACAACGAGATTGTGAGCGTGCCGGAGAGAGGTCGCATCGACGTGGTCACACGGTCTCTCATCGTGAAGGTCGGTACTTTAAAGCAAGATGACAAAGTTCTCACCCGTCTTATCGAATGGAAAGTCTCAATGATTTTGTTTCCTCTCAGGCTGAAGGAATTGAGATGTCAAAGACCTACAACTGGCTGCTCTGCCCGAAAGGTCAGTGTTTTACACCAAACATCACAGTTCATCACACTGTTTTAGAACAGATTCATTTAATGTAATTATTTCAAGTTACTGTGAGGAACTTTTATCTGGTGCTGAACCAGTCTCAGTGTAGTCCTGATCCTCTATCAGACCTCCATCAGTAAAGGGACCATCAGAGAGAAGATGGTCTATTTCTATAGAGTTATTCTTAATGCTCGTCATCGGAGCCACCGGGTCAGGTTCTGGTGAAACCAGATGAAATCATGCAGGTTCACCAGAAACTCCTTCAGCTCAGACTCCAGTAGAGACCGGTCCACCATGGACGGACTCATATCCTCCAGCAGAGACCGGTCCACCGTGGACGGATCCAGCTCCGGAGGGAGGAGGAGAGCTCGGCTCCCGGCAGCAGCGTTTCCTCCTCCAGGAGCAGAGCTTCTCCTCTCTGGGAGCCGACACCATGCTGCTGGAGACCCAGGACGTATTGTTGGACCTGCGGGAGGCACGGGAGAACCAGGACTGAGAGGGGCAGACTGTCAGACCCTGCTGCAGTAAAATGAGAAGTTTTCTAAAGGGACTCTGGTGCTCAGACACTACCACTTTAGTCCACAGGGGGTGACAGAAGCAACACAACATGAAAGTTCCTCACAGTAGCTTTCAATACATTTTATCAACCATCTAGCATCTTATTTCCAGTCAGACCTGTTTCATGATCTGTTAAACCTGAATGACGTCTTTGTTTTATTGCTGATCTGTTTGTTCTCTGGCCACAGGAGAGACTCTGACTGAGGAAGTAGACCTTCAGCTCCCCAAGGATGTGATTGTTGGATCAGCCCGTGCTTCAGTATCAGTCCTGGGTAAACTAATGAATCCATTTTGGTTGAGTTTTGCTGTTAACCAAACAAATCGTTACGCTTTCAATGATCAACTTGAGATTTAAAACGAGCAAAGAGATTCTTTTATTAGATGCATTTAAAAAACAGCTTTGTTGTTTTTATCAGAGCTAAACAGAAAACACGATCGTATTTAATAAACTGGAGGAAATAATGCAAATATGAACATTTTAATGAAACTGTACCAAACTGAATGAAATGAAAAGTGCGTTTATAATGAGCTTCATTCTGGCAAGATTACAACATGTTTTTTACACTTTGATTATCTGGGTCTTTAGTAAACCAGAGCTCAGGTCAGTCACATGTTCGGTCTTATGCCGTGTTCAGTCACCGGGGACCATTTGTGGTCATTCGCGTGAATTGCTCTGGAAAGGGGGCGTGGCTTATCGCCCTGGAAGCCGTTCAAATGTCCGCCATTTATTTCCGCCATCAACCATGGAAAAAATACCCTATATTTCTGCTTAGTACTTGTTTTGGAAGTCCCAGATATCCCGGGAAACTAAAACGCCGTCATGTCTGGTTCATAACATAGTCCGGAGGAGCTCCGTGGATTTTATCGAGTTGTATTGACTGTGTCTAGCTGGTTTACTACAGCTGTATCAACACAAAACAAACAGATTTTGCTGTGATTGCAATTAACAGCCAAAAAGGATGCCGATTTGTAAAAAGTCTGAATTCATGTTTTGTTAGTTCTCTACGCAAGACGACATGCAAATAACTTTTAAAATACTTGTTTTCTCAATGGAGCTCGGATCGATCGGTGCTATGCTAACATTGTAGCAGCTCCATCAACACAATATAACACCATCTCGGCATAAATACGGCAGTGTCTTTTTCATTTTGTACCATATGGTTTATACACATACATTTATACACAGTTTTGTCCGGTCTCTACTAATATGAGGTGTTTTTTTTTTTTTTTTTTTTTTTTTTTCTTCTCTGTGTGCAGGTGACATTCTGGGCCGAGCCCTGAACAACCTGGATGGGCTGCTGAGGATGCCGTACGGATGTGGGGAGCAGAACATGGCGCGCCTCGCCCCCAACATCTACATCCTCCAGTACCTGAGAAACACTCAGCAGCTCACCTCAGCCATAAACGACAAGGCCACCAAGTTCCTGACCAGCGGTGAGTCTAGCTAAAAACAAAACACATTTAAGACCTTAAATTATGAGAAATATACCAAGTCTGGTGCTGGATGCACCCTGGTGGTGACCTTTGGTTGCCTCTTTTCTTTCGCCCTTATATCCTGTCATCAAAGCATACAAGACTTCTTACAGACATTTACTTTAAATCATGAACTCAATAAATATCTGTAAGTGACTGCAACTCCTAAGTGTGTTTGTACTGTGATGCAGGCTACCAGAGACAGCTGAACTACAAGCATTATGATGGAGCTTACAGCACGTTTGCCTCACGTTTGGGGAACACCTGGTGAGAACAGTGATGATGTCATACAGTTTAGCTTTTCAGGGCTTGACATTAACCCTCTGAACCCCAGAAACCCGTCGGTGGGATTGAAAAGCATGTTTTTCTTTAAACAATCGTGGAAACTGCAGCGTTTATCAGAGCCAAAAACAACAACATGGCGTCGGCCGTAATCCAAGATGGCAACGGCAAAATCGTTGAACTTGAGGCTTCGAAAAAACATCAGTCCACAAACCAATGATTGGCGTCGCCATGACCACGTCCACTTCTTATATACAGTCTGTGCTTTACTGTCGAGCCCTGCTTTCATACTGACAGAGTAGATGATGAGATTCCACTTCATCAGCATGTTGTTGTGATGAAATGTGACGTCACTCTTTCTTAAAACCCTGTTGTCCCTCGTGAGAAGTTCTTCAACGTGCTACATGAACACAAGCATGTACGTGATGTCTTATTTAAGCGTTTTAATGTCTCAACTTCCTCCTCAGGCTGACTGCGTTTGTGGTGCGATCATTTGCCAAAGCCCAGTCCTTCATCTACATCGATCCGATAAAACTGGAAGAGTCCGTGAATTGGCTGAAAAATAAACAACAAAATGAGAGCGGATGTTTCGAAATGTCAGGAAGACTCTTCAACAACAGAATAAAGGTAAATAAAGGTGTCATCGTCCCAAAAATCATTTTAACATCTCTGAAGTCAGTAAATCATCAAAACTAAATGTTATACTTTTACTTTGTCATAATAATTTTGTGTTTTTTCTTCATAAAAACACAGTTCAAAGGATTAGAAAATAAAAGATTGTATTTTTATCGATAAATAAATCTCATTATTATGTTTAATGAAGTATAATGTTCTTAGAGCTCGTGTTAGGAAGTTAAACCGCTCATCTCTAATATCTATTTTATATTCATGTGAAAACATCTCCTTCAAACTACTGGATTTATTAAAGTTAATCACCAAAACTACATTTTACAGATTACATGTGAACACATAACGTTATAATGTACCTTCAGCCAGTGCTCGTGTTCACTGAGCAGAGCCTGAAGGCATCATAATGTAACTGAAGTGAACCTCCGTTGGTAGCGGTGCTGCTAACGTTACTAGCTCTCCTCCTGTTTTAAACACTGATTGTTTGTTTACAATGTAACATTATCAGAGACTAGAAACGCATGTTCTACTGAGTCAGTAAAACTTTATTTACACTGTGATGGTTAACGTACGGGTCACAGATCATCAACGGTCCGTTACTCCACTAGTTATCACCAGTGATTAAAGTCTCGTTGTTGGATGTTTGCTGATGATCTTTGTGTCTGCATCATGTTTCCTCTCTGCAGGGCGGCGTGTCTGATGAAGTGACTCTCACTGCTTACATCACTGCTGCCTTCCTGGAGATGAATACGTCCATAGAAGTGAGTAGAAACAACTAATGCACCACGAATAATATCATAACTTTAGATAAGAATTTTCCTTTGTAATGATTTTTACACAAACCAAGAACTTTACACAGACGAGAGAGAAAGAAACAGAAAGTTATGTTGATCAACGTTCTGTCCAGTTAGTTAACGTTACATAGTGTTTTAGAGTTGATGGGTTAAGTTTAACTGCTCTGACTGTCGTGTCATAAACTAAATTTAAAAAAATGTCATCTCTAAAATAAACACAAACCTTTACAAAAAGTACAAATCAGTGAGGAAATAATCAAGTTCATCAAACCCAACAAAATACCCAAAACTCACACGTCTTCCAGTTTGGTTAAATACCAAGAACTACCACTAGGTGCTGCTGTACTATTCATATTAAAGTAAATGAAAAGAATTATAAAAGCTCGTGAGAAATGGCTGTAACAAGTTATTATAGTTTTTGATAGACTTTTGATATACTCTTTTGTAAATAAATGTCAATCTTAGTAGTTTTTTATGTTAATTATAACATTATATATTTCAAACATTCAGTCTGTCTGAGATTGTGTTTTTTTTTTTTTGCAGGCAGTAGTTTCTTGTAAAAATCTCCCAAGTAAAATAAAACAAGTTTGTCAGTTTTATTCTATAAACAGGTCAATCAGATTATTTTTGTTCTTCCATTAACTGAAGTTCTTTGTCTAAAGTTTTGCTGAATATATGAATTCGTTAGAATGAACTTGTGTGTGTGTGTGCAGAACAATAAAACGAGTTATTTATGATCTGTTCTAGAACCCTGAAGTGAAGAAGAGCCTGTTGTGCCTCAAAGAGTCTATGGGTGACCTCAGTAACGCCTACATCACGGCTCTGATGGCGTACGTCTTCACCCTGGCAGGAGACATGGAGACCAGAGGTCACCTTCTGGAGCACCTGGACTCGGTCTCAATACAACAAGGTGAGTAGGGATCCTCCTGAAGGAAATCTCTGTCTTCATCACTGTGAATGGAGCTTCACCTTGTCTGTTTTTACGTCTGTTTTTAGGAGGTTTCCTCCACTGGTCTCAGACATCGACAGTGACGTCGGCCTCTCTCTCCGTGGAGATCAGCTCCTACGTGCTGCTGGCTAAACTCGGCGCCTCTCCGACGGCTGAAGACCTCGGCTACGCCACGCGCATCGTCAGGTGGCTGACGACCCAGCAGAACTACTACGGAGGCTTCTCCTCCACACAGGTAGGAGGAAATAAGGGATATAAAAATGATTAGTATTCTCTTCTGGAACAAACAAACTCTGGCTTAGCTGTGACCTGTAGAGAGGTGAAGTCCTGCCCCTTCAGGTGCACCACCATGGCACCTTATTTCAGAACAAATATAATAATAATAATAATAATAATAATAACTTTCTTTATATAGCACCTTTAAAAACAGAGTTTAAAAAGTGCTTTGACAGACAAAGCAGCAAAAGAAAGGCAATAATGAGACAATCGATACGATAAAATCAACCAATAAAAATTAAACAGAAAATCTGTTTGAAATATGTACGGGAGACAAACTAGTAACTGTGTGAGCTCTTTTAGATTGGTGCTTTTCATCATCACCAGTTTCTGTACAAAACGATCCACCACCAATTTATTTTAAAATCCAATGCTCTCACCAGATTACTAGATACTAATAATGAGCTGAAAGGGAGGTTTTCCACTGATTAAGTTTGCAATTCGTGCAGTTTTATGGCAGACAACAGAGGGAACTGGAACATTTCACAAGAAATTTTGACCGTGTGGCTGCTACTGCCCGAAGACGTCGCAATATATATATTTACGCGCCAATCTTACCAGTAGTGTCATTGAGGTTCAATTGAGATATCGCTTCTCTTTTCTGCATTTTAGATTCATACTCTTAGATTGATTCTTATATTCGTGATGGACAGTTCCACAAATGGCTCCCGTCATTTCTGTATTGAGATCACCAAAATATTATTATCAACAAAGAGGAAAGACTGCAGAACGTGTTGATATAATTTTTATGCTTGTGGTGTTTAAAATGTGACCACGAGGGCACATAGAGATGTGGAGCTGTCGCACCTCTCGTCTGTATCTGAGGTGACTTGTGTCCATGTGTGTCACTGGTTGCCATGGTGATTGTAGCGCCTGGGTGTTAGAGGCAGACTGATTAAGAATGGTTAGAGTAGACAGGTAGTTTTGTTGAAAATCCCTGTCAAACCTCTGCCCTTTATACCAAAACCACGAGTCCAATCAACAACATATGCAGTGGCGGCTGGTGGAAAATGTTCTTGGTAGGGCTGTGCCACATCCAATCAATTTCAGCAAACATCCCAGAATGATTTAATGCAAACAAATTAAGGTATCAAACGCGCATTACTACTTTGCAGTTAAATATTTAACATTTATTCCAACACGAAAAAAAGCAGTAAATAACACTTTCACAAACACGTCAGGACATCTTATTTTAGTCACCCTCACAGGGAATTCAGTATAATATATATAACATATAATAATATTCTGTATAATATAATAATATATATATCATATAATATTCTGTATAATATAATAATATATATGTCATATAATATTCTGTATAATATAATAATATATGTCATATAATAATATTCACTATAATATAAAACACACACACGCATATATATATATATATATATATATATATATATATATATATATATATATATATATATATATATATATATATATATATATCTCCATTTCTCAGACAGGTGCTTCATGTCCCTCACTCCCTAACTGTCCATGCTGGTTCTGTCCCCGTTGTTTTAAAAAGATAAATAAGTTATTATTATGACATCATCCAGCTAGTCAAACCTGTCTGGTGTACAGCTAGTAGAGAAGCTTCATGTACTGCTTCTCTTTCCTGCTAGTCTGCTGTCTGATTGTGAGGTCAGGCTGATCTGGGATCAGCTCTTTCAGTAGTTTCTCCTCTCAGTTCTCCTCTCAAACGGGTCTTGGAGGAGTAGTGCTCACACTGGCGCTCTCCTGTAGAGACTTCTCCTGACGAGAACGCGCAGCTTGGGGCAGGATTAGAAACTGCCCCAAACTGAATCTATTTGAGGACGCTGATTGGCTGAATTGTATGTCACTCATTTATATCTTTACTCAGCATTGGCTAAACTGCTTTATAGACCCGCCTCTTTGGGGCAGTTTTTCCAGCGCCCCAGCCAGCTGAGACGT
The DNA here is from genome assembly GCA_032191485.1 of Leptoclinus maculatus. NCBI lineage: Eukaryota > Metazoa > Chordata > Actinopteri > Perciformes > Stichaeidae > Leptoclinus > Leptoclinus maculatus. The sequence goes on along the minus strand of JAVDOI010000011.1, from coordinate 21,511,629 downwards.
GCACACACAGAGAGGAAGAGCAGACAGGCAGAGAGGACAAGCAGGAAAAGCATATATTTACCGCAGATATCATATTTTACACATATTACTGGGTGATTCCATGTTTCAAAAACACAAATATTGACAATTTGTATAGTTTATTTTAATTTTATTTTAATTTTAATTTTTGTAGCTCTAGGGGGGGCGGCGCCCTAGCGCCCTCTATGGACCAGCCGCCACTGAACATATGTATCATAAAAACCACATCAGCGCGTTCGGCAGAGTCTTATCTTTCTCATGTTTGTGGTGTTAAAAATGTGAGCTACAGAGCAATATACAAAACTGGTACCATCTGCTTTCTTTGAGAAATGAGTGGTGATATTTAACATGGAGTCTAATGGAGCAGTTGGTTAGAGTTCATGTGGCTCTTTGAGCCAAATGTGTAAGTCTGTTGGATTCCATAGACTCATTATTCCAGAAAGCTGCTATTATCTGCTTTGTAATCTCATTGATATTGATGAAAAACGCCATATTAACATGTCTGGTGCAAAAGCTTCACACGCCTACCAACAGTAACCAAGGGGGGAGGGGCTTAGCAAAGGGTAAATTTGTACCATGAATTACAAACTGAGATTTTCGCAACGTTTTAAATTGACAAACGTGTAGTTTGTGGCACAATTTAAACGGGATTAATATAAATATTCAACAGTTGGAGAAACCTGAACTTGGTAAAAGTGAACTCCTACATATGAAAGCTGCTGCATGTAAAAATACGTTAAAGTCCATTGTTGTTTTGTGTGTGTGTTGTAGGACACAGTGGTGGCTCTTCAGGCTCTGGCTCTCTACTCCACGCTGGTGTTCAGTCCCGGTGGTTCGAGCACGGTGATGGTCCAGTCTCCCAGCGGCCAGCTGATGTTTGACGTGAACCAGAACAACAAGCTGCTCTACCAGGAGAAGCTGCTGCAGGACGTGACAGGAAAGTTCAGCCTGGAGGTGCAGGGCAGTGCATGCGCTGTGATGCAGGTCAGTGGTTCACTGCAGGTTGTACGTGCACCCCCACAAACACTGATAATACGACCTAATGTCAGTGGCCCAGTAGCTGGAAGGGCCATACCTCCACCTGCACTATGCCTTGTTTAAAAAGGGTGTAATCTGACTATTTCAATTATTATAAAAGGATTTAGTTAAATACATTGGGAGGTACTGAAACATACAGACATTTAGGAAATGTATCTATTTATATTCAATTGAATTTATTATTCCACCTAGAGGCAGCAGATCACATTGCACAACATGTTTTAATTCGTAAAGGAGGATAGTTAGTTGCTATGGTAACAAAAAATGTCAAGCTAACACATCAACATATTCTTTTGTGCGGGTCAAATAACTACCAAAAAATGTCTGTTCTGCTCCTAATTTATTTCTATGCTTGTAACACAGGAGAAAAGACAGATATACAAGCCTGATGCATCATGAATTTGATCACTTTTGAGTAAAAAACATTCGTAAGATTCTTGTTTATTAATATTAAACCTCCCCTTGTGTACCTCTTTCTCAGATTTCACATCACTATAACATCCCGACTCCCACTGATGTCACCACTCTCACTGTCGAGGTCACACCAGAGGCCACCTGCCCCAGTAAAAGACTCACTCTGAGGATCACGGTCCAGTAAGTAGTCAGCAAGCAGATCCACGTGAACTCAGTAACCGTTGGTAGTGATGCGTGGGAGAGATGTTTATAACTTGGTAGCAGATTAACATCACAGTTTTTATTCTGCTTGTATTATAGGTATATTGGAAATGAGATCAGTACAAACATGGTGATCCTGGATATCAAAATGCTCTCTGGGTTTGTCCCAGACCCAGAGTCTTTGAGTGCGGTGAGTTTATTACATTAACTTTCACCTTTAGGCTTCATCCACACTGCTACGTTTTCCCTTTGTGCTCTCTGTCCAGACCACAGACTGTATATGAGAATTGGACGTAGTCGTTGACGTCACTCATTGGTTTGTGGATGTTTTAAGGGGCTCCAGTTTGGCATTTAGGCCGTCGCCATCTTAGTTTTTTTTTGCAACCAGTGAACAGGAAGTGACCATATCTGGACTGAGGAGGAGTGATGTAGAGACACCGTTATACGTCTCTGGTAGAGACCTGTCAATCACTGTGTAGCCCCGCCCCTAAAGCATACCCTGCTTTATGGTCTGTTTGACTCTAAATGGACCATAATTTACTAAATGAACATCATGCTGTATTGATGTATTACAGCTGTATGAACCCAAAATTTGTTATTTTGCTGTAATTTAATTGCAATAAAGATGCCGAAATAACAACATAATTATGTTATTTTGTAAAAAGTCAGAATTCACGCTTTGTTAGTTTTCTCAACAAGACGACAAGCAAATCACTTTTAAAATGCTTGTTTTCTGAATGGAGTTTGGATTGATCCGTGCTAGGCTATGCTAACATGCTAGCAGCTCCATCAACACTCAAAATAGCACCATCTATGCTAAACGTAGTCGTGTGGATGTAACCTTAGTAGAAATAGAAAAGTTTTCACCTGTTGTTGATGAAGCACCCGGCTGACTTGTCGTCTCATCGCAGCTCAAAGGCGCCCTGCTGGTGGATCGAGTGGAACACAACGGGGATCACGTCCTGGTCTACATAACGGAGGTGAGGAGGAATTCACAGCCAGGAAACGAGACTCAGCGCTCTCCAAGATTTTGTGACTCACGGCGTCGTCTTGTTTTTTTCCTTCTCAACAGTTACTGAAGAAGGTACCCATCAACTACATATTGGAGCTCATTCAGGAGCTCCCTGTGCAGAACCTGAAGCCAGCCGTGGTCAAGATCTACGACTACTACCAGCCTAGTAAGACCTGAAGAACAGTTATCACAATACTGATTCCTAGTAATACATGTGTTCACTGTGATAGACTGTTAATCAATCTCTTTGTTTTCTCTCAGGTGACCAGGACGACACAGAATACATCTACCCCTGTGTTACAGGTAACAATCTGTCACAACATGCAGAAGCACTGCTATGGTTTTTATATACAAAATGTCATTTAATAACCAAAAACATTTTCATTGCAACCTCAAAGTATTTTTAGTTTTTATTTATTTTGCACAATTTAAACAATAAAAAAAATGTAAATAAAATCACAGTGCAGGAAGAGGCAACTGGGCTTATTTGAAGACTCTACTTATATAATATAAAAATGTTACAATATTACAGAGAACATACAATTAATATGCATAAGATATGAATACATAACATATTATTGACAAGATGATTTTACAAGATATGAAATGTGCACAACATTTTGGAAATCAATCTATAGATTGTTATAAATGTCACAGTGAATGATTGTTTATTTTGATGTTCTTGCAGCTTGAAGAGGGAAGTAGTCGAGCGGTCGCTGATTCCAGTAAAAGATGAGTGTTGTGTTCCTGAACACTGCGTCTACAAACAGTCAACACATATTTTTGTCCTTTTGCAGCTGTGTAACTATTGTATGAAGTTAAATGCATGACGGACAATAAAGTGATGTGATGTGAATATGGCTCCTAAAACTGTCTTTTGTTGAACTTCTTTTACTGTTTCATCTCATCCCAAAATGAAGAACTTTTATATTGTCAAATATTTAAATGAAATAGACAAAAGCTGCAGTTTGTCACGAGAAGGAAAAGATTTCAAATATTTCCTCATATTTAAGAAGCCATAAGAGCCCTTTTTAATCGTTTCTTTAATGAATAGAACTAGTCAGCTTTGTCAACATAGTTAAGTGATAGTTTTTAAAGGCTAAACGCTAACAAATACAGATTAAAGCAGAATATTTCGTGTTTGTCTTCAGAGACTTTTAATTGAAAGTCATATTTGTTGGAATGCTTATAAGCATTCCAAGTATTGTTGTTCAAATCTTTATTCTTCCTCTATTTCTTCCGTCCCCCCCTTTTTTGTTGAAACTCTTCTTCATTTTTGAAGCTACAGAAACCGTTTAACTATTAAAATGTTCAGCTCTTTCAGGACATTTATGCTATGTCTCTTCATATTTCTAATCTTTAGACTTTGAATTAAGCTTTTTGCAATTTTTATTTTAAATGGGTTTCTATGGAGAACATTTTCAAATCCTATTTCCTCATACTTTCAGCTACAGACACCATTTTAACTTTAAACTGAGAAAACCCTTAACTATTGCTGAATGATTCAGCTTTTTGATATCTTCTACACTTTTTGAACTGTAGCATTTTAACTTGATTTTTTTTCAGTCCTTTTCTGACTTTATAATGGGTGTGTATTGCGCAGCTTAGAGTGTGTGATGTCACCACTAGAGTGAAGAGGTGCTTGAGATTCTTATGAAAAAAAGATTTGTCTTTTGCCACTGTCTCCACAATTTTCACTCTTGATGCATAATTTTGGGATGGAAAAGTAGCTAATCTTGTCCTTGTCGTTACAAATGACTGGAATCCCACAGACATGAACGCCAACCAACTGCTCCATTAGACTCTATGTTAAATCTGACCACTCATTTCTCAAATAAAGCAGACGGTACCAGTTTTGTATATTGCTCTGTAGCTCACATTTTTAACACCACAAACATAAAAAACACTATCGCATTTGCCAGTCTTATCTCTCTCACGGTACCCATGTTTTAGTATAAAGGGCATATATTTGACAGGTAGTTTTGTTGAAAATCACTGTTCACTCTAATCTCTCACAGGTGTTCATATGAGCTCATTAGTGATGTTGATAAACACAGAGGCACTGAGACACACACGACAGATATACGTGATGCAGCTCAGCCTATCAAATGTGGGTATTCTGACAAGTTTCCTGATTTGAGTGACTTGTACACACCGTGACACAAGAGGAAAGACATTGCAGAGCAGGACAATAGTTACGTTAGCTGTAAATGTTAAAACGGGACGATCTCCAAATGAGAGATTGCCAGAGACATCAGAGTGTCTGTCTGTCTCTCTCTGTTTGTCACTCTGTCTTTCTCACACTCATTCTCTCTCCCTCTTTCTGTCTCTCTCTCATACAGTCATTCAGGTCTTAGAGATTTTAAGCTACATAAACTGTTGAAATATCAAAATGTTCAGCTTTCAGGAGAGGGGTGATATGACTTTTCATATTTTTAATCTTTAAACTTTTTGAATTAAGCTTTTTGCAATTTTTTTTTAATGGGATGTGTATGGAGAAAATCTTCAAATCCTGTTAAACTTCTTCAACTTTCAAAGCCTTCTCCTTCCTCATACTTTCAGCTACAGACACCATAGTTATGCTGCGTTCACACCAAACTCGGCGCGAATTCGCGTCCATCGCGCCGCCGGTCTCGCCGGGGACCATTTGTGTTCATTCGCGCGAATCGCGCTGGAGAGGGGGCGGGGCTTATCGCCCTGAAATCCCTAAACTGTCCTCCATTAACCATGAGAAGAATAAAGAAAATCGCTGTGTTGTACTTGTTGTGGAAGTCCCTCAAACGTCGGAATGCCAAACGCCGTCGTCTCTGGGTTCATAACAGCATCCGTAGGCGCACACAGCTCGGTGAATTTCACCGACTTCTCCAGGAACTACGCCTGGATGACTGCCGCTTCCAGCGCTACATGAGGCTAACCATTAGCCAGTTTGATGACCTGTTGGCTCGGATCAGTGCCAGGATTTCTTGGCTGGACACCAACTACAGGCGTTCCATCTCAGCTGCGGAGCGCCTGTCCATCTGTCTCCGGTGAGTGGCAGTTTCATAAAATGAATTAATGAAAGCATGAAATAAGTTCAGGCTTTGTCTGTCTGTCCACAACCGGGCAAGCAAGCCACTTTAAAATAGTTTTTCTGAATGGAGTATGGATCCGAACTCCGACAATACTCAAAATAACGTAATCTTAATAAGGCATAGATACAGCAGCCATGCTTTTGATTATACACATATCTACATATGTAACTTATGTAAAATCACCAGCATTTAAGATGTGTATTATTCATGATAGCAGCTGTGCAGTCATATCAATAAAAAACAACTTATATTAGCAGCTACAGTATCTTCAATATAACTCTGTTAAATGTAATGTTTTTCTGTGCTGCAGATATCTTGCTACTGGTGACTCCTTCAGGACCATTGCAAACAGCTTCCGTGTTGGGGTCTCCACTGTCTCCAGTATTATCCCAGATGTTGCCACAGCTATTTGGGACTACCTTGTGGAGGAGTTCATAGCTGTGCCCACCACAGAGGAGTGGAGGTCAATTGTTGTGCAGTTTGAGGAGCGGTGGAATTTCCCTCTCTGCTGTGGAGCACTGGATGGAAAACATGTTGTCCTCAAAGCCCCTGCTAATTCCGGGTCTCATTTCTTCAACTACAAGGGAACATTCTCATTTGTTCTCCTGGCAGTTGTGGATGCGCAATATTGTTTCCGGCTGATTGATGTCGGAGGCTACGGAAGAACCAGCGATGGTGGGAGTCTGGCCAACTCAGCTTTTGGTCAAGCTCTGAAATCTGGCACCCTCCAACTGCCTGCTGACCTGCCACTACCAGGAGCTGGACTTCAGCCACACGTCTTTGTTGCTGACGAGGCCTTTCCACTGAGAAAAAATCTCATGAGGCCATTCCCCGGCCGCAACCTTCCAAGGGAGCGCCGGATCTTCAATTACCGTCTCTCCCGAGCTCGGTTGATTGTGGAGAATGCCTTTGGGATCCTTTCTTCTCAGTGGAGGATGTACAGGCGAGCCATTGAGGTCCACCCAGAAGTTGCAGAGAAGTGTGTGAAGGCTACATGTGTTCTGCATAACTTCCTGCAGAAAACCACCCCAACAACTGCAGTGACCATACCGGTTGGAGAGGTGGTGCCACTGCCAGATCTGGGAAGAATTGCTGCCAACAACTCGGCAAGAGAGGCCATCAGGGTGAGGGAGGCCTTCACATCCTACTTCTCTGCTGAGGGAACGGTCCCATGGCAAGACACCGTGTAATGCCCAAGCACATTCAAAACGGCTCTTTTAAGAGCCACCCACACACTACTACTGAGCAATATTACTTAATATATGTAGTAGCAGTGTGTCCTTCACAATACAATCATCCTACACTATAATGTACTATATTCAGTGCAGTGATGGGATGTTATAAAAAAGGCACATATGGTTGTATCCTTTTTTAAGAGTTTTCTTGTAAAACTACAATAAAGAACATGGACAAAGTAACGTGAAATAAAGTGCATTTCTTTTTTTAAATGCAATCAAAATATAAAAAAATAAGTCGTATATAATTATAATGTATATTATATATATATATATATATATATATATATATATATATATATATATATATATATATATATATATAATATACACACACACACACCACATTTTTTTTTTTTTTCTGGTTTGTTCCCTGGAAAGATTGTCCCCCAGACATTTACTCCGAATGTTCCAAATTCAGCACCGCAGTGCTGGCTTCATAAATTAATTTGTGAATTTGAAATTTCACATTCTTTCTGTCGAGGTGGCAATCTTTCCAGGGAAGGAACCAGGCTCTTCATGAAGAGTTCATCCTCTGATGCTGGTGGAGCTGGTGGAGCAGGGGAGTCGCTCCTCAAGGCCTCCAGAATGCGCTCCTCTACGGTCCTCTGCCTCTCCATCCCTGTTGGCCTTTTTCGGGCCCTTCTCTTTCCTGTATGCAATGGAAACAACATATTTTGTGAAACTATTGCATCCCATCACTACAAGAGCTTGTAAAGTTAATATTTGTCATTGTGAAAAACATACCATGAATGCATGAATTATATTCATAAAAAAAAATGCAATCCAACTTTTGTGATGTACATACCCATGGGTGGTTGAGGAGCAGGAGGAGCAGCAGCAGCACCTTGAGGTTCTTCCTCACCGTCCTCTGATGACCGATCTGGTTCATCTTTGAACATCAACAATAAAACAATTTTATAACTCAAAAGTGCTGCTTTAATTAAATAGTAATTTGCCTTTAAAGCTATGATAGTATAGTGGTTTAAGATCCAGAGCCCAGGGTTCAAAACTCACCTTTATTATAACTTCTTTTTGCTCATGAAAAATGTTGTTGTTGTATGAAAACCATACAGAACCAGGCTTTGCCAAATCAAAAAAAAACACACTTGCACTGCTTTGGCCTGGCGTTACTTTTGCAGCCGTATTATTAATCTTTTCTGTATGACTGACTATGCTGTGGTTTTGTGTCTTCAATTCAACTAACCTCCCCTGTCAATCTCATCAGATGGCCCTGCTGCTGCCTCTGACATCTCGTCCTGGTCTTGTCCTGCATCTGTGAAGTACTCTGCGGTACTGTCTTCCTCGACCGTCCGCCCCATGTTACCGCTACTCTCCCTGGGAGTCACGAAGGGGTTGAGGAAAGACAGGACCGCAGAGTACTTCCATTTTTTTGATGTCCCTGCTCCAGAGCCACTCTTTTTCTCTGTATCCTCTCTCCTCTTTTTTAAATACGTGTCCCTCAGACTCTTCCACTTCCATCGCAAATCTCATCTGACAAGAAACATAACGTATTTAGTGTGAAAGCCAGTGGTTGGGCTAACTTTACATGCTAACATGGTTCATAGTACAGTACAACCGATAGCTAGAATCAAGTAACAAAGACATAATAAGAACTTACCAGGTTGTCCGACGTCCTCACTTACTTTCCTCCATGCAATATCTTTTTTGGACCGGTCGCGGTAGATATACGATGATGTATCGTACAGCTCGGGGAACCCACAAACCGCCACGATTAATTTGTCCTCCATTTTTTCTGATTCAGCAACGGCAGGACGTCACTGATGACGGGGAGAGGGTCTCAACGCTGATAGGCTATCGCGCCACAGCGTCACGCGAAGTTCAAATATTTGAACTTCGGCGTTTTGGCGTTTGACGCGATTCGTGTCCATCGCGCCGCAAATTCGCGTCCGCCGTGCCATCGCAGATTCGCGTCACTCCAGTCTCATCGCGTCTGTGCATAGACTTTGTATGTAATCTACACGCGCGAATAATTCGCGCCGCGTTTGGTGTGAACGCAGCATTAGACATTTCAACTAGAAGGGTTTTCAGTAGAGCAGTTTAAATGCTTTCGGGCTTCAACATTATTCAGACAGGTAGTCTCCCATTTCTGTATTTTCAGCAATGTTTTTGCGATTCATTTCAGCTTTCAGCATTCCAACGCATTTCAGCAGAAAATGCATTTTCTAGTTTTATTTTTTATTCTATGTTATCTTATATATATATTATTTCTTCAAATTCAATATCTGCTCTGTTATTTTATTGTACTGTATATATTGTGCATTTCCATACGTAATATTTTACTCTGTAAATTGCTGCTGCTACAAACCAATTCCCCCCTGGGGATGAATACAGTTTCTATCTATCTATCTATCTATCTTTCTGCACAAGGTTGCAACATTGGTGAAAAAATCAAGTACCGACACCTGTCTGCTTTCACATTCCCGCACTTTTTACCCTCTGTCTTGCTGGAACCAATCTTTATTTGCTCATACTCTATCCCAGCTGCAAATTGGGGGCGGGACACAATAAAAATCTCTTTGCCAGTGTGGTTTCTTATCATAACTGATCAAGATGGCCAAAAGATTCTCTGCTCAGAGGGCCTTGCAATTGATTTCGGAGGAGAGAGAAGCTTTTGATGATGATGTAGAGGAAGAGGTTTCAGAATGTGAGGATCACATTTCTGAAAATTCTGACAGTGACTTTGAAGAAGAGGATGAGATTGAGCATCAGCTAGTTCCAAAACGAAGACGAGCCACAGGACCAGCCCGTCAGCAGCTAGCCCCAGGACAACCCTTGGCCTAATGTCACCATTGATGAGCAGCCAATGCCATTTAGGGGCCGCTGCCCCTTTAGGCAGTATATACCATCTAAACCTGCATAATATGGTATAAAGATCTGGGCTGCCTGTGATGCCACTTCCTCATATGCTTTGAACTTACAAGTCTACACAGGGAAGCCTGATGGAGGAGCCCCTGAGAAAAATCAAGGAATGAGAGTTGGACACATCACATGCGACAATTTTAAACAAAAAACGAGTAGCACTTTAATTCTTAAATGTGATCTAACAAAGGTAAAGGACAAATAGTAACCATATATGCTGTTTATATTGCTTGTAAGTGGGATGAAGTAAACATCTTTTGAGTATTTTAACGTAAAATTGTTTGATTGTGTTGAATTAAAACCCCCAAAATGCAGCGGGTCCATCAGACCCACGAACACTGGCTGAATAACAAAAATATGAACACCACACAAGGGTTAAATAACGTCTCCCCCCGCTCAACACCCTCGGACAATAACAGACTGGGCTTGACACCCGATGGTTAGATTTGACTGAAAATTTGCTTTAAGTTGGGTCCGCAGGGGAAAAGAGTAACATGTACCCAGCACAAAGTCTGAGTACGAGACCAAATTTAATGAATTACTTATTTATTGCACTCTGCTTCTTTTCCATTTCCCCTCCAAAAAACTGTTGCATGCCCAAAGCCACGGGCGTCCATCTAGAAAGAGATCTGCTACTTCAAAGCTGCCGGACAACAAATCCAACAACTGTTGGCACCATGTTTAGCCGTGTTTTCCGGTTGTTGTGGTTCTTTAAGAAGTTTCCCATCAAGCCTTTGCCTTCTCTTCCTGGAGTCCTTGGCTTCTACTTCCACTCATCCCGCTAATTGTTATTGAGAAAAACTCTAAAAGCTTTGGCTTCTTTTTTTTTTGTGCCATTAGACACTTCAAATGATCTGCTGCCAATTCCAACCTGGCGGGATTGTGTTAAAACGCGGCGCAGCAGCCGAGGCTGACAGTCTTCCCCCTGGTGAACTAATTAGAGCCCAAATGTTACTGATACATTACAATCAAATGTGGTAAGGATTTATTGATGTCACAAAGTAATGGAAAAGCACTTTTGTGATGAAAGGAGTGGGTCCAAAAATGAGCTCCGAGGAGAGGCAATATGTTAAAACGAGGGCTGAGAGGATACATTGGTCTCTGAGGCTGAAGAAGCTCTTCTTGTGTTGCAGTTGGTTTTCTTTCCATTTCCACTTGGAGACTGTTACTAGTCGCAGCCGGACCACAGCTCCAATGTGCCCCGGCCATAACAGAATCATGCATGGCTTATTGTTTTATTTTCTTTTTCTGCTGACCGTGGGCAGCTTTTTTTCTGATTGCTGTTACATTGGATTCAGCTCTGTGAGAAAGTAATGAAACAGAAAAAAAATCAATGAATAAAATGACACGATACCATCCAACACCGGTCGCATCAATATGCATTTGCCCCCTCCCCCCACACACCTCCAAAAAAGGAGCATGGGCCAAAAACAAAGCACAATGGAGTCGCCAGCTCTTTTAATCAGAGCCGGCTCGACATGCCCGTCGTTCAGCAGCGTTGCCAAAAATACTCAGTTAATCGGTAGATAATAATGTATGTAAATGTTGGGGAAACAGCGAACGGGAGCAGTGGTTTATCATTAGATTTGTTTACACATTCAAATTACCTGAAAACAACCTGAAGCATGCCACGCAGCCATTCATATGAACTCATTCACTTTTCATCTGCAGATAATTCCACGCAGAAATGGTTTGAGCCACAATGCTCCATTTATTTGAGGTGGAATTGGACAATGCAGACTGAATGTACAGATTTGAAATAGACACACGGACGGATTCCATCTACTTTATGTTCATTTGACTTGTTGGAAATCATCCGTGGTTTTCTATTTCGTTTTCACAGCAGACACAGCGGGAAAAGCGTCGGTGTTACCAACAGCAACATTTGTTTCATTCTGGTGTCCCAGCAAGTCCAGGCAGTGAGCCTGCATGTACAACAGAAACAAAAGCAGCATTCATTTTATTATCTTTGTCTGCTTTCCTGGTGTGACATGTCAAAATGGCTCTTGTGAGGAATTAGTTAGAAGTGTTTTTAGTAGGATTTATAGCACCCCTAGTGGTGGATAGTGAAATGTTGGAAGCATGTGGAATGCCACATTATGCTTGTAAAAATTGTCAAAGTATGTGAAATGTCACCAGAATACTTATCAAGTGTATACTATGTTTACAGTATGTTTACTATAGAAGTATTGAGCCATAAGAGACAATTATTGAATGTATTAATCTATAAAGAATAGTCGATAGGGATAGACAGGGATTTTAAGACAGGCATTACAGCGAACACCAGGACCAGAGCAGAGGGCCTGACAGGGATGCGCGCGCAGAAGTAGCAACAGACCAAAGCCAATAGGTCACAACGAAGGAGGAGTCACCTGACTGAGGCCAGGAGGAGTCAGCTGGACTTAAGCCAATTGTATTTGAGACAGATATTTTACGAGCTAGGAAAGGAAATTCAAAGGAATCATTCTTCCACTTTATCACATTCCATCCTGCAGGTAACAAGCAAGCTTCCTGTTTGGAGCGTGTGTGAACTCTTTTCCGCGGATCATATTTCTATCGATAGTGTATATAGTGTCATTCACTTTGCAATTGCTTTAACTTCTGTAAAATTAAATACCATTGATCATGATTTGAACCGGCTGAGAGTTTGTCACGGCCGGGAGACGTGTGGCTCTCCCACAGTATCGACGGGTCCCTGAACCTCAACACTCTCATGGAAAATGGCCTCTTGTTTTCTACTGCCACATGTGCTCCTCCAAGACTCCATGGACAATCGCGAGTTTATACGGATATACGCAAATACATATAGATTGTCACAAAATAACAATTAATCAGATGAAGAATTATCTCAAAATGAATGAGTGAAGAATATGAGTGAGTAGACACATTGAATATACTATAATTATATTGTATAATTGTAATGTGTGTAATTATATTACATATATAACTGAAGCAAGATGATATCGTGTGGCATGTGTGCAAAGAATTGCACTGACATGTTAACATATGTGAGGCACATGCGAACCCACAGTTGCACACCCAATGCTTCTTTTATGTGCGTTTATCCTTGATGTCATAGAACTTTCCAGAAGTTCAGAACATTTAAACCTCACAGCTATCGTCATTCTCGTGGCCAGTCCAGGTCTACACTATCTTGTGTTCTTGACTTAACTTGTCATGTTGGCATGTGCAGTACTAAATGTGAGAATACTCAGAGTTTTTTCTCACATTTGAAAGTGCATATCAGAGAGGGGAAAGAGGTGGCCTGCCCTTTCAGAACATGCAACAGGAAATTTAAAGTCCAGTCTTCATTCACATCACACATGTCAAGGTATCATAAAAAAGTCCTCAGAAGAGGGTTTGATGGACTGCATTGTGAATCCATCCAGACCAAGAGATATTGATGGGGATAGTGATATGCATCTTGATGATCCAGGTCAGAGTTTGTGAACAATCAGAGGTATGCCCAGAGGCTGTGGAAGAGAATAAATGATTCTGGAATTTAGCTATGTTTTACTTAAAGTTGCAAGCCAAATTTCTCCTTCCTGCCTCTGTGATTCAGACTATCATAGAGGACTATCAACAGATGCATGACATCAGCATCTGTAAATCTGGGTCTAGCAGAAACTGACATAGAGAATGTCTCTTCAGAAAATGTAATACACAAACATTAAAAACAGATCAGAGGAGAAAAACTGTCTTCAAGACTAACTTTGATTATATTAAGCCAATGCCCATTTTTCTGGGACAGAATGAGTCAGGCAAGGAGTGTTTTGCGCAATATATCCCCATCAAAGACACTGTTTCATCGCTTATGCAGTCTAATGTGTTTGAACACTGGCATTCAAACCCCAATGACAATCAGACCTTGTGCTAAGATATGTGTGGGATGGCACAATCTCATGAGAAGCTACTTGATTATTATCCATTGACAGAATACACTGCTTGGGGAATGTCCGTCTTAATTCTTCATCATTCTATCCCAACCTTTTAGAAGAATGTCTTTGCTGGAAGAGAATATCAAGAGGAGTATCCTCAACACTTTGCCCAGTCTCCCTGGGGAGACACAGTTAAAGATTGTTTCCACGCTTCAGACATCTGGTGTCGAGTCTGTTGATGACCTGAAATATGTCCAACAGGAGGACATTAAAGACCTGTTGCCTGTTATACAGCAAAGAAAATTGCTGGAGGCTTTCAGAATAGGTAATTAATACTTATCCAGCCATAGATTGTTAGGCACATTTATTTTCATTAAATAAAGTGTAAACCTTGCCGCATAAGGTGCATGCCAATAATGACTGCACATTTCATTCGATAATTATTGTGAATAGTGATTTTATCTGTGCCAATGTTTTTGTTGTTTTAGAAAACGAGGCCATCACTTTGGATCTTCAAGTTATTGAAAGTGATTCATCAGATTCAAGTGCTCCTACGCATTGTGGCAAACCAGGGGGAAGAGCCGAGCAGACACCGCACAGGAGGCGGATTCCCAAGCTCAGGTTGGGGGAGGTGATAGGGGGAGTATACTATCCAGTGCAGGTGCTGCAGCCAATAGGCATGTGGCAGTGGTCACACCTGCAGGCCGTCAGCTAATTAGGAGCATGTTAACAGAGCTGTGAAGCAGCAGCGGCAGACAGACTGGGCAGAAGAACACGAGGATCTCCTGAACCTTTTGAGAGGAGCTGCAGATGACAGGAGATAATTCAGCGGACTCACTTCTCTCCTCTGCCCAAACAGGACGGAGGAATCGTCTCACACTGGGTGTAGACCGAAGGCCAAAGACCCCGACCGGGAGGAATCCTTTGTTGAGTTTGACCCTCTCCCCCTTTACCCTACCCTGTTTATTAAAGGACACTTTTTGTTACATGGCTACTGTCTCTGAGTCACCTGTCTTATCTCTGAATCTTGCCTCCACGTCCCCCGGGTTGCCACAGCATCCTAATTCCTCATTCTCATCTACCTCGTCCTCACTCACCAGCTCCCCCACCTGCTCCAGCCTGTCACCACAACAACTACCAAGAGGTGCCAGTAGTTTACCTCTACAAGATATAACATGGCCTAACGTATTTGAGATTCCATGGGCCAAAATGCCCCAGGAAATAATTTTAGCCATCACAAATGGTCGGAGACCCTCTTCCAAATGGCGAAGCCAGATGATCAGAGTGCTGGTGGGTGAAATTAGAAAACAACGCCAACCCCTCTCGCTCTGAGTGCCGCACAGTTTGTCAGAGCATCGTGCGGCAGTACCCAGAGTTTTGCCGACATGACCAAAAAGGGAATCCCCATTGCTGGAGGCTTTAACTCACTTCTTCAGCAGGTAAAAGCTCACATTGAGAATATCAACAGGGGAAGAGCTGTATCGGCAGCACTCGATCGGATCCCGTGGTGGAGCTGGACCTCAGCGTGGACAAACTGATGTCTATGGCTGCACACAATTTCACCCAGAGCCCCCATCAGAGGAGACTGATAACACGTTGGAAGAGAAACAATACCGAATGGAAAACATCTACAAGCAGGAGGGCTTCAAAGGGGGACAGAGGGCGGAGTTTATAAATCTCATGGAGACTACATACAGCCTTCAGCGTACCCAAATAAATCAAATGCCAGCACCATCCATTGAAGATCTGAAGATGAAATGGCCATACCTTTTTACTCAGAGGGGCATCTATGCTCATTTTGAGCGGTTGACAGATATCAAAGTCCTGCAAGTTTTGGAGCTTTCTATTGAGGAATGTGGACGAGCACTTGTGGAGTACTTCAGGACCAAATCAAACCACCATGATGTCCAAGCGATTGCTTCCAAGGGTTTGGATGGAGGTTTGACTCTATGTAGCTCAAGCGCAAGTTCAGTCAGGTAGACACTCACGCACAATCTCTGTCTCTCCTCTCCTTGTAATTACTCCATCAGCTGATTGGGGGCGTGCACTTTTAAGTAACCAACCAGATTCTGCACACCGGTTCCTGAAGCCAATCATATCGTTGCTGTCAAACTTTAAAAGTGTCCTCTCTGCTGCTGTCAGTTGTCATTTCAGCGAAGCAGATGCGAGACGAGCAAGAAGCCCTCTTGGCTCAGCTGGAAGGTCGTGGCATTAATCCAGCACCAGGCCTTCCGCTATCGCAGCTCCGTGAGCTGATGAGGCTCACAGTTAGCAGCGATCTAGTAGATCCCCGACCAGCGGCTGCACCAGGGCGGAAAAGAGCAAAGAAAGCCGGCTCAGCCCAAGCACCACAGGCGAAGAGGAAAGAGGCAACGTCTCGGACTCCTGCTCCACCAGCTACTCCTGGCCCATCCACCACAGACAACGCCGTTATCTCCACTCTGCAGTCGCTGGTTAGCTCCATGCACACCATCGAGGATCGCCTGCAATCCCTGGGGAACGCGGCAATTCCGGCGCCAGAATCAGTCACCATCACTGCCACCCAGGATGCCATGCGGCAACCAGCCGTCATGCTTAATCAGGCCTCCAATTCTTCTCAAATAGAAGTAGCCCAACATTCGCTGGCATCCGCAGTACTGGCCCCTCCAATGGGTAGGTCGTACATCCCACAGGCAGCTAACATAACTACTCGCCTTAGGTCTAAAATCCTGCAGGGGAAAGACATCAATTTGGTAAGCATATTGTTGCCATCCCCCGAGTGTGAGAGAGCATATCCTCCTGTGGTAACATCGCTGCGGTGTTTAAATCGACAGATCCAAGGCTAATCAGAGATCCATCAATCGGCCAGTTTATGGTAGCGTTCGGGGTAGATTGGGACGTGATATGTACAGTTTACCCAGACAGAAGACAGGAGCTAGACACTTACATGGCACTGATCGGCGAGTTACAGCTGAAATATGGGAGGAACATCTTTTACCAGTACCATAAGACATTCTCCAGCAAAGCCGCCCTGTATATTATGCAGTATAACTCCCGGTTGGACTGGTCTGTGCTGGATACCGAATTACTGGTCATGGTCGCGGGTGGCACACAAACTGTATCTTGTAGTTCGTGTGGGAATTCGGGCCACCTAGCCCAGCTTTGTCCCTCGGCGGTGTTTCAGCCAACGTTCGCTGGGCGTGAAGTACCTAATCAAAATCACATTCTTCTACAATGATCTGGTGAATTCCTCGGACTCTTTGAAGTTTTACACAGATGCCGCACCATCTGTGGGTTTTGGGGGGGTTCTATAAAGGCCAGTGGTTTGCTGAACCATGGCCCCCCGCTTTTGCAAGGTTTGAAAATTCCTCAGCACTGTTTGAGATTTACCCCGTTGCCTGCTTTGTCTGGGGTTGGCACTGGAAATGCAAGCGCATCTCCGTCATGTGTGACAACCAAGCAGTTGTCGGTATTATCAATAGAGGGTGCTCTTCTTCTAAAGATATCATGCCTTTCATGAGAAGCATCACTTGGGCATTCGTCACCCACAACTTTATTATCACCGCCCGCCATGTGCCAGGTCATTTCAATACTCTGGCTGATTCACTTTCCCGCTTTAAATTCCAGGCTTTCCGGAACATCTGTCCAGAGGCCAGTCCCGTGTCAATAACTGTGCCCTCCTGTCACACCCTGATGCTGTCTTAAAGCAAAGCCACGTGGGAGATTATATGGAGGCAGCTATAAAATATATGAAGAAGGGTTTAGCAGTTTCTACTATGAAGACATACGATTTAGATTGGAGTACTTTCGCTTTGTTTTGTATTACTGTTGGCATGCCTATTAAACCTGTTCTCATAAACACAGTTAGTGCCTTTATTTGCTATAGCATGGATGTTTGGCATTTTAAACCTCCATATATTCGTAGTTTGCTTGCCGGCATTCAATTTAATATTAGATGTTATGATCCTGCGGCATCTAGTTTGTTTTCCAATGCAGCCATCAAATTACTGCTAAAAGGTATTGCTAAATCTTCTCACATTCCAGATCATAGACAGCCTATCACGCTTCCTATTCTGCACCGGATGCTTACCGTACTCAGAGCAGGTGTTTTCTCCCCTTACGTTGATGTCTTGCTCGAGGCTGTGTTTTCATTAGCTTTCTATGCTTTTCTCAGATGTGGCGAGTTCACTACCTCGTCTAATTCCTTAAATTCTAAAATAGACATCACTTTTGCCAATTTGACTTTTCATACTAATCATAACTTATGGCTCAAACACTCCAAGTGCTTGCTCTGTTATTGTGGCTCGCATAGACTCTGGATTTTGCCCGTTCCAATCTATGATTAAGTTCCTACGGTTAAGACCTATTACGGGCTCCACTGCTCCCCTGTTTCTTACCCCAAGTAACGGTCCGTTATCTAAAACTTGGTTTAACTCTCATTTCGAGGGTATCCTCACTAGACTCCACTTATCACCTCAGCTATACTCGGGGCACTCTTTTAGAATAGGGGCCGCTACTTCGGCGGCTAACCAAGGCATCTCCGCTACAACCCTACAAAAATTGGGTCGTTGGTCATCCTCTGCCTTCACGGTGTACATCCGCCCCGATCAACACCATCCTCGAGAATCAAAGATCATTGAAGCCTTAAAATCCGGTAAGGATGGCATATAACTGGTGGTGGTGACATGTTCACATCGATTGTTATATTATTGGTAGGTCCCATTATTAATATTATCTTATAGCAGGGGATAGCATTATAATATAATGTAAGGAACATTTCAAGAAGGATATTATCCTTCTTGAAATGTTCCTTACAATAACACTAAAGACATTTATCTAGCGTGCTAATGGTTAGTCTCTCTCCCTGCTACGTTTACCTTACTCTATTCCTCTGGTGTGACTCAACCATTTTCTCCATCTGATTGGTCTAGCACTGTTTCCCAATCTCCTGGTCTCACGTGACCTGGCTTATCGTGACTGTTTTTCCTAGGTGACCGTGACCTGGCTTAACGTGTCTGTTTCCTGGTCCGACGGGACCGTTTTCCTTTCCTAAAAGAAAGAAAGGGTCTGAGGTGCCCTATTTCTCATTTCCTGGTCCATGTGATGAGACCGGTCCAGAGTTGACAAAATTCCTATTTCGCGGTCGGAATGATACAAAGACCTGTCAGAGATGACATACTTTCTAGTTTCGCATGTGGTCCGTATTTGGTGAGACCTGTCAAAGTATGACATACTTCTAGTTTCCCGGGCGGGCTAACCCGGTCTGGTTGTGTTGAGGCAGTGAGACCTCCAACCGTGCTGAGGCCGTAAGACCCCCAACCATGCTGTTCTCCCTTGAACCCCCCTATTCTGCTCTGCGGTCTAAACGTGACCCTCGACTATCCTAAGCTGCGGTCTAACATGACCCAAGCTATCCTTGTCTGCGGTCTAGCTTGACCCTCACGCCCGTCCTGCGCTCGGACCCTCCGCAGGGCTGACCCCTCTGTTTCGGGATCTGTTGAAATCCTACCATACTCCACTATGGGCCATCTAGACCCGCACTATCCTGTATCTGCGGTCTTCCCGACCCCGTATCCTAGTCTGCAGTCCATCGTGACATTCCTCTATCCTTTGCTTTGACTAAACTGGACCTCTTACCTCTGGTCTAACATCTACTTGTTCACGTTCTACCCTTAGCTTTCTCTCATGACTAATTTTCTATTTTCTCAGGAAATTCACCACAGCATTAGGTAAGGTATTATTTTGGTGGATTAGGCCTGTTGGACCTCAGTATCCCTACCCCTGGTGATAGTACTTCAGCATGAAGTCCAATCGCCAAAGACTTTGCACTTTTCATATTTGATGCATGTATAATAAATCATTGTTAAATTATAAAACAAGTCTCTCCTGATTGAAATGTAGTTCAGCTCATTTTGTTGAAGCTTCAGATGGACTGATGATTCTTGCTGATGTGAGTATTGATCAGTGATTGGTTCTTTTGATTGTACACATACTATAACATTAATATTTTGTTCTACTGTCTCTCTTAACTTTTCAGATGTCTGCCACATACACTGATGTTGAGAGAAGCTTCACTCTACCAGCCAGTCCACGGCTTATTTTGCTTGGTATGTATTTTGGTGTACATATTAAAATAACTTTATTTCATAATCAAAATAATTTTTTTTCTTGTCCTTTTCCTTGTTTGTGATAATGATTGGGGTCAACAATGAGAATGGTGTCAGATGGCACTGGACAAGGTAGAAAATACTTACTAATTTCAAACCTTATTTTATAGGAAATGAGTCCACGACAAACAGCCAGTGAATGATCAGCATCGAGGGACATGCGGTCTGTGAGGGCATTCAGCCAACCTTTGGGTCAGGACTTGCTGCACTGTTTGCGGTGTTCTACATCTTCAACCTCCAATATCAAGATGAGTCCTGCAAAACCCTGGAATTCATTCAAAGGTAGCTATTACTGGTGTAAATGATACATGTAATTTACCAAGCTCAGTCGAATTTGTATGTGGTGCTGGTTAAGATAACTTCTGGAGTTATCTTACTGGATCTTACTAGAGTATCAACTGGAGTTGATCATCAGCAATGATCACCTCACAACAATTTGAAAAACACAACCAGCTGCATACTCCAGGCTACATACCAGGTTTCTATTGTCCACTTGATTTTTTTTGTCATTTGTCTTACTTTGTATAAAGTCTTTTGGTTGTTTGTGTCCCTGGACTTGTCAGCACTTGCTCTGTAATCCTTTTGTCACACAAAAAAGAAAAGTTATTTGTTCATACCTGTAATTTGTCTCCTTTTTCACTTTTTTAAGACGGTTCCTCTGTATAAATCTGGAACGAGGTAGCAAGGCCACCCATGGAAAGGTTATCTCCAAGGGGACCGGGAAAGTGGTTCAGAAAAGGGCAGCAAGTGTCAATCCACATGTTGCCACACTGTTTAAGAACTTGTTGGACTTTGAGTGGGACTTCATCTAGGTAGGTCACATCGGTCTAATCACTATGATCTCTTTATTATGTGCTTGCTTGAGCTCCAGTAAAACAGCACAGAAAACACTTTGCGTATAAACTTTATATTAGTATCCTAGAACACAATAGGGTCATTCTACAGAAACGGTGGAATCTAGGTAGTATAGATCTGCTGAAATGTATTTCTCCTTAAAAACAACAAACTTATTGTATAACATCTAAACTTAATGATTCCACAAAACATTGAGCTTAATGTATTTTTATTTTTCATGTCTTTTTGCAGCTTTTATGTTGCTCATTTATACAGGAATGTCACTGGTGTTACCAGGAGGAGAAGTAACACCAGTGACTGTAACTCCAATGACAATATAGAGAAAAACTTACAATTTTAACAAAATGGCTGCCATGTGTCAGACCACATGCTTTCAGGCAAATCAAAATCATTAAACTGTTCAATATAACCAGTTATAATGTTCAGTTTCTTACCCCTGCGGCCAATACACGAGTAACACAAATGACAGACTTAAAAGCTTCGCTCAAAATTCTCACATATATCATGATATTTTAAACAAATTAAGTAAGACATCTGACTTATCAAATGCCTTTGCCCACTGCACTTCCTCCAAGGACCTCTTGATCCAGGAGGAACCTGAAATGGTCAGTGTAGTATTTCAAAATAAGAGTGTTTTGTGTAGCAGTAACACCAATGACGTAATTCTGTGTGACTGGTATTTATTTATTAATAATAATAATAATAATAATAATAATAATGTTTTGTTTTTAAATGTCAATGTTTTATTTAATATATGTAATGTTCAATGTGAATGAGATTTAATTCATGAAAAAAAGGTTTTGAATAAAAAGTAAAGGCTCCACTTCCATGTATGATAAAAGTGACAAGACAATTCCTAGAATTTAGGATTTTAAAAACATTGCCAAAATTAAACATTGTACATTAGATGAATACATTTAGTTTTATCATTGCAAGGACAATCTTTAATTATTGAATATGTATAATTTATGTTATTAATTTAACTTAAAGGAATTTACTATCTGCAAAAGTAAGTGACAGCACTTCCACCGTTTTTGTAGAATGACCCAATAGCAACACCCTACAAACCACATGGAGCACCTTAACAAACACTGGAGGTTGCTCCAGTGTTTGCACATCCTAGCAACCACCTTGACCGAAGTATTTTAAGTTTTCATTCAAGTACTAAAGTACTCCAAAAGATTGCAGTGATAGCAATAGTGGTAGTTGAAGTGTGTGAGAAGTAGTTGAAGTATCAGCTTAAACATTTTAATCACTGCTGCTGTTATTATCCGCTTTTGAAACTACTACTACTGCTACCTTGGTTGATTTTCCTTTTAATAGTTTTACTAGCAATCATACAACTATTTCAGTGCTATACTTTTCAATTCATGAATTGCTAGGGGAAAGTACTGCTTTATCTACTTAAGCTACTGCCTCAAGTACTTCAACTACAGCTTCAATTACTTTACCAACTGCATAAAAAGCAGGCTGAACGATGCTCTCATTAATTATGGTGAAATCAGACTGTTACGCAGATCCACACTGAAAAACCTATGAAATTATCTGCATCCGTTCCCGAGATCTTGACGGGATGAGCAGCTTTACAAAGCGGCACAGGGCATCAGCCCACACCATTTTGAGCGTTATTTGTCCAACATTATTATTATTTCTTCAGCGGAAAATCAAGAACAGTCCAGCCAAAGCGCTGGGTTTGGAAATACCAAACGTTAAGATTATAGTGTAGAGATAAATTGCTAGACTGCTCCAAATCTCCAGCATTAGGACTAGTGAAGGGATTTTTGTAGAGGCATCTTACTTGTGTGGTGTTGACAGGCTGGCTGCGAAAAGCAGCTGATCCCATCCTGATCATATATTGATCAGAGGAACGGTCTGATCCCAATTAATGAGAGCATCGTTGGGCCTGCTTCAGCTACTTCAGCGACTGCTTCAACTACTGCCTAAAATACTTCAACTATGTACTTTTTTTAGCTAAAGCGAGCACAACAGAATTGAGCTTTTTCTAGTTTCTGCTCGGCACCGTTCCTTCCACTAGCCCTATTTAAAGGTGTTGAATACGGAATTCATAGTATTTCTATTACCTCCACACGGCTCTAAAATTATGACATGCACCAAAAGCACGCAAGCCCGGCCCGGCTATGTAAACAAAGCACAGAGAAGCTCTTTCTGTGTGTGAACAACACACACAGAAAGAGAGTGACTTCTTTCTCTGATCAGGTAGACGTTACTCCAATATAGCTTTACATATAAAGTGGTTGTGTGCTGCTATGCTCTGAATTCTGTTAAGAGAACCTTTTACTTTCAAACCAACAATCTACTGAATTAGCTCACGTATGAGTTAAGCTCTCTTCCAAAACAATAACAAGCTAACCACCCTCTCTCCTTTCTGTCACTTATTGTCTCATCTTTGTACTTTTTGTCCCATCTGAAACCATTTTCTGTCTCTTGTTCAACACAGTCTCCCTTCATACTTATGTTTACCATTCTGTCCTTCTATAAGTCTGTTTCATATTTTAATATTTTACCAGTGACAGTGTTTCTAAATGTTTAATTTTGTTTGTTTTACAGTCACTACAGGATTAAGGATACCAGCCAGTTGCTGTCAACTCCAAGGTGTTTCAAGGTGTTCTTTACTGTATTAGTTAATGTGTGAGTTCATATAGTCAGTTTCTGGAGTGCATGGGTGCTAATTTAGTGCTTTACTGTTTACATTCAATGGTACACTGTTGATGATTTTATAATTAAGTATCTGAGGTGCTTATGAGTTCACTTTAGCAGGTTCCTAATGATTTTATTCTTTTACACATGCAGTATATTTTAAGTTTTTTTCTTGGATACAAATGTCCCAAACTTCTTTAACCCTAGCCTTATTTTTAGGCCTCTGCTCGAAAATTGCATACCCATACTAAAAAGACTGTAATTCTGTAACTACAAGCTCTATTTTAATAATGTTGATGTTATAATAAAGGTAACACTTGTGAGATTTGTTCAGATGTGTAAATATTGTGTATATGTTACTGGTTAAGAGTAAATGAAGATGGCACACAGCTCAAATTGAACATTTTCAGGTTCGCATGTCAGAAGTCTCTCTGCAAATTTTTACTTTGATAGAGTGAAGAATAAAAAAGTTGGAGATTTTAGTACAGAGGTCAGGCGGGGGTCAAGCTAAATTGTCACATGTTCCAGCTGTTCCATTGTAATTTTATAAACCCCGAACTCCTGAGATCAACCAAATAAAGAAAACAGGTTGCCACACTTTGCCAACTCCTGGATCTCAGTGAACAAGAGCTGGAACAAGTTGCAAGGTTTATGGAGCATGACAGAGTTCACCACGACTTTTACAGACTTATGTTCCCCTTTTTAAGGTCTAAGGCAGAGGTCTTCAACAGGGGGTCTGCGAAATTTTTGGTTGATTAGACAATTTTCCAAAAATGAATCTGTCCATTATTTTAATAGTTCAGTATTGTATGCAAGATAACAGGTATGTTTATGCATAGCTGTGGCACTAATCACTAATTTTCGTTTCCACATTTATGTTTAAAATGAAGACGTCAATTTGAATATCTTGTATGCATGATTATCATGCAATTGACAGACAATGTTGATATTGGCATTGGTATCAGCTGACAAGGTATGTTTATAAATGGCAGTTGCACGGCCACCCTACTCACTGTAGGCTACCTTGCACACGTTGAATATAAAAAAAACATGAATATATGAACCTGTGTATTATTTGAAAAGCTTAGTATTGAATGCACAATAAAGAGGTATACATGGTACTAGGCCCAGTTTAATATAAAACACAATTTTATACAATATATATAGTCGGGGGTTCCTGCTCCATCTCTCTATCAGTTGGGGGGTCCTTGGCCTGAAAAACGTTGAAGACCCCTGGTCTAAGGGATGAGGGGAGTAACAATATAAAATTCCCGGGGAAAGAGACTCATGAGCAACGGATGGGTTAATGAAATACATTTATTCACAGACAGATTAAATGCACGCAAGGAACCAACTGAAAACTACTTTCTTATAGAAAGAAAGCGACACTAGTTGACAATATACGAACAACAGCCCACACGGCTGGAACAAAGGTGATCCACAGCTTCACACCGCCGCACATGCAGCTTCACTACTGCGCGTTGCCCAAGGGGTTGTCCATGAGGCGCTCCTCTCCTTTTAACCACCGCTAATCGTGATTGAACGCAGCCGTGTCCAATCAAAAAAGAGGAAAGAGGGTGGCACCCGAGAGGACACTGAGGGGGGAGGGGGGGGCAGAGGGAGAGCACAAAACACAACACGGCACATAACAGACAAACTGACAAAACCTTTCAAATTGCCAAGATATGTAAACTTCTCTTTGCAATGGGCAAGGCACTGGGACCCTAGCAGGGAAAAACCTCAACACGTTTCAAGTTTCAGTTTGTGGTATGTATGCAGTGTAACTGACCTTGTTTTTCATGCTCTGTTTCATTGTCTGTGCATAAGCAGTATGGCCATAAGTGTAGTGAAATCTCCAAGCCTTACTTTACTCACCATAACTCTTATCTGTAAAATCCACTACAGGTGGACAGTATTGATCACATTTATGGAAATACATTTTCAGGCAAACCATAGACTTAGTTTCACTTCCACTTCCATTTCCCAGTGTTCCTGTTAATATATGCATTGTTTAAAAAGACCAGTGGTGGGCCGTCAGGGCCAGCGAAGCCTTCTCTGCTGGCCTAAACAGAATCACAAAATTATAGCTATTTTATAATTAAATAATTTTTTTCCTATTAGCTTTTTTTTTCATCGCACAGCTACTGTCTTCCTCAGTTGCTCTGCTCCCAGTCTGCAGCGCTGCTTCTAGTGCAGCTTGTTTTAAGTAGAGCTTTTATCCAATCAGAAACAATTCACCCCTATTTCTCTAGGTAAGAAGAAAGGCCCGATGCCCTCTAGGTAGACTTTGCAGATTAAAGTAAATGGGGACGGTATTGTTGATTGTCATAGTGTTCAACCAATCAGATCTTTAGTTTGACATGTTGGGCGTATTCTTTGACGTGCCAGAGCTACCGAGATAGTCTACAAGTAAGTCAGCATTAACGTGGAGCTCAGCATTAACGTGTGCCGTGATTGGTCAGTGGGCTAGTGTGACTGTTGTGATGCTGAAGCTAGCTAGCATAAATTAGTATTAGTAGTAAGAGTTCAAGTTGAAAGATATGTAAGAAGTAGGGGTGTAACGGTTCACAAAATTCTCGGTTCGGTTCAATACGATACAGTGGTGCCACGGTTCGGTACGTTTCGGTACGTTTTCAATACAGCAAAAAAGCAGAAATACCAAATCCTTGCTGGTGAGACTCTCAAGGGGGCATGTCTGATTTGATTCTCTGTTTGGGCTTTTGTTTTCTTTTACAAAGCAGGAATTATGGTCTGAAGAAATGTGCTGGTAAAGGAGTAGTGTCACGGGGCTCAATGGCATTAAGCATGTTTGTACAGCCTGGTTTATCACTACAGAGTAGGGATATACCTTTAGCCCTTGTGAGGAATTAGAGTTAGAAGTGTTTTTTAGTAGGATTTATAGCACCCCTAGTGGTGGATAGTGAAATGTAGGAAGCATGTGGAATGCCACATTATGCTTGTAAAAACTGTCAAAGTATGTGAAATGTCACCAGAATACTTATCAAGTGTATAATATGGTTACAGTATGTTTACTATAGAAGTGTTGAACCATAAGAGACAATTATTGAATGTATTAATCTATAAAGAATAGTCGATAGGGACAGACAGGGATTTTAATACAGGCATTACAGCGAACACCAGGATCAGAGCAGAGGGCCTAACAGAGGGATGCACGCGCAGAAGGAGCAACAGACCAAAGCCAATAGGTCACAACGAAGTAGGTCAGCTGACTGAGGCCAGGAGGAGTAAGCTGGACTTAAGCCAATTGTATTTGAGACATATATTTTACGAGCTATGAAAGGAGATTCAAAGGAATCATTCTTCCACTTCCTCACATTCCATCCTGCAGGTAACAAGCTTCCTGATTGGAGAGTGTGTGAACTCTTTTCCGCGGATCATATTTCTATCGATAGTGTACATAGTGTGATTCACTTTGCAATTGCTTTAACTTCTGTAAAATTAAATACCATTGATCATAATTTGAACCGGCTGAGTGTTTGTCACGGCCGGGAGACGTGTGGCTCTCCCACAGTATCGACGGGTCCTTGAACCTCAACACCCTGTTTGAATCAGGAGGGAACAGATACTGAAACGCTGCGTGGAGAGTTTGTAACGAATATTACATGACTATTCACGTACACTGGGCGTGATGGTGCCGGTGTAAACAGGAAGTAGATTGGTTGCTTAGTTTAAAAAAATACGACAGAGTAATAAAGTAGTCTTTAATAATGAAAGGTCGTGTTTAATACTGAAGATCTAAAATCTTCTATAAACTCAAACAGACACATTTCCTGGAAAGTTTTATTTTTCAGACTTAGTTACAGTGCTGGAGGTCTTGCTCTATCTCTCTCTCATCATATTTACATTAAAATCTACACTTACACACAAAGGTTTAATAGATTATGATCCATAAATGTGGTCAACACACGTCTCTCACTCGTTCCCTCTGTGTCGTTGTTGTTCTCAGTCGTAGTTCTGCTGGTGTCTGAAGTCTCTGTCGTACTGGAGAGCAATTCATGTTTTTTTCCGTTATAGTTTATGTGTGTTAACTTGTTGTACATAGTTGTACAGAACAAAATAAACAATAATAAGAAAAGGAAAGTCCTCCGTTTTGTGTCCGTCCTCCCTAAAGCCGCTAACCGTGACTTCAGACGTCTGCTCCGTAGGTCTGATACCTCCGCTGGACACGCCGCTCACTAATCACTCCAATAACAGCTGCTTCCTCCACAGAAATACAGACTTTAACTGAACAACAGCTGCTAGTAAAGACAACACGGTCAACACCGCCTGTAATCAGTTGTTCATATTGAATTAACCTGGTAGCCGATCGGTAATCAAGACTGTTGTTGTTTTGTAAACATCCGGGAACGGTCACGTGATAGGAGCGTGGCGAATCAGGGAAGGACAGCACGTTACGTCGGGTGGGTTGCCATGTTTGAGCGCAGTGGCTCCACCAATTTCAGCTATATTTTATTTTTCAAATACGCCTTTCTGGAGAAGGACATTTCAGGAAAAAATGGACATTGTAAGAAAGGATCGGCCAACCCCACAGCTAGCAGCCCTGACCCAGCATGGAAAAGGATTTGTACGAACGGTATTCCTGGCTAACAGCGTCGGAGAAGCGTTGCACATGTTATGGCTAAGAATGCGTTTCATTTGCAACTGAGCGTCTTGGTGTTTGGAGATACGCTACGCTAACCTGAGTTGGCTAACCAAGGCAGCAACAAGACACCATAGCACGACAGGACACTTACAAGCTACGGTGCTTTTGAAAACTTTTGCTGAGACCCGAGTGGATCTGCAACTCAACAAACGTTTGCAGGAGGACCTCTGGCTGGAACTGAACCACACCGATGTTCTGTACAACCGCGTCATTAAACTCTTTGTAATCAAAGAAAGGAGGATATACTTTGTCTTTAAGTGAACAGCAGCTTTGGTAAGTGAAGTGCTTTTGTGTTTTTACATCTGCAGTAGCGTTACTAATGTGTTCATTTGTCTATGGTGTCGTTTTTATGATATGGTTAATATTGTTCCCTCTGATGTGAATAATATTTGAATGTCTCGTGCTCTTTAGTGTGTGGCGGAATGCGTGTTTTAGCGCCGCAGTGTTGCTGGATTGATTTGTCATGCATCGTTGTCATATAAATATTAGTGCTGGGCAAGTTCACGCGTTATTATCGCGTTAACGAATTAATTAATTAACGCCACAATTATGTTATCGCGTGTTAACGCATTTAAAAAAAAAATTGTTTATTTTGAAAGTCCGTTGCTCATTGGCAGCGGTGGAGGAAGTCTTCAGACTACGTTGATGCAGCGTATGGGAGAAGTATAAACAAAAGCAAGACAAGCTAACAAATGCTACAGAGAAGTGGATACAAACTGCAGCCGATTAGTATTGTGGAAGATGTTGGTCTGAAGAACGTTCTCAAGGTGCGTTCGCGTTGCGTTTGGTGTGAACGCACCTTTAGGATCACAACGAATGACGGCACGTATAAGCCTCAAGAATGAGCTAAGAAAGTTAGCGGAAAGATTAACGTGAGACAACATCCGGTTTCTTCAGACGAACATCCGGTTTTCAGAATAAGATGCCAACAAGTATGAATTATATTAATTTATTGAGTTAAGGGGAAAACACACCTACATTGTGCGTAAAGTGTCTTCATTCTATGATCGCTGGGTAACCATAATTACCTCGGAGTTACAGCATTATATTGATGAACAGTAGAGCTGCATTCATTCACATGCTCTGATTGAAGACACACATTTAGATGAAACGTGCTGAAACATTTTATTCATGTTGCACAGCAGTGGAACGTTTTCACATACAGGGGAAATTTGTCTGTGGCAATCCGATTCTGGAGTCACTACACAACAGTATAGTTATTTTATTTCCAAAAGAACTGCACTGAGCACAGATGTGCAAGAAATATGATCGCTACTGTGTAAAGGGAATACTGATGTTAAAAATAACCGTATTTGTTTTAATAAGTGTTTGCAAACCAAATGTTATTGCCCTTTTGTTCATATAGCAGTGCTTTTAAAATACAATTATTATAATTATAATTCATTATTGTACTTTGCCATAACAATGCGATTAATCTCAAAAAATCCATGCGATTAATCACGATTAAAAATTGTAATCGTTGCCCAGCACTAATAAATATATGTGACTGGTTCTTGTGAGTTTGTTCTTGTCATTGTGTTAATTATATTGATTTTGACTATATGCATTGTCCGTTAATGACGAAGCATCCCGTCATGCGCGGGGTTAGGGTCGGACATTTGATTCTCTTTTTGGGCTTTTGTTTTCTTTTACAAAGCAAGAATTATGGTCTGGAGAAATGGGGATTGTGTGGCGATTGCTTTAGCCCTATTTGAATCAGTAGGGAACAGCTGCCTAAACGCTGCGGGGAGAGTTTGTATCTTGTGTGCTGCTGTTGTTTTCCTGCTAAGCTAGTTTAGCATAGTGTGCCTCCCAGAACACACGCGCCTCACCAGAGTACAATGTTGTGGTTCTGGGGTCAGAGTGTCAGACAGCATGTTGCCAGGTTGAGCGTAGTCCACCGAAAACATTATATTTCCCACAATTTAAGCTTCTGCATTTTCCAAATGCACTAGTATCATTCAAACATATTGTTCGGTTTGTAAGCCTCAGACCAAACGGTTTAATAAGAATACGTCATAATGAGGTTATTAGGAGGTGGTTCAACTGTAGAAGGACAGTACTGAAGGCCCAGGTATAAAATGCACGGCCCGCCACTGAAAAAGACCAAACAAAATTAGCAGTGTGACTGTTTCACCTCATATTGCTATCTGAAGTAGGATATTTTTTGAAAAAATAGTGTATGGTTAACAGCTGATCCATATTGCTGATCAAGAGTAGTATGTGTACAACATTTTTATGGAGTTATTTTAATAACTACTAGTTTTTATTATTTTTACCACTGAGCACTATCTTTTTTCTCTTGACAGCTGAAGGACCCACATCAACTTCAGAGAGTGAACCACAGAGTGGAAGGAAACGAGGCAGAGAGGTGGATGAGGGTATGTTTAGGAATAAGGACACTGTTTTACACCTGTCTATAATAGAGTTGCAATTATTAATTGATCATTTAATCTTCAACCATTTATATATAGTCGATTAATCTTTGTATAATTTAAAAGCAAAATGCCAAACACACCCGCTAATTCCAGCTTCTCAAATGTGATGTCTTTTTTCTGAGATTTTATAGCCAAAAATACGCTAATTGAGCCAATAATTGGAAAATAAATCAATAATGAAAATGATTGTTATTTGCAGCCCTCGTCAACACTTTGTGGCTAACTTTCTTTGGTACAACTGTACAATTGATTGGTATTCAATTCATTATTATATAATTATATATGTTTATTACTGAAGTCATTGTTAAAGGTGTTTTTTGTGCTCAACTACAAAATATGGCGAGGTTTTTGTAATTGTTTGTCCTCCCTTCTTGTTCACATGAGGGCTCAGAATATTAGAAACACTTCTGGATTTAATGCATGATTTGATGTCTTCCTTTCCAACACTGTATAGTAAGAGGTGCTAATTTCACTATACTCTTGTTTTTCTGATGGAGGTTCTGACCTCTCCCACCCAAGCAGACCTGACCAGAGTGATGAGGATGGGGGCTCAGATATGGAGGGTGAGTTAGGAACTGTACAAAAAATTACTTGGTTAGAGATTATATTGACTGTTTTTGAAAAAGGTTGTCTTTGAAACCTTTTCTTGACTTAAATAATCAATAGCCTTCCCCAGTACCTCAAAATTAAAAGGCTCCAATCACACCAAATTTACCAGAATTGAGAATAATCTCTCCACTCTTAATTTTGAAACAACAATTTATATTTGTAATTCTTTAATTTTGCAGCTGAAAGTCCCACATCGACTTCAGTGGGTGTCCCACAGAACGGAAGGAAACAAGGCAGGGAGGTGGATGATGGTACGTTTTTTTTACACATGTACACAAACATTTTATGCAAATGGAAGTTTACGAACGTTTACAAGATATGCTGCTGATTACAGTTTTGACTTCTAAAATTTAAGAATTAGCAGCCAGCTGTCAGGTGTTGTTAGTCAGATATGAATGTCTGCCCTTGACACATTAACCACGCTTAAACAATCAAATACTAAACATAAACCTTTATATTCAATATACCTGAGGTGTTATTAACTCACGGGAACTAAAGTGTGTTGTTAAGGCCATAACTTTTGAACACAGAGAGAAATCGCCCCCCTCCCTGCAGCCATGTGCTCTCAATCGCCTCCAAACAGAACAGCAGGTTTAAGTCAAAATCTTAATGGATTTATTATCCAACAAACATAAAAACAGTTACAAACCGAATCAAACTATTAATAACAAAACAAAGATATAAATTCCATGAAATGTGAGATCCAATCCGAGCCAGCCAGGAGGATGGCATGCCTCCTCGCTGGCCAGCAGAAGATCTGTTCTTCTCCAGAGTTTTAGACCCTTTCCCCCCTTGGAAAGGTATCACACTCCATATCGATCAGCTAAATGATTGGCTGAAACCCCATAAGCCCATCCTGGACTCTTAACACCTCAGCCAGCCACTTCTTCCAACCCCCACTCCAGCACATTCCTCAAACCCCCTCTCTTACAGACACTGCATGAAATGACCACACTCTTTAGTTTAAACTCCTACAGGTAAATACACTGTAACACATAATATCCATAATTTGGAGCGCTTTAAAACTTAAATTCCTCACAGTGTCTTTACTGTTGTAGATCAGAGCCCAGGAAAAAGCCTGGCTAAAAGGATTAAGAAAAGAGCAAAAATGAAGGCTGTGGTGAAAGAAACTGGTAAGTTCTTAAAAATGTGTCAGACTTCAAAGCTCTTGTGACATTGATATCTGTGACTGTGTGCCAGCTGTGCAATAGGTGGACTGCATTAACTCATCACTACCCTTGATATTTTGATGGCAGTAAATGTGATTAATAAGTTGTTAGTCTGTCTGCCATCCAGAGTCAACTGTGTACCCACACAGACACAAAACAGATATTTGTGTTCCTGAATCATTTTAACGCTGAGACCTGTTGAGAGACAATCAAATGCTCTCAATCTTGTCTTATGCACCTTTAGCATAAATAAACATTCCCCCCATATATTAATGCATAAATTTACCAGAATGCAGGAAATGAATGTTTGACGTTCAAGATTTCCTGGACAGTATTCCTGAAGAAAGCTGTCACATTGTCCCTACAGTCGTAGAGTATTTACATTGTAAACAGCCTCTCACAGCTGAGGTGGGAATTGATCGTTATTGGTTTAAACAAAACAATATATTACCTGCAATTAATCGATGAGTCACCCTCTCTGTGGGAGTAGTTGTTGATTATGAAAATGTAGCAGTTGTGAATGCTTTAATCCTTTCAGTATGTTTTTTTTCTAACACTGCATTTCATGATGTGTCGCTTTGTTTGTTTTTGATTTTCAAATGGAGTTCCTGACCTCTGATCCACCCAAAACACTACTGACCAATCTAAACACGTCAGTTACAAGAAAAATTTATATTACAGGACTAATCACCATATCATTGTTATTCACTCATCATGTTATCAAGATTAACAAATCACTATTGTGGATTAGGACCAACAAGCAGGAGTAGTTTAGTAAGATTGGAGTTTACTCAGTCATATTAACCTCTGCGATGTAGTGGAGTGAAAAGTACAATACTTAACCTCTGAGATGTAGTATAGAACATGAAAATCGAAATACCTTACTAAAGTACAAGTACCGAGACTCTCTGTATTTGTACTTTAGTAAGGTATTTCCATTGTATCAGTGGTGGAATGTAGAAAAAAATGAATTTCTTCAAGTTGAATAAATTATTTTTTTCTACATTCCACCACTGATACATTTAAATCTTCATATCAATTAAATTTGAATTCTCATGAACTAACAGGAACTAATGTTTATCTGTTGCTGTTATATATCATAGCCCAGGAGAAAGCCTGGCTAAAAGGCTCCCACAGAAGAAAAGATGAAAAAAGGTGGTGAAAGAAATGGGTAACTTCTTTAAAATTGGAAAGAAAAGTGCTTTCTGTGACTGTGTGCCGGCTGTGCATGAGCCTGGTCAAGATATCTACATTGTGGCCTATGTATTTCATGTTACATTGTCTTCTTTGCTATCTGTAGGGGCACCCAAAGTGCAGATGAAGAGGCCATGGACTGAAGTAGAAAAGACTGCTGTCAAAAAACAGTGAGGAAAGTTTTTGGAAGAGCGCAGAGTTCCAGGTAAAGAGGACTGTGTCAAATGCATAAAACAAGAGAAGACATTGGGTAAAAGGTCCTGGAAGGATGTTAAAAACTTTGACTCTGAATCGAAGAGAGGCGTGCCGCAAACTTCAGTACTGAAGAGCCAGTTGGAATGTTTGAACACTGTTAGTTTTGTAATGCAGTGTGGTTTAGTACTTTAGAATGTAACTAAGCAGATACGCTCAAATACTTCACCTGCAGCTACAGTTAATATTCTAGGTACTTGTACTTTGAGAATTTCCTTTTTTGTGCAACTTATTGTGTTCAATTTGATAGTGCTATTTGTACTACTACAATATCTTAAATTGTGGTTGAGTTATCTGTTTCTAATGCAGTTTGGTTTACATTGGTGGAATTTAATTAAATACATATGCTTAAGTACTGTACTTGCAGATACAGTTCAAGGTTATTGTACCTTAGTTCAGTATTTCCATTGTTTATGCAACCTATTGTTTTGTAGTAGTAATTGTTACAACAATTTTCACTAATACTAATAAGGATCTGAAGTTGTTTCAGCTATACATTTGAATAAACCAATTCTGTACGTAGGAGACAGTATTTATTGCATCTTTGTTGGAAGGTGTACGATAATGTTAAATATGGTTTACTTTTGTATAGCAATAATTATATCATTAAAAAAGTATCTGTATCTTAATGCAGCAGTCTAATCAATGGTGACAACATGGTCACTCTTTTTAAACACATCTAGACCTATTTATTATTACATAATCACATAAAAAATAAGTGCAGGCTAAAGAAAGAAGGTAGGTAAACTAATTATATTATAAAACAAACGGTCCTCACTCTTATGGTAAACTGCTTTAAAAAAAAAAGAATTCCTTTGTTTTTTTTAAAGAATCTGAGGTGGGAACTGGAGTCAGAGAGCCTCCCAGTGCTGAAATGCAGCATTCATTTTTTTCTAAGTATAGCAGAAAGGGTGGTCCTCACTCCCCGCGTGAACTTTTCTGGACCTCACTTCAGGGCATATACAGGAATGTGTGTGTGTGTGTGTGTGGCCTTCTGATTATCAGACGTAGCAGGCTGGAGACTGTCTCTACAAGGTTTGTCTCTCTCATTGCATATTTATTTAACCCTCTGGGAACTAGGCCATTTTTTGGATTTTTTTATGTTTTCTTAAACTCACCTTTTAAGGCACTTTCATATATGCTACATAGACATGTCTTATATCAAAATGTGCAGAACAATCTCAGCTATCTATATAATGAGGCACCAATTGTCCTAAGGCACTGTGCACTGTGCAATTTGGCCCTAAAGCTGAACAGTTGGAAGTCCAATTTTTTGAAATTCTTCAAATCTCTACTTTACTCATGTGGACAAACTGTTTTGGTGTTTGAAATTTTTTTTTTAAAGTCTTAGGTTCACACAAGTAGTGAAATATATGAATAAAATAGTAGATAGATGTATAATAAATGTCTCAAACCAAATTTTGTAATATCGTTTTTTGAGTAAGTGTAATTTACTCTCACCTGTAGAGGGACTGTCACTTTACTTTGTTGTCTGGGCTGGTAGTGCACTGCACCCTGGTAGTGCACTACACCCTGGCAGCTGTGAATCCTCTCTGTAATATTGAACAGTCATTACTAAGTAAAGTTCTCACTCCCTTTGTCCTTTCTTCCTCCACACACACACAAGATAGATAGATAGATACTTTATTCATCCCCAGGGGGACGAGCTAACAAGCTACACGCTCGAGCTAACGGACGAGCTAACAAGCTACACGCTACACGCTCGAGCTAACGGACGAGCTAACAAGTTTACACGATGTAAACAACTCACCCAGTCCATAAGCTCGTCATAAGCATCATAGCTCGCTGTGTGTCACGCAGACTCCACTAACTGTGTGTTTACATGTCTGTAATCATAAAGCTACAGCTGTCTCAGAACGCTGCCGTTAGCAGACGTGCTAACTAACGAGCTAACAAGCTACACTACACGATGTAAACAGTCCGTCCCCCAGATCGTCACATGATGAACTGTAAGCTCGTCATAAGCTCGTCATAAGCATCACATCTCGCTGTGTGAGTCTCGTACTATCTCGTGAGAATACGGACACGGAAGTGGAGAATCTACAGATTTCTACAGATTTTCGAAACATTTTTCTGTGCCGTTTTTCGACGGAGATATTAAAAGAAACATAGAGTGAGCGCCGCTTACGCACCGCTGTGAGCGCCGCTAACGCATCACTGCGCTCATAGACCCCCGAGCGTTAATAGACGATTGCACAAACAACAGGAGAAGACATGTAATCAGAGGTTGATTATATATTTTCCACCTGCCACTAAACTTTTTTTTTTTCTTAGATAAGGGTGCGTTGAACTGCATTTAAGTTCACATTACATTTTTACAGAAACCTGTTCATTGCCTAATGCAGTGATTCTCAACCAGGGATCAGCGGAACCCCAAGGGTCCTTTAGGGAGTTCCAGAAAGATGAGGAATACTTTATTTTTACTGTTTAAATTACAATAGAAGTGAGGCCAATGTGAATAAGCAACACAGTCTTACTGCAGTTTGTGAAATAGTGTCGAAATTGTAATCTATTAAATTATTTAAATCTTTCCCCAGTGGATTTTCCCAAATCAGTTTACCCAAGAACTGTAGCATTGTCTCAGTCAATAGAAGAGCATAGAATGCCTCAACTCAGTCTTAAAAAAATAAAAAAAATAGCCAGATCTTCATTAAAAACCCAATGCTTTGTGTGACGGTCCCATAGCTTGATTACTTGTATACGTGTGTGTGTTTCTTTATTACAGCAGGTGCCTCGAGGTGTTGATCGCCCTAGTTGGAGGCACCTGGGCCCGGTGCTCTCCACATATAAAGCTCCGCCTCTCTGGCAGCGAGATTGCTCTTTGCTCCCGGGCATTATTCTTTTGTTCCTATTCATGCGACAGCTCTTTCTCATGCCACACTCAGCACTCATGCAGACACCCACCTACACCACTGATTTTACTGATTATCACATCCCATCGTTTCCTTAGTTGTTTTGTGGATTTATTGCAATCCAGTTAATTTATAATGAATTACTTAACATTTGCCATCAGTCTGACGACCCCTCCCTTCTACAAGGGGTCTGTGTCCTGGTTGCTCTTTTGTTTCTGTCTTTCAGGCTGTTCATCGTCAGCTAATGAGACACACCTGAGCCTGCTGGAAGTGCCAGATATAAAGACTCCGCACCTGAACGGGGTGCTGGCTGCTCCTCTTCTTTGGCTGACACGGCTGATTATTTGTTAGCTTAGTTTGTGTTCTTTAAATAAATGTGTATTTATTACTTTTACACTTGTCTAGTCTTCCTTTATGTTGCAGCCTTTGAGCCGGGTGGTAACAGTCTCCCTCTCTTTTTTTTCATGGCTTCAGAGCCAGGTCGTGACATTTGTAAGACATCTGCATCGTGTGAATGAAATCACTCAGCCTTACATCTAAAAAAGAGAGAAGGTAACATAAACTGCATATATGAGAGATTAAATGATCTCTAGTTTCCACCCTGTTCTTGATGCTGCTGCCACTCACTGCGGCATACTGGACTTCCACTCTATCACAGAGTAAAGAAT
The DNA here is from genome assembly GCA_032191485.1 of Leptoclinus maculatus. NCBI lineage: Eukaryota > Metazoa > Chordata > Actinopteri > Perciformes > Stichaeidae > Leptoclinus > Leptoclinus maculatus. The sequence continues at coordinate 21,474,354 of JAVDOI010000011.1, read as the reverse complement.
AAAAAGGGATTGTTGGTATGAAACAGGAAGTCTGCTGAGGAAGTCAATAAACCTTCCAACTCTGTGCCCTCTGTTCTGTATATGACTGTGACCTCTGAGCTCCCCTTAAAGAAGACGAAATGAAAAGATCATTTCACCATGTCTACATGTTATCAGGCCAGATCCATCAACCCACAATCATCAGTGCCGTTGGGTGGTTGGTGATTCATATCAACAATTCATATTGTTAGAGGATGAAAACAGTGGAGCGTTTCAAACATATAAAAATACCACTGAAGATAAATCTCTTTTCTCACTCAATTTGTCTTGGCTGATAAGACAGAGTGTGACGTGCAGGGTGGAGGTCTGCTTTTCTAGATCTGCTACTGTGTCTCTCTTTTCTCTCTTATCCACCTCAGCTCACATCCGTCCACATTTACACGCAATCCCTTTATTGCGTGTGGACCCCTGATATACTGTATGTCGGGCAATGCCGTAAGTATAACATACATGGGGGGGGGGGGACATATGTTCAAAATACCCCCCCCCCCCCAATATGTTGTTGGAAAACTATATATATTTTTCTATTTTAAATCTAAATAAATAATGAAAAAGATAATAAAATGCAAGAGGCCTCAAAACCCTAAAGACCAATGTATCCTCTCAGCCCTCGTTTTAACTAATTGCCATCATTATTACTGACAGTTCTAGTATTATGGTGTACTGCAGGTCTGGCTTTTCAAGGCATTGAGGGGGGATTTCAGCCAGTTTCTAAAGAACAAGGCAGAGAGCGACTCAGAGCAGACCACCTGGATGAAAAGTAAATTTCATTTTAGCAGTACTCAATTGCTAATCGTAATTTGGAAGCTGATGGGCAATACAATCGTTGATGAAATTGTGTTGGAAATAAGATCGAAGCCAGTGGTCCAGTTCACACTCATATTGATGGCACCCAGGATATATCAGGACTCACTATGTTTGCTCTTTGAAGATGCATCCTGGGACTCTACGCAGTGTCATCAACGACAGGACAAAAAACAGTTAAGATCACATGTGATGTGATGATGTGTCTAGCCCTTCCTCTGTTCCAACTTTGAGGACCAACCTATGACGGTGACACAAACATGACTTGACAATTGCAGGGGGTGCAAGCAATTTTAAGGAAATAACATCCACTGGCTATGTATTGTCACTGTGGTCATCAGTTGCACTGACTACCTGTGTAGCCTCTCCATTAAGATATTCAATGGAATTGAAGCCTGAATTTGGGGCTTCTTTAATCAATATGGAAAGTTCAAGGTGATTTTCCCCGCAAATTGCAAAATCAGAGCATGTTTTCACCTCTTTGAAACCTCTCTGGCCCACCAGGTGTACTGGTCGCACCCCCGCTAATCGCTCAGTTCTGAGACAGTATGAGTCCGTCCTGACAGCCCTTGACGAAATGGAATCATGTAGCTCTTCTGACACTTCAACTAAGGACAATGGTCTCCAGGGAACACTGTGCTCGGTCTTGTAATGGCTTAAGACATGATGGAAGATTTGGAGTGCCTGAATACCTCCCTGCAGCTTATGAAACACAGCATTTCAGCTATGTTGTAGGCTGTGGGCCATGACCATAACAAGCATACAGTACCGCGAAAGGAGGAGCACTTCAATGTCTTGTTCGCAAGAGCCAACTGCTATGGCAACAAAGTTGGACCTACAACTTATTCAGATGCCTCACATCTGCTAACCTACAAGGCATTACGCCAGTCAGGCTGCAGCCCATATCATCCCAAAGTCTAGTCTTTGTACAGAGCCCCATTCTACAATGTCTTGGATATAGTGAATACTCTATTCATAGGGAGGTTTGATCAAACTTGAAATTGTGATGCTAAATGTGAGTATCCTGAATTTAATTCTAGACTACAGCAGGTAAATCTGCCCATGTATCGAGCTAATTACACTTATCAAACAAGCCCAGATGTTGCTAGCATTTTTCGAGACATGGTTCCAGAGGTGACCTTTTGGTCAGGTGGACGCTTTAGTAAGGATTCTGCTGGTTGTCTCTGCCTCCTCGCAGAGGCTGAGAGGAGTTTTAGTGCCCAGAGGACATGGTTCAGATCCCAAGGCTGAATAATGTAGCCATGTGTCACATGCACCAGGAGAAACTGCACTGACTGGACCTTGAGGGAATATGCTAGTCTGTAATCAGTCTCAACAATAAGTGCAAAAAAGGCCTTTGGAGCCTTTCCTTGAAGAATAGCAAGTCAAAATACATGTCATTGCCTGTAGAGGAGATGAGAGGATAGGTTTGGTTTGTGCCTGTATTGAACCATTGCAATCACATCATCACTTTAGCCTCATATTTTCCTCTTATTACAACTTCTCATATGAGAAATTGACAATCAACTCTCCATCCATCATGGGCCTTCAGCGGTCCCTCCAGAACCTACACACTGCTAGCATTTTCCACTGCTGTAAAAAGCGCTCAAAGCTATAAAATACTGTCTTGCGGGAGCTTGATATTAAAAAACGAATAGGACTCAACCCTTTCACCTGGCAAAATGATCCAATCTTTGACATGGTAGTGGTCAGTGAAGCCAACAGGATCTATATTGCTGTAAAGTAATCTGGAGCTGAGACTTTGTGAAATGTAGATCCCATCTAATTTGGCAGCACTCACCCTGTTGTTGCAGACCCTCACCCATGTGTATTGTCTGGATTGTGGATGTTTGACTCTCCATGCATCCAACAGGTCCAGGTGTGTAATGATACTGCTACGGCCCTGAGATGGCCGTGGAGAAGTCTAGAGTACAGTTAAAAATCACCACCAGTAATTAATTGATCCTGATGGTAATTCCTGAGCTCATTTGTTTTAGCATGGTGAAAAAACCTACTCTTTCTGTTCCCTGGTTTGGTGCGAAGCAGAGCACAGAGCTCTCTATTTCTGCCCTGACAATCAGCAGCCGACCCTTCACCCCCTCAGCAGAGGACAAGACGGTTGCATTTACAGTTGTTCTAAACAGAACAGCTACCCCTGCACTACTATTAGTGCCATGGCTAAGGGCACGCAACCCATCGTTTCTTGCAAAAACAACACATCAACCTATTTTTTTGGGTAGAGACTTCGGGGACTAAAGCCCTTTTTTCCTCTCCCACCATTGATGTTCAACGACCCTATTTTAAGGCTTTGCATGGTCAGGTCAGAGAACAGTAAAGAGAGGAATACACTGTGTGATACATGACCATTTACCTTTCTGTCTTTTTAACAGTTTTACCTTGTGCTTCTCTCAGACTTGTGATGTGCTTTTTGAGGCGGAAATGCTTCCTTTCACCCAGGTCAAAACCTACCAGTTTCTTCAGTACGTCAACAGTTCTGATGAACTTGCCAGTGACGCTGAAGTAATTAATCACTTTGACAGACTTTTTCAATGTTTCATCCAGAAATGTGTCATAGCCCATGTCCACCTGGCTATTAGATACGCCCTGTAATTCGTTTCACAGTGTGATCTCTGCCTGCAACACTTGTGGAAGCTGCTTCCCAAACCTTTTTTCTTGTGGCTGGGGTTGTACTTCAGCTCCTGCAGACTGAGAGTTGTTGTTCTCTGCATCCACAGAAGCCTGTTGGTCCCCAGTTTGGCTCAGCTCCCTCTTATCTACGTCGTTACCCTCAAACTGTGAACCAACCATCAGGCCTGGCCGAAGGGCCGCCAGCCGTTGGCCCAAAAGCCCTACAGCCGTGGACCCAGCCGAAGGGCCGCCAGTCGCGGCCTTGGGCCCAGACGCAGGTCCGCCAGCCGTGGGCCCAGCCAAAAGCCCCACAGCCGTGGGCCCAGCTGCAGGGCAGCCAGCTGTGACCCCGGCACCAGGAAGAGAAGGAGAAATTTGGAGAGGAGAGCAGAGGAAAGGAGATGAATGAGCGCATTGCTCTAAGTCAGGCGGTATGCGGTACCTGTGTTCTCTCTAAGACTAACCACCGAGGGGGGCGCTATCATTTTAAAAGGAGGGCAAAACTATTGTACGGGGGAACAGACTTTGATATAACACCGGCACTTCAACATTTTATTCTTTGGCATATCATAACTTCTTCTTGCGCAACCGCACTTCTCACTTCTTTTGATTTACAAAATTTTAATTTTCTCGTGGGAGGACCCCCAAATCCAATATGTCCTGTTATCTTTTATTCCCTGTAGATTCAGAATGTAATAATAATTGCTGATACAGGCCGATACACATGCCAGCATGTGAAAAAGGGGAGCACTGACACTTATTTATTTTTTCCACTTCAAGCACTGCCTGAGTCTGCAGGAAGTTGCAGTATTTGTTTCTGCATTCAGCTGTGTTTGTTTGTGTCTGCCACAAGCATTTTCTTGCCCTGTGCGTTTAACAGTAACCGTTTTGGCAGCATCCTTCCTCTCTCCCTCCGCCTCTCTCGTCCCTCTGTATTTCCAGAGCTTTACCTTTCTCTCTACTTTCTTCCTCCTTCCCAAGAGGCAATAAAGGTGGAATACAGGATGAGAAACAATCAAAATAATTCACACTTCTACTCATCTCCACCTCTCATCTCCAGTATTTTTCTTCTTCCTTTCTTACCTTCCCCATGCGGCAAAATTGGCCAAAAAGAGTGCTTCTTCTCTCCCATCATCTTGTCCCCATTTTTTCTTTTCTTTTTTCAGTTTTTGCCTTTCCCCACTCCTTTCTCCATTTCCCTGCCTTTTACCTCTACTCTATTTGTTTCTCCCTGTCATCACTTCCTCAGTGTTCTCTAATTATTCTAGTCTGTCGCCACTTCAAAGTGGCCCGTTAGCTGATTGAAGCTCTTTAAGGAGAGAAAACAAGCAGGGGGATTTCATAATGGCTGCCGGCGTTCGTTAGCTGAAGAACTTGAGGGTGTGTGTGTGTGTGTGAGAGGGACTGAGAGAGTGGCGGCTTGTTGATGAGATGGATCGACGGGTGTGTTTTGGGGATTTTACGTGCGCGGGGGATGGATAGCTGTGTGGATGGATGCAGCAGGGTGTTTGTTTGAGTGCTCGTGTGAGGTCCAAATATCTGTGTGTGTGTGTGCGCTATTGCTTCATGAGCTTGTGTGTGTATCCTCTTTGCCCTTGTTTCATGCATGTCTGTCTGTGTCTGTCACTGTCTGTCTTTGTGTGTGTGTGCGCCGGCTGCTTCGATTACCCTTGAAATATAACGCAGCTTTGACTAAAAGGTCAAACGCTCCCAGTGGAGCAGAGATGTGGAGACCCCCAAGTGTTAAAACGTAACGATCCAATAAGATGGGGCAAACGGGGGATCATTTCACACTACTTATCACCAGTTCACCAGAATTTTAGAGACGCACCCCGGCAACAATGTCTAACGGACTATTCTTTGTTTTTGATGATTAATCTTTGGGATACTGTAGGCTACAATTTTAGATTTTCCATGGATTCCGTGATATCTGTAGATTTACGTTGAAGTATTAGCAACACAAACGTCTGCCAAACATTGTGTTCAAAAACAACAACTTTGTATTGGCAATTCATAATTTAAATGTCGTCTTCTTTAAAAAAAAAAAAAAAAAAACGTACCCAAACGAGGAAAGGTTTATATTATCTCAAACATAATGATTAACATTTTTATGGTTATGTTCAGACATTTTAAAGCACTTGGTTTAAGTTGCCTGACTAAGTATGATGTGGAAAGGTGACAAAACCCGATTTACTCATATAACATTTAACAAAAACCACAAGGTTTCTTTAAAAGCCTAAACCTACGAACATGTGAGAGATGCATTCTGACAGTATGATAAACCATGACAATAGTAAAAATTGAAATCATAAAATCTTCATCGTATAATAATTCAATAAAATGAATTGTATGCCATGAAAAAATAATATAGTATGTCATAATAATCATAAAAATGTCACGGTATAGTATGCCATCTCTTAAAGTATGTCTCATAAATCGTACGACATAAAAATATCAATATAGCAGTTCAGAAAAAAAATCATAAAACGGTCATAGTATAGTATCCTATAAAATTGCAAAAAAAGTCATGGTAAAGTATGCTAAAAAAAATTATATAGTTTGTCATACAATTAATTACAGTATGGTATGAAATATAGATGCCATAAAATATGTCAGTTTAGTATGACATAAAAATGTCCTTCAAATGTTTATGACATACTATATGTATTCATGGCTTACTGTATAAGCCATGAATACATATAGTATGTCGTAAAAATTTCAGTCTAGTATGCCATAGAAATGCTGTGAAAATGCCATAAAAAATAATGTATGTAAGAGAAAGGAGTATAATATTCCATAAAACATGATATATTAAATCATAAGAAATATAGTATTGTTTGCCATGAAAAATAATAAGGTAGGTCATGAAGGATATCATTAAAATGTCATAGTTTATTATGAATTATAAAAATGTTTTTCTGACTCACTAAACTATGACATTGTGTTGATGTAACATAGTTGAAAAGGTTCAGGTTAAATCCCGCTAAATGGGAAAACTACGCCACCTGCTGTTGTAAATATGTACTTGCACTGAATAGTAGACGCAAAGGACTATGGGTAATCCTCAACGCAACGGAGGATTCACTACTAGGTAACGTTTCCGTGAATGTCCGTGGACAATATGATGTAAACTAACTTTAAAAAGTACATAAGAGTTGAACTGGCTTTATTTTGTTGGATATTATTTGTCTCAGATAATATTCGCCATGTTTTCATTAAGTTTTTACATTTTTTATGCGTTTTATTGCCAGTAAAAATGTCTCCAGTATAGCTAGCTAACAATAACGCGATGCCGTCTTTCTAGACGGAGCATGCGCAGTTGTCCACAAGATGACCATTCTTCTATGCTGTCCTTTATCATAAATGCAGGTATGTTACAGTATATTGTTCTACACCATTGTTATTATAAAATGAAAAATACTTTAAAAAAGTTAACAGTCCAGTGTGAGAAATCTTTATAAATATATTTTTGGTTATATATTTTTTGTATTTCTCCTCATACATTTAAGAGAGACAGTTTCTGTTCTATTTCAGCTAGTTTATTTACATGAATATTAACCCACTATACGATCACTGTATTTCAAAATTGGTAATCCTCAACGCAACGGAGGATTCACTACTAGACAGAGCATGCGCTGTTGTCCACAAGATGACCATTTTTCTATGTTGTCCTTTGTCATAAATGCAGATGTGGAATAAACCTGCTGTTACCACAAGCCTGACCAGCTCCAAGAGATTCATTTAGCCAGGAGACATCTCACAGAGGTTACATTGACATATGAATGGCCAAATCCCAATGTCCCCCCTTACGGACTCACGGACTTTGAGGCGCGCTCCCGCGAAGTCCGCGAGGGTTTAGGGATGTCCCACTGTCAAATCGTCAAGTGTTTGAGGGCTCTCTGGCAGACATTTTGAGCCCTTTATGAACCCTTTCCGTAAGTCAGCATGGTATGCTGACTTAGCCTAAGGGAATTACCCACAAATCATTGCAATGTGACGTTAAACTCGCGGTAACCAGTGGACGCATGGAGACGTAAAAAAAAAGGTAAACAGCTCACGTGTGTTCAGCCTGTCATAATAAATGTACTCAGAAACATTAAGGGATAAAGATGGAACAAAAAATAAACATGAAATCAGAAGATATTTATTTATTTATTCGTCAAATATTTAGATTTTGTCATTGAAGCTGTTTTGACAAAAACGAGTAAATAGATTACATAAAATTACCTCTCATTTTGTGAGGAAAGAGGCTGGAAGACGTTCAAATCAGGGAGTACAAAGTATAAAATAAATTCCTACAATTATACATCATATTTTTTGTCGTTTTCATGGTAACATGATATGTTGCAGCAAAATGCTGTCCCATTCCTATTCACACCATTTCAAGCCCTCACAGTCTCTCACACTCACCCACTTACCAGGTGACGTCAGTAAGTCCTTGAGGGTTCAGGGCTTGAGGGTTTAGGGGGGACATTGGGATTTGGCCTATGACTTCCATTAATGTTTTTCATCCTATACCCTACTATGACTTTTGTATAACATACCATACAAATAATTACTTTATAATTTGTGGCATATTTACTATGACTCTTTTATTGCCATTTCTATGGCTGTATTGCCAATTACATGGCACACTTAACAATAATATTTCTTTATTAAAACTCTTACAATAAAACTAACTTCTGGTGGCATTTTTATTGCATACTATACTATTGCTATTTTAATGACATTGCCATACTATGAATTTTTTTAAATATATTTTGGCACCTATATTTTAAATGTCAGTTTTTACAACGATTTTATGGCATATAGGATATTTGTTATGCCATTCTTATAGGATGCTATATTGAAACAGAATTGTTTTTCATACTATGCCATTCTTTTACGACTTTAGTATTATTTTGTTATGGCATACCATTATGACTTTTAATTAAATGTTTATGACATACTGTAGCATGATATTTAAATGGCATACTAAACTGACATTTTTATGGCAATTTTATGACAAGCTACACTATGGCATTTGTATTTGACTTTATTGTGACATACTATATTATTCTTGTTCATGGCATACCATACTATCATTTTTTTATGATATACTGTAGTTTGACTGTATTTATAACTAGCACAACAATTAGTACTAATACTTCTACAACCACTACAACTACAATTTAAACTTATATTACTACTACTAGTAGTTGATTTGACAGTTACCAGTTCTATGCCCTTCAGTTTTCGTCTCCTTCAGGGCCTTCATGTCCCTTTGCTCATTCAGCAGTCTGGACAGAAAACAGACATTTACACAAACATTAACAAATCACATAAAGTCTAAATACATATCCTGGTTCACCACCTGTTAAAACAGACTTTTTGCATCAGTTTATATGGAAGATAGAGCGCAAAACACAGTGAGGTATATTGGATCATATATTGATAATCCGATCATGTTATCACAATGTGCCTTGTGTAATGATGAGTTAAAATGTACTTACATTTAATTGCATTTAAAGGTCCTTTATGTCAAAAAATTATTATAATAAATTGACTATAAAGAATAGAGACCTTCCGCATCGGCCAGTGCATTATTTTGGTAACGACAACAGATAATGAAATAAAATAGCCCAAAAATTTAAATAAAACATGCATGTCCAGGTTGTCAAGTGGTTTCGACACATTTAAACTATCAATAAAAAAGGCTAAAATGCTGGAAGAAAATCTGCAACAATAAACAAAGTATCAAGAGAATTATTTGCTTTACTGGTGTTTCATTTGGTTCGTCAAGCATCAATCTCGTCTCAGAGGAGGCTGAGCTGCTTCTGACCTGTGGTTTCCAGTGTTCTTCAGGTCCACCTCTCCTCATCACAATGTCTCGTCTCCATCCAGTCTGCTGCTCCTCCCCTTCTCACCGTGTGTTTTCTCTGAGAACCAACAAAGAATGAGCTCTGCACCTAAAAGTTGACTTTGCAATACATTAAAAGACAGAATAAGACGACGACATTGGAAAGTAGATGATTGCATTAAATAAAAATGACAGATAAAAAAAATATTTGGACTCTTCCATACATCCCATGGACCATGTAAACACCAGTCCACCTGCAACCATCTATTCAATGAAACACAAAATAAATAGACATCAGAATTCTGCATTGCAATAATTTATAGTTGCACACATTCAAACCAACCTTGGTGAATGAAATAAAAGTTGCACCGATAAGTTATTTTTTTCTTTTCCATATATTTTGTCGTTAATTAATAATTTCAATACAATTAAGCTTGTATGGAAAGTGTGTTTTTAGGTTAAACTAAATGACCTATTTCTGTGACATTGGGGTCTGGGATCTGCCTACGATAATTGGCAAAGTAGTCAGACTTTGTGGCCAGTTGTGTTACATTAAAAAAGATAATATTTAAAAATAACGGATATGCTGACAATAGTTTGAGCCTATGAATTGCCTCAAAAAGAAAAACAAGCACACACCACTTGTTTCAAACAAAGTTTTTGTCAGATACAGTGGTGGAATAATTAAATCAATTAAGCCATTAATCTATAAATAAACAAATTAAATCAGTTACAATATTGTCCCTGGGAGAGGAGTGGAATTTGTTCTGGTATTTTTTCTTTGTCGTTTAATCTTTGGCATTGGCACAAACTCAGACCTCATCAATATGTGGAATTTAAGCACAGCATGATAATCTTCACTTATTATTTATGTCTACCAACATGGGGTGTTGTCATTTAATATGGTCCCGTAATTATTCTGTAATAATGGAGTTATTACAGAAATGCTACAATGAAATGGATTACAGACCAAACGGGGGATACTTAGCCATTGTAGACACTATCAATATACAACAACAAATTATTAAATCACTGAGTAAACCTGTATATGCCTTTACTAGCATATTTCTGCCTCCTAAAATAAGATAGTTCTTCTAATCAGAGCCATGCTACAGTATTTAAGCAGTTGTTAATGTGAGGCAATGACAATAGTAGGAGCATCATGTGCTGTAAATTAAAACCACTAAAACTAATGCTGAACATAATACGTACGCACGGATTAAGAACTGTTACAAATGTGTTTAGTGAAGAGGCACAGTGGTGGGCTGACTGTGCTCGTTTGAAATAAAAAATAACTAATTAATTTTAATGTTTAATAATTTAACAATGACATTTTCTACGCCTAGCCTTCTTCAGGTTTATGAAATGATTGATATTCCAACATGATCTCACTATGAATATTGGCAACGTTATGTTAGCTAACTTAATATAGATTGTGTCTAAAGACATCACTCACATTCATTTTTTTGACAAAATGTCTTCCGTCTTCTGTAGTTTGGGGAAGTTTTAACATGCTAATGTTGGCTGGCTGGCTGTTTGAGTTTGAAGGGGACTGGGAGATTGAGAGGGCATTGTTTCCATGTGGTCCTGTTTTTTGGTTTTAATATAACATACATTTTCACACTGTAAAAAGTGGAGGGGTCAAATACTGCCTTTCTTGGTATCATCTTTGTTACTTATTGTTATCTGTGCATGTAAATACAGTACATTATATGCTAGACGTTTAGGACATTTTACTACAAATGGTACCATGACACAGAACATGGTACATGGTACACAGAACTCTTTTCATGCTTTGTGTAGAAAACGGAAACGGAAGTCGGTATTCCAGCATCTGCACATACAGTTTGTGGAACTTCAATCTGAAGGTGATGGGGGTCAGCCACCGACTAAATCGCTTTCATCTCTTTGTCAGAGTGCGGTGACTCCACTGTCTGAAGTGTCAGGGGTCATCACTGCACCCTCCTAGTCGACATCTGGGTCTGTAAGGCCCTAAAGATGAGGAGAAAGAAGTCGGTTTGGTAACTGTACAAATCTTTCTGAAAAGCACTGTTATAGTGAGAGGCGGACAATCATAATAAAAATCCAGGTAACAAAAAAGTGAATCTCTGCATCACGTCAAGGTATTTCACTCTTACGTTGGCTTACAACGTCCTGTTATCCAAAGCTGACCGGGAGTTTGGTCGTGCGGTCTGCAGAGGATGATCAATCCAGCCAGCTTCAATTATTTTAGCAGTGTGACTTCTGGCCTTCATGGGTTGTGGATATAACGAGGGACTGGCAGCTTGATTCCACTAGTAACACCGCGCAGGAGATACTCGTGGTGCAGAAACGGGTGAAGTCCTTGTAGTTCTCTGGTACCTTGAGGATGGACAGATCCAGCAACTGATGCCTTTGTGTGCTCCTATTTATAGCAAAAGTAGAGACATCTACACAAAAGTAATTATGTGAAAGTATTCTTTGCACACAGACTAGCTTTATCTCTCACCATACTCCCCCTGCCATGGTTCTCTGCTTTGGTTTAACGAGTCAGGGTTTTACACCGTGCGAAATCAAGCAAGATATAGAAATGATGAGATGATGCATGTATTTAACATAATGTGTGTGTAGATGTTAGCATGAGGTGAGTTACACAGCGGTGGCACAACACTGATCTGGCCACACATGTGCAGCTATGATGCTCCCAGCTCAACTGGGGTCCAGTCCTTAAGCCTCATCTGTAAGAAAAGAAAGAAGTACAAAATACTTTGTTCAGTTTGCTTTGTATAAATTCTATTCCAGTACAATTCTGGTTGGATAACATTGTGCTATTTTAAGGAGTAAATAAGAAGGCATATTTGCATCTCTGGATCTAGGTTAATAATAGAGTAGTGCAATTATATTACAACTTCTTAACAAGACTGATATGAATTTATTTATTTACATACTATATGAATGAAGAACAATAATAAAAAACAATAATAACTCATGCATGCAAAAACAAACCAGCCAGTTTCTGGGGACTAGCTAGGTTGTGCTATTTCAGTTGTATTACAGTTTACTAGTTCATACTATTAGCTCCAACATGTGTGATAAAAGCCAAATCCCAAAAGGAACGTTCTTAACCAAACAATATAGACAGAGTGCAACATCTTCCTCTGAAAACTAAACGGTGAATTGTGTTACCTGCCGGTGTGGGCGGGACATACATGTGCTCTGACTCTATATTGAACAGTAACAAATCAGCTGCTATCTTCATCTGAACTTTAAACTCAGACTATGGGGCTTGTCTGACTTCATGGGTCTGCATTTTAACATAGTGCACTCACACACACTACATCCGTTTTCTGGGTTTTACTTGGATATTTAGAGAAAATACAAAGTTGGTTCATTAAAAATGCAGATAAGTTACTGTCCGTCCATTCAATCTAGTCAAACTCTATGAAGAAAACCAATAAGTATCACGTTAAAAGCATCAAGCTAGGCTACAGGCTAGGCTAATGTTGGAGGCTTAATTAAAGTTACATACCCTTGTAACGGTGGCGGTAACTTTATATGAACAACTTTAACCTTTCTCGTGTTTGTTGGTTGGTGCAGGTGGACATACGTCGACAACTCTGTGTACGTCGTTGATATTTATCCGTGGCAAATTTGGCAGGCATCTCCAAAAAATAGAGAAACGTGCCACAGTTGATTGCATGCAGCGCCAAACCGGAAATTGGCGTGATTGACGGGGATCATGTTTGGTTGCAGACACAATAGGCTCGTTCGAGGCTCGTCTACTTTCCTTGCCTGGAAAGTAGACGAGAGCAGGCGGAAGCAACAGGGGGCGTTGACAAAAAACTGCGTTGAAGTCGGACAGTTTTCAGCCGCCTTCACTGAATACACAGGAAGTCATTGGATTGTTTACATTCTGTTCGTTACATCTGTAGGCTTCCCTTTAGTTTTCGGGCCACGTTTGGAAAACTATGGCTGAAGAAATTGCGTTTGCGTTCTTGATCGCCGATGAAGTTGAGGTAGAAGAGATCCCTCTACTTTTCCACGAAGTTGGACTTGGACAGAGAAGGTGATTTGTTTTATGTAAATATTGAAAATGAACCAGAACATATGGCCACGGTTACAGTCAATTTAGCATTGTAAAGCCAACCACTACTCGTTTTGTAGAGTTAGTTTCTAAATTAAATTTTTCAAAAACACAGATGCATGAATATTGTTAAACATTTTTTATTTTGTGTTTTCTTACAGCAATCATTTCTTGTTGCTGTTTGCCAATGTTTTTTAATTGGGTCAGTATTTGACCCATACACATCACCATTTTCTTTTGAAATCTCTCTCTCTCTTTTAGTCGCCTCCACCTCGCCAATTCCGGCCTCAGTGACTCCAGTGCACTCGTCCTTCGCTCTGCATTGGACTGGTATGTCTCATGAAAGGACTGTTGGCTGCTGCCTTTTTCCCCCCTAGGTGCCCTTGTGGGTTGCGTGGCAGTTGAAGGACCGGGTCGCTGTTCATCAGTGTCACATGATTCCACAGTTGATTACATCTGACTGGGGAAAAGTGGTGTGGAAAGGACCGTCCCTGGAGATGCACTCGCCACCCTGGAGCCACCCGATATTTCATCCATTTGCTGTAAAAGGACACAAAAGGATTCCATTCAAAATCACATGTACGAAGTGGTTATTTCAAGTTTCTATGCAAAGATACAACTATGTTACATAGTTAAATTGTAGGTGGCAAAATACTGAACAGGGAAAATGGAAGATTGATACTAAGAGAGTCCAACTTACATTTAAGATGTGTACACATTGAGTAAGCCCCCGAACCTGTCGTTCTCCACCCCCCGGCTGCGCCTATATATTCTGTCCGTGAAAGTCACAAACAGCACCGGTGACAAAGGTCGAGGTTACAAGCGGCCGAAATGAGTTTCCTCCGTAGGGTGGCCGGGCTCAGCCTTAGAGATAAGGTTAGGAGCTCTGACATCAGGAGGGACCTTGGAGTTGAGGCGCTACTCCTTTGCGTCAAAAGGAGTCAGCTGAATTGGTTTGGTCATTTAATCAGGATGCCTCCTGGGCGCCTCCCACTGGAGGTTTTCTGGGCATGCCCAACTGGTAGGAGACCCCGGGGAAGACCCAGAACACGCTGGAGGGATTACATCTCCCAGCTGGCCCAGGAACGCCTCGGGATCCCCCAGAATGAGTTGGAAAATGTTGCGGGGGAGAGGGAAGTCTGGGTCAGCCTGCTTGGCCTACTTGGCGACCCGATCCCGGATAAGCGGAAGACAATGGATGGATGGATGGACACAGAGCAAGCACTTACCAAGTAGTATTCCCAGGTGATATTGCCCTCTCCTGTTGCCCGAGATCTGTCTTTCGCCCTTTTATACGTTGTCAGCATGTTTCCCATTTTTTTCCTAATTTTGTCGTTGGTTAATTTGTATCCTTTGGCATTAAAGGCTTGTTCCAATTTTTTTTTTTATTATATTTTATTCCGGTGGTACACATTTTTGTATTTCATTGTCAGCTCAAGTAATAATAATGTGGTCCGGTGTTGGAATTCTGTAAAAACAGAGTAATGATAAAAACATTCATATTTTATTATAACCCATTACAAAACAAGACACTATACCTGTCAGAGATTCGTGGCATTCTGGCTGTAAGGATGGCAATGGGTCCAAGCTGTCTGCAGAGGAGGACTGTGGTGGTTCCGGGTTTGTTTCAGTGGGACAAAGACTTAATGTGGCTGCTGGCTGGGTCCCAACCTGAGTTAAGGAAGGGGAAACTGTAGGCCAGAGTGAATGTTTGAAGTTAATGAGGGGGGAAGACAGGAGACTATGTGACAACACTGTTTAGAATAAAAATCGGATGCATTGTGTCACGGGGAATGATGGAGGACTCAAAAGCAGACCAGGCAGAGTAGCGTGAAACAGGTATTTAATGAACACAAAATAGGAATTGTTACCAGCACACAACAGGGAGTCCAAGCACAAGACAAGGGGGAAAATTCAGCAGGAACGAGACAGGGCAGGCAGACAGGGAAACCGGGAACAGGACGAGCAAAAAACGGGCGGGTAGACATGAAGCAATGATCTGGCCAGGAGTGACTGAGAGGCAGGAGTTTATATAGTGGCTGTAACATGTGAGGGGAGTTGAGCTGATGAGGGAGCCACAGGGCTCTGGGGGACGGGCAGGAGGGCGGTCGACGGGAAGGAGGGATCTGGACACAGGGACTCGGGTGGGCGGCCTGACTGCCTGAGTTGCTCTGGAACTGGGAGCAGCTCGGAGACGGCAGTGGAAGGAACTGGAACCCGCTGTAGCTCGAAGACAGCAGCGGCAGGAACTGGAACCGGCTGCTGCTCGGAGACTGCGGCGACTGGAACTGGAGGTCGCTGCTGCTCGGAGACGGTGGCAGCTGGAACTGGGGCCGGCTGCTGCTCGGAGGCGGCAAGGCTCAGCTAAAAGGCAAATGGCAAAGCCTGCTAAAAATTCAACTCATTGGTGGCGGCCGGGTCCGTGAGCAACTGCGGCTCGGAGGCGACAGCGGCCTGGTCCGGGAGCGACAGCAGCTCGAAGGAGACGACAGGGGCCGGAGTTGGATGGGGTCGCTGCAGCTCGGAGACGGCGGCGACTGGAACTGGAGGTCGCTGCTGCTCGGAGGCGGCTGCGACTGGAACTGGAGGTCGCTGCTGCTCGGAGACGGCGGTGACTGGAACTGGAGGTTGCACATGATCACAACTGGTTGACATTAAGGCCTTGTACATATCAGCAAATGTAGCAGTGTTAATAAAGTCAGTTGACATGTAGGTGATTTTAAAACGTAGATGAGTTAACAACTTGTGAAAACTAACCTTTTTTCCGAATTAAATGAGATGTGCTGACTCTAGGACGTCAGTGCTTTTATACTAAGCTGGTATTCATCAACAAGTGCCTCAGTGTATTAATAGGCCACATTTTTATTTTCTTGCAGAGTAGGATTCCAACCCAGTTATCTTTAGGTATCTTTATACAAACAGCTGCCTCCTGTAAATAATGCATCCTTTAATAAACACCATCAGCATTTCTGAGGGAGGCTGCAGAGGGAAGCTTCTGCAGATTTGTTTTGTGAGTGACTCAGCCTGAAACAACCTGTCCCAGAAACTCACTTTGTCTTCTGCTCTGAGTCTCAATGAAGACGTATTCACTGAATACCCAACTCTTCAAATAGTGATGCTTGGTCGCTCTTGGCGTCTGATACCATAGACTTTAAATAAGCAGTGGTGACGTCACTGTGACGGACTTGAGTGTGGCATTTTGTCCGTCCCCATCTTGGTTTTTGGCCGTTGCCATCTTGTTTTTTGGAACCAGTAGTGACAGGAGAGGATGGAGGAGCACAACGGTACGCTGAAGAAGACATTTTTAGGCAACAAAAATGTTACAACTCACTTTCTTGACCTGCTTTATCGCCTATCTTACTCTAAATGGGACCATCATTTACCAAATAAACATCATGCTGTATTGAAGAACACTTGAAACTAGTGATTGAGAACATAAACTCATGTTTACAATGTTTACTGAGGTAATAAATCAAGTGAGAAGTAGTCATTTTCTCATAGACTTCTATACAAACCGACTTCTTTTTGCAAACAGAGGAGTAAGTTGAAGGCACTTCCACATTGGCTTCGCGTTTCAGAACTGGAGGTTACCTCTTGATAACCATGAACCGAGGAAACCTTTAGCGTCTAACACAACAGGCTTTTAACTAACTCCAATGTAAACCCATCCACATCAGTATTAGACTGTCAGAGCCATAGGGAGGAAGTCAAAGTGGATGGTTGGTTCAAACAAAAACAGACTTTCACCCAGGAGACCGCTGTCTGTGTCCCGTTGGAAACCAAGTAAATATTTACTTTTTTTCGTTATCTAACATACGTAATAAAATAAGATCACGCGAGCAAGTTACGTAACAGGCATACTTATTTTACTTAACAAACTTATTTTTGACCCAAACCACCATCTTTTCCTAAGCCTAACTAAGTATTTATGTTGCCAAAACCTTAATACTAAGTCAATCTACCTTTTGAAGTGTATTGTACACTGTACACGCAACTGTACAAGCTGGTTCAGCTAATAACCAGGGATTCTAAAGGAGAAGAAAAGTGCTCTCTGTCATCACAGTGGAATTCCATAGCATGATCCACCATTAGGTAAACAGATCTTTAGTAGCAATTTGAATGCAGGTGGAACTTAAATGCTGCTGCTATTGTCATAGATTCAAATACAAGGATGTTCTTGATTCTGAGCATATCATTTGTGTTTCATCTTAATATCTGGCCTTTCAAAAGTTATTGGTTTGCTGAAGTATCAAGAACACCGTAAAAGTGGAGTAAGAAGTACAATATTTTTTCTCTAAAATGTGGTGGCGAGAAAGCGAAAACGATACAGTATATAAACATTTAGTTTTATCAAAGTTCTTTCTTGCATTAATTGTTATCTGATAACAATGGGCGACTGTGGTTCAGTGGTAGAGCAGGGTCGTCCTTCAGTCAGAGGATCGGCTATACTATCCCCGGCTCCACTAGTCCATGTCGATGTGTCCTTGGGCAAGACACCTAACCCCAAATTGCTCCCGCAGGCTGTTCCTGCAGTGTGTGAATGTTAATTAGTCCTGATGGGCAGGTGGCACCTTGCATGGTTGCCCCTTCCATCAGTGTATGGCCCAATCCCAATGTCCCCCTTATGGACAGACGCACTTTGAGGCGCGCTCCCGCCAAGTCCGTGAGGGTTTAGGGCTGTCCCACTGTCAAATCATCGAGTGTTTGAAGGCTCTCTGGCAGACATTTTGAGCCCTTTATGAACCATTTCCGTAAGTCAGCATTAGATGCAGGCTTTACCTCAGGTAATTACCCACAAATCATTGCAATGTGATGTTAAACACGGGGTAACCAGTGGAAGCATGAAGCGTAAAAAAAAGGTACACAAAAAGGACGGCTCACGTGTGTGTTCAGCCCGTCATATTACATTTACTCAGAAACATTAAGGGTTAAAGGTGGAACAAAAAATAAACTTTAAATCAGAGGATATTTCTTCATCAAATATTTGATTTTGTCATTGAAGCTGTTTTGACAAAAACGAGTAAATAGATTATATGAAATTACCTCACCTAGTGAGGAAAGAGCCTGGAAGACTTTCAAATCAGGCAATACAAAGTATAAAATAAATACACACTTTTATACATCATATTTTTGGTCGTTTTCATGGTAACGTGGTATGTTGCAGCAAAGTGCTGTCCCATTCGTATTTACACCATTTCGAGCCCTCACAGTCTCTCACACTCAACCACTTAACAGGTGAAGTCAGTAAGTCCTTGAGGGTTCAGGGTTTGAGGCTTTCGGTGGGACATTGGGATTGGGCCTATGAATGTGTGTGAATGATGACCTGTGGTGTGAAAGCACTTTGAGTGCTCGGAAGACTACAAAAGCACGATACAAGTATGGTTCATTTAACATGCTGCGAACCTGTATCAGTGGTAGCCATGTTCTATTGTTGATTGCCATTGCAAGGTGGAATTACACCCACTTTCAGCTTTTATACACATGAATAACTCAATTTCGCACAACACTTTATCTTTCCAGAAGTCACACTGCTCCTCCACACCCATTATCCGACATCTCCACTTCGCCTTTGTCCACGTCAGTTCTTGCTTTTCAAATTCCAGGTCTTAAACGCCAGTTTGTGAAGTTCACTCACGTGTCGGGGCGTGACTCACTAATCTCTCTGAGCCGAGCTGTGTACGTTCGCTCATATGACGTTTAAAAAATTTAATTTAAATGCTAGGGGGCAACAGGAAACTTGGGCAGAGAGTCTGTGAGTAATGCACACACTGCTTCCCTTGATACCGTCAAGGTGACTTTGAGTGGGCCACTGAGCCCCCAGCCGCTCTGCCGAAGCTGCTCACTGGTCAACTGCAGGAGGCTGCTTTGGGAATGCATGCCACTGATGGAAAGGCATATCTTAGCTGCAGAGATTTGAAGCTATTTGAAATGTTGTTTAGGGAAAGGTGAGCTTAGCAAACCTGCATCACTGCAGGGCCTTCAAATTTAGTTTACCACTTAATATTAGCATTTTGTTGCAACTTTGCAGGCATACATGAAGATGAATTACTCAGTAAACCCTACCTTAAAACCATCTGAAACCGAGCGGTACCGTAGAAAGCAATTTTCAGAAACAAATATAATAATCCTACAACCATGTTGCATACCGGCTTAACGAAGAACTTCTGATGAACAGAAGCATGTATAACATTTTACACACTGAAAACACAATTAAACACGATCTACCAGAACCTACCACAAGAGCTACCAAAATATCGTGTTTTTTTCGCCGTCATTCGGCGAGATATGCAGTCCGAAAAATGCTCCGAACATGAAGCTAGAAACTACCATGGCCGAAGTTGCTATTAAACAGCATTAGCATTCGACACGGAATCGATCGCTAGATTCAGATTTACTCTCCGTCAAACCGTTCAAAAGATATCAAACAAGCACACAAAATCACGCCATACAGCCCGCAGAAAAAATCATAACTCTCACTCACTTTGAGATGAATCATGAAGAAAAAGCGTCCATAATCCATTTTTACCGCTGAAAGCTACTTCTGCTATCTGTTTCCTGTCTGGTTCAACTAATCTGTCTAATTGAAGAAAGGGGGGTCAAACAAGGATGGGGGATCACGTTTCACATTTGGGGAATCCGTTTTTTACGCATGCTCCGCGCGTATCTGGATTTTACGTAACACTATTCTGTCAATCAAAACCACGTTGCCACCACTGCATTGGCTAGATCCTAAGGCGTGTTTAGAGGTCTCATGGTATGGGATTGATCACACACAGGCAAAAGCGCATGGAGCCGTGAGTCGGCGGCCCAGAGAGTCTTTGGAGAGGATTCTAGCTCTCAAAAATGATGCCAGACTGCTGTATGTGATAGATTGTGCATGTACAAGGATAAAGGAAGTTAAATATATAGTTATTTAGGTTATAAAAGTACAATGGAACAGCTGGAGAAGCTGTTTACCAAATGACGACCTTTCGTGACCTCTCGTACGTTTGTCTCTCTAGCTCTGGCCTACTTCACTCTATCAACTCCAATTCTTTTTTGTATGACTACTGCCATGCTTTGCTATGATGCTGGCTGGTTTTTAGGCTGAACAGGGCCTCATTTAATATAGTACTATCAATAATAGTGCTTTTTCACCAGGCGAACCTGACATTTTCAAAGTGGAGCTGTGTTCCATCTTCATTTGCTATTAACCAGTAACATATACACAATATTTACACCTCACCAAAGCTCATCCCCTTGAGTGTTATTAATCAATTGAAATTATTCAAATAGACCTTGTAGTTAGAGAGATAAACCCTTTTGAGTATGGGTATAGTATTTCTGAGCAGAAGCCAAAAAAAGGGCTTGGTTTCAAAAGGTTAATGCAGTTAGAAGTCTGGTGGGATTTTTTTTCCCATCTCACTTTGTTCTAAAGTACTGGACTGGAGTTTTGTGAGCCCAATAAACTAATCTCAAAGTACATTTAAAGTGAGCCTGTGCAACTTTGCTGAGTAGCCAATTAACCTGAGATCATGCAAACAGAAAGACCCCAACCATCCCCAACAAAATAGCCCATGTAATTATGAAAATACATCTATTTTATAGCCTCTGAAAATGAGCTTCAACCCTTAAGTGTTTCTCTAAAATATTAAATATGCATGACTAAATGAACAACAATCAGGAGTCTACAGCAAAGCTAGTGGCTCTGTGAGTGGATGGGTCAAACACTGAACCCAGGGGACCTGCGTTCATGTCGCGTGTTAAACCAAAGTGAAACCAAAGGGCCTGCTTCAGTAAAATGAGAGGCTTTTTAACTGGACTCTGGTGCTTGGAAATACTGTCCACAGAGACCGCCAAATTCAACACAAAATGAAAATTCCTTGTTGTAGCTTTGAGTTACACAACAAGTGTACTTATTTTAGCCAAATCATAATATTTTTACAAACCCTTTTTACAACCCCCTCTCCTTGTACTCCAGAACCTCTACTGGCTCCATGTCCCGTAACAGATCCAATACAAAGTCCTTCTGCTCACTCACAAAGCCCTCCATAATCAGGCTCCCCTCCTTCCTCACCGACCTGCTCCTCCACCACACTCCTTCCCTCGGGTGCCAACCTCCTGTCTCCAACACTCAGGACCAAGCACCATGCTTGGGGCGACAGAGCCTTCTCCATAGCTGTACCCTCTCTCTGGAACTCTCTCCCCCAAACACATCCAAGACTGCACCAACCTGTGTGTATTCAAATCACAAATAAAAACTGCTTTTAATGTGCTATTAATGTTGTGTGTTATAATCTATGTTGTGTGTTATAATCTTTCAGTGTGTTGTTTTCTATGATCATTTTGTCTTTGAGTACCCTGAAAAGCGCTTCATAAATAAAATATGTTAAACATTATTATCATCACGATGTACTATTATTATTATTATTATTATAACAATAATAGTATAACTATTGTTATAATAACACCTATTATTATTATTATTACTATTGTTATTACACACACAGAAAAAAATAATGAGAAAAAGAGGACACCTTCTGGTTCTTCTCACAGGATAAACTTGTAGTCAATGTCGTCCTCCAGGTGCCACCAATCACTGGTGGGTAAAAGATTCAAGTTCACCATTGACACGGAGGGAGACGAGACAAGAGGTGCTGAGAGAGGAAGAAACAGTTAGCACTTAGTTAGGAGCAAGAACTGGCTTAGTCACCTTGAGGATGAGGACCATGATCAGAGACTGCTGAGATGACCCATCAACAGCAGCCAACTGACACAAAAGACCCCGGGTAGGGTTCAAATGTAGTGTTCATTTATTAATTTACAATACAATAAAATAATGATAATCACATTTAGTGAGCATTTCAATACAAAAAGTTGCATTGGAATCTCAACAACCAAGCCTTTAACCCGCTCTTTAAACATTTTGAACCTTCTACATTACGGTTACCATTAACAATCTAGAAAAGAAGGTTCTCGAAGTATATTTTCCTGACTTCTAACATCAACTTCATTGTTGAATGGTTGGTCAATAAGTCCACAAAACATTTTCTACAAATGGAAGTCAAGCTGCTGTGAATCATAGCACTGGCTAACATTACCATTTTGTCCTTTTTTTTTTGTTAAGCGAAGTGTGAGTCAGCGTGCCAGTCACTTTGCCGTGTATTGTGGCGTTGAACGCCTCATATGAAGTCAGCTTCCCTCTTCCTCGAAGACACAAAGCTAAACCGTGAAATGCATTCAAGCCAAATAAATAATAATCTGCCCCTCCATCCCAGTTGATCTCAAGCATCAAAAGCGATGATTACTTTCTGGTTACATCATGACTTCATCTGTAATTTGTCAAAAGCAGCAGGACCTCTGTGAGCCTGAGATATCAGCTTGTCACATTTTGCATATGAGCTTTGTTGCAGTGTTGGAAAACCGGCCTCTGAGACGTGTCATCGTTCATCTCAGCCCACTTATTCCAGCCCGTTAAATGCCAGGCGTCCTTGAGTGGGCGACTGTTTTGACTTGGTAAATGGAAGCGCCCCAGAACTCCCCGCAGAGCTGTTTAACCTTTGTTTTTGAAGATGTGTATAATCATGCACAGGAAGTGATAATTAGTTTGTTTTGGTCTTTTGTTTTGCTGTTTTCCACCTGACCTCTTACCTTATTCTACCATTGCCTTTCTATTTCATGCTATTAACCTCCAACACCGACTGTCAAGAGGAAATAGGTGCAACAAAACAGCCTTTTTGTAAAGTAAATAAAGTTTCTGCTTTCCCCCCCTCCCCCTCTAGTCCCTTGGTACTGGTTCCCATGTTGATTATTCTCTTCACAGCTTTCTGCCTTTTCACGCTATTTTTAGCGATCAATTAGTTCTCGTTCCCATACCTATTTTTACCTCAACTAATTCCCCCGTTACAGAACCCGAACCCCCGTGTTCGCCTCCGCCTCACCTGTGCCAACGAGAGAGGAAATTAGCAAAGCAAAATAACTGTTCTGTACTATTTTTGTCTGTACTAATCTGTTCATTCCTCCTGTTTTCCTCTCTATTATGTTGTTATTGAGTTTTTTTCTTTTTTTGCTACCTATACAAATCTCTCTCCTCACTATACACCTGTGTGCAGGAGGAAATTAGTCGCAACAAAATATTATTAAAGCGGTAAATCTACCTCCAATTAGCGGGAGCTTGTGTTTCTCCTTTGATGTTCTATGTGAAGGTAAAAGAGGACGTTTTAATTAAAAAACGGGGAGGAAAAAAAACAAGATGATTGGAGACAAATGGAGGCACATCTGAGAGAGATTTGTTTGCTCTTTTTTTAATGACGCAGATGAGATCTCAAGGAGTTCTGATTGACACTTCTGCACACTATATCTGCTTTGAATATAAAGCTTTAATAATAAAGCTTTTGTTACACAAACCCCAGTTCCCTGAGTAGAGTTCTCCCTCCTTCCTCGCTCTTAACACGACACCCGTTTGTGCGTCTAATAATGAAGCGGATGTGTTTACATTGGAGTCACATGAAAGCCCAGTGCGTCTCATGCAGACTCTAAAGGGTGCCTCGTGGTGCGGCATTAAGACAGGCCAGAGGCCAAGAGGACTCTTGAGATATTCTCGGCAGCATTCTCTCTCTCTTTAGACACTTCATTTTCGCCCGGATCACCTGCCGTTGCATGCACAGCCTCCTTTCATTGAAATTATGCATCGTGGCCACAGTGAGCTTTTATGGTCCGTTTTCTGTTTTTTCATCCTAGATTTCGGAAAAACTTTGGATTAATTCGGGACACATTTCCATTGATGAAATGTACATTCCGGAGCTCTGGCCAGAAGGGGCATTTGTCCGGCGCTATTTTGAGCCCTGCAGGGCGGGAGTTATCGGGTCTAACGATGCACTTGCTGTGGGGGGGATAAGTGTGCCTGTTGGTGCTATGGGCACTCACTTGCCTTGCTAAATGATTATCCGGGTTTTGTCGTACAACTGTCGTGGCCTGCGTGTGGGCCAGAGCGTAGGGGATAAAGCTCGCCGCATGGTTGTTGACAACCTTTTGGAGAATTGTGACATACTATGTTTACAAGAGACATTCTTACCAAAGCAAGACTTGGAAAAACTGAACTCTTTCAATGATAACTTTCATGGTGCTGGGGAGTCTACAACTGACCTTGGCATGGGAATAGTCAGAGGAAGGATACCAGGGGGTGTGGCTATTCTCTGGAATAAGAAGCTTGACTCATTGATACATGTGGTCAGGCTTGGTGTTGACTGGTGTAATGCAATACAGTTTACTCATGATGATGATAAGGAATTAATGATCCTAAATGTCTATACACCCTATGAGTGCAATCACAATGAGGATGAATATCTAAATAGGCTTGCCTTCATCAATTCTTTCATTCAAGATAATACTTCTTTTAGTATATGTCATTGGGGATATGAATGCAGATATCTCAGACACAAGCTCAGTATTTTCCAATCACATGGCTCAGTTTTGTAAAGACAATCATTTTATATTGTCACGCTTTTGCTTTTACCTACAGATAGCTATACATACATTAGTGAGGCCTGGCACACTACATCATGGCTGGACCATTGTATTAGTACAGCTGATGCACATGCTTCATTGGGATGTATGGGAATCCTTTATGGAGCAGCAACAACTGATCATATACCTTTTGCTATGTCGATAAATGTTGAACATCTACCGGCACTATCTAGAAATGGAAATAGTGTCAACACAGACTGGTCAACTTTCACTGAAGAGGACGTCTTAGTGTATTCTGCTCGTACAGACCAATCCTTCAGTAATATTCATCTACCTAGAGATGCAGCTATGTGTACTGACGTATATTGTAAGGATGTGGCGCATAGGAGAGATCTCTGCTCCATGTATGATGATATAGTAAGTGCACTGTATAAAGACAGTAAGCCCCACTACAAGCATCAAAATAAGACCCATAACATCGAACCTGGTTGGAACGAGTATGTAGCCGAGTATCGTGCTGAAGCTTCTAAATCATGGGCTGTAGCTGGTAGACCCAGACAAGGGCCAGTGCTTGAGTACAAGAAGCTCACTAATGCAACATATAAGTATGCCATTCGCTTCATTTACAAAAATGATCAAGCCATGAGGGCTGATTCCATGGCCAAGAAGCTGCTAAGCAACAATGTTGTTGATTTTTGGAAAGGAGTGAGAGCTCTTAACTGTAAAACATCTTTACTGTTGATGGAATTTCAGGAACAGACAACATTGCTGAGTTATGGCGACAGCATTATAGCACCTTATTCAACTGTATCAAAAGTGATTAGTATAAGGTGGACAATTTTGAGAGTAATGAGTCAATGGCAATTACGTCATAAGAGGTGCACCAAGCTATAAATAAACTGTCCGAAGGCAAAGCAAGTGGTTTAGACCATATTACTGCTGAACACCTTAAATATGCTAGTCCGAGGTTAGCTCCTCTCTTCGCTATTTGTTTTACTGGCTTCATGATTCACGGCTTGTTGCCAGACTCAATGCTGTCTGTTCTCTTAATGCAAGTCATTAAAAACAAAGCTGGTAAAGTATGTAGCCTAGATAATTACAGGCCCATTGCTTTGGCCAGCGTACTGTCAAAAGTCCTAGAACGAATCCTGCTGGACAGAATATATGACTATCACCTCCAGAGATAACCAGTTTGGCTTTAAAGCCAAACATGGCACTGACTTGTATATATGCCGTAAAGGAAATTGTCAACAAGTACAGAGGTCAAAACTCATCAGTTTTGATGTGTTTTATTGATGCCTCCAAAGCTTTTGATCATGTTAATCATAGTAAGTTGTTTTTCAAACTGAGCCAAAGAGGTGTCCCCACATACATTGTGAGAATTCTGGCTTACTGGTATCCAACAAGGGGGGGATTTTGTCCCCAGTTCTGTTTAATCTATATATTGATGATTTGTCCAAGCAATTGAAAGCCTGTAATACTGGGTGCATGACTGGAAATACTCTGGTTAACCATATCATGTATGCAGATGATCTGGTGATTTTTAGTCCATCTAGCGCTGGTCTTCAACAGCTCCTCACTATGAACACATGACCGATGATAATGACATTTCTAGGCAATGTCGTAGGATGTATGCACAAGCAAACAGTCTCTCACGCAGGTTTGGTATGTGTACAGATGTCTCTGTTCAGAGCATATTGTACACCACTCTACACTGCACACTTGTGGTCAAACTACAAAAAAAAGACTTTACAGAGACTTCAAGTAGCTTCTAATGACGCCATGAGAATACTGCTAAAGAGACCGAGATGGAGTAGTGCTAGTGAAATGTTTGTGGCTGCACGAGTCAATACTTTCCAAACTGTGTTAAGAAATCTCATGTATAAATTAATTTGTCGACTTAATGACTCGGTTGGTTTTAACCAACATAAGGTTTAGTAGCACACGCTACCAGTCCCAGCTGTGGCGACATTGGTACAGATGTCTCTTTGTAAGGCATTGCTAGGCTGATGTACTTTTATTGTTTGTGTCTGTCATTTTATGTATTTGTCTCTCTGGACCCTGAGTCTGGAAAAATACAGTCTATCTATTAAGCTTCGGTTTTCAAATAGAAATCATGCGATATGGCTCAATGCAGTTCTGACTTGCATTTCCTTACTGTTAAAACCTCCTGTGCTTTTATTTAGACTCAGTGGAGACACTTTAGTTTCCGGTATTAAAACAAGGTCCCTTCTTTCTCTCCATGTTCCGTGCAGACATTTTTATTTTTCTATGCTGAACCAAACACTACAAAAATCCCTACGAGTCGGTTTTATGCCTCGAACTTACACCAACTAGTGTGGTATCAAAACAGAGTAAATCCAGACGGGGCATTTGTAGGAGACAGATAAGAGGTGATAAGTTGCACACCTCTTTATTTGAGAGGATTGTGATTGAATTGGAAGAGCATCAAAGCAAATACGGACAATAACGGTATAAAGAAACACATCAGGGGAGGAGAAAAAACGGACAGAAGCAAGTGGAAAAACTACTGAAGAAGAGAGGTGTTGCAGCAGGGGAGTGTAATTGCTTGTGATGTGTCATCTCCAGTCTAGCACCTGGCAGCCAGGCTGCGGGCCTCCAGGCCAGGCTTTATCTCAATGAGAATACAGGCCACCTCCAGAAGTGCAGAGGTCAGGGTAGCAGTGCCAGCTCAAATCTCGTTTTCTCACCTCAAGAGCTGCGGCGGCTCTGAAAGTACAGAGAGGGTGAATCTGTGCGCAGAAGTTCAAAGGCGAAATTTCTCTGAAATTCTCTTTCGGGATGGAGTGTTTCTGTGGTAGAAAATAGTTCCACTGGAAACAGAGGTCCATGGATTTTACTCAGAAACTGGGACATTATGTGTTTTTTATTTTTGAAAGAGCGGCGGTGGAGGACACGTTGAGGAAAAGTAGCACACTTTAAAAATACTATATATATATATATATATATATATATCTCGAATGCCATGATATTTTGAACAAACATCCATTGTCCCCATTGTCACCCTACTGATATTATCCATTTTCCTACCGTGTATGTAGGAAATGTCAACCTGTAGAATGGATTGCCGAGAAATTTTGCACATACATTCATGTCTCATCCAGGATTATTTGTAATAACTTCTGAGTTTAGATCCACCTTTTATTCCATTTGTCCAATACTTTGATTTACGACCTGCAGAACTGATCAACAGTCCCTCAGCTCATCGGCAACGGTTAGCATGCTAACACGCTCCACTAAAATGAACGTGGTAAGCGTCATACCCGCTAAACATCACTGTTGACGTTGTGAGCATGTTAGCATGCTTACATTAGCATGTGGCTCAAGTCTCATAGAGCTGCTAGCATCGCTTTAGACTCTTAGGCTTGTTGAAATATTATTATGAGTTCCATTTAGGAAATCAGAATTAAGAGCTGAGAATGGCGCCACATCTGAACTGTCTGTGTCCCAGTCTTGGTCAGAAAAATTGATAGCTAACTTGCCTGCAGCAAACCCCATTATTAGCAATACCAGTTGATAACAACACATTACGGTGGCAGACAAACACAGGAGCAACATGTTCACAGATAGGAGTTGGACAGCACTGGATGTATGACTTATTTAATGGGACACAAGTAAGACAGAAGTGCTACTAAACAGCATACTACTACAGGTTTATTTACTGTTAATGCGCAGCCATCTTGGATTTTGAGGTCGGGGTTGGTGGGGTTTCGTCCGACTTTACAATTTGAAAAATCCAACTTCAGGAGTTACAGTTGAAATTTTCCAAATTCCGAATAGAATGCAGCATGAATCTAGAAATGTAACCAACAACTATAACTGTCAGATGAATATAGCATGGTACAGTAGCAGAAGTAGAAGTATAAATTAGCATCACTAAGCTGCATGCGTTTCACCGACCTGATCACCCATTTTTGGTTCTCTCTGCCTTCAGCCCGAGTCATCAATGAACTCGTCTGGTCATCTCTTTGCCCACCACCACCCCCATCTTCAAGACTCCATAGAAACACAGACAATGACAATGGAACATATGTTGCTGTTCATTTATACACTTTTGATAATAATAATTGTCCAATAGCCCCAAACAGAATGTCCAAATCTGTGTTTTGTAAATACATAAACCTTTAAAATCATAAAATTTAAAGGTGGATACAACGTATTATTTAATCAGGATAAAAAAAATAAATACTATCATATCCAATCTGCATGACCTCGAGTTTAATAAGATTCATTATGCTTCATACTGTTCATATATATACAGTATGTGTGTGTGTGTGTGTGTATATATATATATATATATATATATATATATATGGTTATTATTATATGGAGAGCATGTATTGCCATGCATATTCATGCAATGGTTATGCTGTATTTTGGAGAGAGAGCAGGGACCAGATCATATTTAATTAGGTATGGAATGCTCATGCATACGATTGCACAGGCACAAAGCTAAAATATCATAATGTATGCACAATGTATGTAATAAATTGCATGCAAGCAGGTAGGTATTTTAATCCCACAGCACACACAAACACACACACACACAGTTAAGAGGGAATTTACGGCGGCCCGGGAGTACTATCATAGAACATTAACTGTATTGTTTGGTCTCACACTCTGTAAATAGTTTGTGCGTCAGTGTGTTTGTACCCACATCCACAGCCTGGCTGTGTGTGAATGAATCACAGCACTAGCAGCACGCTGTGAGTTAGCACCTGCATAAATGCGCGCGTGTGTGCTCGGTTTATATACTGTACGCTTACGGGTTTGAATGTGAAATATTTGCTCTGTGTGTGTGTGTGTGTGAAGTGATCAGTATCGCAGTGCTAAAGGACTCGGCACATGAATAATGAGGTACACATAGAGTGAGAGAGTAGCAATTGAAAAGACACACACACACACACACACACAAGGAGATAAATGCATCTATACCTACAGCTGAGCAGAGAGGCAATACATCCTCTATCTCCTTTTCATCTTCTCTATCTCTCTTCAGTCATGTGTTTGCTCTCTCTACCATCTACGTCAGCTCCCTTCACTTCCCTCACTCTAAATAGGTGCTGCATTAAAGCACTTAGATGCCTCTTAATTTATTAGGGGAGCCTTTCTGGAGACGCAACCGCCAATTGAATAGGAAAAGTGTGTGTGTATTGGGGGGGGGGGGGGGGTAGGTTAGAGTGAGACAGCTTTACCCTCCTTCAGCTCGTCCTGGTTCCGGCAGCACTATTGTAGTAATGGCATAAATGAATCAAGCCCTGGAACCTTGGAGGGTGCGTTAGTGCCAGCGATGCTTCCAGAGGGAGGGATATTCCCTGAACCCCTCGTGACCTTGGAATAAATAACGCAAGAGCTATCCGCTCAATCATCGGAAACGCAGCACAGTAGATCCACCTGCGTTACAGCGTTTCTAGCTCCCGGCTGGGTTTAATTGGCTGTGGGAAATGCAGTGTTGACTGTTGGGCCCGTGTTGTCACAACGTAGCTTTTAATGTCATCTGATGTGCAGCAGGGGGTGAACCAAGTCAACTTAGGTTTACATGATGTACAGGTTCAACATCAAGCTGCGGGACTACGTTTTTGCAATATGATATCATTGCACAAAAAAAAAAAAGTAGACGGTATCATTTTACAACTTTTGAAACTGATGTCATGGATCAAACAAACACAGGACTTTTAACCAGGAGGCCGGTGATTGTGATGTTGAGTTATTTTGAAGTGGCGTATTTTACTTTGTTTACGTACCTGTGTGCAATCTGTCGTCATCATGTTCCACATGTAAAAAAAAGAATTAGAAAAGAACACCAAAACACATAGTTAAGTCTATTTACAGGTATAATTTCAGATATTGCATAATGTGATGACTGAAATGAGCCTTGCAGCTTTCATAAGTCATTTGTGTAATCACATGCACTATTTATATCTTGAGGGTGCCATAAGTAGGTCTATAGAATCCCAGGTGTCCTTAAGAGCATGACATGTCATTGTATCTCATCATCCAAACCTTTGGGGGATCGAGTTTGCAAATTACACATCCAGTATTCCTCTCTTCGATGAAGTGTTACATTAATTTGACCTCCTCTGCAATGCTCTGGAACCTAAGTGATGAGACGCCATGTTTAAAGTCATTGAAATGTACTGCTACTGATTAATATTTCACCAACATGGGAAATATCCTGTCAAAATCCCCTAGAGTGACGAGAACTTTCATGTCTTGTTACCCTGCTAATCAGACGGAATTGTTTTTTTTGTTTTAAGATCATTAATCAGTCTGACATTGTGTCCATGTTAGCCGTTTTATAGTTTGGAAAGGGAATTTTTGCCCTCAAAAAACAGAATTGAGTGTTGTATCCATGGCGTCAAGAGTTGTAGCGACCCATAGGAATTATGACAGTAGTCCGGAAATAGTGTAGGAGAACACTTCCTGTTTTTGACAGATAGTCAAGGTTTCATGGATGCCTGATTGGCTGGAATAGGCCACTTTGTTATTCACAGAGGCTGTGTATGAATCAAGCGGCAACCTCTGGAGCTGAGAAATGTAGCCAAAGCAGAAGCGCCAAAAAACTGCAGTTGCTCAAATGGCCTCTTGAGGCTGGTGCCTGAAGCAAGTCAATGGATGCTGTCTGTTAGTCGCTAGCTGTTTCCTCTGCTGCGTCACCCGGGCCCGTCTCCTTTTTCACTGAAGATCCAATTCTCTGGCCATATTTGGATCAGCTGGAAGTTAAGCTGTGTCGTCCCTGCCAAGATGGCGACGGCAGAAGCCATCCACTTCTAATCTTCACAACGGCTCTTCAGAAACCTGTTGGTGACATCACGAAGACTACGTCCATAATTAAAACAGTCTATGATATGAATAATGGATTCTGGTACACAGAACGGACAGCTTGCGGACCCATGACTGCAACTTTATTACATTTTATTTTGGAACAGCACCTTCTGCTGTCCAACTCCTCTAGAGCATCGATAGATGACTGTCAGAAGTTGAGCAAACTGTTTGCCAGTGAGCTCGTTTGAGGATCCACTCACCAGCAGAGTCTCCCCGGTCCCTCCACTCTACAGAAGTTAAATGGACAACAGTGGATTTGTTGCTTTTATTCTGTTCCTCCTTTCAAATACAACCTGTCGACTAACTAAAACATTTTGAACTTGGATTATTCCCCATCTTGTCTGTGTTAATGCTCACATGTTGATAGAAGTGTTTATCACATAGCTTACAATGGACAACAGAAGGTATGTGTGGAGGTGCCTATTGTTTTTTTTTCTCCATTATGATGGTTGTGAAGTAAAATTTGTCCAGAATGAATCAATTCGCAATACTCATATAACCACTATGATTTGTTTTTGTGTACGACGTTGTCAAGTCTGTTTATTCAAGCAAACCCTTGACACAACGGCTAATTCACAATTATTTTTGGGGGTTCTCGTGACATTTGAAATACATAGCTTTTTCCAGTCGAGCAGAAACACACCGATACACAATTAAAAAGTGGGAGAAAAGAGAGATCTCTCCCGCTTCACATGTTGGTGCCGTTTGGAGGTAAAAAAAATGCCATCCTGATGACTGGAACACAGAAAGAGCAGGTGGTGGAAAAGGTCACACACACACACACACACACACACACACACACACACACACACACACACACACACACACACACACACACACACACACAAAGGTCAGTATTTTCCTGATGTGTATCGATGCTGGAACCAGTCTTCCCCAGTTACAGGTATCTGAAAGAGTTGTGTGTGTGTGTGTGTGTGTGTGTGTGTGTGTGTGTGTGTGTGTGCATGAGAGACTGTATTATTGACTTTTTGAGTGAACTGTAAATGTCAATCAGAAAAAAAAGGTAGATGATGAATGAAGAGGATTTTTACTAAATAGACTTCACAGAATATCCAGCGGTGAAATGCATTATTTCCTAGAGCTGCTGCTTCGGTAACCTCGGGACTTGTGCGTCTTTGCTGTGCAGTTTCTATAAATAGAGTACAATAAGAGTCACATGATGACAAGGTTGGAAGTCAGGTTATTAACGAAGTTTTCAAACCGCACTATGCACACTTTTTTTTGTTGTGGCCGCTGTCCAGGGTGCTGATCTCACGGCTGTCAGCGACGCAGGAACTGGCCCGCGGTCCTTGCTGTCGTTTTTGCTCCGAGTTTATTAACGAAAGGAAGATCTAGTTCATTCCTCCTGGAATATCCTGTAACTTCAGTTGCTTGTCTTCTTTTGTTGTTTTCTACCGCGCCTCCCGCTGAGCTTTACACACACACAAAAAGACTTTTGCCTGTATCCAGCCTCTGAGTCAACGCTCTGCTTGGGTCCAAAATGTACGTTTGGCAAAAAAATAAATAAACCCATATTAGCACAATAGACGACAAACTGGGACCTGGAGGAATCCAAACCCAACTGAGACCAAAGGCTGTACAGTCTGCTGTCATTCACTACATCCTCCCTTAAAAGGGAACACTGTCTAGATGAAGAAGTATAATATGTTAATTCCATGGCCTAAGGAAGTTCAATCAATATCCCTGAACATGAGCTACTCTCTCAAGGGATAGTAGTAAGTCTCAAGCTTGTGACGTCATCAAGTATAAAGTCTGGAGCTGCTCCATAGACAAATGCATGGGGGCATTCTCAGTTGTCAACAATAACATGTACCTATACACTCTAGAACATAATCCTGGGCGCTCTCAGCTTCATCTATAACATCTTTCTACGAATCTACAGTTTTACAGTACCAGACTTCATATTGATGACATCACACATTTGAGTTTCAGCAGTCTAGTTGTTGGATTTGGGAGAGGGTTGTTCATGTATATGAATACTTTTTGGACTGGTCCTTTGGACTGTCCAGAGGCTGCACGGTGGTGTAGAAGCACTGTTGCCTCACAGCAAGAGAGGGTCCCGGGGTTCGATTCCCAGGCTGGACGGCCCATCTGTGTGGAGTTTGCATGTTCTCCTCCATGTAAGCATTGGTTCTCTGCCGGCTTCCTACCACGGTCCAGAGACATGCAGCTCAGGTTAATTAATTACTTTAAATTTGCCCGTAGGTGTGAATGGTTGTCTGTCCCTACGTGTCGACCCTGCGATGGTCTGGCGACCTGCCTTCGCCCAATGTCAGCTGGGATCGGCTCGGAACAGGATATGGTTAAAGATTATGGATGGATGGATGTCTTAGACCATAGGAATAACATGTATGCATTTTGAATATGGTCATAGTTTCCCTTTAAAATGCATGGGTGTTTTACCAGATACCAGAGACTCATTACTTATGTATCATGACGAATCAAAATGTATTTTTGTTCTCGCACCTTCTGCTTTGCTGTATTGTTGCTTTGAATCTGAAAAGTGATTTACAAGTTTTTATTATCTTCTAACCTTTTTCTGTCAAGTTAATTGTATTGAGAAAAAACAACTTTGTGGGGCATTTTTTAAATCTCATCCTGACAATTGGCTGGTGCCAGATACGTCTCTTGATGAGCCCTGAAACAGAGCGGAACAAAGTGTGAAGTCTGTGTGTGTTTAACTAAATACTTCAGGCCCATTAGGGAGAGAAAAACCGGCTCTGAAAGAAGAAAGAAAAAAAAGAAATAGAAGTCGGTCCAAAATTACCGCAGAGATTTTCCATCTGAAAATGACCATGGAGATTGACTGTCTGGTAATTGATTGGTGTTGTTGCCATTTGCCTGTTTGCATGTGTGTGTTTGGTCCAATTAACTCATTGTTCGGTGTATGTAAATGTCTGTTCTTTTGCATAGTGTTTGCATATGTGCGTTCATGTCTCTGTGTGCCTATTTCTCTCAGGTCATATTTCTGTGCCAACAGTCTCCTGATACCAGCAGGCTGTAATTGTGTGTGTGTGTGTGTGTGTGTCTCCATGTGTGTGTCTCAGGCAGAGCTTAATTGAATAGGAGGCAAAGGCCACGGTGTTCCCCTATAGTGCAGACTCTGAATGCGGCCTCGCTGGCATGGAACCGAGGGGAAATCGAGCTCGGAGACGGAGAGGGAAAAGAGGGCAAGATTACTATAAATTTGACATTCCTCAGAGAGTTTGAATAGAGTGAGCGACAGAGAAAAAAAGAGTGGAGCTAAATGCGGGCTCCCCGATGAGACGGAACAAGTTTTTTAGAGAATAAAGAAAACGGGAGCGGTGAAAAGAGAGGGAGAGAGACTTTATCTAAATGTGTCTCTCCCCAGCGAGAGGGCTCGGGGACCGGGGGAGCTGTCCTTGGTTCTGAATAAGCCTCTGGCAGGGAACCAAGTCAAGCAGTTAGCATAGAGCACATCGCGCGGGGCTCGAGAGCTCATGCACCGCCGCTCTGTCATTGTCTCTGTCTTCATCTGTGCCCCCCCCCCCCCCCCATCAACCCGTCTGTGTTGGTGACAGAGGCAGTTAGTGCAGTGTGCAGACTGCAGCTGAAGGCAACATGAGACGACACCTCTCTATCTGGGTCTGTGCCTATAATATGTGTTGCATCACGCTTGTCGTTGAATCAGATGTGTATTTTAAGTTGACAAAGAGAAAAAAAAGGGAACTTCGGGATGATGCGCTTGAAGGTTCATTGTAAATCTTGAAAACAAACTTGCTTTGTCTTTTCGAAGCTTTCAATTTCATCTCGCGCTCTCTTTCACCCAGATGGCGTTGCCCTGTTGTCATGGCGGTGGTTTAGTTGTCATTGACCTGTGGGATGTGGTTGAAAGCTTCAGAAACTTGAAATAAATGTGTATTTTTGAGTAAAAAGTCCTTAATTTGCAGTAAAACTAAGCAATAAATAAATAAAAATTAACAAACAGAGACATTACAATAAAAAAGTAAATTTTCTGTGATGTAAAAACCAAAATAAAGTGTAATTTGTTTTCTTGTTTTTCTTTTCAACAAGAATTAAGTTTAATAATAAGTTGTAGCTAAGCGGGTTTATAAGCGTGAACTCTTTCTTGGCTGGGTGCTTTGACTTCCCACAGTCTCCACTGGTGGCCTGGTGACAAGAAACCAGGAGGTTACTTGCCTGGCCAAGAAACACTTCCAGCACGCAGCGTCCCATGAAACCACAAACTTATATTTCTTCATATTATATGTAACAAAGAAATATGGAGTCCAGGTCACACAGCTTTCAGGTAAAAGAGAATCTCAATACTTTCTGACTTCCCTACTGTTTTTTTCACACAGCCAGACATAAATATATATATATCACAAATATAGCAACATTTATCTTTCTAAATAGGCTCAGTCATTTCCAAAAATAGATGGTTACCGTTCCAGCAAACGTCACTCAAACTGGAGGAAATTTGTTGGGGACTATTTTCAGCAGCGGATTAACATTTGGTGCTCTAGTGAGTATTCCTGGCAGCAGGACGGTGTATGTGGGTCTGACTAAAAATAAACCACAGTGTGAGTGTGTGTGTGTGTGTGTGTGTGTGTGTGTGTCCATGGCAATGAGGGAACATGTCACCTAGTGCAACAGTGTGGCTCATTGATGTGTTTTTAATAGTTTTTTGGACAACAATGGGGCTCTATGGCTCAGAGAAATACGATCCTGATCTCATTCATACCCAGCAACGGATGAACTGGGCTTGTTTCAACATCCAGCGTGCCCTGAAACTGTACCCAGAGGCATGACAAGGACTCCATTAGTTCTTAGGTGTCTTGGTAAAGGCCACCTGGAAAAGTTGCAAGTCCCTCAACATGTTTTTCATACACTTTTCCTAGCTTGGAAGCTTTATATCTGTGATATCATTTCCCCCTATTTCCCCCCCCCCTGACTTTTACTTCAATCTCATCTCGTGTAGTTCAGCAGTGAGGCAACATTTTGCTTCGCTGCTACACTTCCCTGACCTGCTGATTTGAACACGGTAAAAGCTATTGAGGTGAAAAAAAGGTCCTGACCTGGTGAATGTTCAGGTAGGTGGACAAGACTTCCATTATGAAGTCAAACAGAACACTCTCTCTGTCTTTCTATCGACCACGCACACAATTGACCAACTGTGTACATTATGAAATCTTATGTATGCATGTAGGGATGGCCTGAAACTGTCACAATAGACAAATTCAAAGATTTTGAAGGTAAACTGCTCGCTCAATAAAAAACATTGTTATTCGATTCATTAATTCAAGATGGTCTTGATATACATACAAATAAATATCATATTATACACTCCTCTGTATTGTTTGCACTGGATTGTTGAGATATCCTGCATGATCATGTTGCTGTCACTTAAAGGATAGATAATATGTATGTATGTCTTAAAACAATAGTTAGGTGCTTATATGCACATTGAAATAGGTTTGGGTTGCTGTAATCATTCCTCCGGTTCATACTGCCTTAATTAAAAGATCCCCCTTTTACAGTCAAGGAAAAAGCATATCTTTCAAAGTTACAGTTCTTCCAGCCCAGTCGCCAGCCAAACATGTGAGCATCGTATGTTTCTGCACACGATCAGAGCAAGCGATGTAGTATACAGCGAGCAAGGTGCAGAAAAACTGATGTAGTATTTCTAGTGACCGTTACTGAAAGTTACTTGATATGATAACTAGCATAACACTTAAGAAAGTCCACTAACAAACACAGGACTTTCACCAAGGAAACTACTGTTCATGTCCTGTGTGAAACCAATATAAGAAAGTCCGGTAAGATTGGTTGCTTTTTTAATGCTAGTTACGTTGCTACGGTTGTTACGTCATGTTGTTACATTATTATCTCTACGCAAACTATGATCTTTTTTCGTAACCAAATATTTTTGTCACCTAAACCTAATCAATCGTTTCACAAATGTTTATTACGTGTCATTCTGCAAACGGGATTTGGGTCTAAAATGAAACATATTGCTGAAATGTAATTTCGGTTTAGAAACCGTGATTTGCAGAAACGTACAATGCCAAAAAAAAATTTCTGGCAACTGGGTTGGTTGGATTACAGCAAGCAAAATCTTTTGGGAATTGGGATCTTTACATTTTTGTAAGGGCACCTGATTATTGTTTTAAAACCTAAAAAGACGTACATTTTGACCCTATCCATTAAACCACTGGTTGTCATTTACCACAGTGCCATTTGATGTGTTACTGCAGACAGCCACTCATCACTATAAGTTATTTGAAATGGCCAGAGGTCATCACTAACATCTAGACGGTCATCAGCACATGTGTTCTTCTTTATGCAGGCCATCTAAATTGCCAATGTATTTAACATCTTAATCTGAGTGAACAATTTTGACAGCTGCTCACACAACAGGTCAGCTTCAAAAGTTCCTTCACCTAACTGTGAACTGGAGAAGGAAAAAGGCTTCGGTACCATTCAATTTATCACTGGAATTGAACTGCAAAACAATCTGAAGTAGGAGACACTAAATGCTTCATGTTCACCAACTAAGTTGCTAAATTTGTCTTTGTTGTTTTGTGCTGGGCAGATGTACAGTGGGTTTATCAGAGCTTTTTTGCCTACTGCAACTGAAAACAAGTCAGATGAAAGCGAAGAGAGTGAATGACGAATAGAGTTTAATACCAAGACTTGCTTCATCACTACGAGGGAATCTTATTGCATGTGTGATTCATTGTTGGTATAAACATATTGATTGATAGACATTTTTCATCTTATACTGATGATTCATTTTAGATTTTATTCTGGATCTTTGTGGTTATATAAAAGTGAGCAGGCAGTAAAAACTGCCCTGTTTGCCAAAAATGACCTCAGCTCTGATTCAGCATGTTTTGATTTCTTAGGCCCAATCCTAATGTTCCCCTTGAGGCCTTAAACCCTGATCCCTCAGGGACTTAACTGTCGTCACCTTTTAAATGCTTCAGAGTGAGAGGCTGCAAGGGGATTGAAATGGTGTAAATTCGAATGGGACAGCACTTTGCTGCCACATAGCACATTACCACGACAACATCTTTACATGTTTAGTGCAATGGTGGGGATTTATTTGACACTTTTTTACTCAGATTGGAATGTCTTCCAGGCTCTTGGCTCAGGAGATGACAGGTAATTGTTAAATAATCTATTTACTTTTTTGTCAAAAAAAGTAACAAAATTAAATGTTTGATGAATAAAGCAGTTGTGTAATAAAGTATCTGCTTGCATTCCTCTGCTTTCATGCATTTTTATGTCACATCTTTAATCCTTAATGTTTCTATGAATTGATAATGCCAGGCTCAACACCCATGTGTTTATTTTAACATATCCAGCTTCCAAACTCCCACTTGTAAACCCGGGTTTAGGGTTAGGGTTATTGAAGATGCCCCTAATTATGATCAAGATTAAGTGTAACTGGATCCAGGAGACGCGCAGAGATGATGGTGGCTGGTTGAGTTTGTCTGTGTTGAACAAACAAGAGAGGAACGCAAGGAAGGTCTGTGACGGGGGTGATCTAACTTGTTTATTTGGACCACACAGCTTCCTTTTGTATGCATGGATTCAGATTTTGTTTTGGCCTCCGCTGCATCGCTAGTGTTGGAAAAAAAAAATGCTTGAACATATGTCAGGTTTTACTATTAAAAATTAAAATACAGCGCTGTGGAAAAAATAAACACAGTTTCAAGGTCTGACAAGTGTCTGCCACATCTTTGTTCCATCCAGCTGTCCTCCACGACTGTCCGTCCATCCATCAACCCGGCGTCATAAAGATGAAGAGCTCAGAAATAACCTCTGTGAAGGAAAAAGGACAGCTGGAAAAAACAAGACATTGCCTGGCGTTTCCCGTAACAGTCGCTCCAGCCAAAGCCGTGGCCAAAGCGCTACTATTTCAGCGCCATTCATATTAGCCAACCCCGCCAATATTTTAGCAATCATATTAACCTTGCCAGCCAACAACTCCACATTTATATTAGCCTCCCAAGCCAATAATTTAGCATTATATGAGCCATGTTGCATCTGTTCTATGTCCCAACATGCCCCCCCCCCCTCCTTTCTGCTCCCGAGGCCGGCCAAAGAGACCATTGTTTTATGGCCAAGAACAGTAATTTACCAGAAGTAGCCTTTTCTTCATTTTAGCGAGCATCTTTTAGACAAGTGGGAAGGGGAGGAAGGGAGGGCCCATCTTTGAAACATCCACCCAAAAAAGGCATTAGACCAACAAGGAAAAAAAGACGGTCCAGTCTGGATTTTTT
This sequence comes from Leptoclinus maculatus, assembly GCA_032191485.1. Taxonomy (NCBI): domain Eukaryota; kingdom Metazoa; phylum Chordata; class Actinopteri; order Perciformes; family Stichaeidae; genus Leptoclinus; species Leptoclinus maculatus. The sequence goes on along the minus strand of JAVDOI010000011.1, from coordinate 21,434,417 downwards.
CCAGCCTTGACGTACTGTTTTATCTTTGTGATTGATTAACTAGCCATAGTGTATAGCAAAACCCTTGCTCTCACCACCCGCCATGACGAAGCATCTCCTACCTGATTACTGTCGGAAACACGGGGAAAAAAGGCGGGTTTCTTTAAGACTTAAGGAGGCATCGAGGGATGTGAATGGGGTTGAGCTGAGCTCAAAGCATTTTATTGTTACCGCCGCAAAGCCACTGGAGAGCTCAGATTACTGTATATTTGGCGGCTCTTTGTCTGGGATGATTCTTGCTTTCATGTAGTAATTTCACTGACAATATCTCAGCAGAAGTTGACGTAATCCTCTCTTTCACTTTTTTATTTAGCAGCAGTCAATTAAATAATTAGGTAAAGCAGGTTAGCTATGCAAACTTATTTCCTTTTCTGTTTTGGTGGAGGAACATGCAAGGTTTCAATGTTCCAGAAGGATTTTGAGAGGTTGCCTACCAATGTGACTGAAACAAGACGTTGTGTTGTGTCAGTCGTTCAGTACGTGATCCTTTCAGACTGTCAAGAGTGAGGAAAACATCTGCGTGGAGAAAGTTGCAATGTCTGAGGTTTAGTCTTTGTAGGTTTCAACACTGTAGGATCCCCAGCTATAGTCAGGGCCAGGTCAGAACTAAAGCTGTGACTAGAGTGAAGAGAGTTTTGATGAAGACTGAGATCAGAAGTCTGAATGTATATCTTACTTTTCATAGCATGGAATCAAAACAGATGTAGATGCCGTACGCATATTGTTTTAATTACTCGTTGCCTAGGTGGAAGGATCATGGAATGCTACAGGTATAATCTTTTAAATTCTGAAGAGTGCTGTGAAAAATATATAAATATATAAGTATATCCATTGGCATCCAAGTGTCATAAGTGTCATAAGTCAAGGAGTCAAAATAAACCAAGCGTTTTTTATACTTCCTCCTTCATGACTACGTGGACAACATACGACTTGATTTTGTGCGTTATCTACAAATTGCAGCGCGTTCATTTCCATAGGTATAGCTACAAAAGCAGTCAGAGCATAAGCCGAATATACACAACACCCAGATACAACAAATCACCTTCCAATCTGATGGAGCCGCTGTCCATCTTTCATCTGCCGAATACAGGAGCATTACATGCTGTAATGTTATGCTCCTGTTTGTAAAGATGAACCTTCCCTTTACGGATGATAGAATCAGTCAACATGTCGTTGCGGTGCTGGGGTGGATTTTCTCATAATGAGCAGTCTGCAGTGTCTGTAACCTGCTGGGGAGACCAGACATCATTTATACTCGGGGCAAACAAGCCACACAGACTCTACTGCCAAAAGCACCATCTATTTAATAGAGACGAGTCAGAGAGCCAAGCGGGCCAGCACTGCAGAGCCAAGCGAACAGACGGGGGGGGTTATTAAAGCCCATTTATGTGCAATGATTATTTGTTATAAGTTTATTTGTGAAAGTGGGTCCATCCCTGTTCTTTTAATAAGACATTTACACGTATATGTTAATAAAGTGTGATGGAAACAGTGTCAACATTTTTACAAGTTGAGAACGATGCCCAGACGAAAAAAGACTTCACAAAATGACTTGGTCAGCATTCTTCAGTATGATGTTACTTTGTCGTGTTTCTGCACCGTTAATGGTTATTTATGTAGGGCAGCACCAGTCCAAATCCCACTTATCCTGGACACCGGAATTGAATCACACAGCTTGATGGCTACTGAAACGCCCCTTACTGTGTGTCTCCTCCCACTCCAGTTCACAGTGAGTCACCAAAAACACCAAAGGCGAGGAAAACATTTTTTTGTATGGCCAACAAAAATACCACTTGTCTGGCTGCAAGGCTCTACCATATGCCGCGCCTCGTCATGAAAATAGTCGAGTGCAGTCCTAAAATGTTACTTGAGCAAGTCGATTGCCAAACTTCTCTGCTTTGGTTATGCTGGACAATTCCCAGGTGTGAAACTGAAGGGCATCGTGTGCTCAGCAAACATTCCAGACTAAATAAAAGCTTCTTTTTTTTTTTAAACACAATCTGTTTTAAGAGTGTGATATCAGGGTGAAACTCATTTCCTCAGTGTCGCCCCCTTAGTGTTTCGGCTCGGCGCTCGGCCAAGAAGTCCACGGGGACGACAAGGTGAATGGCTTGGCCTGCTGACTACCTTTAGTTTCTTATTTCTTTGTTTCCCGGGATTGTTTCTCTAATATCCGTGGAGGGTGGGGGGCGGGGTTATGGCCCAGTGCAGTGACTGCCAATCTCTTCAGGGAAGCAGCAACTCACTTCCTGCAAGAACAAAAAGTCTGCACAGCCAGTTATTGATTGGAAATGTCACATAAAGCCTTCTACATGAAAAAGGGTCAATAAAAAAGTAAATAAATGCTGCTCACGGGCCACTAATTAATTCAGAGATGATCAAAAGTCAACAGATATGCTTCAGTTATTATTCCTCTCCTTTCATTCATTTTCACGACATTTAAGTCAAAGATGCACATTTGAATAAAAGTATGTCCTCTTTAAGATGCATCTTTTTCAAGTAATACATCCCAAGTCGTTTGCTTGGTATCTTCATTTACATTTGACAAAGGAGAGTCTGCAGAGATTTCGGTCTCCTTTTAAGAGAGGTTAATCAACTCAAACTAAGCTTTTGACTTCTTTATGTATGAGGGGAATTGTTTTGTATCTTGTGTGCTTACAAGACAAAAGAAGGCAGGGAGCTGTAGCAAAATGCCTTGGAACTTTTGACAGCATTTCTGATCAATTAGAGGCCATCAATCAATTAAAGTACTGTTGCAGTCATTTTAACACTCACAGCGTGATACCTCAGTTTAATAATCCACACAGATTTTGATTTTCCCTTTTTTGCCATGTTGTATCCATTACAGCATTAGGCAATATTATTTATTTGCTCAATTAACTTAACATGTTGTGCATGACTCATTAACTTGCATGCAAGCAGGGCTGAGTGGAAAAGTTTATATCTGTATGAGACTTTGAGTTGTCTACAGTAACACTGGTTTGATCTCTTGCAGAATGACTATCTTTCCAGCGTGAACCCACTGTCTGATGTGGATTATCTGTCTCATTGTGCTCCCTTTGAAATGGCTGGGATCAAGATACAAATGTATTGTAAAAATCTACAAAATTGAAATCTTCATTCATTCCTTTAAATGTCCACAGATCACTCTTTGGTCACATTTCCTCTCTCTAAAGGTTACATAGTCAAGCGGCTTTCTCTTCCTTAAAGGCAGGATGTAGAGATGGTAATTAGGAAATAGCAGTAGGCTGTAAAGCCATGAAACCTTAAACCCACAGTGATTGACTCTTTTGGGGCAAGACAACAAGTTGTAATCACACTGTTGACATATTATCATGGAGTTGTAATGGTGAACAGGTAAGCAAATATTACCCGTTTACACATATGGCGGACACGGAGCAACATTAGAATTCATGTGGAGTCATGTTTCTTACCATCTGTTAAATGTAAGTCCAATCTTTGCTCTCCTTTTAGCTCTGTTTTGGTCTCCACCAACTCCTGGCGACTAAGCTGTTAAGTACTTCAATATGTTTACCAGCTAGCTGCTATAACTTTGCTAACCTTTTGGTGTTAGTTGGTTGATTCTGGATAGATAGAACACTGTGAGTTTATTGGATCATTTTCACTGAAAACAGCATCCTATTGAGAGTGAAAACAAAGTTGTAAGCCATAAAACCAAAACAATGAGCTAAAGAAGCTTAAAAGCTCAGTAGAACAGAGCGGGCCTGCAGAGTTGGGTGATAATTGATTGTGGGTTTGTCAGTTAGAGCAATCACATTAAATGTATTCATTATTTTCTCCTTTTTTCATTTCAAAATATTGATTAGTGCGGCTTTAAGTATGCAAATGTAGTAGTGCTAAAAATGGCCTTCTCATTCAATGATACCAACATGAAACGGTGGTTCCAGAAGTCATGTTATGATTAATCACCATGGAAAATTGGAATTACTAAACAGATTACTAAACATGTTTTTGTACAAGCCATCAGCTAATCTGATTAATACCCACAAGCTTTAGCTGCAATCCCACCAATTGGACACATTTCTGTCACCATAGGAACGTAACCTGGTCCAAACCACAAAGTGGGTGGTTGATAGCCGGAGCAGAGCCAGGTACTGTTGGCTGGCGAGCCGGATGTGTTGCTGATTAGCACCTCTCCGCCACAGTTTTACTACCGGGTCTAATTAGGGCCCGAGCGGCCGACAACGTCGGGCCTGCGAAGGCCCTATTGTAATTGTAAGGTTTCTTATTATTAGGGCCCGAGCGGCCGACAACGTCGGGCCTGCGAAGGCCCTATTGTAATTGAAAGGGTTATTAGGGCCCGAGCGGCCGACAACGTCGGGCCTGCGAAGGCCCTATTGTAATTGATAGGTTTATTATTAGGGCCCGAGCGGCCGACAACGTCGGGCCTGCGAAGGCCCTATTGTAATTGTAAGGGTTATTATTCTTATTATTCTGATCTATATTTTTATGCTTTGAGCGCATTTTTGGAGTATTTGCCATGCATGAAAACTCACCAAATTTTGGGGACTTGTCAGGTCTTGCTGAACTTAGCGACTGAAAAACAATGCATCTTTCTGTGTAAAAAATGGCTCTCTAGCGCCCCCTACAAAACAGTCCGGCGACGCCCCTCGGCCAGTATGTCCGATTTACTTGAAATTCAACACACATGTCCAAATCCGCTACATCTAAAAAAAAGCCTCTCAGACCCCTAAGCTCCGCCTACTTAGATTTTCCGCCATCTTGAATTTAGTGAAAAACACATTCTTGCAAACTCCTCCTACACGCTGAGTCCGATTACTACAGAATTTTCTGTGGATCATTAATGGACCTATGTCATCTAAAATTATCAAAAGCTTTTTGATATCTCTTTGCGTTTACAAGATATGGACCAATAAACTTCTTAGGGGCGTGGCATAATATCAATACACATAACTTCTCAACCATTTGTCCTAAATTCCCAAAATCTTCAGCATATGTGCACATCGCATCCTGTAACATACCCTGAGAATTAAATTGTATTCGACTGCTAGGGGGCGCTACAGTAAACCCGCAAAGTTGTGCTTTTTGTCACTTTTTTCATTTTTCAGCCTTCGCACTTCAACGAACTCCTCCTACAGATTTTATGCGATCAACGTAAAATTTGGTCCGGATGCTCTTAAGACCTTTGTGATTAGAAATTATCAAAATCGTGAGTTTTCATCAAAGAACCTTGACGTGGCGTTGCGGCCATTTTGCCTCATTGTTTATGACAAAGGAAGTTGTTATAACTCCAAGGTACATTATCCAATCCACACAAAACTTCTCATGCATGATGCTACTTCAATCTTGAACATACTTCAGTTGAAAAAAATGCAATAACTCATAGCGCCGCCTACTGGCTACAGGAAATGTAAAATTTTATACTTTTCTTTACTCCTCTTAGCCAGGTGACCTTATGAGTCTCAAATTTTGTAAGGATAGCCTCAAGACAGTGATGCAAAATCGCCATGAAAAATTTTGAGTTTTCGTTGGACGCTGTTGCCGTGGCGACGCGTCGTACGCCATGAAAAAGGAAGCTGATGGTTTATTAGCTTAGGATGCTCAATAATTCATAAAACTTTGTACATCTGTCAAAGGCATTGAAAGGAATATTCTATATGACTTGTGGCTTTGACCGTTTTAAATTGCCTCTGTAGCGCCCCCTACAATATTTCAAAAGGAAGCTGATGGTTTAGTGGCTTAGGATGCTCATAAACTCATGAAACTTTGTACATCTGTCAAAGGCATTGGAAGGAATATTCTCTATGAGTTTTGGCTTTGGCCGTTTTAAATTGCCTCTGTAGCGCCCCCTACAATATTTCAAAAGGAAGCTGATGGTTTAGTGGCTTAGGATGCTCATAAACTCATGAAACTTTGTACATCTGTCAAAGGCATTGGAAGGAATATTCTATATGAGTTTTGGCTTTGGCCGTTTTAAATTGCCTCTGTAGCGCCCCCTACAATATTTAAAAAGGAAGCTGGTGGTTTAGTGGCTTAGGATGCTCAAAAACTCATGAAACTTTGTAGATGTGTCAAAGGCATTGGAACAAATATTTTTTATGATTTTTGGCCTTGGCCGTTTTAAATTGCCTCTGTAGCGCCCCCTACAATATTTCAAAAGAGCAGCCCCAGCGCTACGTTTGAGCTGCATGTATGAAACTTTGTAGTCACGTGTATCCTATGGAGACTTAAACATAAGTCTCTTGGGACCATGCTCTAAACCCTACCGGAAGTCCGCCACTTTGATTTATGTGTGAATTTTCCCTTGATTTTGGACAATTTATAGGCGCTACACTTTAACGAACTCCTCCTAGGGACTTTGTCTGATCCTCTTCAAATTTTGTCAGTACAGTCTAGAGACCATTGTGATTAAGAATTATCAAAAGCTTTACGTTTAACGGCACGGCTTAGCCGTAGCGGGCGGCTACTTTGAGTGATTCCCCGTGAAAAAAGCTGATGTAACTCAGCTGGACTTGTTCCAAACGGTCCCAAACTTCACACGCTTGATAACACTCACTGCCCGAGGATGTCTACAAGCTAATTTTCACTAGTACTCACAGCGCCACCTGCCGGCGAAAGGAAATCTGCATTTTGTGACAAACGCCATCCGATTAACACGACTTTCACACAACGTGGTTTACGCTTGACAGAGAGCTACGTAATGCACGTGTTCCGTAGCACCAGGCAGCAGATACGGGAAGCACCGGACTGTTTGCAAAGCATCGTTTCCAGCATCAGGCGGTCCACGCGGGATCAAAGACGTCTCGCTCGCAGACGCGCCGGCCGACGGTCGCGCGCGTTCTCGGACACGCAGGAGGGAGTCCCGCCGGCAACCCCGACGCGCGGAGGATGCGAGGGCCCGTTCATCGCTGCTCGCAGCTTTAATTAGGGCCCGAGCGGCCGACAACGTCGGGCCTGCGAAGGCCCTATTGTAATTGATAGGATTATTATTAGGGCCCGAGCGGCCGACAACGTCGGGCCTGCGAAGGCCCTATTGTAATTGATAGGATTATTATTATTCTGATATATATTTTTCTGGGGATGGAGCTTGTAGGGGCACTTGCCATGCATGAAAACTCACCAATTTTGCACACCTGTCAGATCTGGTGTAGAAACTCTGAGGCGAAAAATTCCATATTTGTGTGTAAAAAAATGACTCTCTAGCGCCCCCTACAAAACAGTCTGGCCACGCCCCTCGGCCAGTATGTCCGATTTACTTGAAATTCAACACACATGTCCATATCCGCTAGATCTAAAAAAAAGCCTCTCAGACCCCTAAGCTCCGCCTACTTAGATTTTCCGCCATCTTGAATTTAGTGAAAAACACATTCTTGCAAACTCCTCCTACACGCTGGGTCCGATTACTACAGAATTGTCTGTGGATCATTAATGGACCTACGTCATCTAAAATTATCAAAAGCTTTTTGATATCTCTTAGCGTTTACAAGATATGGACCAATAAACTACTTAGGGGCGTGGCATAATATCAATACACATAACTTCTCAACCATTTGTGCTAAATTCCCAAAATCTTCAGCATATGTGCACATCGCATCCTGTAACATCCCCTACAAATCTTTTTGCATTCGACTGCTAGGGGGCGCTACAGTAAACCCGCAAAGTTGTGCTTTTTGTCACTTTTTGCATTTTTCAGCCTTCGCACTTCAACGAACTCCTCCTACAGATTTTATGCGATCAACGTACAATTTGGGCAGGATGCTCTTAAGACCTTTGTGATTAAAAATTATCAAAATCGTGAGTTTTCATCGAAGAACCTTGACGTGGCGTTGCGGCCATTTTGCCTCATTGTTTATGAAAAAGGAAGTTGTTATAACTCCAAGGTACATTATCCAATCCACACAAAACTTCTCATGCATGATGCTACTTCAAGCCTGAACAGATTGCAGTTAAAAAAAATGCAATAATTCATAGCGCCGCCTACTGGCTAAAGGAAATGTAAAATTTTATACTTTTCTTTACTCCTCTTAGCCAGGTGACCTTATGAGTCTCAAATTTTGTAAGGATAGCCTCAAGACATTGATGAAAAATCGCCATGAAAAATTTTGAGTTTTCGTTGAACGCTGTTGCCGTGGCGACGCATCGTACGCCATGAAAAAGGAAGCTGATGGTTTATTAGCTTAGGATGCTCAATAATTCATAAAACTTTGTACATCTGTCAAAGGCATTGGAAGGAATATTCTATATGATTTGTGGCTTTGACCGTTTTAAATTGCCTCTGTAGCGCCCCCTACAATATTTAAAAAGGAAGCTGATGTTTTAGTGGCTTAGGATGCTCAAAAACTCATGAAACTTTGTAGATGTGTCAAAGGCATTGGAACAAATATTTGTTATGATTTTTGGCCTTGGCCGTTTTAAATTGCCTCTGTAGCGCCCCCTACAATATTTCAAAAGAACAGCCCCAGTGCTACGTTTGAGCTGCATGTATGAAACTTTGTAGTCACGTGTATCCTATGGCGACTTAAAAATAAGTCTCTTGGAACCATGCTCTAAACCCTACCGTAAGTCCGCCACTTTGATTTATGTGTGAATTTTCCCTTGATTTTGGACAATTTATAGGCACTACACTTTAACGAACTCCTCCTAGGGACTTTGTCTGATCCTCTTCACATTTTGTCAGTACAGTCTCAAGACCGTTGTGATTAAAAATTATCAAAAGCTTTACGTTTAACGGCACGGCTTAGCCGTAGCGGGCGGCTACTTTGAGTGATTCCCCGTGAAAAAAGCTGATGTAACTCAGCTGGACTTGTTCCAAACGGTCCCACACTTCACACGCTTGATAACACTCACTGCCCGAGGATGTCTACAAGCTAATTGTCACTAGTACTCACAGCGCCACCTGCCGGCGAAAGGAAATCTGCATTTTGTGACAAACACCATCCGATTAACGCGTCTTTTACACAACGTGGTTTACGTTTGACACAGAGCTACGTAATGCACGTGTTCCGTAGCACCAGGCAGCAGATACGGGAAGCACCGGACTGTTTGCAAAGCATCGTTTCCATCATCAGGCGGTCCACGCGGGATCAAAAACGTCTCACCCGCAGACGCGCCGGCCGACGGTCACGCGCGTTCTCGGACACGCAGGAGGGAGTCCCGCCGGCAACCCCGACGCGCGGAGGATGCGAGGGCCCGTTCATCGCTGCTCGCAGCTTTAATTAGGGCCCGAGCGGCCGACAACGTCGGGCCTGCGAAGGCCCTATTGTAATTGAAAGGGTTATTAGGGCCCGAGCGGCCGACAACGTCGGGCCTGCGAAGGCCCTATTGAAATTGTAAGGGTTATTAGGGCCCGAGCGGCCGACAACGTCGGGCCTGCGAAGGCCCTATTGTAATTGTAAGGGTTTTTATTATTATGATTTTTATTTTTATCATTTGGGGACTTTTTCGGGGTACTTCCCATGCATGAAAACTCACAAAATTTTGGGGACTTGTCAGGTCTGGCTGAACTTAGAGTCTGAAAAAGAATGCATTTTTCTGTGTAAAAAATGGCTCTCTAGCGCCCCCTACAAATCGTACCGGCGATGCCCCTCGGCAAGTATGTCCGATTTATTTGAAATTCAACACACATGTCCAAATCCGCTAGATCTAAAAAAAAGCCTCTCAGACCCCTAAGCTCCGCCTACTTAGATTTTCCGCCATCTTGAATTTAGTGAAAAACACATTCTTGCAAACTCCTCCTACACGCTAAGTCCGATTATCACAGAATTGTCTGTGGATCATTAATGGACCTACGTCATCTAAAATTATCAAAAGCTTTTTGATATCTCTTAGCGTTTACAAGATATGGACCAATAAACTTCTTAGGGGCGTGGCATAATATCAATACACATAACTTCTCAACCATTTGTCCTAAATTCACCAAATCTTCAGCATATGTGCACATCGCATCCTGTAACATACCCTGAGAATTTATTTGTATTCGACTGCTAGGGGGCGCTACAGTAAACCTGCAAAGTTGTGCTTTTTGTCACTTTTTGCATTTTTCAGCCTTCGCACTTCAACGAACTCCTCCTACACATTTTATGCGATCAACGTAAAATTTGGTCAGGATGCTCTTAAGACCTTTGTGATTAAAAATTATCAAAATCGTGAGTTTTCATCGAAGAACCTGGACGTGGCGTTGCGGCCATTTTGCCTCATTGTTTATGAAAAAGGAAGTTGTTATAACTCCAAGGTACATTATCCAATCCTCACAAAACTTCTCATGCATGATGCTACTTCAAGCCTGAACAGATTTCAGTTGAACAAAATGCAATAATTCATAGCGCCGCCTACTGGCTAAAGAAAATGTAAAATTTTATACTTTTCTTTACTCCTCTTAGCCAGGTGACCTTATGAGTCTCAAATTTTGTAAGGATAGCCTCAAGACATTGATGAAAAATCGCCATGAAAAATTTTGAGTTTTCGTTGAACGCTGTTGCCGTGGCGACGCATCGTTCGCCATAAAAAAGGAAGCTGATGGTTTATTAGCTTAGGATGCTCAATAATTCATAAAACTTTGTAGATCTGTCAAAGGCATTGAAAGGAATATTCTGTATGATTTTTGGCTTTGGCCGTTTTAAATTGCCTCTGTAGCGCCCCCTACAATATTTCAAAAGAGCAGCCCCAGCGCTACGTTTGAGCTGCATGTATGAAACTTTGTAGTTACGTGTATCCTATGGCGACTTAAAAATAAGTCTCTTGGAACCATGCTCTAAACCCTACCGGAAGTCCGCCACTTTGATTTATGTGTGAATTTTCCCTTGATTTTGGACAATTTATAGGCGCTACACTTTAACAAACTCCTCCTAGGGACTTTGTCTGATCCTCTTCAAATTTTGTCAGTACAGTCTAGAGACCATTGTGATTAAGAATTATCAAAAGCTTTACGTTTAACGGCACGGCTTAGCCGTAGCGGGCGGCTACTTTGAGTGATTCCCCGTGAAAAAAGCTGATGTAACTCAGCTGGACTTGTTCCAAACGGTCCCACACTTCACACGCTTGATAACACTCACTGCCAGAGGATGTCTACAAGCTAATTTTCACTAGTACTCACAGCGCCACCTGCCGGCGAAAGGAAATCTGCATTTTGTGACAAACACCATCCGATTAACGCTACTTTCACACAACGTGGTTTACATTTGACACAGAGCTACGTAATGCACGTGTTCCGTAGCGCCAGGCAGCTGATACGGGAAGCACCGGACTGTTTGCAAAGCATCGTTTCCAGCATCAGGCGGTCCACGCGGGATCAAAGACGTCTCGCTCGCAGACGCGCCGGCCGACGGTCGCGCGCGTTCTCGGACACGCAGGAGGGAGTCCCGCCGGCAACCCCGACGCGCGGAGGATGCGAGGGCCCGTTCATCGCTGCTCGCAGCTTTAATTATTATTCTGATTTATATTTTTCTCGGGATGGAGCTTGTAGGGGCACTTGCCATGCATGAAAACTCACCAATTTTGCACACCTGTCAGATCTGGTGTAGAAACTCTGAGGCGAAAAATTCCATATTTGTGTGTAAAAAAATGACTCTCTAGCGCCCCCTACAAAACAGTCCGGCCACGCCCCTCGGCCAGTATGTCCGATTTACTTGAAATTCAACACACATGTCCATATCCGCTAGATCTAAAAAAAAGCCTCTCAGACCCCTAAGCTCCGCCTACTTAGATTTTCCGCCATCTTGAATTTAGTGAAAAACACATTCTTGCGAACTCCTCCTACACGCTGAGTCCGATTACTACAGAATCTTCTGTGGATCATTAATGGACCTACGTCATCTAAAATTATCAAAAGCTTTTTGATATCTCTTAGCGTTTACAAGATATGGACCAATAAACTTCTTAGGGGCGTGGCATAATATCAATACACATAACTTCTCAACCATTTGTCCTAAATTCACCAAATCTTCAGCATATGTGCACATCGCATCCTGTAACATACCCTGAGAATTTATTTGTATTCGACTGCTAGGGGGCGCTACAGTAAACCTGCAAAGTTGTGCTTTTTGTCACTTTTTGCATTTTTCAGCCTTCGCACTTCAACGAACTCCTCCTACAGATTTTATGCGATCAACGTAAAATTTGGTCAGGATGCTCTTAAGACCTTTGTGATTAAAAATTATCAAAATCGTGAGTTTTCATCGAAGAACCTGGACGTGGCGTTGCGGCCATTTTGCCTCATTGTTTATGAAAAAGGAAGTTGTTATAACTCCAAGGTACATTATCCAATCCACACAAAACTTCTCATGCATGATGCTACTTCAAGCCTGAACAGATTTCAGTTGAAAAAAATGCAATAACTCATAGCGCCGCCTACTGGCTAAAGGAAATGTAAAATTTTATACTTTTCTTTACTCCTCTTAGCCAGGTGACCTTATGAGTCTCAAATTTTGTAAGGATAGCCTCAAGACATTGATGAAAAATCGCCATGAAAAATTTTGAGTTTTCGTTGAACGCTGTTGCCGTGGCGACGCGTCGTACGCCATGAAAAAGGAAACTGATGGTTTATTAGCTTAGGATGCTCAATAATTCATAAAACTTTGTACATCTGTCAAAGGCATTGAAAGGAATATTCTATATGACTTTTGGCTTTGGCCGTTTTAAATTGCCTCTGTAGCGCCCCCTACAATATTTCAAAAGGAAGCTGATGGTTTAGTGGCTTAGGATGCTCATAAACTCATGAAACTTTGTACATCTGTCAAAGGCATTGGAAGGAATATTCTATATGAGTCTTGGCTTTTGTCGTTTTAAATTGCCTCTGTAGCGCCCCCTACAATATTTCAAAAGGAAGCTGATGGTTTAGTAGCTTAGGATGCTCATAAACTCATGAAACTTTTTACATCTGTCAAAGGCATTGGAAGGAATATTCTATATGAGTTTTGGCTTTGGTCGTTTTAAATTGCCTCTGTAGCGCCCCCTACAATATTTAAAAAGGAAGCTGATGGTTTAGTGGCTTAGGATGCTCAAAAACTCATGAAACTTTGTAGATGTGTCAAAGGCATTGGAACAAATATGTTTTATGATTTTTGGCCTTGGCCGTTTTAAATTGCCTCTGTAGCGCCCCCTACAATATTTCAAAAGAGCAGCCCCAGCGCTACGTTTGAGCTGCATGTATGAAACTTTGTAGTCACGTGTATCCTATGGAGACTTAAACATAAGTCTCTTGGGACCATGCTCTAAACCCTCCCGAAAGTCCACCACTTTGATTTATGTGTGAATTTTCCCTTGATTTTGGACAATTTATAGGCGCTACACTTTAACGAACTCCTCCTAGGGACTTTGTCTGATCCTCTTCAAATTGTGTCAGTACAGTCTCAAGACCGTTGTGATTAAAAATTATCAAAAGCTTTACGTTTAACGGCACGGCTTAGCCGTAGCGGGCGGCTACTTTGAGTGATTCCCCGTGAAAAAAGCTGATGTAACTCAGCTGGACTTGTTCCAAACGGTCCCAAACTTCACACGCTTGATAACACTCACTGCCCGAGGATGTCTACAAGCTAATTTTCACTAGTACTCACAGCGCCACCTGCTGGCGAAAGGAAATCTGCATTTTGTGACAAACGCCATCCGATTTACGCGACTTTTACACAACGTGGTTTACGTTTGACACAGAGCTACATAATGCACGTGTTCCGTAGCACCAGGCAGCTGATACGGGAAGCACCGGACTGTTTGCAAAGCATCATCTCCAGCATCAGGCGGTCCACGCGGGATCAAAAACATCTCACTCGCAGACGCGCCGGCCGACGGTCACGCGCGTTCTCGGACACGCAGGAGGGAGTCCCGCCGGCAACCCCGACGCGCGGAGGATGCGAGGGCCCGTTCATCGCTGCTCGCAGCTTTAATTATTATTTTTATTTTTATTTGCCGGAGAAAGGAGCTTTTTGGGGTACTTGCCATGCATGAAAACTCACCATTTTTGCACACTTGTCAGATCTGGTGGAGAAAATCATCTGCCATAAATGTCACATTTGTGTGTAAAAAGATGGCTCTCTAGCGCCCCCTACAAGTCGGCCCCGTCGGCCACTATGCCCGATTTACTTGAAATTCAACTGACATATCCAGTCAACTTAGATCTACAAAAAATCCTCTCAGACCCCTAAGCTCCGCCTACTTAGATTTTCCGCCATCTTGAATTTTGTGAAAAACATATTCTTGCAAACTCCTCCTACATGCTGGGTCCGATTATTACAGAATTTTCTGTGAATCATTAATGGACCTATGTCATCTAAAATTATCAAAAGCTTTTTGTTATCTCTTAGCGTTTACAAGATATGGACCAATAAACTTCTTAGGGGCGTGGCATAATATCAATACACATAACTTCTCAACCATCTGTCCTAAATTCACCAAATTTTCAGCATATGTGCACATCGCATCCTGTAACATACCCTGAGAATTTATTTGTATTCGACTGCTAGGGGGCGCTACAGTAAACCTGCAAAGTTGTGCTTTTTGTCACTTTTTGCATTTTTCAGCCTTCGCACTTCAACGAACTCCTCCTACACATTTTATGCGATCAACGTAAAATTTGGTCAGGATGCTCTTAAGACCTTTGTGATTAAAAATTATCAAAATCGTGAGTTTTCTTTGAAGAACCTGGACGTGGCGTTGCGGCCATTTTGCCTCATTGTTTATGAAAAAGGAAGTTGTTATAACTCCAAGGTACATTATCCAATCCACACCAAACTTCTCATGCATGATGCTACTTCAAGCCTGAACAGATTTCAGTAAAAAAAAATGCAATAATTCATAGCGCCGCCTACTGGCTAAAGGAAATGTAAAATTTTATACTTTTCTTTACTCCTCTTAGCCAGGTGACCTTATGAGTCTCAAATTTTGTAAGGATAGCCTCAAGACATTGATTAAAAATCGCCATGAAAAATTTTGAGTTTTCGTTGAACGCTGTTGCCGTGGCGACGCATCGTTCGCCATAAAAAAGGAAGCTGATGGTTTATTAGCTTAGGATGCTCAATAATTCATAAAACTTTGTACATCTGTCAAAGGCATTGAAAGGAATATTCTGTATGATTTTTGGCTTTGGCCGTTTTAAATTGCCTCTGTAGCGCCCCCTACAATATTTAAAAAGGAAGCTGATGGTTTAGTGGCTTAGGATGCTCAAAAACTCATGAGACTTTGTAGATGTGTCAAAGGCATTGGAAGGAATATTCTATATGAGTTTTGGCTTTGGCCGTTTTAAATTGCCTCTGTAGCGCCCCCTACAATATTTCAAAAGGAAGCTGATGGTTTAGTGGCTTAGGATGCTCAAAAACTCATGAGACTTTGTACATCTGTCAAAGGCATTGGAACAAATATTTTGTATGATTTCTGGCCTTGGCCGTTTTAAATTGCCTCTGTAGCGCCCCCTACAATATTTCAAAAGAGCAGCCCCAGCGCTACGTTTGAGCTACATGTATGAAACTTTGTAGTCACGTGTATCCTATGGAGACTTAAAAATAAGTCTCTTGGAACCATGCTCTAAACCCTACCGGAAGTCCACCACTTTGATTTATGTGTGAATTTTCCCTTGATTTTGGACAATTTATAGGCGCTACACTTTAACGAACTCCTCCTAGGGACTTTGTCTGATCCTCTTCAAATTTTGTCAGTACAGTCTCAAGACCGTTGTGATTAAAAATTATCAAAAGCTTTACGTTTAACGGCACGGCTTAGCCGTAGCGGGCGGCTACTTTGAGTGATTCCCCGTGAAAAAAGCTGATGTAACTCAGCTGGACTTGTTCCAAACGGTCCCAAACTTCACACGCTTGATAACACTCATGGCCTGAGGATGTCTACAAGCTAATTTTCACTAGTACTCACAGCGCCACCTGCCGGCGAAAGGAAATCTGCATTTTGTGACAAACGCCATCCGATTAACACGACTTTCACACAACGTGGTTTACGTTTGACAGAGAGCTACACAATGCACGTGTTCCGTAGCACCAGGCAGCTGATACGGGAAGCACCGGACTGTTTGCAAAGCATCGTTTCCAGCATCAGGCGGTCCACGCGGGATCAAAGACGTCTCGCTCGCAGACGCGCCGGCCGACGGTCGCGCGCGTTCTCGGACACGCAGGAGGGAGTCCCGCCGGCAACCCCGACGCGCGGAGGATGCGAGGGCCCGTTCATCGCTGCTCGCAGCTTTAATTATTATTCTGATTCTTATTTTTCATTTTTGGGAGCATTTAGGGGGTACTTGCCATGCATGAAAACTCACCAAATTTTGGGGACTTGTCAGGTCTGGTGGCACTTAGAGTCTGAAAAAGAATGCATCTTTCTGTGTAAAAAATGGCTCTCTAGCGCCCCCTACAAATCGGACCGGCGACGCCCCTCGGCCAGTATGTCCGATTTACTTGAAATTCAACACACATGTCCGACACCACTAGATCTAAAAAAAAGCCTCTCAGACCCCTAAGCTCCGCCTACTTAGATTTTCCGCCATCTTGAATTTAGTGAAAAACACATTTTTGCAAATTACTCCTACACGCTGGGTACGATTACTCCAGAATCTTCTGTGGATCAATATTGGATCTACATAATCTACAATCATGAAAAGCTTTTTGATATTTTCTGGCGTTTACAAGATATGGACCAATAAACTTCTTAAGGGCGTGGCATAATATCAATACACATAACTTCTCAACCATTTGTCCTAAATTCCCAAAATCTTCAGCATATGTGCACATCGCATCCTGTAACATACCCTGAGAATTTATTTGTATTCGACTACTAGGGGGCGCTACAGTAAACCCGCAAAGTTGTGCTTTTTGTCACTTTTTGCATTTTTCAGCCTTCGCACTTCAACGAACTCCTCCTACAGATTTTATGCGATCAACGTACAATTTGGTCAGGATGCTCTTAAGACCTTTGTGATTAAAAATTATCAAAATCGTGAGTTTTCATCGAAGAACCTGGACGTGGCGTTGCGGCCATTTTGCCTCATTGTTTATGAAAAAGGAAGTTGTTATAACTCCAAGGTACATTATCCAATCCACACAATACTTCTCATGCATGATGCTACTTCAAGCTTGAACAGATTTCAGTTGAAAAAAATGCAATAACTCATAGCGCCGCCTACTGGCTAAAGGAAATGTAAAACTTTCTACTTTTCTTTACTCCTCTTAGCCAGGTGACCTTATGAGTCTCAAATTTTGTAAGGATAGCCTCAAGACATTGATGAAAAATCGCCATGACAAATTTTGAGTTTTCGCTGAACGCTGTTGCCGTGGCGACGCGTCGTACGCCATGAAAAAGGAAGCTGATGGTTTATTAGCTTAGGATGCTCAATAATTCATAAAACTTTGTACATCTGTCAAAGGCATTGAAAGGAATATTCTATATGATTTTTGGCCTTGCCCGTTTTAAATTGCCTCTGTAGCGCCCCCTACAATATTTAAAAAGGAAGCTGATGGTTTAGTGGCTTACGATGCTCATAAACTCATGAAACTTTGTACATCTGTCAAAGGCATTGGAAGGAATATTCTATATGAGTTTTGGCTTTGGTCGTTTTAAATTGCCTCTGTAGCGCCCCCTACAATATTTAAAAAGGAAGCTGATGGTTTATTAGCTTAGGATGCTCAAAAACTCATAAAACTTTGTACATCTGTCAAAGGCATTGAAAGGAATATTCTGTATGATTTTTGGCTTTGGCCGTTTTAAATTGCCTCTGTAGCGCCCCCTACAATATTTAAAAAGGAAGCTGATGGATTAGTGGCTTAGGATGCTCAAAAACTCATGAAACTTTGTAGATGTGTCAAAGGCATTGTGACAAATATTTTGTATGATTTCTGGCCTTGGCCGTTTTAAATTGCCTCTGTAGCGCCCCCTACAATATTTCAAAAGAGCAGCCCCAGCGCTACGTTTGAGCTACATGTATGAAACTTTGTAGTCACGTGTATCCTATGGAGACTTAAAAATAAGTCTCTTGGTACCATGCTCTAAACCCTACCTGAAGTCCACCACTTTGATTTATGTGTGAATTCTCCCTTGATTTTGGACAATTTATAGGCGCTACACTTTAACGAACTCCTCCTAGGGACTTTGTCTGATCCTCTTCAAATTTTGTCAGTACAGTCTCAAGACCATTGTGATTAAAAATTATCAAAAGCTTTACGTTTAACGGCACGGCTTAGCCGTAGCGGGCGGCTACTTTGAGTGATTCCCCGTGAAAAAAGCTGATGTAACTCAGCTGGACTTCTTCCAAACGGTCCCAAACTTCACACGCTTGATAACACTCATGGCCTGAGGATGTCTACAAGCTAATTTTCACTAGTACTCACAGCGCCACCTGCTGGCAAAAGGAAATCTGCATTTTGTGACAAACGCCATCCGATTTACGCGACTTTTCCACAACGTGGTTTACGTTTGACACAGAGCTACATAATGCACGTGTTCCGTAGCATCAGGCAGCGGATACGGGAAGCACCGGACTATTTGCAAAGCATCGTCTCCAGCATCAGGCGGTCCACGCGGGATCGAAAACGTCTCGCTCGCGGACGCGCCCTCCGACGGTCGCGCGCGTTCTCGGACACGCAGGAGGGAGTCCCGCCGGCAACCCCGACGCGCGGAGGATGCGAGGGCCCGTTCATCGCTGCTCGCAGCTTTAATTATTATTATTTTTATTTTTATTTGCCGGAGAAAGGAGCTTTTTGGGGTACTTGCCATGCATGAAAACTCACCATTTTTGCACACTTGTCAGATCTGGTGGAGAAAATCATCTGCCATAAATGTCACATTTGTGTGTAAAAAGATGGCTCTCTAGCGCCCCCTACAAGTCGGCCCCGTCGGCCACTATGCCCGATTTACTTGAAATTCAACTGACATATCCAGTCAACTTAGATCTACAAAAAATCCTCTCAGACCCCTAAGCTCCGCCTACTTAGATTTTCCGCCATCTTGAATTTTGTGAAAAACATATTCTTGCAAACTCCTCCTACATGCTGGATCCAATTATTACAGAATTTTCTGTGAATCATTAATGGACCTATGTCATCTAAAATTATCAAAAGCTTTTTGTTATCTCTTAGCGTTTACAAGATATGGACCAATAAAATTCTTAGGGGCGTGGCATAATATCAATACACATAACTTCTCAACCATCTGTCCTAAAATCCCCAAATTGTGAGTATATGTGCACATCGCATCCTGTAACATACCCTAAAAATCTTTCTGCATTCAACCACTAGGGGGCGCTACAGTAAACCCGCAAAGTTGTGCTTTTTGTCACTTTTTGCATTTTTCAGCCTTCGCACTTCAACGAACTCCTCCTACAGATTTTATGCGATCAACGTCAAATTTGGTCAGGATGCTCTTAAGACCTTTGTGATTAAAAATTATCAAAATCGTGAGTTTTCATCGAAGAACCTTGACGTGGCGTTGCGGCCATTTTGCCTCATTGTTTATGAAAAAGGAAGTTGTTATAACTCCGAGGTACATTATCCAATCCACACAAAACTTCTCATGCATGATGCTCCTTCAAGCCTGAACAGATTTCAGTTGAAAAAAATGCAATAACTCATAGCGCCGCCTACTGGCTAAAGGAAATGTAAAACTTTATACTTTTCTTTACTCCTCTTAGCCAGGTGACCTTATGAGTCTCAAATTTTGTAAGGATAGCCTCAAGACATTGATGAAAAATCGCCATGAAAACTTTTGAGTTTTCGTTGAACGCTGTTGCCGTGGCGACGCATCGTTCGCCATAAAAAAGGAAGCTGATGGTTTAGTAGCTTAGGATGCTCAATAATTCATAAAACTTTGTACATCTGTCAAAGGCATTGAAAGGAATATTCTATATGACTTTTGGCTTTGGCCGTTTTAAATTGCCTCTGTAGCGCCCCCTACAATATTTAAAAAGGAAGCTGATGGTTTAGTGGCTTAGGATGCTCCAAAACTCATGAAACTTTGTAGATGTGTCAAAGGCATTGGAAGGAATATTCTATATGAGTTTTGGATTTGGCCGTTTTAAATTGCCTCTGTAGCGCCCCCTACAATATTTAAAAAGGAAGCTGATGGTTTAGTGGCTTAGGATGCTCAAAAACTCATGAAACTTTGTATATGTGTCAAAAGCATTGGGACAAATATTTTATATGATTTTTGGCCTTGGCCGTTGTAAATTGCCTCTGTAGCGCCCCCTACAATATTTCAAAAGGAAGCTGATGGTTTAGTGGCTTAGGATGCTCATAAACTCATGAAACTTTGTACATCTGTCAAAGGCATTGAAAGGAATATTCTATATGAGTTTTGGCTTTGGCCGTTTTAAATTGCCTCTGTAGCGCCCCCTACAATATTTCAAAAGGAAGCTGATGGTTTAGTGGCTTAGGATGCTCAAAAACTCATGAAACTTTGTAGATGTGTCAAAGGCATTGGAACAAATACTTTTTATGATTTTTGGCCTTGGCCGTTTTAAATTGCCTCTGTAGCGCCCCCTACAATATTTCAAAAGAGCAGCCCCAGCGCTACGTTTGAGCTGCATGTATTAAACTTTGTAGTCACGTGTATCCTATGGAGACTTAAAAATAAGTCTCTTGGAACCATGCTCTAAACCCTACCGGAAGTCCGCCACTTTGATTTATGTGTGAATTTTCCCTTGATTTTGGACAATTTATAGGCGCTACACTTTACAGGCATGAGACTGACAAATGCTGAAAAGGGAGGAACATTATCAACACAACATTTCTGGGGGGGGGGGGGGGGGGGGGGGGGGGTGCTGGTGGCATGAATTTTCATTTTTAAATATGATCTTTAAAATGTAGCACTCTGGTGTACTCTGAGAATAACATTTAGTGATAAGACCATATTTACTCTTTAAGCAAAAGAATAATTTATTATTCGGTTATTTATCACTATTTAAGCTCCAGTTGAACAGCTGGCTAGTTAGCTTGTGATTAGTTTTCATTGAACCCTGTTACTGTATGTCTTCATATTAACTTCTACTGTTACTGTATGTCTTCATATTAACTTCTACTGTTACTGTACGTCTTCATATTAACTTCTACTGTTACTGTATGTCTTCATATTAACTTCTACTGTTACTGTACGTCTTCATATTAACTTCTACTGTTACTGTATGTCTTCATATTAACTTCTACTGTTACTGTATGTCTTCATATTAACTTCTACTGTTACTGTATGTCTTCATATTAACTTCCACTGTTACTGTACGTCTTCATATTAACTTCTACTGTTACTGTATGTCTTCATATTAACTTCTACTGTTACTGTATGTCTTCATATTAACTTCTACTGTTACTGTATGTCTTCATATTAACTTCTACTGTTACTGTACGTCTTCATATTAACTTCTACTGTTACTGTATGTCTTCATATTAACTTCTACTGTTACTGTACGTCTTCATATTAACTTCTACTGTTACTGTATGTCTTCATATTAACTTCTACTGTTACTGTATGTCTTCATATTAACTTCTACTGTTACTGTATGTCTTCATATTAACTTCCACTGTTACTGTACGTCTTCATATTAACTTCTACTGTTACTGTATGTCTTCATATTAACTTCTACTGTTACTGTATGTCTTCATATTAACTTCTACTGTTACTGTATGTCTTCATATTAACTTCCACTGTTACTGTACGTCTTCATATTAACTTCCACTGTTACTGTACGTCTTCATATTAACTTCTACTGTTACTGTATGTCTTCATATTAACTTCTACTGTTACTGTATGTCTTCATATTAACTTCTACTGTTACAGTACATCTTCATATTAACTTCTACTGTTACTGTACGTCTTCATATTAACTTCTACTGTTACTGTACGTCTTCATATTAACTTCTACTGTTACTGTACGTCTTCATATTAACTTCTACTGTTACTGTATGTCTTCATATTAACTTCCACTGTTACTGTACGTCTTCATATTAACTTCTACTGTTACTGTATGTCTTCATATTAACTTCTACTGTTACTGTACATCTTCATATTAACTTCTACTGTTACTGTACAGCTGTTAGAATAGTGGCCTATCTTCTATTTGCAATTAATATGCATTCAATCCAGTTATATTATTTAAATTAAAATGATAATCTACTCTGGCTGTGGTCATTACAGTGAACAGTGTCTGGTAGTGTGATAAGAGGTCACGTGAGCCCTTGTTGCTGTACTTTATCTCCTTGGAGCAGAGGCTGCATTCAGCAGACCTGCCTCATCAATGTATTTAAAACACTGTGACAGCAGGAAGCTGTACTCACGTCTGTGTAGACCTCCACCTTTATCCAGGCCCAGCTCCACTCACAGCTCAGCCCTGCGTCAAGCTGCACTACACAAACAGCCTCCTCTTTGACCTCATCATCTCGTCAGTATCTGGGCCTTTGATTCTACTTTGAGTTAAAAAAAACAACCTGCCAGCAGATCCGCCGGTGTTCTGGTTTAATGTTAACGAGTGACCGCGTGAACTGAACCGGAACACGGGGGGGGGGGGCTTCATGTTTCATCACGTTACGTTTTTTCCTCCAAATTCGCGATAATGACGAACGTTAACAGTCGACAGAGTTCCGCATGCAGTGGACGTTAACTTAACCAGCAAGTCTGAACAATAACGGAACATAACGGAACTTAAACTTTAACGGAGGGAAATGAAGACGCTGTAGACATCTGAACGCTGATTGGACAAGACTCGACACGTCACATCAAAGATGTTTTATTGTGAAGATCACGACATCACCTTTTCTCCTCGTCTCACTCCAATCGGAGAAACGCTGGCTGGCCAGTTCGACGTACTCTGCTTTTTATCGTTATGTTAGCAAGCACATACATTAAGACAATGATACGAGTAGAAGCGCTCCGGATAGTTACGGAATCACAGTGTGTTCACATGTTCACACGCGATCGTCAGAGCCCACGGAGGTATTCTTAACACCCCCCCCCCCCCCCCCCCCCCCCCCCCCCACCCCCACCCCAAAAAAAAAAAATTCGGATTTACACTGATCTCAGAAATGGTCTCTGGAGTTCTAAAAACGGCGGAAATCCGCCGAACGGCGGAAAAGTCTCATGCCTGACTTTAACGAACTCCTCCTAGGGACTTTGTCTGATCCTCTTCAAATTTTGTCAGTACAGTCTCAAGACCGTTGTGATTAAAAATTATCAAAAGCTTTACGTTTAACGGCACGGCTTAGCCGTAGCGGGCGGCTACTTTGAGTGATTCCCCGTGAAAAAAGCTGATGTAACTCAGCTGGACTTGTTCCAAACGGTCCCAAACTTCACACGCTTGATAACACTCACTACCCGAGGGTGTCTACAAGCTAATTTTCACTAGTACTCACAGCGCCACCTGCCGGCGAAAGGAAATCTGCATTTTGTGACAAACGCCATCCGATTAACGCTACTTTCACACAACGTGGTTTACATTTGACACAGAGCTACGTAATGCACGTGTTCCGTAGCGCCAGGCAGCTGATACGGGAAGCACCGGACTGTTTGCAAAGCATCGTTTCCAGCATCAGGCGGTCCACGCGGGATCAAAGACGTCTCGCTCGCAGACGCGCCGGCCGACGGTCGCGCGCGTTCTCGGAGGCGCAGGAGGGAGTCCCGCCGGCAACCCCGACGCGCGGAGGATGCGAGGGCCCGTTCATCGCTGCTCGCAGCTTTAATTTCTAATTGTTATGGTAGATGGGGAAATGAGCAACAAAGAGTGTATGAAATGACTCACATGCTGAGTAGGAGAGAGAGTACATGTTTGTGCATACATTTAACTGTAAAAAGATGTGAACAAATTTTGTGATTAGAGTGTAAGCTTCTATCAATCTGTAGCTTGTTGGGGTTTATGCTGCATTTGTATTATTTGTTCCACTAAAGGGAAGGATTTACAGTACCTAGGCCAACTACTGATTCTTTTAAATCTTCGGATTCGAATTGAATGGGACTGGGAACAACAACAGATCAAAGTAGAAGGTTGGTGTTTTCCAGGCCTCGCTGTGTGGTGCAGCTGGCTGACCTCAAATCAGTATCACTGCCACTTCCTGCTGCATTCTGACCTCCACAACTCCCCATCCTCTTCTGTGACTTTTGGTTAAGTTCTTGGCAATGTCGAAACGCAACATCACAACATATCCTAGTGTTACACATTAAATGAAAAACGATCGAATTTATCTCTGCGAAAGATAAAGGTCTAACAGTTAACCTAAGCTCCCTCATCTCTACCTATATATTTGAAATGAACAATTACAACTAATTGCATTCAATATACATCCGCAGAACTGAAATGCTGTGCAGGCCTCAATATGCATTATGTCCACTCCATCAGATTGCTTTGGGTTGTCGAGACTGTTGGTGTTTGCCACCCTAATGTGATGAAGCCATTATGAGGGACTCTCTGGGGGGGGGTTGTGAGGTCCATCAAGGAGTAAAAGCCTGTCGTATCAATATAGTGGTTCAAAAGATTAACCCTTTCTGTCACTGCAGGAACCGAAAGGATGTCACACATTTTAGGTTTCAGTGTACTGTTGGGACGCTTTCATTTTTAGGAGTAGTCAGTGACGGGTCAATAGAGTGGCAGCAGATAACTGGTTGATATTATCAATCTCTTTATCATTTTACCAAAAAATATGTTTAATGTATTGTCAGAAAGTGCACACTGCGCTTTCCTGTTTACCAGAGCCAGTGATCCTTTGTTTAAAACACACAAAAAACAAAGGGAAAAGTGATCAGTAGTAGGTCCTTTCGTGATAAAGAAACTTGAGGATTGCTGTTTAGTAGTCACTTTGGATCCCTGTAGCTTACACATTTCGCTTGTCAAACCAAACTAACTTTTTTTTCAATCTTTCAAGATCTTGATTTCTCAAAGGTGTACATGGGTGATGTTCTGTGGCAGAGTTCAGCTCAAAAAACCTCTCCACTCAGAACCCCAACTCCCATGAGCACTCAGCACACTGCCACGTTTTCTCCTCAGCCTATTTCTGTGGGCAAGAACAGAAAAATGAACTCTTTCATATGTGCAGAGCTTGAAGACGGGGGCGTGGGATGTCTTCTTTTTGTGTGTTATTCAAATGCCTGAGATTAGATAGCACATGAAATTACTTGATTCTGTGGCAGTAGCCAAACAAAATCGGCTAAAATTTACAATTCAGAGCTCAGAGTTAACTATTGGCAGCCATTCGCAGTGATTTCAACAGCTCCAAACCCCAGTAGTGGCTTGTTTTTATATAAAACCTGTCAGTCAGAGGTTTCCCTCAGTCCCCCGACCATCTGAAAAACTGCAGAAAAATTCATCTACAAAACCTCAGAACTGAAATAACTCCCATAAGCACCCAGGTCAGCCTCTTGCTCCTTGCCTACTTTTTTAAGCATTGCCCATGTGTATGCCTACAGTGCAATATGAAGACATTGGGGGTAACTCATTACATATATTTAAGTAATTATTGTTGCAAAGGGAATATTATTTAGCTTTTTCATCACATTTCTGAGACTGACAAGGAGCTGTACAATTTCTTTAAATTGTCTAAAATCCTAATCTGTAAAATTATTTATTATACATTCTGATCCATTAAGTGAATGAATATTATTATGTTCCACATCACGCAGTATGATTATAACCAGGATATGACCACTGCAGGGACTGTATGCATGTAAACGTAGTCATTGACAGCCTATGTTATATGTAGTTGATGACATGACAGTCAAAAAGAATTGAACCATTATATTATTCAATTATTCAATTATTCAATTATTCAATAGGCGGCTGTCTGGCCTAGGGCGTGTTTATTTGCTCAGAATGCTTACCGCATATTGTGTTACATACATAGTTTGGGGAGCATGTGTATTTTAGATGGATGCTTATAAAGGGTTTAGTAAATAGCCTCAAGGTAAAAAACTCAAAACTAAAAAGGAAATAAAAATCATATTAACTTTTCGAGTTTAATCCCGAGTGCTGAACAAGTTTATGGCAAAGGAGATTTCTTAGAATACAGTGCTTCTTAAAAGCATAGCTTGCCATTTTGGAAAATATCCACTTTCTTACCAAGAGGTAGATGAGAAGATTGGGTACGACTTTAATGGGATAATCCGCGTACAAATAGTTTATAGAGTACTTGTAACATTTCAAGAGCTTATTAGTTGAGATTCAACAATTCAACTGTTTTGCCTTATCCGTCTGTGTTTATCGCCAGATTATCTATAGAGTAAACATACCTACCGATACTACTCACTCAACCTATGCTATACAAACTGAGTGAGTAGTTCCAGTTGAACTAAATTATTCTGAGACTATGTAGCTTTGTTCATGAATTGTCTACATATACTCTAATCTGTTACACATCTACAGACAAAGTTTCAACGTTGAATCTCAACTAATCAGCTATTGAATTTTGATTGATTGATTGATTTAAAAAATTGGAATTGACCAAGACAATTGGAGGCTTTCTAATGCTAAGCTAGGCCAACTGTCTCCTGTCTATACCTTCATATACATTTTTTTCCAAAATGAGTTTATAGACACCAAAAATGACATTTTTAAAGACAACACTGTTAAGCTAAGCATAGAACAAAGGCATATCTGTTACACATTGCATTGCAAACCATTTTGAGTCAGTTATCACAGCAGCAACCACCATAGTTGGACCTCGGCATCTCATATATGTCATATACAAATTATAATTAAAATGACGGGTGCATTAATATTTGAAAGTAGATAAAACTAGTCTTGGAGTGAATTCGACACGTCAGGACGTCCAGCGGAATATGCTCCATTATTATCCTATAACAACCAGAGTGGGCGCCTTACAGGAAATCTATTGGAAGTTATATAACATTCTTTGCACAGAATGTAAAGACATTTAAGTATTTTCTGTGACGTATATTAGTAATGTACAAGAAGTGAAGCTGGATCGAATTCAAGCTCAGTCTCCAACATGTTCTGCATTTCATTCAGGACGGCTTCCCAGTATTTTTGTAATTTGGGACAGGACCACGATAACAATGTGTAAGGCTGCCAGTATTTACACTGAATTTTAAGGCACAATGGAATGCTAATTTTCGAGATGTATT
This sequence comes from Leptoclinus maculatus, assembly GCA_032191485.1. Lineage (NCBI taxonomy): Eukaryota > Metazoa > Chordata > Actinopteri > Perciformes > Stichaeidae > Leptoclinus > Leptoclinus maculatus. The sequence continues at coordinate 21,407,363 of JAVDOI010000011.1, read as the reverse complement.
CCCACATATCTGTAATCTCTACGGCTGTCTGTCCCTGCTCCCGAATACTAACAGCAGAATGCCTCCCATGGTACAAAAGGTCTGCTTTTCAATACCAGACACATTCAAATCAGGTAACAAAGATGGCTTTTTCTTAATATAATCTCTTGTCTGAACAAAATAAAAAGGTTCTACTCGGATACATCACATATTTTGTAGCTCCATATTTAACAGACAGATGTGAGAGTGCTTCCCATCTAACTCTCATCCTGTCATTTTTCTTAAAGTAACAAATCATCTATGTGATGTTGACTCATATGCAAGTTCAAACTTTTGGGTTTGCGTATGAATTACAGGTTCTCTTCTGTAACATAATTTGGCTGAATACCAAATAAGCAGTGACCTAAAAGTTATTGGCATCTTTTTTTACATCCTCACAACATAATATCTTTCCATAACAAGATATAAAATTGCAAATCCCTCTCTCTCTCTCTCTCTCTCTCTCTCTCTCTCTCTCGATCTCGAGACTTCGGATGCTCTGTAGTTTTGCTTTTTTTGTCTACATTTTTGGTGATGAAGTATGCATCTCTGTAAGTGTACCTGTCAATCAATCATATTTTCCATCACTGCGATATTTTCTTTCTTTGAGACCACACGAGAGAGACCAGGAGAAGACATCATGAGTAATAACACAACTGTATAAGAAGCTCCAATGAGCTTTGCACAGTATCAAACTGGACTTTAGTTGTGGGTTATCAACACTTATTTATCTGCATCTCTCTGCAGATGATATAACACTTGTAAGTGCAACCACGCTCGTTCTAGTTTCCTCTGGTAATCACCTCCTCCCCCCTTTTCCCTTTGTAACTGCTGCCAAACGCCACTGTTGCATCTTTAAAAGCGAGAGAAGTCAGAGAACAGTCAAAGCAGGTGGTGGAAAACACTCTTTGAAGGATTTTTCGGCTCCACAGAGTTGGATTCTCTGGTTACTTGTGAGGATACTGTTGCGCTTGAAGCAGAGGGCAGACTGTAGGGGTGATCTCAGCAGAATATTAGCCATTTGTGATCTGCTTAATTAGAGGGTCATTAGCACGCACATGAAATGAACAATGAATAGACAAGCAATTAGTGAATCATTTTTAGCTGAGACAAGTGTTAGACAAGGTCTCTTTTATGCACCTCATCCTCTCTCACTGACATTGCTGTGTCCCTCCAAGAGTGTCTCTCTCTGTCTCTTCACATCACTTTTTATTTGCCACATCTTGTCTTATATCATCATTTTATGTTCACCTTTTCCTCCTCTTTCTCTGTTTTTCCCTTCAAGGTCCAACCTCACTGCCAGACAAAATGTTAATACTGGACAATTTCTAGCAAAACACTCGACAACCACTGCTAAGCCAACGCAGTCTCGTGACAGCTTCTGAAATAGTCACCAAAGTTCAATCCATTGGTTTCGGGTACAGGGACACAAATTGTTATTTTCGTGTCGCTCGGTACAACTTTTTTCCAGGCGACGTTGCGTTACAAAAGCAAAAGTTAGGTTTTGTAAAAACATTCATGGACGTTAAGGTGTAGGCAACAACACATTGGGGACACGCGGTATCGACACCAGTCTTGTGGTTGAAAAGTTCTGTGTTTGTGGACCCAAAAACCTCCCCATCCCTGCCATAAGTGGTCTTTGTCGGTATTTAATACTACATCACTAGCCCGGACTGCATAGTCATGTGGGTGTGTCTTCCACGAAAAAGGATCCTAGTTGACTTTCCATTGTCTTTGTGCTGAGCGACAATGAAAAATGGGCAATCCATGTCCATGTACACAGAACCAATAGATTGTCCTTTGTTAGCATCTCAAGACCTGCTATGATACTGGGCGGACTTAGCAGTGCCTTAAAAACTCGAATGCACACGTGGTAAAGCTTTCACAAAGGAGTAGCCACCCTATCCAGGGCCCAGTGCCATCCCTCCCCATGAATCTTTGAAGCCGACTGGTGAGTCGGGGACACTTTCACTACAATTATTATTAGCTTGTAGTTAAGTATTATCAGTGATTCTTTACCTTCCACTATTTCTTTGCATTTTATGAAGAGATTAAGTGTACATAGTATTGAATTTGTGACATATTTACAGGCAGAGGATCAGCCCAAATTCTCTAGTTGGAGTAGCAGCAACTATGGTCCAGGCTGGAGGGTCAGACTGCGATGTGGCCTGGAGGGATGGGGGAGCAGCTGGCCCATAGTGTCTCCATGCAGTGCAAGCTTAGAGCACTTATTTCAAACCCTGCAGCAATTTCCCCTTTGCCCCCAAAGTTTGACCACAGCCAGCGGGCATCAGGCGTCATGGGAATGTCTCCTTTAAACTAATGAAAGCTGCTCCCCTCCTAGAACACATTCACATTGAATTGCGATGGAAGCACACAAGCTCAACAGTTAGCTCTACCGTTGATAGTTCACAGTGCCTCAAATATATTGAGGAATGAAGTCGATATGATTTGTTTTCCAGCATAATGACTCAGACCAAGCTCTTGTTCAGAGGGTGAATTCTCATCAGGGATACAAGCCAACTGTGCACCTCTGTTTACAGTCGGAATGTGAGGCACAGTGATTTATACTAATGCCGCACGCTTTTTTATTCCTCCCCATAGTAAGTCTTATTTCCGCACAAACCTGCTGAGTAATAAAGGCAGTGGCTGCTCCTGTGTTGCATTTGGTTGATTAATTATAGCTCCAATGAAACATTACTCAACTGCGGATTTACAAAACACACGAATGGCATTGCAGTTTGGAATTTTTCTGCAGAATAACACTGTTGATTTTCAAGTGTCATTATTTACCTTAATCAAAAGTTCAAACTTAAGAAATGCCCCGTTTTATTGCGATTAAGCTAACCTACGTTATTTGGTCGAAGATATAGTTTGTGTTTAGTGCTGATTAGCAGATGTTAGCATGCTAACAGGACACACTAAGGCTACGTTCAGACTGCAGGCAAATCTGATTTGTTTCTTTTTATCAGATATTTAGGACAGACGCACTGTTATTTGCAAGTGATCAGATCGGATTTGTGAGTCATGATGATGGTCCCTAATTTTGTCCTCCGAACAGTCGCACAGTCCATCGCACACCAGACAAACAGACAATGTATTTCTGCATCTTTCCACGAACTGTAGCTCTCTGCTAATCAAAGTTAATAGCATGTGCCTCAAAAGAAACTTTGAAATCCATTTATGAGCGGCCAGAGCATCCGTAAAAACTGAAAACACATCTCAAAACACCTTCAAATGTGGTTTGGATTTGATTTGCTAAAATCAATCTCGGCACAATCAGGATATGGCTGAAAAAAAGGATTTAGGCTGGCAGTCTGAACAAGATCCAAGATGCAGACCATGGTTAACTTCATACCTGCTAAACATCAGCATGTTAGCATTGTCGTTGTGAGCCTGTTAGCATGTTGCCATTTCAAATTACTGCTGTGATGAAGAACAGCATCAATGAGCCGCTAACATGACTGACTACTCTCCTGTCTCGTCTTCCAAACTCTGCTCATTTTGTCATATTTCCCTCTCCTTGTCCTTCACCTCCTTTCTTCTAACTTCATATTTTATCCTCTCTACTTTCTTTTCCTACAGTTGCATTGACGTTCTCCTCAGCTCAGCCGGGCTTATTTCTCAAATGTGTTGAAGCCTTGCATGCTCTCATTCTCTGTCTTTGTTTGTCTCTGTTTCTCTCTCACGATCCTCCTCCGGTCTCGTCACTTTCCTCTCTCTCTCTCTCTCTCTCTCTCTCTCTCTCTCTCTCTCTCTCTCTCTCTCTCTCTCTCTCTCTGTCTGTCTTTCTCTCACTTGCTCTTTCCATTTTTTTCCTTTTCCTCTGTCTCCCCATCTCCCCCCACCCCCCATCTACCCTTTACTATCTCCCTCCTGACTTCATATGAGTTCATTGCCTCCCTAAGAGACTCACCACCCACCCACAGTTCTCTCTGATTGAACTCCGAAGCGTCAGAACTTTGCTGTTAAGATTCAATTTGTTCTGACCTGAGTGAGGGGCGTGAACGCCATCATCGTGTCATTATATTAAGAGGAAAAGGGAAGACGCCATCGCAACAGAATAGACGGATTTGATCCCAAGCGTAATCATCCTAATGCCCCCCAGCAGAGAGCATAGTATCAAACAGGATACGGGGTTATGGTAATGGAGTGGAAGGCTGATTGAGATTTCAGTAAATTAATTAGGCCCCGGGAGAGGGATGGACTAAGGAGGTGCATTGGATTGCCATCGCAGAGAGCGACAGGCGGGTGGGTTGGAAGTGGAGGGTGAGGATTGGGGTCGGCGCGTGGAAAAGAAAAGACAGAAGCAATGAAGTTGACGATGAGGAATGTGCTGGGTACAGATGAAGGAGAGAGACAGTGAAGGTGGGGCAGAGTGAGAAGGGGCTTGTGGGAACAAAGTAGAGACAGAGATGTAGAAAACAAAAGGTGGATCCATGTATAAAACCGGGCTGGAGATAGAAGGGCATGCTAGGTCGAGGGACGGTTTTTGCCTACAACGCAAAGGCAAGAGAAGAAACACACACTTTAATTTAACATGACCTTAAATATAAAAAACTGCTTTAAATAAAAAAAAGCCCCAGTGTGCTTAACTTATCCACGGTCCAAAGCACGGCACTTTCCAGACTAACAGAAATATGTAAAATTGAGTGCGTCAGGGGGAGTGTGGAAGAGGAAATAGAAAGAGATGCAGACAGACAGAGACAGACAGAGAGCGTTAGGTTCAAAGCGCAGTGTTCGGGGGAGACAAGAGAAGCTTCTTGTCTCTGTGTAAATGTCAAACTCTCACTTCCCCATGATGACCCCTGAATCACCAACAAGTCAGTCCAGAGCATGAGGCACAGACTGCTGACTCCATTATCTGCGGGCAGGTTAGCCTCGGGCGCTGGCACCGGAAAAGACTCAACACCCAAAGGTGGTGTAGTCAGAGGATTAAAGTCCCATCATGAAGTTGTCCGAGAGAATACAGGACACGGTTCATCGCTAAATCCTCTACATGTCACTGCAGTGGAACGTCTGGGTAGTAACAACGTCCACCAGAAAGTATGGTATTGGATTGTTCAATTTTTATTTATTTCACTAACAACTACTGTATGGTTAGGGTGGGGAAAGGATTGTGGTTATGGCAATTAAACTATTGTTAAAATATCCCTAGATTCAGGCAAATTAGAGCACTAAAATACAACCCTCATCCTACCAACTGGGGCTCCCGCTGGGTTTTAATTTGTACTTTTAAAAACTACCAATGTATTGTGGTCCTGGGGGACCCCAGCCAAAAGAACACAATTGCAGCCTATGAATTTTTAATAAATACAATAGAATGGAGATACTACGTTTGCCATGGGTCCTAATGTAAAGTATCACACACCATCAGGGGGGGGTAGGGGGCACTCTGTCACAAATGTGAAAGATACAGTTGCAGCAGACACAGATTTCCTTATGTGCTCCTCCTATGTTGTCGTTGTTGCAAGCATAACAATGGTAATCATGACTGTAATATCTGGCAGCTTAAGATTGTCTTTGTGTAGGACATTTGTATGACTGTTGTCTCTGAGAAGCAGAGGGGAAGGTAGTGTGACGTTGCTGTGGCACTGCTAAACCACTTCAATGACAAACCTTTTATTTCAGTAAGCTCAAATATTTCCCAAATTTTAACAAAGTGCTTTAATAGCCTAAACCTATTAAAAGCCCAACCATCATAATATTGCCAGTGAATGTGATCCAATCTTCCAAACATATTTTGCAAAGCAAACTAGCAGAATACAAACATAGGAAACCTGCAGCATATGGTTAACTGGGCATGTGGATGATTTTACAGTCTCATATGTCCGTAGCAACATTACTCCAAGTCTCTGCCATGCACATTTGAAGGGTACACTGGCGGTAGTCTGCGACTTTGAGTTGTCATCTTTGAATATGCTTCATAGAATATTCAACATACAGACACAGGGGCATATCCTTCCTTGGGGCACTACAAACTGAATTTAGTGATTCTATCTCTTTTGACTCTTACTTCGAGGTGTGCCAAAAACAATAAAACCCAATCCGATATCCTTGGTAACTCTTGATGTCATCTTTCACTTGTACTTTAGGTATTTGTACAATCCCTCTAAACCATCCCTGCCCTTGGACTTTCAGTGTTTGACTTCTTGTTGTTCCTGCTCACCAAATAGTAGGAGATTGTAACAGCAGTTCAGCACAGGCCTTAGTGGTAGAGGACACAGAAAATGAATTTATACCAAAAAAGTTGTTGGGAAATGAATACAAGAAGGGCTCTATAACTGTAGTTATTTCCAAAATATTACACAAGTATTGGTCCTGCATTAATAATGTTTACCACAATTGGAGTGAAACACATTTTCTTGTATTTTATCAACGCAAGCAGGTACGCCGCTAGGATTTCGACAGAATGAAGTGAATCTGACACAATTACGAAATGGTCTACCTGGGAACACATAAACTTACAGAGCAGCCGTTTGCACTGTAGCAATTGCCCCGTTTGGGGATCAGTTGGTTGCCAGCAGGACTGTCCCAGGGCAGTCTTTCTTTTATTTTTCAAACACTGTCTCTACTTCTGGGAAATGTTTTGGAGTCTTTGGACATGATAAATGTACACCGAGGCTCCAGGAAATCAAACAGCCATCATCAAAGAGCAGTGCGTATAGAGAGAGAGACTTACTCCTTTACCCAGTGTTGAAAATCACATTTTTCACTTTTAATAGACTCTCAAGAGTTTTCTTAAAGCGACACAGAACAGCGATACTGTCACATTAAACAACTCTTTAAACAACCCAGGCTGCAGAGCGGCAAGTCAAATGATCACACCTAACCGATTGTTTTTTACCTCTCTAGATGTTTAAAGACATAATTGAATCCTTTGTTAATCTTCATTACCCATTGTTTCTGCTCTTGGGAGTCTTTGCAAACTACTGTGATCTGATTTCTTTTTTTCTTGCAAGTACTGCTCCCACTTGAGGGAAATATAAAACTTGAGGGCAATATGAATCAAGTGCACCTCCAGTAAATCAAATGCAGTGCAGTGAGGGGCAATAATTCCCCTGCTCCAGCACTTGATCCTTGCTCAATAAAGGGGCAGCGGCTCAATAGTGGTGACCAGCTGAGCACAGGTTGGACTTGGCAGCTCCCTGGTGTAAACAAAACAGAATGAGTACAGCATTTTGCAAAAGCATGTCAGTCCCACTAAAAACAAAGTTTAGAAATGTGAGGTTTGGAAATGGACTTGTGCCATATGTTATCATTCTTATGTTTAAAGTTGCTTTCTACATTCTGGAAAAACTTTTTCAGGAGCCCAGTCCGATAACTCCACAAAAGTATTATTATATGTCGGGGATATTGGTTCTGGTATAGAGTATAACCCCTATGAAATCAGCAGTTCACAAGTGAGTGGCCGTGTGAACCTTTGTGGTTTGAACTGCTGTAATATTGGCATGGCTATGTCCGGGCTCAGACAACTTCAGGTGTACGTCAGAGTTTCTTTTGTGAAAAACTAAATATGTATCAGCCATGTTGTTCAACACTGTACTGACTCGTTTGGTTTGGGCCAATATTTTTCACATTTTTCATGTCGTTTTTTCTATTCCATATTTGTGTTTCTTGACTTTTTTTACTTACTTTTATTCATATTTTACTCTCATTACGTTTATTGTTATGCACCAATACCCCCAAAAAGTACCTTGTATGTGAACACATCAGATTAAATATATAAAAATTAAGAATTTATAACCTTTATAGCAAATGGCTACACAAATAGTGTCCCCTATTTGAAGGAGCTCTCGCAGAATCAAAGCCGTTAAGTTAGCTAATGAGCTGGTGATTAAAAGCATGATTGAAAGAGGAGATGCCAATCACCTAATGCACGCATTAATTCAGTTCTCTTTCAGCAATAATGCTAAATATATGTAGATTGCCATTACCTTAGTAATTAATGTGTATACTGAAAATATACTGCATGTTGTCATGGTCGTTGGGAAGTTATTCACTGTTAGCCTGACAAAGCGTGTAAATAGAGTCTTACCTATTGCATCATGGTTAAGGAGGGGCCAAAGAATTAGGCAGAACTGAACTTTTACTTCCAATAGTTTTTACTTCCAATATGTTGTATGTATTTGCCAATAGGAATCCATGTGATTGTGTGTACGGCACAAAAGAAACAATCTTTAGATATATTAGACTCATTAACACTCCTCACACAAAGTTACTGTATTATAACATGTAAGCTCACCGTTTGGCTTGTGAGTTATTTTTTCATTGGGTTAAGTACAGCTGTCACAAATACCATGCGCCAACATGGTGCAATGGATTATTAAGATTGAGTAGAATGCGTTCCGCATGGATTATCGGTGCGTACACTCTGACCTCGTCGCTCCCCAATAAGCTCGGCACAGCAGGGAGTACAGAGTGACAATAGTAACTTCCCCCCTATGAGATCCAGAACCTATAGATGGATGCTGGGTTAAAAGGTGGAGAACAGGCATCAGCAGTAGCATTGAGTGACAAGCACGGCTTTCAGGGGAACCGCGAGGCAGCAGGCATGCAGCAAAAGAGTGAGCAGGGCAATAAAGGCTCCAGCCATCTTGTAATCGGGAGTCTTGAAGTCGTTGTGGTTTTCACACCACATGACTGACCGGCGACACGGGGTCAACACACTACAAGATTGAGGAATCCCCCGAAGAGTACGTCCGGAGTTTTGTCACGAAAACACACCAGAGAAGCGAGACGGTAAATTACATAGTACATATTGCCTCGTCACAATTCAAAAGAACACTGTTTCCACCCGTCTTTGCTATACATCTATTTTCCTCTAGGCGCAACAACAGCTTTGGTCCGTGTTTCAAATGCATTCACATGGCACACACAGTTACAGGCAACCCCACCCCTCTCGTTGGCTGTAGTTCCCTGACAGACTTCCCAACAGGTCCAGATATTTAGCCTCCTAGATATCAGCGAGCCTCTCTGCTTGAGGTTTTAAATACTTAGTTTCTGCACCAAGCCAACATTAATTTGCCTCTGATCTGGGGACTTTTGTATAGAAGTCTATGAGAAAATGACGCTACTCCTCTCTTGATTCATTACCTCAGTAAATATTGTAAACATGGGTTTATGGTCTCAACCGCTAGTTTTAAGTCTTCTTCAATACAGCACGATGCTCATTTTAGTAAATGATGGTCCATTTAGAGTAAAAGAGTAAAGAACATGAAGTGGAGTATGCTTTAGGGCGGGCTTACTGTGATTGACAGGTCACGGCCGCTACCAGAGCCGTCTACATCTACGTCACTCCTCCGCATTCCAAATATGGTAACTTCCATTCATTGGCTGCAAAAAATCCAAGATGGCGACAGCAAAATTGCCGAACTCAAGGCCCAAACCCACTGGATCCTACACATCCTATCACACAACCAATAGTCTATTTCCCTAGACTGTCTCTGATGTTAAATATGTATGTCTTTCCAGACTGAATGCCCCCAGGGTCGAAGCTGTGTTAACCCCTGATGGCATCATATGGGTTATTTTCATACACTTGACAGAACTCCCCCAGAGTCACAGTAGACATTATACAACTGTTTTTACAGCCTTGGGCTTAATCGCAACTAATATGAAACCAAATAGTTCAACTTTTTATATAACGGGTCATAAGAGAATAAACTGAGTACTGGTAAGGTACTACAATTTGACAACATTCAGTAATGTAATGTTGTAATGTATAAATTATTTTTACATTTTGTGTTGATCCTGTATATGTTCTGTATATGTTGTGATTATCGTCATCATGTTAGTTGTATGCTGTACAGAAGCTTTTGTTACTCTTCTACCCTCCTCCTAGTTCATTGATCACCTCATACCTCCTACATAACACATATTCATCAAGTGGTATTCAGCAGATGACTCAGTGAGAAAGTCGACATGGATTAAGTGGAATATAATGTCCTCCATTGTAGAGGTGCCAGATGGAACTTAATTTAATTTAATATTTTCTTTAATGGCAGAGTATGTCCATAATGTATTGAAAATGGGTCTTTTTCAGTTTCTCATGAATTATAAATGGTGAATTATAGCCGTGGGTAAGGGTTGCAAATGTTTATTAATGTATATTGACTACTATCAGAGAAAATACATGCGTGTATTCCCGTGTTAACTTAGATTTCTTTCCTTTTAGATGAATGCCTTGGTATGCCTCTCACAGAAGAACTATTCCATGCAGACACAGATTACCATAACTGATATGCAGCTGTGTGTGTCCGATGAATCTTAGCCAATGAACGATGACTTATTGAAGTCTTCACTGATGATAAGCCAGCTCTAAATACAGAATTCTCTTTACTATTCAGCCATATAATGACATCGAATTATGATAAAACTGATAATTAATTAGATTCCTCATTTTACATTGCAGCCACAAATGTCCTACAAAGCAAGGAAAGCATTTATATAATCACTGACACATGACGCCAATGTGGTGCAGTGGTGTAGAGGGTAAGATACTCAATGGAAAGAAAGTCTTAATAATTCAATACACAGTGCTGACAAGTACCATTTCCATTGTAACCATAAACAAGCCCAAACAGGCCCAGGTATTTATACATGGGATGTAAATTACAAACAACTATATTGTATGTTTGCACTTTTTAGACAAAGTCCATGCATTATAATGAAGCGTCTCTGAGTGACATATTACGCTATATTAAAATATTAGGTTGTCACTGATGAATCAATGTTCAACCAGCAGTTTACTTTGTAGCTGCGTCAGTTGTAGGCTAGCTTTAAAAACTGTATATGCAGTTACAGTTAGTCAAGTAGTAGGCCATGGGTCACTAATAGGCGGACCGCTGTCCAGGTCCGGACCCAGATGCCGTTGTATCTGGACCCTGGACCTGCAACCGATAGACTTTTCCAGACTTTACGGCACTTTTTAAGCGATCCAGGAAGCACACCAACCACTTACATGTGTTGTAAACCATCTCAAGTGATGCTACTTGGCCAATCAAATATGTGTATTCCAATAAGTGAGTGCGATATTCACACACACACGGGAGAAGAGACTGGGAGAGAGACCCTACAGGAGAATTATGTGGGTCAGAGGAGTTATTTCACATGGACAGCAAGACCAGAGCCTTTAAACAAGAATGCACGGATATTTTACGCATTCACTCACATCCAAAATGAAGTCACAGATAATAAACAGTCTAAGAGCCCAATATGATCAGAATCCTAACACATGAATTCACTAACCAACAATGATGTTAACAGAGAGGAATAGAGCTGCAGCTCTTTTTAAATGATAAGAAAAATATATCATGGTTTTCTTGGTTGACATCTCTTTACCCTGAATTAACTGAATTTAAAGCTGTAGGGCAAGGACCATTCAGTTAAATATTTTTTGCTAAACTTAAGTACTTTATTTTAAGATGCACATTTTTCCAAAATATTTCTACTATGTCATTTTTTCTTAAATGCATCGCTTATTTTACTTGAAATTAGAGAACATTTATTTAGTATGTATTATTTAAATTCGTCCAGTTAAATTTGAAAACTGACAATAAACGGATAAAGAGATATTATTCAATCGAACTTTCTTTATTTGATTTGATAATCAGTCGTTGACTACTTACAAACATTGATAAAACTGTTGGCTACTTGAAAATGTATGGGACTAAATCATCGCGCAAGTTAGACATTATTGTGATGTTTCGGACCTTTATATGAGGAAATTCTCTCTGATTGGACCTCAATGAATTTAAATTGAATACTTCTTGAATATGCAAGGTTTCGGGTGTGTCGTTGCACTACACGCTTTGTGAAACGCCCCTGCACAATGCTCCAACAGGAGACGACATTCTCTTATTTTAAAGTGACAGACAAAAAAGTCATTATTCCAAAAGCAGTTGATGCATTGGCTCGTCTCAATAGTTGATAGTTGGTTATTGCAGCAGGACCTGTCTAAGTACTGTACAACTCTTTTTGCATTATTTGAAATAGTTTGTTCTGCAAAGCACTCAATTGAGTGCACAGAAATGAGAAAACACCAGCTTGATGAATGATGGTATTTTACTGCTCATCATTTGTGTGTTGTTTTTCTGCCCCCATCCACTACAACCAATACCCATAGTTTGTAAAATGATTTAGGAGGTATGACACAGCTGGTGGAATGAATACACTGCTGAGCTAGAGCTTGTGACAAGTTTAAATACTTGATCCCGGCAAACGACTGACTTGACTATGACTCACAAACCAATCTGTCCACTCTGTGATATATTTTCCTTGAAGTACAGCTTCATCCCCTTTTTTACACACCTTACACATTGCCTCTTCAAAGTCGCAGTCAGTCTGGAAACAATCTCAGAGCATTGAATGTAATCGCCATCTTTTGTTCTGAGGCGTATCTGACTGTGTCGACATGTATTTAGGAAGTGTGACGATTGGAGTGTCCAATTTTTAACAAATGACATACCAGTGAAGAAAAGTAATTTCTCCACATTGAGACGCAATATTAGTTCCTTTTGGCACCTTTACAGCGGGAGCCATTAAACGCCCACTGTCCACTGGCTAAGAGGGCTCGGCGGAGCAGTATCACTATATTAATTAGGATGTGCAGTGCCTGCTTCGAATGAAAAGTGAGTCAATTAGCTTGCATATTCACATTAGTCCAGCACCTCAAGTCCAAATGCACTTTGGAATGAAAAGCATGGAAACATTTGTGCTCTGCTGCTCTCTCTTTCTTAGAATCCTTTCCTACAAAGAAGATTTGGAGTATGTGAGACAAAAAAGCTGTGTGAAAGCATCTTCATTATACAATATGATCTTATTGAAAGACCACTAAATCATAATAACTCTAGTTCCAAACAGGTGGTTGCTAAACGTTCAACCTCATAAAAAGTACTTGTGTAGGCCTTGTTTCGTACTGAACTGAACCCACCACTTTGAACCCAGCAACAGACTGGACTTGCTATTGAATTAAAGACAGTCAGAATTGGTGCCACTGCCATTTAGAAACATACCTTGTCAGCTGATACCGATGCCAATATCAACATTGTCTGTCAATTGCATGATAATCATGCATACTAGCTATTCAAATAGACGTTTTAATTTTAAACATCAATGTGGAAACGAAAAAATAGTGATGGCCTATTAGTGCCACTGCCCTGCATAAACATACCTGTTATCTTGCATACAATACTGAACTATTAAAATAATGGACAGATTCATGTTTGGAAAAAATTGTCTAATCAACCAAAGATTTCGCGGACCCCCTGCAGTACCTCCGCGGACCCCCTAGGGGTCGCGGACCCCCTGTTGAAGACCTCTGTTTTAAAGAAACTGAACAAAACAGTTCAAACAATCTGAAGATTGATTCAGGTGGCTCCACAGAAATGAATATTGAGACTTTCCTTTGCGTTTCTGTTGGCGTTTCTGTTGGCCTCGGTTATCATGTTGCCACTTCTAAGTCAACACGAAAGAGAAGTCTTGAACATCTACAATTCCTAGAAAACTGAACAACCTTCGTCTACAGACGACGACCACATTGTAAAGTCGAAAGTGGAACTCGAGTGGAGTTTTATCAAACTGTTTAAAGGATGAACTTTCAAACTTAAAAAAAAACATCAAATTGGTTTGGACTCCATTCACAAACAAAATATATAACCTGGCAAGATGTTAGGTTCCTAACTCCCCTTCCTTCTGTTCTCCCTTTCTTTGCCTTGACAAAGCCAACCCTCCTCTCTCATCTCCCGCCCCTCCCCTGGTAATAGCACATTAGTTTTGTAGGACATTAGTCAGTAAAAATGAAAGCATATGGCACGTAATATTTACTTGTAATGAGCCTGAGTGCCACCATGCGCGGAAACCAAATTATAAGTGCCTCGTTTTGTGGCAGCCCAATAAATATTTTACCCTGTAAAAGTATGGGTGACGTTGGGGGGGGATGAGAGAGCCACCTGCTCTTGTCTGCTAAATGATTTACCAGATGTCTCATCTTCATTCTTTTTTGTCTTTGGTCCCCCCCCATTCATTTCCCTATTTCCCCTAAGTCCACATGGGAGGGAGTGAGGGCGTATAACAAAAATAGGAGATTTAGGAGAAGCAGTAGAAAAGTAGTGTGAAGCTAATTTAGGAACAGAAAGAGTGATCATGAATGAAATGCCCATTCGCCAAAGTGCTAAAAACCCCGACGCTAAACATCATACATCATTGATGCCAACACGGTTTTGCTATCACCCCTCTCTATGCTTTCTCACTTCTACCCCCCTCTGATGAGGTTCTTATTATGAACTGAACACAATTTTTCATGCAAACACGGCAAGTGTTGTATTCTAAGAAGCGGTAGTGAGATGTGTTGTAGCTGATGGCACTTTGTGTTAAGTGGTGCTCGCAATGTGTTGATGCATGGTGAGTACATCACTGCGGTAATGAAAGGGCCTGGTAAACATCGATTATTGCTGCTGCACTCGTGGTGTACCCGAGTTACACAACTAGGTCCCCATTTGAGATCGATTACAGTGTGTCAAATTCCCATGATAGCATATGGACACAAAGTCAAGGGCGAAAGTAGTATTTAACACAAAGATGCATGAGCAGTTAGTTTAAGATTGTGGATCTTCAAAGGTCTGTGCACAGTTTTGATTTGTCATGAAGACTTCAAACTTGCATGTTACGCAAGAGGTGAGTCACAGCAGAAGTCAGGCAAAAACTAGTTTGATTATACTTCCTTTAGTGCGAGTCCCACCTTAAAGTTTACATGTGTTCCACCTCGTGCAGCCTTCATTGATTTCTTCTCAGCCAAAATAAAAAGCCATTTGTTTGACTAAACCAACCCAAATGTGAGTAATGATGACACAGCTTAACTACTGCCTGAAAAGATTTCTGTCAATAGTGAGCTTATGGTGACCAAACGCAGCTCATTTTGGTGAGATATATTGCTCATGGGTGTCATTCTGTAAACTGTGAAAATGTTTTCAATATTAAATTGTTGTACACAAAATGTGTAATCTTTAGACTACTCACTGTAATATAGAGTTAAATGGTTTTAGTGTAAACAGTAAACAGAAAGTAGAGAATCTGCATTCGTCGCCTTTTTGTTGCGTCTTTTTCTATTCGATTTTTCCACCAATAAGAACGATGTATAAAAGTAGAAGCTTACCATGCTCATTTACGCAGATAAAGAACAGTTTTGAACACCTTTTAGATTTGTTTTTTGACTGAACATTCCAAATCCCTCACCAATTCAGGTTAACGGAGAAGTTTCACATATTTGGGCAGCACTGTCAGACACGATGGGGGCACAAATAAAGACATCAAGAATCGTCTTAACAAGGCAAGGAACGCATTTAAAGTACTAAATAACATATGGAGGTCACAGCAGTACACCACCAAGACCAAACTTAAATTGTATCGGAGCTTTATCCACCCTATTGTACAGTTCTGAATGCTGGAGAATGACACAAGAAGACCTCAACAGACTATCAACCTTCCACACCAAGAGTTTAAGACGAATACTGCACATTTTCTGGCCAAACACCATTTCAAATGAAGAACTGTATGACAAATGCCAACAAGAATGCATGGAGACCATCCTAATGAGAAGAAGATGGGGATGGATAGGACATGTGTTGAGAAAAGATCCTGCTGATATTACAAGAACAGCCTTACATTGGACACCAGAAGGGAAAAGAAAAAGAGGCCGACCGAGAAACACATGGAGAAGAACTGTGGAGAAGGAGATGCAGAGCCTAAAACCACTCATGGGGCACCATCCAGCGACTCGCTCAGGACAGACGGGAGTGGAAGACTTTTGTTGCTGCCCTACATGCCAAGAGGCATAAAGGGAAATGATGATGATGAGATTTGTTTTTTAGATTTAGCATCTCTCTGATGTTATTCGTGTCTCGTATGGAATTTATTGGCGTTATTTATTCGTTGTAATGTGTTTTCTGTCTGTTGTGCACTGTGGAAACCATCTCTATTGTTGTGTGTATGAGTTGTTTTTGGTGGCAAATGAGTTTCCCCACTGGGGATTAATAAAAGCTTTCTAATTATAAAAGTCTGATCTATTGAGACAGCTGTTTTGAATACCTGGGCTTCATTTGTCAAGTGTATGACAAAAAAACCAGCAACAACCCAAGTAATAAAATGAACAGATAATCTACCGTGAGCAAGACGGATTGACATGCAGACCAAAACACACTCTTATTAGAACACTTTTGAGAATATTGTTGTTGTTTATGTTTTTTTTATAGAGAGTAATGAAAGCAACTAAATACTTGATTACATATTGGGAAACATATTGTTCAACCCTGGTATTGATACTAGATACACCCTGAAAGTCATGCAAATGCTGCGCTAGAAGCAGACTGTGTCACATGACAACAGTAGCCGTGGTAGTTTGGAGGCATTTTACAGTCAAAGACGATATAAAAAACAGCAGAATTCAGAAGGCCAATGTTGCAGTAACAGATCCAAAACTATTTGAATGATGATTCAAATTAAATACATACAGTGCAGACCACACACATGAATCCACAAAGATACATTCTCTGAAAAAAAAAAAAAATCAAAGCCACGCACACACACACACACACACATGCAGAGCACGCTTCCGAACAAAGAGAGAGGTGGCATTTTGACATTAAGAGGAAGAGAAATACACAAATCCCGCCCACTATACCTGGGATTTGCGCCAACACACACACTCACACACCCTCTGTCTCTCTAACTCTTGAGAGAACAGGAGCTTAGTACAGGAAGGCTCAGATGGTTTGTGTGTGTGTGTCTGTCTGTGTGTGTGTGTGTGTGTGTGTGTCCTCCCACCTTCTCATGTCTTGAATAGCTGTCTTTTCTTTCTCCCCAGTTCCTTCCTCTCCTTGTCTCTTTCCTTCCCGGTCTTGTCTTCCCTTCTTCCTTCAAATCTGTTCTTTACTTTACTTTTATGCTGACTCTTCTCCTCACCTCCCTCTGCACTTCGTCTGCCAACAGAAGTCGTCTACCTGCTCCCGGAAGAAGAAAAAGGAAAAGTAATATGTCCAACAGTAATAACCGTTATAACTGTCCCCGACGGAGCTATAAATGTTACCTTTGATCTGGGCCGTAAAGGTCATGTAAAGTTGCTCAAAACGGCTGAATGATGGAAAATGAACACTAAACTTCACAGACTCTACACAGCTTCTTTCTTCCTCTTTTAGCATGTTGGGGTTATACAGCCCACATACGTGCTCGCTTCATTCTGATGCCGGAGTTCCATAATGCTTCGGCACAGATGTCTACGAGCAGCCTCATAAGAAGGGTGTTGTAGGTAATTGCCGGTAGCAGAGGCTCACAGAGTCGTCCATGCACACACCTCCAAAATCTTAGCGCGCTTTCAATTTGTTCCTATTGGGAAATGAGCTTGAAAGAGAACACTGAACTGGAACTTCTTACATTATTCAAAAAAACAACTATCTGGTTAGATCCAGGCAACCAAACTACTTCGTTAGGTTTAGGAAAAGATCCAAGGTTTGGCTTATAAGTATGTGACTTGTGTACATTGTTAATAGGCTACTGTTGTAGTTTAAGTGTAGGAGCAGGGGAAGGACCCAAGATGCTGGATACCGAGTCCAAGATGCAGGTAACGGGTACACAAAACTCCATGTGGGATGAAAGACAATGATGACGAATTGACAAAAGACAAGGGGAGCACAGGGACTAATGAATACACAAGCAACACAATCACACAGGCGGGAAACAAACATAGGCAGGAAGTAAACAAGAGAAGACACAAGGGAAGAGGCCTTTCAAACCAAACACAGGAAACAAACTAAAACACAAACTCAGGGACCATGAGAGCATCTTTTATTTTACCTTTCCTCCCTGTCATGATAACTGTGGCCAGTCATTGGTGGAGGACGGTCTGAATCCTCCTCAAGAATTGGGGGAGAGCAGAATAACAAAGCTAGAAGGAGAGTGAATATTTGACTTACTTTACATATTCATCCATCTGAATGAAACGACTCTAAGTGAACGCGTGCGTTGTAAGCAATTTTCTGCTTGCATGCAAGCCATAACAACTCAATAATATGCTCACAATGTGCTGGCTGTGTATCAAGCCTGTTTTTCAGGTTTTATGGCAGATAGAGTCCAGTTATTAAACTATCTCTAAACTCCTATTTGACATCACAACAGTGTGACGGACAAAATCCAGCTCACTCTTGGCTGCATTGTGTAATTAACTTGCTATGATACGATTTAGACTTCAAATGTCCCATTAAGCTAAGCTTAACACTTGCACGTACCCCTCTCTGTTTTGTAACACAAGCTTTTAACATTTTTATCGTACTACCACATCAAAAAAGTGATCAATTACAGCCTCCTTCTCTATGCACCTTTTTCTTCATTCATCATCTCTCTCCTCCTCCTCTTCCCCTTTTTATTCGTCTTCTCCGTCTCTGCTCCGGAAATTATTCTTCAGCTTCCTTCGCCTCACTTTCCGTCTCCACTTTTCTCCCCTCTCTCATCCCATTTCCTTGCTCCCCTTCTATATCTCGGTCTCCCTCTCTCCTCTTCTGAAAAAAAGGCATCACTTCTTCCCGAGGATGTCCTGGATTTTGCAGCTACGCCATCACCATGGGGACCGTTGCCGAGGAGATGGTGAGCGAGAGCGTTGTAGAGACAGACGGATGAAGTGGCGGCGGTGGCGGAGGGAGGACTCCAGCTTCGTGGGGCCTTCTTCAGTTCGTTTGGACAACAATGGTGCGATAACGGTGACGCTGACAAGGTGCATGAATTGATAGGCAGATAAGGAGTAAGATGATGGATGAAAGGGAATGATGGAGGGAGACTGAGAAGAAGAAAGGTAGGGATTGCTTTTAAAAATAAAAAAATAAGTAATTGCGAGAGAGTAGAGCAGGTAGGTATTGAAGCCTGATCTAGATTTCAAAGGCTTGACGGTACAAGAGGACCGGTAAGTGTCTCAAAGACATGGGGGTCGTGATGAGAGAGAGAGAGAGATGAGAGAGACTGAAGGAGGGAGGGAAGATGGAGGAGAGATGAATTAGATGAAGTGGGCGGAGTAAGGATGCTACGAGATGGAAAATGATGAAAAGCAAATTGGAGAGAAGAAAACTGAGGGTGATGTAAGAGGGGAGGGAGGGTCCGACTCTTGAAGAGGGGATGGGAGAAGAAGAGGTGAGGAGTGTGTAGGTGGTACACTTTAATGATGAATGAGGAAGCTCCAGTCAGTGTCACCCACCGTGGATGTGATGGAAATGATGGAGATTAATACATTGCATTTTTTTCCTTCTAAAATCCATCAATACTGTAGGCCCCCGAATATTTATGTTGAAATGTAAAATGACACCCATGGACAATTTTACATAGCCAATCTCCTATGCTGTTTGTGTTATTTGTTTTATGACGACGTGCTGTAATTTACTTTTCCGCTGTATTCACTCCGTCAACAAACGGAGGTTTACTGTTTAATGTCAGACTGTGAATCCTGGTTGGATATTTTGTTTTTACACAGGAAGATCTAAAGGTACTGCAATATTCCACAGCGTCAAGTCCCACTAAGTTCAGAATAAAACCACTGCATGTCCTTTTGTGAGTGAAAGTTCTTTTTTTTTGTATATAACTATGTAACACTATGACCTTGTGCACATAGTTGTCAGCTGCCACTGGTGGAATAAAATTCCTATAATGTTGGAGTTTTATATTTCTAAATGAGCAGGATCGAGGCACAGCTCCAGAATGTAGTTTAAAAGTAAGTTTCAACAGCATTTCAGTGGCTGTGTTCAAATTGACTACATTTGTTGAAGTAGCTGAAGTAAAGCCAAGATCCAAATAGACCTCTCAAATTTAAAATCCACCGTAGTTTAACCTCAACGCCTTTTCAAGTGCAAATCACCAAACCCGTTATTACTGGATCAGATTGTGAGCTTACAATCATGTCTCTCTACATATATATATATATATATATATATATACATATATTCAAAATCATCTTCAGTTGCTGGCTCCTGTGTTTTATCCCCCTCAGATTAAAACAGAACAAATGCAATGTGCAGCCTAATGCATATTCCACCACTTTGTCATCCATTAAGGAAAGATAAAGTCTGGTAAATTATGAATTAATGGACAATGCTGAATCAGGCTCTTTTTGAAAGATAAATGTGCACAGTCCATATATACACAGTATATCTTACATGCATTCATCTCTACGTCTCTACGTCCATTGGATTAAAATGGAGGCTCTCCCTTCTCGATTGTCCCTTTTAGAGTGGGAGAGGGCAGAACCAAGGTTGGACTTCACACATGAAAGGCGTTTTAATAGCACATGTTCTTCTGTCTATCTGTCGTTGAGAATCGATGGGTGGCAAAAGCATGAATGAGAGCAACAGGGAGCTTATTATTTTTGAATAATTTAACAGCAGATATTCTCAGCATGGCTTCCATTTGACGTGACGGACGGTAATGTCAGCGCCGCAGATAGGGGGGGGGGGGGGGGGGGCACGATAATGTGATTGACAGTGATTGCGTGATGAAGAGGGACATGACTGGAGAAGAACAGTGATGGAAGTGTGGCGTAAAATGAAAGTGACGATAATTAAGAGGGGGAACTAAGAGAAATGGGGGGGGGGGGGGGGGCGAATGACAAAATGAAGAAAAGGAGAGGGAAGAGAGAGAGAGATGCAGAGAGAGGGCAGGAAGTAAATGAGAGCTGGGAGGTGAGAGCAAGAGGAGACGGAGAGTTCCGCTTCTGAATCGACCAAAACTGAGTCAAAATCGCTATATTAGCAAATAAAATAAAATTCTAACTTAAATGACCAAAGAAAAGGTTATTTACTAAACAACTGCTAACACATTTACAGTTGTAAAAACTCGCCCAAACAATTGTCCAATACTAGCTTGTACGACAACCGTTTCCGACGTGGCAGGCCTGTCCATTTTTGGATTTCTCCGCATGCATGAAGTGGTTTCCATCGAGCCGTACTAAGAGAGACACTCAGTATCTACTTCTCTTTTCTTTCTGTCCTCCGTCTCAGATTTCAGCACGATAATGGCACGTATTTTAATGTTGTAAACTGCATATGTGTAGTGCAAACGGAAAAAGACAGTCGTGGCAACACTACCAGAGAGCGGTTAGCAACAACTAATAGGCTCTTTGTCTGCATAATGTGTACTGGCATAGCTTTTTATCAATACCATAGTCAATGCAGGAGGAAATTGGAATTACATTCATCTTCTGTCATTAATTTGCTCTAACTAGTTCATTCAACACTTGATGGGGGTTGCCTCCAACGAGACATCAATAAACATGGGTTATCAGGGATGGTAAATGTCTTTCCAGCACAATACATCTGATGTAAGTATTTGTATGTGTGTGCATTTTTACTTACTTACTTTACCCCCCCCTCCCACGGCACAACAGGAACTGCTTCAGGTCACTCACTAACCCAAGGACACTGAAGACAGGGTCAGGATGAGCAGCAATAAGTCAAAGTAAGACATGAATACAACGTGCAACCATAGGGGATGTCTGTTCTTGTTCCAAGCTGAGTGAATCCCTTCCCCGTTTGTCTCGTCACATGTCACCCATGCGTCCTTACTCCCCATGTTGTATAGTGTATTTGCATGTGTGCGAGGTAGAATTTAATGTGAGACGGCGTTCGCTCTGCAAACGTGTGGCTCTGCGTGTACAGGTTCGTCCATGTTCGCCTGTGTGCCATCAAGAGCAATGTGCCATCCGCCCCTATTCTGTCACCCCGGCAGTGAAACTCACGAGCATGCACACACATGCTAATACAATACAGCTCCTGACATTCTGCCTCCTTGTCAGCAGGCAATTGTCTTTCTTTTTTTTTTGACAGAAGGGTCAGTCTCTGACTCACTTTTGTGTGTGGAGTATGTCATTAAAATCCATTAACCCATGAGGCTGAATGCACATGAAAAAAAACAGCAATCGGCCGAAAACCTGAAATCCAGGGGAGAAAAAACCCTCTATAACCTCGAGAACTGATCAAATAAAAACAAAGCTACCCTTTAAAGCGCTATACAAATCAAATGTATTATTAACTATTATTATTATTAACTATTTGGTCTGAACCACTTCACAACACATCTATGAAAAATTTGACATTCAGCAACCCCATATAGCTCGAATGGAACGATCCATTTCATAACTGCATTTTCCCAACACTCGAGTCGACCGCGAGATTGTCGGTCAAATCAGGCTCCTTAGATCAAATAGTCGACGTCTGTACACTTGTTTGCTAAAGCACATGTTGAAGTCTCTGAAGTATGTGGGTCACTGTGGAGAGCAGGGCTGTCCTTCAATCAGGAGGCTGACATTAATCAATTTCAATTCTCAAATATTTGCACTTTGTCTCTTCAACCCTGCTGACCTCTTTTTTTTCTTTGAGAACTTTCAAAAGTTTGAGAAAGAAAATATAGAGACAAAAACTGACCTAGCCAAACTAATCCACCTAAAAATGCTCTCTCTCTCTCTCTCTCTCTCACACACACACACACACACACACACACACACACACATACACAATGACAGACGAAAAGGAAAATCCTGTTCTGACCCACGCACATCATTCCTCAAAAATGATTCAATTCAAAGACTTGACAATAATGTCAAAAACTGAAGGTGTTGTAAAGGAAATGTGTTAGTCAGTGATTAGCCAGAGAAACAGAAAAAAATAGTCCCTTTCATAAAGACGCATAGTCCTGTCATGTGTCATTTCACACAGCGCTCAGAATTGGACAAGTTCATCCAGCAGCCTGTGCACACTGCGGAGGCCGGAGCCAACGAGAAGCCGCCGCGTCTCCTCCACGAGCGCGTGTCCTTTTGTTCATCTAATAAAAAATCTCCCTGCCCGATTCACGGTGAAGTGCAGCTTTCCACCCCCACAAACACCTTCCACCTTCATAAAACACCCACATCCACCTGAACATGCAGTGGCGGGCAAAACTCACACAGAATATTCTTTCAGGATGTTCTCATTTTCTTTCATAACGCAAAGCGAGTTTGTTCATTCCCAAAGACTTTTATTTTATTTGTTGTATTCATTTTATGACTCCAATCACTAAACCAGCATGTAGATGCAGTTGTTTCGCACAGTAACTACATTAATGTCATTGACAGACGATGGGATTCACGCTGTGTGTAAATCATGTTGCTGGTGCTGCTCTGATTACGTGGCTATATGAAGGTTTCTTTTAACTTCTTTTGTCCTGATACCTGATATGAGAATAATCTCCATCATTTCAAATTAGATTTTTCACAGTGTCTTGTTGTTTATTAAACTGATTTTCTACTTAAAAGATGATGATTGAGATAAAGAATCTATTAAAGTGATGTTAGATGAGGGGAACAAGATAAACATCTCTCTCTCTCTCTCTCTCTCCGCATGATTTGCTGCTGCAGCCTTTACAGAAATCTAACGGCATTCAAATCAGATGTGTGCCCCACTCAAAGTGATGTGGAAACATTAGAGGTCCGTAGTAAGATTGCCATCGAGACCAGCATGTTAAACTGTCACCAGATTAATTTTAAGGGGTGCATGTCTGAAGTATCAGGTCTTTACAAAGGAACAGAAAGCATACTTTTAAGTAGTGTTGGTGCAATATCAATAGAGACATTTATAATAATATGATCATGATGGACAAACGAATACATTCTTGTTTCTGTATATGAATGCAGGATGTAGCATTCACTTGAGCTGCCGGGTCTCAAATGAAAAAGGTTTGTTGTTTGACGCAGGAGGTTAACGGGAGCCCCGCTTTAGAGACACACCCGGTAGATTTTGATTTACGGCTCAGAGTCGGATTTCAACTGCTGATAGCACCACGGCAACGCTAGGCGAATGGATGGCACGTGATCCGGCAGTATCATCCTGTAATCATATTCCCTACAGTTACACTTTGTTTACACTCTTCCATTTACCTGACAGTACCAGCGGCGGGTCGTGACTGACCCTCTGTAATCGGCGCGGTGATGTTGTTCCGTGCATTGTGATAGAAAGTAGTGATTAAGGTTATCAGAAGAGTTGCAGAAGAAATGGCGAATGACTTTCTCCAGATGTGTGTTACTGAAAAAAGGAGAAGATAACTTGTTATTAACCCCCCCCCAAACATACAAAAAAAAACCTGTAGGAGAAAATCACAGTTCTTGCTGCAGATTTGATGTGCGGCAACTTGATCGAACACATTGATTCAGAGATTTAGATTTTGACACACGGGACCTTACAATACAGGACATTAAGATTCTTGAGCTGCACTAAAACACTGCTTCAGACATCCCTCCCCTGCATTGACTACCATGTAGATCCAGGACTCCACTGATCTATGTCATCATATCGCAGAGTTATAATGTGTTCGGTAATAAAATGGAACAGCAGGGGAGGTTACAGTGAAGGAACAGGGAAATTAAGGCAGTTCCCCGACGGCCTGGCTTTATTTCAGAATATCGTTACCTCGACAAGGCGCGCCCAGAGGTCAAAACATGTTTCGTCAGCTAAGATTTGCCACAACGGCTGTCAATTCGTATCCAGCTATGATGATATCAGTACATGCAATGCGTTACATAAGACCTCTGTGTGGAGCCATAGGTGCCTTTTGTTTCTTGGGAAGAGGTTGTGTTATTTCATTTTTTTCTGCTGCTCACTGTCGTTGAGGGAGGATTAAGCTGTAAAAATGCTTAACAAACAGTAGAGCTTTCAGTGCTTCTCAAGCGGCTTAGTTCAGATGTGCTCATTAGGTCTGCAGGATTTCTGTTGTAGTCTTTACAGTGTGTCACTGTTCAGGTGAGTGAGCTGAAATTTACTCTTGGGAAAACCGCAGCAAAGCCACTTTTGAGACACAACCGGCGTTTATCGAAATCATCTCCCCGAGGTGCACATTTCAAAAGGGTTCCCTTTGTGCGGGTGGACATATCAAATTCAATAATACTCAGCAAAATGGCCAGCTATAATCATCCGACAGTGATTGTGTCTTCTCTAGTCCTCTCTCTTGACAATGCTTTTTTTCTTTCTTTCTAAAGGCAGAAAGTGCCGGAACCACTAACACTGGGATTGTGCCTCAGCTAGTCTGACATTGAGTGGAGTCATTTAATTTCCATATCAAAGGGACTCCAGGAAAATCTGAAAACCTGCACAACCCGAGCAGCGCTGCTCTTTCGCTTTGAGCGCATTGCATCTGAAGAAAGAGAGTGGCAAAGAGTGATTAGAGAAGCTGGCGAGGCAAAAGGGGGGGGGGGGGGCAGATATACAAGAAATAAAAATGTTACGTATCTCACATCCAAAAGGTGTCACTTCCTCACAAATGGTGTTTTGTCTCATAAAAAGAGGGCCCAGGAGTAAATTAACTAGGAGTTAGATGCTGGGATGCCGGGGTGTGAAGAGATGTCTTGAGGGGGAGATTCTTGTTCATTCTCATGATCGCATGTAGAGTGCGACAGGGGAATATTGCTCATGTCACCTCCCTGTGGTCCCCTGCTGCGTAGTGAAGAAAGGTGGGCTAATCCCAACGCTGTGAGAGGTGTCGACTGGCACACATCAAGCCAGAGCTTTGCGATGTTAGAACTATTAAATATAACTAATACGAATATTTAAACTAAAACAGATTATTGATGATTTTTCTTCGGACCACAACTGCAAGAAGTCCGTAAAATCTGCAATCAAAAGTTCTTTGCAGATTTAAAACTTTGCATACCATTTGTAAGTGAATCGTAGGAGTAGGCAGCAGCTTTCAATTTATCCTAAATTAGTCAGTACTGGAAATCGGCTATTTGTCAAATGGTATTTCCAACACATTCATACACCCAACTCGCCAAATACTGCAACCTGGTCAGTGGCCCTGAGATTTAAACTATGACAGTTTGGGGTTTTCAAAATAAACATCCATCTTCACAGGAAGTTAGGTTTAGGCAACAAAACTACTTAGTTAGGGTTCGTAAAAGCGTGTGCTTGACGTTAACTTCCTCATGAGACGGTCGTAGAAATACTAACGTTACTAACAATACTCATGTGACTAAGGACTGAATGAATTAACAAAATAAGTCAACGATTAACTTTTGTTTCACACGGCACACAAACAGAAGTCTCCTGGGTGAAAGTTCTGTGTTTGTTTGACACATCCGTCTAAATGGACTACCTTGTACACTATTACTACGTTGCTCTGAGCCCATAATGACGCGAGTGGGTTTACATTGGAATTAGTTGAAAGCTGGCTAGGTCTCAGACAGATGCTGAAAGGGGGCCTCTGTGAGGCACTGACCAAATGTAGCGTCAATTCAGTCAGGAAGACTACACTCGTACATGCCTAATCACGTAGTTTATTTCTCATACATCAGCCAATCACTTCTCACGCATGCTCACTCAATATTTCCTTGCTGTCATTGTTTGGGGCTGTCAATCATGATATCAGCTGTTTAGATCAGCTGGTGTCCTTTATCCAATAGCACAACAAAACAATTAAATCGTTAGCCTATCATCTTGCTGGTGTCTCTTTTTAAATACGATTGTCTCTCTACCTTCAGTATGTTCATGCTGCTGTTACATACCCCTCCAACTCACCATCTCCTCCCTGTCTTCGCAGTTTCATCACCTTCATCCACTCATCATTCTATCAGCCTCATCAGCCACCATCACCACCAGTGTCTGGACTCCACGGGGGGATTTATATTGCTGCTGCTCAGGGCAGAAGCCCCTCGATTACAAGTCTCCCTGTAGAGTCCAAGTGCCAAAGACTCTGTAAAGACTTATCATTACATATCATCCGTCAATAATAAACAACTATCTTTTCTTTATCTGACTTGTCTCTCCTGATTGAAATGTTGTTATATGACAAGTTGGGAGCGAGAACGCGTTGGTACGTCAGAGGATCAAAGAGTTATGAAACTCAGAATAAATGTTCCCAGTAATACAAGATGAACAGTGCTGATGTGGTTGGTTTATACAAACCACACAAAGCAGGAGAATGTGTGACACCCATTCATCCAGTCAGTGCCAGATCATACTCTTGTTATTGTCAATCATTTATTTGACATTGACAGTTGGTAGTGTCATTTAGTCAAAACCTATCAAACAAGCATGATCAGAGCTATTTTAGAGATCCTATCCCGTCCATTATGACAGACACGCAGGGACATTGATACATTGAGATTTTTTGTACAGCATCGAGTCAAGGTCCCCAGAGGATGAATCCAAGTGACTTGGGTGATCCCCCTACATTTCATAGTGCCGCAGCAGGTTTTCACTCACCCGGTGAAATATCTAAATGATGTATTGGGACCTGTACACATATTTAAAGCTCTTAAGATGTTGAATGATATCAGCTTTTCTGACATTCTGACTTTTTTATCTAGCGCCACCATCACCAATCTGCTTTTAACCTGTGATGCTAGTTATGTATGTTTTTGTTTTGTTTCTTACTGTCACAATGGCATCTCTGCCTTGTTTATATTGTTATTGGTTTTATTGTTTCTGTTTTTACAATGTAAAGTGCCTTTGAGGAATTTTTGAAGCGCTATACAAATAAATGTATTATCATCATTCAAAAATGTCACTTTGCCTATTACTTTGTTATATTAACACATATCTGCATAACTAAAGGTATTCCCATCAGCCTTAGGTGCACTTTGTGTTCAGTAGAATAAATCAAATGGTTTATTGCCTGCAAAGCATAATCATGTTATCATTGTCACTGTGAGCTTGTTAGCATGTTGACATTAAAATGGACTGTACTTGTATATCGCTTTTCTAGTCTTCCGGGTTAAGTGTCTTGCCCAAGGACACAGCGACATGGTCTAACAGAGACGGGGATCGAACCACCAATCCTCTGATTGAAGGATGACCCTGCTCTACCATTGAGCCACAATCACCACTTTGACAAAAAAAAAAAAAAAAAAAAGGACTGAGAATTTGACCGTAAACGTTCGTCCAGTTTTTTTTTCCTTTCAGGATTTTTGAGATGTGTTACTTAGACACCAGAGACCATCTCCCACAAACAGTCACATTTTAACCACGGCCTTTTCTTGACAAATTAATTTATGTAACCTAAACTTAACCAGACGTTAACTAGGTGGCAAATAGAAAAATAAAATGTATTTATGAGTCACTTCTGGAACAGTTATGCAGATCATTTGGGGACGTACAAGCAAGCAACTTAGTTTGACATATGATGATGACTTATAGGTAAAATGTATTTCCTGAAGAGTCAACAAGAAAATGAGTCAAGCTTTTCTCAGTCAGTGTAAATGTTGAAATTGTACCACGAGGTCCAAAATCCTCAGGAAATATCAAAATGCAGACAACACATCGTCAGCTTCCCTTTGGTTCCTACAGAGCAGACATTTCAAAGCAAAGAGGTCAGTCCAGTTGAGAGTCTCGAGAGTCTGGCGAGTCTAACTGTCAAATCCCTGTGACTTCACTGCAGGATGGAAAGTGGGTTAATCCCAGCACTGTGAAGAGTCAAATGGCACTTTGACTTTAGTTTTGCAGAAGGGGAAAACTTTGTGTTTTTCATAGTTTCAGGAAAAAAAGGAAGGATTTTGGAGCTCTCGGGTTATCCAGGAGCTATTTCTGCAAATGTTTAACTCAAGAGTCTGGCTAATATCCCATGGGTGAGTGTCAAGTGTGTCAAGTAGCACTTTGACTTCAGAAGCAGGCCTGTATGAAGTGGCTGTTCCACATGTCCCCGATGTCAGTTTTCTCCACGTCAAAATAAAAGCTTACATCAGGACTCCAGAAACCCAAACACCCATTCACAATGTCTTTGGAAATGTCAAAATGAACAAGCATTAATGCAAAACTGCTCACTCTTCACTGGAGAAACTCTGTGTGATATTACTGCTGTCAAGTCCCAATGAGTTTACTGCAGTGTAATAGCAGGTAGACTAATTCCACAAGAGTAGAAACTCTTAGTCACAATCCAGTTTCTGAGGTGTAAAACATAAACATATCTGTCAGCTCAACGGGAAGTAGATTTCAGCTCTTTTGACACTATCAGCGAGTTCTGTCGATTATCTTCCAAAGACCAGGCCAGGGTATGCAGTTGAAAAGACATCGTAAGCATGCAAAGTCATACAATTCGACACTTTAAATCACCACAGGCAATGTTCTCCCGGTGACAGTCTTTCAAAAGGTCATGTGAAATGTCAACAGGGGCAACCGTAGCTTCAGGCCATGATCACATCGGAGACCTTTTTGAAAGCCTTTTGTAAAAATTGGGTTGCAATATTTGTCTCCTAAAACTGCATCTCTTCTAAAAGATATGACCAGTTTATGACAACCACGTTTGCATCTTTTGGCCATCATTCCCATTGGTACAATTAGCATTACACTGACCCTGTTAATTGCAGGGGTGGCACAGTGGTGTAGGGGTTGGCACTTTTGCCTCACAGCAATAGAGGGTTGAAGCCCGCTGGCCTGCCCTTCTGTTTGAATGTTAGCGTGGGTTTTTTCCTTCCTCAGCCCAACGACATGCAGGTTAGGTTACTTGATGACTCTAAATTGCCCTTAGGTGTGAATATGAGCATGAATAGTTGTCTGTCTCCATGTTTCAGCCCTGTGAGAGCCTGGTGACCTGTCCTTGTCCTAACCTTGCACAACAAAAGTCAGAAAATAATACACATTTGGAAGAGAAACTGTAAAATTATTGCTCAAACTATACACACTATACAAACATCCATCACAGTTTAACTTTGACCTACGGTAGTTGCCCTTGTTTTCAGGAATTATTAACCTTCAATAACGTTCAGATTATATAACTGAACTACTGGCTTGTTTACAATTACTAATGCATTACTCAGATCAGCATTGGCACAATGCTGACTTTATTTAGTGGATCTGGTACCGACCAGTTGTGACATATCCACACAAGCTAAATGCAGTTTTCTGTTCTGCTTAGATTTTGATATGTATAGCTACAACTAATACTAAATTGGCACTTGCATGTGCTTCAGCATATGCGTTTTAACATGAAGGCAGCAGTAGACCTTTACTGGGAAAATTCCAGTGTTGGCAATTCCATTTTGGTGTCATGACGTTACCAGTATTAACTTGATGTCATTTCTTTCTGCACATAAAGTCAATCTGAGACAGTGCATGTTGAACAGGGTTTGAAAACAAACTCTTAGCAATTAGAGAAAAGAGGAGCTACATTATTTGGCTGCTAGGTTTTGGGAAATAAGGAACAATGTGATCACAACAGATTAATATGATGGCCCGAGGTATGGAAATAAGTTCCAAGTTGTAAGATACTGCAATCATTATTTGAAGGTGCACAATTTTAAGTTACGGTAATTTGTATAGCCTAATATTACCATACAATGTCTCAATGCAATTCACATTTCAATATGAGCAACAGCCCGGCCCAAGCACTATACAAGGACAAAGAAAAGCAGTGGCAGTTCAAAGTGAGTCAAATTTAGATATATCCCGACCTATACAATAAGTGAATTAAATAATTACAAAGTGATAAGTGGCAGGAAATAGTTTCATGAAAACATACAGAGGCATTTCCTCACAACACAGGACCAGGTTCATCAGTCGATATTTGGAAAAGGTTAAAGCTTATCTACTAACCGGTAAGGAGGATAGTGTATTGTTTTGAGATGCTATAGCATTACATGCTGCTATTTGACTGCAATGTATTAGTTGAAAAAGAAGATTTGTTAGACGTACATCACGTAGGTGTGAGGTTATCAGAACAGCATCAATAATGAAAATGTTTAAGATAAGATAAGATAATCCTTTATTAGTCCTGCAGTGGGGACATTTACAGGATCACAGCAGCAAGTGGACAGTGCACACAAGATACATGGTAAAAAAACAAGAGCGACAAGTAATATAAATATTAAACCGTAGAGAATGTCAACTAAGTACAAAAAAATACAAAAAAAATCAACAATAAACTAAAAAAAAAGAAAAAGAATATTATATATATAGACTGAGTATTTTCTATTGCACAGTGTAATTATTGCACAGATTCTTAATGTTTTTGGTGTTGTGTGGTCTACTGGGAGCACAGCTGGTTGTGCAGCCTGACAGCAGCAGGAAGGGATGACCTGCGGTACCTCTCCTTCACACACCGGGGGTGAATCAGCCGGTGGCTGAAGGAGCTGCACAGAGCTGCCAGGGCGTCCCGCATGGGGTGGGAGGTGTTGCTCATGAGGGATGATAGCTTAGCCATCATCCTCCTGTCTCCCACCACCTCCACCATATCCAGTGGACACCCCAGCACACTGCTGGCCTTCTTAATAAGTTTGTTGAGTCTGTTCCTGTCAGCCGTCGAGATGCTGCTGCCCCAGCAGACCACTCCATAGAAGATGGCTGATGCCACCACGGAGTCAAAGAAGGTCCTCAGGAGTGCTCCCTGCACTCCAAAAGACCTGAGTCTCCTCAGCAGATAGAGTCTGTTCTGACCCTTTTTATAAAGTGCATGTGTGTGATCACTCCAGTCCCGTTTATTGTTCAAGTGAACACCCAGGTGTTTGTATTGCCACCAACCCTATGGCTTATTGGCTAGTAGAACTTTGTGTTTTGTGCTCATGGGCTGCAGTGTCTTAGTCCGTGTCGGCCTATTGCTGTTGTCAGATTAGACTTTTAATGTTTAAGAAAGCCTCTCCAAAGCAAGCACATAGCTTAGTCTTTAAGAGGAAATAAAAATATAGCCTTGGTCTCAAGACGGGTTTAGGTCTGAAAGGTGTGGGTACGGGCCAGGATAGGGGCCTTTGTTTTAGGCCCCTTGGAGAAGTCTAGCAAGGAGGTGGGGCTAGGTGGGATTAAGTCAATGAGACAATGTTTACAATTTTTAATTGAAATAATAATGTGTCCACCACAGGGACATTTCAGTGCATACTAGTCTGAAATGCCCCTATGTTGCTACTCAGTTGCAGAGAGTAAAAGGACAGTGGTTGTATTCTGTGGCTCCCACGGGTGAGTTTTTAACAGCTGTATGATGTGCAAGGCACTGCTGGGGAAAGATCATGCACGCTCAGCAGATCTTCTCAAGAGTAAAAGAAAGGTTTAAATAATGCATTTACCTTAATGAAAAAAATGAAAGAAATTAAATTCACAATGATGAAAACTGGGCTAATACGACCAGCGGAGACTTGTAGTTTGATTTCAAAGGTCTAAGACATCAATACTATCATACTGTGTCATTATTAAACTGCAGAGAAATATTGCTCTAATGGAAAACAAATGAAGCAGCATTGGGAAGATTCTTTGGATGGGGCCGGTTGATACTCTTTTCTGAATTGTCTGGGAAGTGTCGCAACAGCTGCATGATGTGAACAGGGCTAATCTCATCAACAAAACGCCTACTGTAGGTTTCATTACAATTTAGATACCAGAACCTCTACAATAAACCTCAAATCGACTGGGGTCAAATCAAACCAAGTGTGCGTCTTTTGTGTAAAAGAGTGCCCTCACAAAGTACCATGTTTTATTAACTCTTTGCTCCTTTTAAAGGGCATATGGGAGCAGGACTCACTAAAACAGTCCTGTTCATTGCTGCTGTATTATCCACATCTTTTCAAATTTAGCTGGAGAGTCTTGTGCTGCCATCACGCTCGTAGCCTGAGGCTTTCAACTAAAGAGAGCGAGCAAATGTATCAGCAAAACCCAACCGTGGCATTTCCAAGTACGCCTAATGAGAAACAGGTTATTTCTACATAATATGGTGCGTGTATAACGAGCCAGTGTGTTAGACTTGCCGGTGGAAAAATGATTACATTGCACAACAAGAGAGTTTCTTATTATGCATAGCCTCTGGTAAAATAACTCATATTTTCTGTTTAACCTATACAGTGAAAAGGGTTTCATGGAATGTGTCAGAATATCTATGGAAATGCCCTCTCTTGGTTCCAAACATGGTTGACCTTTTTGAGTTCTTTTTCTTTGTGGGAAGCAAAAAATCAAATCATGTCCGATTTGACAGGGGGAATGGGTTTGCGTTGTTCACCGGTCAATTTCATTGGCCTCAAACTTTTCTGCTACTTGTGATTGTGCATTTTGCAGGCTGTGCTTGTGGTTGGATTTTTGCTCTGGGTAACTAAAGAGGACTGTAGAGGAGACGTGGGTTTTCTGTACGACTCCACTGAAAGAAGTCAGATTTAAAAATTCGGCCACAGACATTCACAACCCACACACTTTATCTCCCATCGGGATGGACAGCATTGATCTCTCCTATATGGATATAGAGCATATATTACAGAGGACAAACGAATAACTATTCAATGCCTAGACAACACATATTTCAGTCAGACTCATTGTGAAATTACACTCATGCATGTCAGGTTGTTGGTTAAATGTAGTCTCAGCACTACCAATAGTGAATGAGAAAGATACGTTGTTTTGAGTGCAGTAACAAAAACCCTACCATGTTGAGAAGACTTTGAGAGCCAGAGCACATAATTATCATAATTGTTTGATGCCAGAAATATGTATATGCCAACATACAGTGTGGCGATGCACAGCCAAAGCTTTCCATTTTGGAAGGCAGCTAAAATTGTTATTGCTTGTGTTACACACTGAATGATGACAATTTCCATTCAGTTTTCCAGATGTATTTATTATGCTGTGAATACAACAAGAAGACAGTCTCAGATGAACATCTGTTTTCGTTTGCTGCGATCTCGACTGTCCTTCCTTACGGCTGGTCTAACTTGCTTATCTTAGACACAAAGATTACAGCTGAACACACTTAAGTAACACTATCTATATACAGCTGTGATGAAATTACATGAATTGTGAACACACAACCTGAAATATACAGCCTAACAAACTACTGCTTATATCTGTCACAGGACACACCATTTATCTGTATATAATACAATTATCAGGCCAGGTTACTGACGTCACAATGGTGCTAAACTGCTAGCGCGTGCGAATAGCCTAGCAAATAGTTTAGCTAATGATGCTAGCCTTAGTTAGCTGCCTTATGTTACAGCATTAAACACTTTATAAACATAAAAACATGGCACCGCAAAAGCGAGCGAACTTAACATAAATGTATATGGCGCTTGTGTACTTCTCTATCTCTATATCTCTATCTCAAGAATTACAGCGCCAGTCATAGCAAAAAACGCTACTGGCGAAAATGATTATCGCCCTGCAGCTACTTTAGGTGAAAGCATGTGAGTTTAAAAGTCACACAAAGCGTTTCAAATTATAATAACCAGACAATAATGGTGGGGGGCAAGGTAATAACACAAACTAATACAATAATACTTCTGCAAATAATTGTAGCCATTAAAATGTCCAGGGTGCCACACTTGCATACAGCCTGAAACTGGTTAATCTACAAAGCCTTAGTATCAATTGCACTCCTTGATTAGATGCACACTTTAGATGTAGCCTACATTTGATGTGCATGCAGTGTGTTAATGTAACCAGGTAGAGAATTTGGGCCCCTAATATCTTTACTTTTAGGATTATTTTTCTATTTGTAATGTAACCCAGCAGATAATTTAAGTCTTTAATGTCATTTTAATTTAATCTTATTTCTGTTGTTAAACAAAGTGTCAATCACAGCAGTTTTACCCAGATAAGCTTCTCATTGGTTATTTCGGGGAATGCAGACTCCCGATTGGGGAAAGGAAAATAAGTCCCGCCCTACCAGAAAGAAGTTTGACGTTACCGAGTAAGAGAATATGCGAGGGATCTGTTTATCTGTTTCATAAAGTAGTTCAGCCGTCACAAGTGATAACTGTTAAAACTGTCAGAGACACAGCGCTTTGTGAGACTGCACTCATGCAACGTGAGAGGTGATTCAGAGACCTTTGTGCCACGAGTTTACAACTTTTGGCAGCGTCTTGGTGAGTTTTGCTAAATTAAGCTAGCATGCTAACTGTATTAGCCACGTTGTCTGTCGACGTGAGGGCATTGATATGTGAAGCTGGCGCTAAAACGACTGCTGTGAAATGGAGAGTGTTACATGTTTACTTAAAGCAGCATATTTTTGCATTGATAATTTACTGAAGAATGTGGATATGGTTGTAGCAAACTTATTTGATTTTAGTTGTTCGGCTACTTTTGTTGAGACTATCTTAAAAACATGCTTGACAAGGTCAGAGCCTAATCACAATAACATATCAACTCAGTATGCATATACTAGTCCATTCCATGTGAATTGTGTTGAAGAAGGTTGGTTATGGTCCAAACCGCCCCTTTACCATTCTGAGTGGGTTGCTGGGTTGTGCAAAATAAAATAAAATGAAAGAAGCTAGTTGGATTTAATACAACACTTGTGTATATTTACTGATTTTAAATGTTATTTTAATGTTATTTTTTAGCTCAAATTGCACTTTTATTGAGTTGTTAGCCCCAGTTGCCCTTTACTGACTTACTGCCTGAGGGGACATTTTGATGCTGAGGAAATACATTTTGGGAACTATTGCAAGACTAGTTGTTTGCCAAAAACAAAAAAAGCTTAAGAAAACCCACTCTTATCAATACTCTGTTCTTTTACATGACTAAATTATTGTTTTTCTAAAAATATATATAGAATTTTAAAAACAGATTCAGAATAGGATTAGAAGATATTTATAATTCAGATGTACCGTATTTTCCGCACTATAAGGCGCACTTAAAAGCCTTTAATTTTCTCAAAAAACGACAGTGCGCCTTATAATCCGGAGCGCCTTATATATGGATTAATTCTGGTTGTGCTTACTGACCTCGAAGCGATTTTGTGTGGTACACGGCGCTCTGTCAAAATGTTTTAGTACGACTTTGGTAAACTACAAAGCCGCACCGCTTGCAGCATTACGGCTACCGTAATACGGCGTCGCGGAGTAATACATACTGTGCTTCACCATAATATTACAGTGTGTGTGTATAAGGACCCCAAAATGGCACCTGTCAAGAGACACGCTTACGACGCGGACTTCAAACTCAAGGCTATCAGTCACGCAGTAGAACATGGGAATAGAGCAGCTGCGAGAGAATTCAACATTAATGAATCAATGGTACGGAAGTGGAGGAAGCAAGAAGATGACCTGCGCCAAGTAAAGAAGACCACACAGAGTTTCCGATGGAACAAAGCGAGATGGCCACAGTTAGAGGACAGAATTGAACAGTGGGTTATTGAACAGAGAGCAGCAGGTAGAAGCGTCTCTACAGTCTCTATTCGACTGAAGGCAACAGCGTTAGCACGGGACATGAATATCAATGACTTTCGAGGCGGTCCTTCTTGGTGCTTTCGTTTTATGAAAAGACGTAATCTCTCCATCCGCACACGAACTACCGTCTCGCAGCAACTGCCAAAAGATTACCAAGAAAAGCTGGCCACTTTCCGCGCATACTGCAAAAACAAGATCACTGAAAAGAAGATCCGGCCAGAGCACATCACCAACATGGACGAGGTTCCCCTCACCTTTGATATCCCCGTGAACCGCACCGTGGAGAAAACAGGGACCAGAACGGTGTCGATACGCACCACAGGGAACGAGAAGTCATCCTTCACTGTAGTTCTCGGTTGCCAGGCTAATGGCCAGAAACTTTCACCCATGGTCATTTTCAAGAGGAAGACTTTGCCAAAAGAAAAGTTTCCAGCCGGCGTCATCATCAAAGCTAACCCGAAGGGCTGGATGGACGAGGAAAAGATGAGTGAGTGGCTGAGAGAAATTTACGCCAAGAGACCGGATGGCTTTTTCCACAAATCTCTGTCCCTATTGATCTGCGACTCCATGCGCGCCCATCTCACCGATGCTATCAAAAACAAAGTGAAGCAAACTAATTCGGAGCTTGCCATCATTCCGGGTGGATTAACTAAAGAACTCCAGCCGCTAGATATTGGTGTCAACAGGGCGTTCAAAGTTAAACTGCGAGCTGCGTGGGAGCAGTGGATGACAGAAGGCGAACACACATTCACCAAGACAGGGAGACAGCGCCGGGCGACTTACGCTACTATCTGCCAATGGATCGTGGATGCCTGGGCTAAGATATCAGTCTCAAATGTGGTCCGAGCTTTCACGAAGGCCGGAATCATCACTGAACTGCCAGGTAACAGCAACGACACTGACTCTGACTCGGATAATGACGAGAGGGATCCGGGCATGCTGGATGCCGTAATCGCCCAACTGTTCAACTCGGACACTGAAGATGAAGAATTTGAGGGATTTGTGGACGAGAAATGAACTGAAAAAGTGAGTGTATTGTGTTGTATTTTACGTGTTATAACTGACAATTTTGAGAGTTATTGTGAATACGAAAACGTTTGATTTAGCGGTATCAGACTGTTTTTTTTACGTGTTACAACTGAACAAGGTTGGGAGTTATTGTGAATACGCTCATTAACGTTTGAACAATGTTGAGAGTTATTGTGAACAAGTTTAATAAAGTTTGACTGACTGACTGTTTTGTTTCGCTTAATGCGCCTTATAGTCTGGTGCGCTTTATATATGAAAAAAGATCGAAAATAGACCATTCATTGACAGTGCGCCTTATAATCCAGTGCGCCCTATAGTGCGGAAAATACGGTATGTAAATATTGTTTCTAGAGCAGCAAGAGTTTTGTTTACAACAGCAAAGTCACTATGTAAAGTAATTAATATCCCACTGGAAACATGTAAAATGTCAATAAAATAATTAACATTTCTGAGTGAAGTTTATAAAGAATGAAGAACACAGACATCCGTCAGTATCAGTCATTCCTCCTGTCCGCTGTCCTCCTGGCTGCCTTGTCTCAGCCAGCAGAGAAGTTTACAAAAAAAAAAGAAGCTTTTGGTCAATCGTGCGTGCTGTGCTTGTGGTAACATAGCTGCGGATAATGTTTAATTTACATGTCGGTGGATATATTGATAAAGTATAGGCTTTTTCCCCGCAAATTTATATAATTTATTTATATTTTATAATGCACGTACAGTAAAGAGTTGGTGTCAACTCGAGTATCCTTCCCGTCACCGGGTTCACTTTGTGCACGTGTGTGTAGTTGGAAGGGCTCAGCCTGACAGAGAGAGCAGAGCAAATGAGCACTGCATCGTGATAACAAAATTAAACCAAAAAGTACTAATAAAAAGCACCAGTAACGTTGGGGATTATCAATACTACGATCTTTAATTATTTAGCACCGGGGTCCGTTTAATACTGGGCTTCGGAAAGCATCCCTATCTTCAGAAAAAGCAAATCTCCAGAGCCAGTGTCCGTTCTGGACTGCTGTAGAAACATGGCGGTGCAAGATGGTGGACTCCAAAGCCACTACCTATGTAGATATAAATGGCTTTTTCTAAGCTAGGGAAAACATAACGATTCATAGTTTCAGGTGATTATACATTGATTAAAACATAGTTATGAATATTATATTTAATATCTGCTAATAAATCCCCTTAAATGTTACACACTATCCCTTTAAGTCTTCCTCAGTCTCTCTCTCTGTGTCTGAACATATCACATTCTCCATCTAGACCTCCCTGTGGATCTAGTTTAATCCAAGCAGTACAAAGGGAAGGAAGATTGTCTCTAAACAGACGACAACAGTCCTCACAGTGTTTTTCTTTCTTACAGATTATTATAATATATATATATATTATATTATTATTATTCTTCCACTGATTTTCTCCCAATTGCTATTTTCCTAGAGGACGAGAAGCCAAGGGGTAATGGGTGTGGGGTACATTTTCACTGAATCTATAGCAAAATGAATTTATTTCACTTCTTGGAGTTCAATCATAGACCCTGATCACCATTTGCTATTACTAAAAATGAATGAGTGACGGAATTGCACAAATATATGCAATACTAGTATACCCTGTTGTCCTCATATAACAGACTCTTTTGTCTCTTTGATGTAACCTGTTATGTCCAATCACACCAAGTCTCCAGACACCTGTACAATATACAACATCCTCTGCCCTGGGACATGCCCATCAGATAAAGAAAATAAATAAATACATTTGACCTTTTCACATCTGACCGCAGTAACGTTAGTTGCGCTAGCGGCTCCAGCATTCTCTTAGTTCGGCGGTACCCAAACCCAGCACGCGCCTTTCAAAATGTACAACACTGTGGTCAGTAGATGGAGTGTAAAATGTTTGCCCTGGCTTGTGAAATTCCATATTCAGTTCACATGATAACAACAAGTGTCTGACATGACAACTACTCAAATTACTATGCCCAAGGTCAATAATGGACCCTGAAGCTAAAGATACATGCTGTATAAAATATTTTACAGCATGGTATTCACAGAGATGGAGCATTGAAACTTTCAACTTATATGTGTTGTCTAAGTATCAAAGTTAAGACACTTTAGGGTACCAAACAATCTGCACTGTACAAATGTACAAGCCTATACTCTTGCTGTCATCTGTCCTAATCAGATTTATTAAGTGTAAGTGTTTACAACAGCACTTTTAGTTTATTTCCATCACAAGAATTACTAGGATTAGTATGGCTGTTCAGTCATTTATGTTTTCTTTAGAAGAAAAATTCATCTTTCTACTACTGTACGTTCCAAACTGATGGGGCCGCGAGGAGCACTACACCGAGGAGCACTACACCTGTCTGCAAGTCAAAAGATGGTGCCAGATTTGCAGCTTTTTGTCCGACAGAGGGACGACAGTCGTGCTGTCTTGTTTTCAGTCTATTTATGTCTTCATCTCAGCACAATGTGTCTTTTTTCTCTTTCCATTAATCTCTTTTTTCTCTTTCACTGTCTCCTCTCCCTCATTCTGCAAATATATTCTTACATTAAAATGACTTTCTGCAGGCCATCTGAATATGCTGTGGACCTCACATAATGCTACTACGCTGCCTCTGTAAACTACTGATATGCAATTATCATGCTGATAGGACGCATTGGGGTAATGCGAGGAAGAGGGGCACAGGCAGAGAGGAGAGAGAAAAAAAGATAATGTGCCCTCAAAAACAAAATGAATCGCCACTTCAAATGTCTGCATACTGTGTAGGCTTTCCTATCTAGGTTGTTATGTGCCTTGGTAAGTTGCTAATGAATAATGTGATGGAGTTAAAAGTTTGCCTGCATTTTTTAATACAAACATTGACAAAATATTATTCCTTGGCTCGTCCGGGTTTTGAACTCTAGACCTCTCACAACCACAGCGAGAATCATACCCCTAGACCAGGGGTCGGCAACCTTTACTAGCCAAATAGTCATTTTGCCCTACTTTTCACCAAATAAAATGTGTCTGGAGCCGCAAAAGCTATTTGATATCACAGCTTATAAAGTTTTGAATATAGTTATATTATATATACAAAAACTATAGTTTGTTGTATTTGTGAAATTATAGAACAAGAATAAAGACAATTATTGGCATTTTATTGCTATTTTACCTGTAATAACAATATCAAACTCTTATGAAGAGGAGAAAAAAACATGCTCAGTTTGCTGCAGCAGTTGAGAAATCGCTCTTTTTCGCTCATCTCCAGCGTGACACATTTCAGCAAATGCTGTGTGCTTGTTCTGGAAGTGTCTTTCAACATTACATTTTTTGTTGTTTGCTAATTTCTCGCCACATTACAAGCATACAGATAAACCAGCATCGTTGGCACTGAAAGCAAATGAATACGTCCACGCAGAATTAAACTCTATTTTCCTCCGTGACTTTTCTTTTTTTGGATTTATCCATTGATAGTTTACCGAGGGTTAATGTTGCGCCGATACTTTATGATAATAATAAAATAATAAACACGGGGCTCCGTAATCTGCGCCAAGACGGCAGCAACTTTATTCACTTCTCCCACACTTCACCAGAACCTCTTTTTCTTATTCCGTCTCATCCTCTACAATAAAAGCCCCAAACACCTTCACAGGAACACTGCTTCCTAGAGAGCTTTTAATGTGCTCAACATAATAGCTTACAATAGTTTACCGAGGGCGGAGGTCTGCAAATCATAATTAGCCACCTGCAGGGAAAGGTGCTTGAAAGCGACGTAATAGGATGTGATGCACATTTTAGTTGACAAACTATTAAAACATTTTTTATTTTTGGCGGCGAGTTCAGCCCGACGGAGCGGGCGCCTGAAGTCACGGTTAGCTGCTTTGAGGAGGACAGACAAAAAACGGAGGACTTTCCTTTTCTTATTATTTTTTCTTAACTATTGTAAAGTCCAAACATATAAACTATAAAGGAACTAAACTGTCACGATTAGGCTTTGCCTCCTGTGTCTTTTTGTAGCTCCTCACTCTACCTGTCTGCACTCCCTTCACCTGTCTCTGGTTAGTAATCAAGCACTCCCTCATTCAGCGCACCTGTCTTCCACTCTCACCTCATCAAGCTCACTACTCTCACCTGCTCACCTGTTTCAGTCACTATTTAAACCCCTGCCTCACACACACTCACTGCCAGATCATTGCTTCTTGTTACCCCATGTGCTTCATGCCTTCCTGCCCGGTTTTCCCGTCCTGTTCCCGTCCTGTTCCCGGTTTTCCCATCTGCCTGCCCGTTCCTGCCGGATTATCCCCTTCGTCTCCTGTCTTGTCCGTGGATCCCCTGTTATGTCCTGTGAGTTTCCTGTGTTGTTTGTTTAATAAATATTCGTTTGCACACTACTCTGCCTGGTCTGCACTTGAGTCCTTCACAATGCCCCGTGACACTAAACATTGATTCCTCTCCAGAACGACAGAGACTTCAGTCACCAGCAGAGCAAAGTATCAAGCAGGACCTTTCATTATTAAAGACTACTTTATTACTCTGTCGTATTTTTTTAACTAAGCATCCAATCTACTTCCTGTTTACACCGGCACCTTCATGCCCAGTGTACGTGAATAGTCACGTGATATTCGTTTTTCAGGCGTGTTAGTCTGGACGGAGATCATCTCGAAAACGATGCTGAAATGCCGTGTGGACGGAGATCGTTTTAGTTTTCAAACTCCAAACTCCACT
The DNA here is from genome assembly GCA_032191485.1 of Leptoclinus maculatus. Classification (NCBI taxonomy): domain Eukaryota; kingdom Metazoa; phylum Chordata; class Actinopteri; order Perciformes; family Stichaeidae; genus Leptoclinus; species Leptoclinus maculatus. Next base: position 21,365,506 of record JAVDOI010000011.1, on the reverse strand, counting down.
CCAGTAGTAGAGTAGATGTAGCCTCAGGGAGCCGCAACAGAGGGGCTGAAGAGCCGCATGCGGCTCCGGAGCCGTGGGTTGCCGACCCCTTCCCTAGACCAACAAGCCAATAAAATGACTCATTGTTTGATATCTGCGTGACGAAATCCTTCATCCTTAGGCATGTGAATTAAGTCAGCATGTCTGGGCACAAAATAAAGTGTTGGTGTTCTGCTAAGAAGCTCAATTTTTGCCAAAATGCTACAACACTGGTATGGGTACGACATTGGCTAAATTGTAGAAGAAACATTGTTTTAAGGTACAAAGTTTTTGGCTCGCTTAATTAAACAGTCAACATCAGCAAAAGTTTTGCCAAGAAGTTGAACTAGCTCAATATTTGCAAAAACTCAGTGTTACAAACAAGGAAATCTACTGGCACAATTGTAAAGAATACATTGATTTTGCTGGGCCTTTTTTGGCTAACTAATATAAACAGTCAGCATTCTCTGACAGTTACTCGTGGGCTCTTCCCAGGAGCGCTCGCACCTGAAGTCCCCTAGACCAACGAGCCAAGAAAGTCACTCATTATTTATTAACCGATTTTCAGAATCCTCCTTGGATCGGAAAAATCATACAATATCCATTATTTGGCATATGTCTAAGAACAAAATGTCTAGGCAAAATAATACAGGGTTGTTCTGCTAAGAAATGGATTGGGCTCTGTTTTTGCCACAACTCAGCGTTACCAGCAAGGAATTGCATGTGTGAAATCGTAAAGAGTACATTTATTTAGTTGGGCTTCTTTTTGCTAACTAAATGAAACAGTCAGCATCACCCAGCCATTACTCTAGGGCTCGTCCGGGATTTGTGCACAGGACCTCTCGCACCCGAAGTGAGAATCATACCCCTAGACCAGGGGTCTTCAATTAAAATTCCAAAAGGTCCAGATTGAGAAAATCTCCTCGGGCAAAGGTCCGGAACATTACAATAATATCTAACTCGCGCCACTTAGTGCCATATATATATATATATATATATATATATATATATATATATATATATATATATTCAAGAAGTCTAGTAGTAGTAACGTCTCTGTGTAGTCAACAACTGTCAAATCAAATAAAGAAAGTACACATCAATTATATTTTAACAATTATTATTCTCAGTTTTCAAAATGTAACTGGATGGATTATAAATAATACATAGAAATACATAAATAAATGTTCTTCTCTCATTTCAAGTAAAATAAGGGCTCCATCTAAAAATAAAATACGCAAAAAAGAACTTTTGAAAAACTTACATCTTAAAAGAAAGCTTGATTTTAGAAAGATGAGCCTTGTGGCCGAGGCTGCTGACAGGTATTTGCTTGATTTTTTCACATAACTCTTCTTTTTGTTTCCCCTCAAGTAAAGTTCCAGCTACTGCACTCATGCACTCCTTGACAACCTCTCCATCAGTGAATGGCTTTTTATGTTGACCCAAAATCCAAGCAACTTTCAGGGAACATTCGTAAGCACGTCGTTGGGCAGTGAATGAATTTGTTAATATTCTGGTGGAACGTTCATATTGGGCTCTTAAATCGTTTATTTTCTGTTCCCTCAGTTCGGATTGGAGTGGGTATGTTTGGTCTCGTTTCACATTGGCGCTTTGAATAATGGCCACGGTATCTGAGCATATGAGACAGAGTGGTTTAGTAGCGCCAGCAGGAAGAATGAACAAATACGAGTCCGTCCATTCTTTGTTAAAGCTCTGTTTTCGAGGTCCACCTTTCTCTTTTTAGAGCACGCCATGTTAACTTGCTTCTCCGATTTACTCACTTCTCTCACTGCTTCTCTCTCAGTCTCCCGCCTGTCTGCGTGATCTCACTCGACTCACGATGCATTTTGGAATAAACATTCGATTGGCTAAGTAGCGTCACGTGAGATTATTTACAATGCATGTAATTGGTCGGTGTGTTTCCTGAACTGCTGAATGAATGCCGTAAAGGCCAGAAAAGCTGCGCAGGTTAAAACAGAAGCGCTCCGCCAAAATGTATAATTCTCAATTATCCATCAATTATACGCCCGGGTCCGGATAGGACAGCGTCTGGGTCCGGATCCGGACCGCGGTCCGCCTATTGGCGACCCCTGCCCTAGACCAACGAGCCAATAAAATGTGTCATTATTTAAAGTCTGCCAGACGAAATTCACCATTGTGACTTAAATCAACATGACCATTACTCGCAGGCTCGTCAGGGTTTTGGACCATGGTCCTCTCTACCCAAAGTGGGGGTCAAACCCCTAGACCAGGGGTCGCCAACCTTTACTATCCAAAGAGCCATTTTGCCCTATTTTCCACCAAATTAAATTTGTCTGGAGCCGCAAAAGCTATTTGATGTCACAGCTTATAAAGTTTTATATATAGTTATATTATTTATACAAAAACTATAGTTTGTTGTATTTATGAAAATATAGAACAAGAATAAAGACAATTCTTGACATTTTATTTCTATTTTACCTGTTATAACAATATCAAACTCTTATGAAGAGGAGAGTTTGCTGCAGCAGTTGAGAAATCGCTCTTTTTTGCTCATCTGCAGCGTGATACTTTTCAGCAAATGCTGTGTGTTTGTTCTGGAAGTGACTTTTAACATTACATTGTTTGCACATATCAAGCATACAGGTAAACCAGCATCGTTGGCAGTGAAAGCAAATTAATACGTCCACGCAGAATTAAACTCTATTTTCCTCCGTGACTTTTCTTTTTTTGGATTCATCCATTGATAGTTTACCGAGGGCGGGAGTCTGTAATCATGATTAGCCACCTTTAGGGAACGGCGCTTGACAGGTGTAATAGGATGTGACGCACATTTTAGTTGATAAAATATTAAAACATTTTTATTTAAGGTCAGGTATTACTGACCTTGTTGTCTTTACTAGCAGCTGTTGCCCAGTTAAAGTCTGCATTATTGTGGAGGAAGTTATTGGAGCGATTAGTGAGCAGCGTGTCCAGCGGCGTTATCAGACCTACAGAGCGGCCGTCTGCAGTCACGTTAGCGGCTTTGAGCAACCAATCTACTTCCTGTTTACACCAGCACCCACCCGCATGCCCAGTGTACGTGAATAGTCGCGTGATATTCGATTTCAGGCGTTTAATTCTGGACGGAGATCATTTAGAAAACGATGCTGAAACGCCGTGTGGACGGAGATCGTTTAAAACGAAAACGTATTAGTGTGGATGTAGACTCAGGGAGCCGCAACGGAGGGACTGAAGAGCCGCATGCGGCTCCGTAGCCGCAGGTTGCCGACCCCTGCCCTAGACCAATTTGCCAAGAAAAACACTCATCGATTAATTTCTTCGCCACAAAATCCTGCTTGGATCTGTAAATGCCTTACAATTTCCATTTTTTTGGACTTGTCTCACGTCAGCATGGCTTGGCAAATAAAGCACGGTCTGTTCTCATGTGCAGTCTTTCAAAGCAGTCAATGAAATGGAAAAGATTTCATTACATCATATAAGGAATAGTGGCCACATAAAGACAGATCCCTGTGTTTGTATTTACGCAGACTCATATAGCCTAATGATTTGAAGACTGTCGTGCAAGTAGCCAGGTTCAGGAAAAACTTTGGAGAGATACTCTGAAACAGGATTAGGATTAGGATGACCTGTATAAAATAACTCCCATAGTTCCTCCCATATAGAGAGTGACGCCTCGTTTTTAAAGTGCTGATTGATAACATAGTGAGGCAACGATGATGAGTAATTGACTCAGGTTGGGTTTCCGGCTAATGCATTGGTCTGGCGTCAGAGAAATTCATGGCTGATTTCAGTCTCCTTTGGATTTTATGTAATTTGCAAACATGCTAATAACATTACGCACTTTGAAATGTGCAATATTTTATTGAAATGAGTAGAGGTGAAGTTAAGTCATACAAGTGTTTCGTGATGACATGCTTAAAAGACAGTATCATCTCTTCCCCAAATGGTCCTGAGTTGGAAAGAGAAAGAATAATTTACGACCAGGAAGACACTGTTTCTTCTTTCCTTTTTCTTTGCGCCACGCAGTTTTGATGGACACCATAGTCTAATTGCTAAGTGAATTAGAATAGTGTGCTAAGTATTTTTCGGAGAGATTAGCCCAGCGGTTTTCCCGAAAATCCCCAAAAACGGAGCAAAATTTCTCCAATTCACTTGAATGGGGTTTCGGCGTGAAGAGAGCAAAAAAACTCTTAACTTTGGATCCATATTGACTAGCCATACTTTAACGTAGAAAAATGATTCAAAGTTTAAAACGTAGACAAAACGCTGAAGGTTATTGAGCCAAATGGACATTTTGATAGCTACCACAGTTTTCACGAACTCACAGATTAAGTTTCAGGAACATTTTGGGTCCATTTCAGATTTTATAATGGGTGTGTATTGCGCTGCTCGTTAAGGGCTAGAGTGAGAGCATAATTGTTAAGAGTGGAGCAGAGCAGGAAAATATTCTGTGATTTTTACAAACAAATTGCTCAGCTCAGAGTCCCACAATTTTCACTCTTCATGCATTATTTTTTGCTACAAAGTTAGCTAATCGTGTGCTGGTCTAGAGAAATGACTGTGGAATCCAGCAGATTTACACATTTTGCACGACAGCCTTTAATTGACAGGAAAACCAACTTTCTGCTCCATAGAGACCAATGTTAAATTTTACTTCAAGATCATCTTCCACAGAACACGGTACCCCATTTCTAAATCGCCACTTCAGACACATTTTTTACACTATAGACACAATTTTCACGTGATCTGTTCTTCAACTCATCCTTCCTCTCATTTATTAATATCGGAGCAATAAGAGCTACAGTTATGGGCGTTTTGAGGATTTGTTTGAGATTTGTTTCCCTGCTTTTTCTCCATGAACAGGCTGCAGGCACACAGGTGATTCTGATTGAGCTAATTAGTGTTGATAAACACAAAGACTCACAGACACACCCACACACATGACTTAGAGATATACGTGATGCAGCTCAGCCAATCAAATTTGGGTATTCTGACAAGTGTCCTGATTGGAGTGATATGTACACACACCATGACACAAGAGGGCGAGACGAGGAAAGACATCGCAGAGCAGGACAATAGTTAGGTAAGCTGTAAATGTTAAAACATAGGACAATCTCCAAATGAGAAAGATTGACAGAGACATCAGAGTCTTGAACCAAGAATGGTTAGACTGGTAGAGGCAAATTTCTCTCACGGACAAGTGTTTGTGATTGAGCTAATTAGTGAACACAGACACACATGAGTTAGAGATATTCAGGAAAAGATCGTTAGACCTCCTGTCTGTCTGTCTCACTCACTCTCTATCTTTGTCTCTCTCTTTATCTTTGTGTCTCTCTCTCTGGCTCTCTCTATCATGCAGTCATTCAGGTCTTAGATATTTTTAGAGAACCCCCCCCTCCCATTTCAAAATAAAAGCTCCACAGAGTGAATTCTAACTGGAACGCTTGTGATGAAGCCTGTCATTTAATAACCTCTGTGTTTGTGTGTCAAACATTATGAATATGTCTCCTCTCACCCACCCAGTCCCACCCTTTCAAAATAAAGGCCCCATAGAGTAACTGTATCTTAACATGAAGCTCAGAATGAGGTTCGTACAGAATACAAGATTCAATCCAAGAGTATGAATCTGAAATGCAGAAAAGAGAGAAGCGCTATCTCACTTTACTTTTTTATCGATTGTCCAGGTGTGTGGAGGTGAGCAAATTAGCAAGTTTTGGAAAAATGTTAATGCAACTGCTTACTTGGAGGGATCAGGGAGGCGAAAGGGTGGGGCTAAGAAGAAGCTGTAGTGACAAGCTTTTCACCTCCAGACATTGTTAAATGACAAATCCTAAAACCTAGTTCATTTCACGTATACTGAGGCATAACTTGCAATTGTCACCAAATTGGACCCCCTTTAGATCCGGGAGACGGGTATTGTACTCATTTATGCAAAACTATTTAAAAATACATTCCATTAGATTTGCTGATCAGATTGGTGCTCCTTTAATGATGAACAATTTTTGGTTTAATGACCCAGTGGCTGTTACTACTAGTGGCAAGGCTTTAAAAATACAAAATTAAGTTGTTGTTTTTTCTGTCCAATTCTTATTCTTGGCTGTAATGAACATTGCCGCCTGTAAGAGCCGCTAGCATTGCTTTGGACTTTCACTGTGAGAGACATTCAATCATGTTGCTAGTCAATTGCATCACGACCCTTTCTCCCTCCCTTTGTCTCTCCTTCTCTGTTTTGCTCTCTCTTCCACACACACATAAACACACACACATACACACACACACACTGTCCTTTGCCTCAGTCCATATTGATGACCAGTGGGTAATAACAGAGAAGTGATATGGTTGACTTGTTTCAAGCAATTATCCTCTGGCTTATTATTGACAGGTAGGGAAAGAACATACAGGATGTGTGTGTGTTGGGGCTATACAAGTAGTATATTTTCTAATGTATGGACATGTTTGCTAAAGCAGACTAGCATGCAAACATGTCTACATAATGCTGTGTGTGTGTGTGTGTGTATATATGTATCTCTGTATGAGGTTTCAAACTATTCAGTACACTAACATCAAAGCATCAAGCAGAGGAGGGTAGGTCGTAAGCACGCCCAGCAAAATCAGTTTAGTTTCTCCCACATTCAGCCCATCATGATGTGTGGTGTCAAACTGTATGTAAAGGCAGGACCCCGAGTCAATCTGGCAGTTCAAGCAAATCTGGCACCTACACCAGCCATACAGAATGACAATCAGACATATGTTTTAAATACCCATAAATTAGCCTTCCAACAAATGCATTTTATTAAAAGAATGAATTCTTCAAAATATTTGCAAAATGAGCATATAAGCTACTGTACAATAAAATAAAACACATTGCCATGCTATTGTTAAATAAATAAAAACAGTGGTAGAGAGCAGCCACAGTGCTGATCCTGCTGCTGAGAGCGGCTACTGCTAAGGGAGCTGTTTCGCACAAATGTGTGTTTATAAAAGTATACAACTTTTTTTGGAAGCTGTGATGACAAGTTTTTCACGCCACCTTTGATTGTGGCCATTCCGAACACATACGGACATCTCTAGACATTGTTAGATGCCATATTGTAAGACCTAGATTTCATGTATACTGAGGCCTTGAGACATGAGAAACCCTGTTAGGAACCATCTCATCCACTGATCAGGCAACACACTCCCAACTCATCAAGGCAATAGTCCACCTTCCCTTCCCCCTCTCTCAACACACACACACACACACACACACACACACATACACACATCGAGTGATGTGGCGTTAGGTCCTCTTTGTAATTCTCTTAAGTCTTGTTTTTTCCTAATAATATATTCGGCTTCAATCTGTTTGTTGGTGTTTAGTTCTGTCGTCAAAAACCTGTTTACTTCCACTATGCATCTGTATTTACGGTGCAGTTAAGTAGCAATCTAACGGCCCAATAAATTACATTTATGTAACCACAATAACACAAACTCATATTTTTCCCAAATTTTTAGGGTAATAATGGAAAAACATATGAATCAGATAGTCAAAGCTTCATTCAAAAAACTCAATCACATCTGTTAAAAAATTACATTCGATACAGTCTTATCCATAATATTAACTACTTTTAAGGTGCACAGAGCAACGTTTTGATGAGCAGGGATGAAAATAGCCTACTAGAAGTCTTCTAGTTGTGCATAGCTCCCTCAGGACTGTTCTTTCTTTTCACACCCGTCCCCAAGTACGTCACAAGTACGCCAAAAGAGAAATGAAAATGAATCATTAAAAAATTGTGTTCTGCACGCTCCTGACAGACTGGGAAAGGAACACTCCTCGATCATATGGATCATACTGTTTTTTGTAAACATTAACATGTGCTTTCACATAAGCTGTCGGTGCATGTACATATCCTGTATATGACTTCTCATTTAAAAATTACTTTTCCTCAGCATGAGAAAATGGATGTATGGCATGATAGCACGTAAGACACGTGTTAATTGCGTGAGTGTCATGGTTAATGCGGGAGAATTGGCAGCCATGGAGAGTCACCCCCTCTTCCTGCCGGATTCTTGCAATATGTTGGTTGGCAACATGGTCCGCCCAATAGCTTGATCGAGGTGCGTTGAGATGGATGCAAGTCTCTTACAATGTGGGCAGTCTCTGATGTCCCGTTGATTGGCAAGCCAGTCTCACATTTCGTACATTCCACTTTTCCGCAACTTGACATTAGCCAGGAACAGCCTTTAGGACCTTATCTGGGTAAGTTAAGCTCTTATCCCTGCTCTCTTCCCTCTCCTCCTGGGGCGGTCGCACCTCCCACTGCAGCGCTTGGGCAGTGATCATCTCAAGGTCCGCTGCACTAAATCCAAACCCCATGTCAAATGTTTCAGTGCCTATGAGGGTTTTTCTGCCATAGTTATTCGTGTTTCATCAACAAAGCTGGAAAAAAACTAAATTAAAACAAAAAATATATAATAAAAGGTTGTATTATTATATAATATGTAACCATATGAAAATAATAGATGATATAGCATCATTTAAAAAAAATTAAACAGCTTTTACTGCAACTAATACAGCTGTTTAAAAGGAGGACTTTACTTTCAATTTCAGCTTCCAAGTAAGCTTAGTCGTAGCAAGTACAAGGTGAAGGCACCATGCGTTAGTGGCCTAAATCGTTTGACTCCTCATAGAGTGTGCACCTTAAAAGGAAACTGATAATTAGCAGTATTAATGGTATTAGCCAATTAGCTAACTTGCCCTGAAGAGCATCGAAGGAAAGGGCAGGGGAGCTATTTGTCTTCCCAAGGCCAAGCTAGTGTGGAATGTGTGTACTCCAGAGAACACACTCACACACACAACACAGAACAGGAGTTGGTACAGAATCAAGAAGTAGCTAATACACAAACTAATGCTACAAGCAAGTACATGTCCATATACATAAAAAAAAAAGGCATGTGAACACACACACACATATACAAAAACCCAGTAGCCACATTTTAGGCTAAAGCTAACTTCCATTAATTAGGAGCATGCATTTCCTCTTCCTAATTTAGTTGTCACAGTGACGGCAAAAACCTCCGATAGAGTACAATGAAATAAAGAAAATGTTAAAAAATGAAGAGAAAGAAGAGGTTATATTGACGACTTTGGGGGCAAAATGAGAAACCAAAAAGTCAAAGAAAATTAGGTTTGCATTACAACAAAACTATATTCTCAATTACGTTTTGAGGTTCTTCCGGGTTACACTCGCAGTTTTGAACAAATGGAAACTGCTTGTTTGTGTTGAGTAAAACATTGTGGTTTGGTTTTTAAAAAGTACATCTGTTACGTTGTTTAAGTTACAGAACTAAATTACAATTTACAACAATCAACATTGACTTTTTTAGCGGTCTCCTGAGTGAATGTCCTGTGTTGATCAACCTATCCATCCCAAACTCCTCATTATGCGGATTTATGCAGACTATGATTAGAAATGTATTTTTAATGTATCAAAAACAAACTCAGTCCGGGAGAAAATATGCTTCCCTTGAAATATAATTGACAATGGAAAGTTGTTATGATGCGAAGGTCATTTTTAGGAGACCAGGGCCCTATTCCTCGTACGTCGCTAACGGAGTAAGCCGGATAAGTTTGAGGATGAGATCACATACGTCAGGCTTTTCGGTTCCACGAAGCAAGTTTGGCAAAATCACCATAGCAACACATCAATAAACTTGAACCTGCTCCAGAGCAAGCTCACTGAAGGAAGCTGGATAAGTTTGCCACTCCCCCAGAAAAGAATGTCAGCTCCCTTCCTCATCCCATTGATGAAGGAGCGATATTAGTTAGATTAACGTTTTATAGGGAGAGAGTTCTTCGAGATCGGTCCGTGTACGTTTTGATCGTCTGTTTTAACGTGCATTCGATGAAACGAACGGTAAAACAGATGACGTACACGGACCGAGATCGCCAAGATCCGTTATCATATTCGGACTTCCCGGTTCAATAAATCGTTAGTGAAACGTTGCTAAAATACAAACGATACCTCCCTGTAACCGTAGTGAGGTAGACAACAAGCTATAACCGTAATTTAATTAAAACGAGGTATCGTTTGTATTTTAGCAACGTTTCGTTAACGATTTATTGAACCGGGAAGTCTGAATCTTTCAATATCTTTCCAACTTTACCTAACCTTAACTTGTCTGCGATATTTTATATTATATATATATTTCGCAGCGGTGGCGGTGTTAGATTTAGCCATGATTATGGTCTTGACTTCCTCATAAGCTGTCATGATCATCTCCTGCTCGCCAGCGGAGAAAAAAGACGCTCTTTCTTTTACTTTATTCGCTATTGTACTGTTAGAAAATCATGGTTTCGGTGATCGACACTTCCCCCCCTTTGACGTAAAACGGGCACGCCCAATTATCCTGATGACTGAGGTCTTGTTCGACTTAACGAGACTGTTTGAGCGCTGATCAGCCTTATCAACCGAGATATCCTGCCTTCAATCATCTCGGTAATTTAAGATGGATAAGTGGACATTTGATCGACTTAGTTGAGCGACGTACGAGGAACAGGGCCCAGGCTAGTGTGTGTGTGTGTGTGTGTGTGTATACATGCCGGCCTCGCTGTGTGTGTGTGTGTAAAGGCCAGTTCGGCAGTGGGCTGTTCCTGGGAGAGGTAACATTTCGTGGGGAAGACAGAAACTCACTCCGACAGCCCGAGGTAGAACTCCCAGGAAACACACACATGACTGCCCACACACAAACACACATTTGATGGCGTATGCTGTAAATAAAAAACAAAAAGAAACACATTCAGTCTCACACCAATCCTGTCCCCTACAAAATAACTCTCCAATACAACGAAACTGCACTCTAAATTAAGGACTACACAGCCGCAACAAACCAAACAAGACAAAAAAGCAACAAAATGACTACTTTGAATTGTTGAGGTAACCTAAGTACTCCCTTCACACCGAGACACAAACAGCAGTCTCCTGGGTGAAAGCCCTGTGTTATGTGGCACATCCACCACCCCCAACCATTTGACTACGTGGATTTTTGACACAGCAAATATAATCCACGACAAAATTCGTTTCCCACGCAACATAATTCACAATGCAGTTTCGTTGTATGGGAATGGCATTTTCAGGAGACAGGACTGCACAAACACATACAGAAAACCACTCAAAGTGACGACAAACAGAAGCTGGGCCATTCACTCTCACACACTCACATACACAAAATCCCACCCACAAGCCCATTCTTAAACCTTAATCACACTTAATATGTTTTGCATGGATTTCATCTTTAAAAACTGTTTGCATTATTTCCTGACATAAGCATTTTGTCACATGCAGTCGATTTACTCTATGTCTCTATTAGAATATTAATGTTCTATTTACGAACAATCATTAATTTACCGCCAGCCATTTTCCATTGATTCTTAAAAAGAATTCTGGTTTAAATTCATGGCAGGACTGTTACCTTTTTTGACCTTACTTATGATAAATAATCTCTCACTGTGAACATTTAGACACTTGTTTTCTTCAGCAAATTGATCTGGATATATTAATCTATGATGGTAAATCAAACAGACAAATTAACAGTACAGTGATCTGACATGTTTGGACACAATGTAATCAAGGTAAGTAATGATTCAACTTTGAGCATTTTATACTCTCGTGAAATTAGGATGCATTTGGTAACAGATACAGAGTCGGCAACTAACGCTAGTCCGCTAGCCCGAGGCGAGTGGATTTTTCGAGGGACTACCTAAATTCTCATTCTCACTAGTCCTCATGGCGAGTGAAATTTGAGAGGCTTTATTCGTTATTTATGTCCGGAAAAATACTTTCCCGATAAGTAAATGTAACTGTTGTGAATTCTTCACTGACAGAGACGATAAAGTGTATGCGCTTTTATTCTGAAACTGTATTGTTGCAAACTGTTTCCGCTTCCGGTTGCGCTAACCGTAGATTCTACGTAGGACCAACGGTACAGTCAGATCGAGTAATTGATGATGTAAGTCATCAACTGTAACTTTGAGCCTATGTGGCGTAACTGTTCCGTTTGTAGTTGTACTTATGTTCTTAAGTAAGTGTTTGTCTTGTAATTAGCCGTTCAAATAATAGCCCAAAGTTGAGCTAAGTGGCTAGCGAGCCTGTATTCCTGTGAATGTATGTGTGTTTGCTTTAGTTAAGGGTTTACTATTGCTAATGCTTCGGTTCTGTAATTCGTTTTCTGTGTTTATTCCAGAAACTCGGTCAACTTCGATAAACTCGTTCAACATCTTTCAACATCTGTAAAATCTGTCACCAAACTATAACACTGTATGCCAGACTGAATACAGTAACGTATGGAACAAACAGATGTCTGCGTGTTCTCTGACCGGAACCCTGTAGTGGTCAATAATCATCTTTACACCAGTCTCTCAGGGGTCGAATCCCCAACAGTAACATTCCACTATTCCCCAAATTGTTGAGGATATTAGACTATTTTGTTTCGATTATAATTTTTTGTTTACGCAATGCGAAAGGCACTATATTCATCTATCAGGTCGGGCCTCTCAGTTTCACCAGCGGCCCGCCAAGATTCGTCGGCGGAAGAAATATAGATTGTGAAGCTCTTATCACTGCAGCACATGAACTAACACCCAATATCGTTTTGTGATCTAACAAAAATAATTAATCTAAAATTAGAACAAATGCCTGCTTTATTCATAGACTGCGTATTGTTTTTGGCACCGAGCGTTCACTGCTTAAACTGCCGTGGAGACATGCTGTTACTCCCCACGGCGGAATATAGATCAGATCAAGAGGATAGTGTAGATCCTGCACAGTTTCATTCTCAAGAAGACTGGCAGCAAATGGAGGCAGACATAAATGCTGAACTTGATGTACCCATGCTAGCTGAATGAACATAGCCTACCGGACCCTTGACGTTGTTCTTCTGCTTCCTGTGTAATTATAATATCACGACATCATGATGTAACATGCATCAATCTTTGTACAGCCATAATGTTACAAACAATACAACTCTTGATTAGTACCTTGCATCTCTGAGGTTTCACTGTTAGATAATTGCCTTGGGAGAGTCTTCCTCCACACACACATCCCTACACCCCGTGATTGGTACATTCCCCAAAGCTTCATGAAGGACTAGTAAAGATTGCTCAGGACTAGTAGTTTTATGAACCTACTAGTCCTTGGGACTAGTACTGATTTTGAGTTAGTTTCATACCCTGCCGGTTACCCCCCCTCCCACCACCACCACCAACCGCCTTCTCCCACACACATACACAAGACACCTTCCTCAGTGACTATACATACTACTTACTGTTTATACTATATATGTACTGTATATATCTTGCATTTCATATCCACTGTTCATACTGTTTATACTGTCCATATTGTTATACTACTCATATACTGTTATTTTTCTTTTTTATTATTTATCTGTTATCCATACTGTTATTTATCTAGCACATTGCACTGCACCTTTACTGCTACTTTTTGCACTTTTGGTTAGATGCTAAAACTGCATTTTGTTGTCCTAGTACTTGTACACTGTGCAATGACAATAAAGATAAAAATCTGAATCTATGATTAATGTCAGTTGGTTAGTAAGTTAGAATATAATATGTAAAAAATTAAACAATCAGCTAATCACACACCAAACATACAACATCATGCATCCCATACACACACAAATATGCATGCACTGAAATTGAGGTATTTCTCAAAATGCACATGCATGACTGCTCACACAAGCAATAATACGTGCAGGTAAGCAGCTACTAGGACACTGCACACACTCACTCAAAGCTATGCAGAGAATCTCATTTTGAAATGCACACATACATGAGCCACACAATCACACATAAACCAGTTCCTACCAGAGTGTGACTGATTGAATTTCAACCTTTTCCTTGTCTGCAGGCCAAAGGCAGCAGCAACCGCTGAGCAATGCACATTTTACTCCCCTCTCTGCCTGCATTAGTGTGTGTAGGTGTGTGCGTGTGAATCAATGATTTTTCCATGTCACCTGTCCATATGTAAAGGTGACAGAAATATTGTAAATATGGAGGTCTTTAATACCAAGAAGAGCTCATGACGCTTCCAGTACTCCTCAAACAGCCTCTTCCTGACATATTTTGCATGTCTTGTTCTTTGTTTCATTTGCTCCTTTTTATGGTGATCTGTATTACATGCTGCTTTCAATACCACTTTTGATGTGTGCAAATGAAAGTCAGTGTGAGACAATGAGCAATCACGATTCCCATCTCAAATGGCCAAAACAGGATGGAAAATCCTTTAAAGCATCGTTTAAATAATCAGACACTGTACTACTGCACTGACAATTAATCAAATCAAATCAGACAGTGAACTTCATTTCCATGGGTTAGCTGTAAGCAACCACCACCATGGCCAAATTATGAAGCAAGTACAGATTTGCTTTACGATTCTGCACATTGAACAGCTGGTATAATGCAGCGCTTCATAAAGTCTCTACTTATTTCCCAAAGTTTCCTTAAATAAGTAGTCAGGCTTTTAACAGCACTTCGTGTAATGTCTTGATGTCATTTGTCGTTCTACAGTTAAGAAAAAATGAAGAGGAGTCTCTTATGGGGGGCACGTTTCATTGAATGACAGGGGTCTCAGCCCCCCTAGAATCCGTTGTTATTGTTATATCTTGCTTGCTCTTCCCCAACTTCACTGAGGCTTTCTGCATTTTGCCACAGTGTATATTTTCTGGCTCCAGTACCTCCAGAAAGGCAGAGAACAGTAGCCCCAAACACATTTTACAAACAATTGTGTGGTAATGTCATGCATACTACGTCAATGTGGTCAGAGGGATCATCAACATCACTCTGCACGCTTCGTGGACTGAAGCTTCCGAGAAAGCATCCATACTTTTATTTTGGCTGCAGTTAGCAGCTCTGACAGAAAGGGAGTGTCTCAGATAAAAAGAGAAGGCCACTCTTGACCCTTTTACAACGTTGTACTAAGATTCATAGTGAGTAATAATGTGAAAAAAGCAGTGAATTTAGCTCTATTTTTATTAGTATTGACTGTTTTAGTAAGAAGTCCTTCCTCAACTCAGTCGGTATCAACACTACTGAATGGCAACTTGGCAGACTTTGCGACTATGCACAGCTGCTTGAGCCACTTTGGCGACCGGACGCCTGAGAGTAATATATTGCTCTATAACCCTTTTGTGCATCCTCACTCACAGGCAGATGAGTCATCAGCCTTTTTTTTTTGTCTTCACTTCATTCAACTGGAAGAGGGCACAGGGACAGTAATTCACAAGACTGCCATTGAATGAATGACCCCCCCCCCACCTTCCTCATCATGACCTCTGGCTTGTTTTCAGATTCAATCCATTACAGATTATGCTCGGTCCCATTTAGCAATACCCATTCCAGCTAAAAGCGATACTGACCACTTCAGCTTCTGATTGATTTGCAGGACGCCTGGGGACAGAAAAGACACAAGAAGACTGATGACACGATATCCATAATAACCGAGCCCCGGTTTAATTTGCTTTCAATTCAATCAGCTTCTTCACTTCCGAGTCGATCAGTTTTCTTCAAAATATTCTAAACACCCTTATGCTTAAGCAGGTTGTCACATCCTAGTCCAATTTAGATGTAACTGTGACTGAATGCTGCGTCAATAGTAATGTATTTTAGGGTTCAAACCATACAATTTGAATGAATAGAGTGGGTGTTTGACAGAAATCTTGCGGGTCCAGCTTGGTTTGGTTTCGTAAGTCATTTTGGTAAAGCTGATTGGGGTTGAGAGGACTATTCATCATCAGCTTAGCCTCTAAACAGCTGCTTTTTAGAATGCCCGAGGGGCAAAAAGGACCGTAATCACCATAAACCCAGTGCATGGACCTTTTCCTTTGTGGTGGGTTAAAGGATTTTGGAAATATACTTTTATGTTACAGTTACAGATTGAGAAGTACTACCTGCCTGAAACTGTAACCTTCTTTGACCTCTTTAAACATGTCATGTTAGGTTGGTGGATACTGCTGTTCATGCTATCTGCTAACTACTGTGCTTATTATACTGTTTTCACACAACAATGGAATAATTAAATGAACTACCATTAGTCTGAATTGGGAGATTTCAATCATTAGTCCAGGATGGTAACCACAATCATTCGTCAGCACAACAGAGAAACAGACGAAATTAGCTATTTTTTTTGTGTTAGATCTTTGCATTTATGTTAAAAAGTGAAACTTGTGACAAAGCCATTAGAGCAGGGGTGGGCAATTATTTTTCCCAAGGGGCCACATGAGAAACAGGGACTGTTGTGGAGGGCCGGACCAATAGACTGAACTCAAACCTGCTCTGTATTACTGCTCTTTATAAAAAGCAGTAAATTGTATAGTTTTGATGAGCTGTGAGTGGTAAGAGTAAATGTTATGATCAGTGGTGGAATGTAACTAGTATATTTGCTTAAGTACTGTACTTATGTACAAATTCAAGGTACTTTACTTGAGTATTTCTATTTTATTCAACTTTTTACTTCCACTCCACTACATTTCAGAGGGAAATATTGTACTTTTTACTCCACTACATTTGTCTGTCAGCTTTAGTTACTAGTTACTTTGCACATTATAACTTTTCAAACCCTTCCCAAACTGAACAACAGAGTATAAAGGAGTTAAAATGAGCTCCACCTTAAACATCTGCAGCAGGAATAATCCAAACATATACATTTGTAATATCCATATATAATAGTAAAACACTGACAGGGATCATGTTTTTGCAAAATTAGTACTTTTATTACTATTACTATATAAATTACCTCTTTCTGTTTTTCAGTTCAGTGTGAGAAATGTAGTCTTTGTTGGGCTTGAACAAGTGCACTGAAGTCAGGCTGACAGGTGATCGTCAGTGAGAGAGGCTCTGTATCTGGATTTGTTGAACGTCATCACAGAGAATGTTTGTTCACAGATGTAGGTCGATCCAAAGAGAACCAACATCTTCTCAGCATGCCTCCTCATGTGTGGAAAGTTCTCCTCTTTGAGAGAAGAATAAAAATCCAGCTGTGATATTGACTTAAAGTGCTCTGCCAGTACTGCATCAGACTGCAGGTCAATGAGTTTGAGCTGAACATCACTGGGAGCATTATCCACACTACACGTGAAGGGAGAAGAAATCATGTTTAGATCAGTCATTAGTGCAGTCACATCAACAGCAAATGCAAAATCTGTCATCCAGTTTACATCAGAGAGCTCTGGGTTGTTCTTGCCTTTCTTCTCACAAAACTCCTGAATCTCTGCTCTCAGGTCCTGTACTCGTTTAAGCACTTTGCCCAGGCTGAGCCACCTGACAGCTGTGTGGTAGCCTATGTCACTGTGTTCAGTCGCATGCTCCTCCAAGAGTGCAACAAACTGTGATTCAATGCTCTTGACCTTATGAAGTTAACTATTTTAGTTACAACATCAATAACATGGTTAAGTTTTAGCACAGACTTACACAACACATTGTGATGCATAATACAATGCAAAAATACCAATTTCAGTTCTGGGTTTATTTCAGTCACTTTATCTTGCATCCGCTTTAAAAGTCAGACATTTTTCCCCGTCAGATTTGGACAACCATCGGTTGTGACACATGCCAGTTTGTCCGATTTCAGTCCCAGCTTGTGGAAGCATCATTTACCTCTGTGAACAAATCACTCCCCGTCGTCGTTCCTTTCATTGACTGCATTGCAGCTCCTCTGTAATCACGAAGTCTTTCGTTATCCCACGTACAAAGATGAGTAACTGGGCTGTGTCGCGGACATCGCAGCTCTCGTCCAGAGCCAAGGAGAAAAGTTCTAAATGGTCTGCTTTTTTTTGCAGCTGAAGCTCCAGATTTCCCACGATGTCCTCGATCCTCCTCGTTACGGTGCGCCTGGAGAGCGGCACATTCTCGAATGCGTCTCTTTTCTCGGGGCATAGTAGTGCAGCAGAGTCCACCAAACACTCTTTGATAAACTCCCCATCAGAGAATGGCTTACTGTTTTTTGCAATTTTGTGTGATATCACAAAGCTGATCTTGGCTGATGCATCCCTGGATGTGTGCAGCTTGGTAAAAAGGCCTTATTGCTTTTGCAGCTTAGCTAGCAAAGCCTCAGACGTCCGTACCCGCTCTGCATCAGTCAAGTTTTCGTATTTCTCTGCGTGTTTCCTCTCGTAATGACGATTCAAATTGTAATCCAAACTAAGCACATGGCTTTACCTTTGACTTCAGTAAAGAAATACTTTAAAGTCCATGTTTTGTTAAAAACTCTACACTCTGTGTCAATCTTTCTTTTTTTAACACAGGCTAACATTTTTGAGGGCTAACAGCTGACTCACATCTCCTTTAAGCTCAGTTCGCCAAAACATTGTGTGAGGAATTTAAGTTTTAAAGCGCTCCTAATTATGGATATTATGTGTTACAGTGTATTTACTTGTAGGAGTGTGTTTGAGTGTCTGTGTGATCAGGTTTGAGGAATGTGCTGAGAGCGGGGGATGGAAGAAGTGGCTGGGTGAGGTGTCAACAGGTCGACAGCCAAGGAGGGGCTTATTGGACTTCAGCCAATCGTGGGAGCTGATCGATAGGCTCAGGAATGTAACTTTGGGGGAACAAAGAACTGTAAATCCTTTGAGATTCAGACTTCCTCCGCACCATGGGACAGACAGACCATTCTGTCCTGTGGTGTGAACGGGGCCTCATATTTCATGGAATATTAGATGTTTGTTTTGTTATTAATAGTGTGATTCGGTTTGTAACTGTTTTTATGTTTGTGGGATAATAAATCCATTAAGATTTTGACTTAAACCTGCACATGGCTGCAGGGAGGGGGGCGATTTCTCTCTGTGTTCAAAAGTTATGGAGCTAACAATTGCAGTGACGCTGCTGCTCGCACACATTCACTAACTTACGTAAATTGAGAAGAAAAAAAACAACAAAAGTTGCCTTCAAAATAAAAGCAATGCAGCTCTATTCTGTGCATGATGTACATATCACATAGCCTTCATAAAGTAGCTAAATGTGTAATCACTATTGTGATAGGTGAATAGGAATATGAAGTACTGCAAATTACAAGTGTATATTTAAGAGATTAATTCAAATTGTCTCATCAAACTGTAGCAGTCTAGTCACCACTCCTCCCACCCACTGAGCACTAGATTGATCTGCACATTGCCTGAAGGACAGAGTGGAGAGCAAATGAAGGCAGAGACTAGATAAATGACCTGTCTCCATCACAACGACCTGAAACCACTGACCCCAGAAAGAGAATAGGTACTCCCATTGCTCATTTGGATGGACTTAGCCAACATCTGTCTTGGCTTTGTGTCTCAAGTCACACTACAGAAGCTAATTGTGGTAGATCACACTGGACCTACAAACTATTGATTTTTATGAAGCCTGGGGGACGGGGGAGACCGTAATTGAAGAATTGCTGGACAAAAGGCTTACTTACATCAACTGTAACTGATGGGTCAAACAACAGAGCTAAAAGAAAAAGCAGAAACTGAAGCAGAAATGTCCATAAAGTTGTATCTAACTTGAAGCTTGTATCTCTTTAAGTGCCAGACATGCAAAGCCTTCTCTGTGCAAACCAAATGCCATTGCCACTATTTCAGGGAATAGATTAAGATATTAGATATTCTTTGATCAACTCCCCTGTTCTATGATACAACATCTCTTGAATTACTTCTCACGTGCATTAGGCTATTTGTCGACTTTTAATTGTCTATATGAGAAGAGAAAAGAACCGCAGAAAATTCACAATGTCACATGGTGTGATAACAGTTTAATTCATGGTTAGGACTGTTTCAGTGAAAGTTATTTAAATACAACGACATGACATTAATTCAACTTATCATTGCAGTTTAATACACCTTCTTCACTTATTTACAGCAATGGTTGTCAAGATATTTGTTTGGGTTGTTCTTTTACACAATTTTCATGGACACCTGCAAGCTAATTAAAAACAAGTATTCATGCAGCCATGGTAATTGCATTTCATTTATTGCCCAAGCAGTATATTTTTCATTGAACCATCAAGATACTTTTTTTTTTTTGAGAACGATATATTTGTAGCTTTGGATCATTTTGGAGGCACAGCAGCACTTAATACTAATGACACAAAGGTAAAACTGTTAGCAGTCATATCATCGCACAATGGTAATTTGATCAAAGAGCTTGTTTGACAAAAAGTCAGGGTAGTCCTTTAATCAAGTAGACATTAAGCATGATGGCTCACATCCAAGGTCTCTAATGGACAGGCAAGTTGGCATAATTTTAGCGATCTCTTGACAGCGGAGCTCATTTTTATTCAGTCAAAGGAATAGCGTGGAAATACTGAAGAAGCCTTCAATGTGAGGGAACGCTTCTGAAGTGTTTGGAAATGTTAATCTCAGTCTAATTTTGTTATGAAGACAGTATGAGTTGATATCGACAAGGAAGACCGCTGGCTCACATCCAGGGCAGCTAATGATGTACAAGGATCAATCATTGTGTCTTTGGATGACAACAGTGCTATATTCTCAGAAATGAGACCAACCATCTCAACAATATGGTTTGTAATGTTGTTTTGACATGCAAATAACTATTTTTGCATGAAAAGAAAGTCAAACAAGTTATCTGGCGCTGTTGGCTGTCTTTGTTGGTCAAGTTATCTTTACTTTGCATGTCATAGCCTTGCTTCCAAACTAGTCAGGGGAACAGCATCATGGTGCAGCTCACTTTTTGGAAGTCCTATCTGAAAGCCAATGGTAGCGGCATGGCACGAGGGTTGGCATTGTCAGGTTCATCATATCTTGACAACTACAAAATGGATTGCTATGAAATAAAGTACAAATATTGGCGGTATCCAGAGGACGCATCTTACAGAGGTTGGTAATCCTCTGACTTCTTCTCTAGCACTATCAGGAGGTTGACTTTAGTGGTTCAAATCAAGATCTTAATAGGAATGAATATGAACTTTTCGAAAGATATTCAGGGTTCCTCTAGGATAAATCTTAATTATTTTGGTTCTCTTTTCTATTTAGTGCCACCAGCAGGTCAAGGTTTTCACTTATTCAGTAAAATCGCTCAACGTCTACACTATGCTAATACTTCTGGTGATCCTCTGACCTTTTGTTTTGTCTCAGAGTGAAATCCCTTGAAAAAAAAATGGATTTCGATTTAGTACACATTTAGTACAGACATTCATGGTCGCCAGAGAATGATTTTGCTAAACGGAATGGCATTGCATTCAGCCTCAGCAGTGTTTAGTGATATATAGATGTTAGTATAACATTCTAAACTAAGATGGTGAACCTTATACTTTCTAAATAGCAACATGCTAGTACTATCATTGTGAGTATGTTTGCATGCTGCAGTTTCCTTAAAGCACCGTTGGGCATACTAGCATGGCTTTACACTTTTAGTCTTGTTAAAATCCAGATTTTTGTATTCTTGATTTTTTTTTATCCTGATTTTACTTTTTTTTTAAATGTATTATTATTTTTTAATCGCAATAAATAAAGATTATGCTATTAAATACCCAAAGGCTATTACATACTGATTACTTCGACTTATCCATGCTAAGCATTGTAAGACATACCAGCCCTTGGCCATTTGAATACATGAATAACTTCAAGTCTCAAAGTCTTTACCTTTCCCTTCCACATACAGTAACTCCTCATTAACATCCTCCTCTCCATTATTCTTTTTCTCAATCTTTAAGGGTTGTGGCCAAGGTCACACGGCCCTCTGACATCACCCTGAATTCACAATTAAACTGCTCTCAGGTTACCACTTCATGTGTGTCCTTTCGGTATGCTTATGCCCCAACAAGCACATCTTCGATTAAACTTGACACAGACTGCTCCTCCATTCCCTCGCGCATTTCCACCTTTTCTACTTTAACCCCAATCCAACCCGAGCCTGCTAGTGAGCGCTCTCTGCATTGAGAAAAAGACAGAGGCCAGCCAATAAGCTGGCTGGCTTCCCCTGCATTATAAAAGGACAGAACCCCAGCGCTAATTGGTTTTCATTTTGATCTTGCCATCCTTTGAATATGTCTCCCACCCCTCGGGTAGTGGAATGGCCCTGACCACTTTAATTACCCACCACTGTAGAGAGAGAGCACAAGTCAGAGGAAGAGAATGAGATGGAATAAAAGAGGATATGATGGCATGATGGGAGAACAATACAGTGGCTGGAGGCTGAGTGAGTGACAGAAAGAAAGACAGAAGGGAGTCGAGGAGGGAATTATGCAGTAGGTGTAGGAATTTACCCAGTGACCATGACCATAACCTTGTTTTCAGTGTGTGGCGTGTCCCATACATAGATGATATGGTCACGACGATTACAGAGTTCAAGGCTGACAGTAAAAGAGACATAAAAAAAAGAGTGGTTAAATTCTGAAGATGCATACTGGTGTACTTTTAGTAGGGTTGCTTCCCCTTTGGGACACAGTTGATGTTGGTGAAATACACCGATTTGCTAAACTGAGAAGCAAACATTTTTTTTTATTATTTTTGCTTAGAGGTTGAAAATTTGAATTCGGTGTTGGACTAGAGTCAGACAATGTGTTTACAAATTACATGGCAAACAAGTGACAAGTGTCAACCTGTTAGTGCTGCTCAAGGAACAGTCAGGGGATCCTGTACAAACTATTGTGGCAATCCAGTGAAGATATTTCACTGTAAGTATAAAATGTCAATCTCATGGTAGCACTATATAGGATCAACCAGGTAATAAGGATCCATACTTTGGGGACAATGAATGCCTTTACATATTAAGGCAAAACATCCAATAGCTGTTGAGATATTTCAATCTGGACCAAAGTAGTCGACCAACCGATTGACTGACATTGCCATTGCCGTCTCAAGAGCAATGCTCATCCTAGCATGGCTAACAAATTCCCATCCAAATTATGTAACCTCTGTAAAAAAAAATGTAAAAAGATTGCCAGAAATAGATTAATTACCTGTGGTAGATCATATCCGCCCTCATCATTAATTCTGTAGGTAACTTGATCTTAGGCCATGCTCTAGTCATTATGCTCTCTGGAAGTCAGTGTCTGTACCCGGCACACCGATCTTTAACATTACTGCACAGACTGTGAGAACAAACCAACAGAGTGGCGAGTCGTCTCTGCCTGAATGGAGGGCATTAGTTCAGGCAGGGCGCTGAAGTAAACTTGCGTTATTAGCTGTTTGTCCATGTGTAGCTATAGTTAATATGAAAGAGACTGCTACTTAAAACTGTGGTTTTGATTACAGATCTTATTTGTGAATATCTATGAAGTATTTGAAAGGATTCAGAATTGATGAAATGGTATAAAAACCCCAACCCTATTTATTGGAGTATATACCCGTATGTATGATAGTGAATGTGTTTGTCTTCTCCTGTGTGTGTGTATATATGTATATACTGTATGTACATATATCAGCCTTGGATGCTGATTTTAGTGGCTTTGAGGCAAGGTCAATGGGCCATGGTTACTGCCTGAATGTCTACTATCTTGGGCTGGGACCAATAGATCATTTTGAGGAGAGGGAGTGTGAGCCAGGGAGTTTTTGGGAAGAGAATATAAAATTTAGATCTTGAGGGTCAAAAGGGCATGGCTCTGAGGTCTTTTCTTTTCCTGAGACCTACAGTGAATTCAGAAAAAAAAAAAAAGTGACGTAAGGACCATCAGTTATGTTCAAGCTTATGAGTGACTCATTCGGGTCCCAAACCAGACAAAAGATTTTCACCAAGTGTATTAATGTCAAATGAAATGTTAAAATGATGCGTGATGTTACGTGCTGCAGATCTCCACGAGCCACTTTCAACAGCAGATTTCATTTTCTCTCCTGTTGTGGCTTTTGAAGTGTCACTTGCTGGTAACTGACACTTCAAACATGGACTAACCACCAGCCCGCCAGATTGTCCCGAATCAAAAAGCGATTGTACAACAATATTGCAGAATAAAAACCTTAAAAAAGCAACTTTTCTGAATTCCAGCACTTAAATCAGATTCCATTTGAATTTGTATCAAAAAAGGATCTCTTTGTGCCTGAGTCATCTTGAGAATGTTCTACGTTTTAGTTCAATTACAAACAAATCACCAGATTTGGAGTTACAGTCGACTGATTAGCATTTTTTTTTTTGCAGCATCATGTGCCAATCAGCCTCGAAAAAGCACAGAAGTCAGTCTAATCAGTTCTGCAACACGCTGCTGTCATCTCCAATCTACCCCATGGTGGAGGAAAAATAAAGCCAAATGTTGTTTGTTAATCTATTGAGGCTGCAGCACTACCAAAAGCTTCAAGTTGCTCTAATCTATCACAGTCACACCCACCCATCTCATAAGAAGCACTAAGGTAAATGCTACAATCTCCTTCATTTAATTCTGCTTTTGTCATAACGGGGAGTTGTAGATGTAGAATAGGAGAAAGGTCCCTGGAAACTGGCAGTTGTTCATGCAGGACAGCCATATGAAGTGTCCTCTCTATTGTGTTGTTCCATGACTCACTACTGTCCCACACATCCCTCTACACTACTTACTAAATGGCATTTCAACCTATTCATCATACATGTTTAGCCTATTTATATTTCAATCATGTGCTTGTCACAGAGTTGACGACGGTTGATTTATTTATTTATTCATTCCCGAATGATCGCTACAAGCTCTCGGCTCGCGTGACCATGACAACCACAACAACCCCGCCACAGGACATGATACAGGCGCTAATTTTTCTTTGAATAATACACCTCTTCAACTGCACAAAACAGACAGATCAAGTTTGATCATCTGGTCCGGGCCAATAAGCCAGTGTTCATGGTACTGGGTGGCAGAACTCTATATTCTCCGTGCCATATTGTGAATCATTTCCTTTATTTTAAGCAACCCACTCAGTCTTTGATCCCTATCGTTCCTCTTTCACCTTTTTATTTGTGTCACTTCATCTTAATTAATTAATAATGAGTGTACATTTATTTTTCTCTCTTTTCTTCTCAACGGACTTGATCTTTGTTGATTGTGTAGATGGTCTTTTCCTAGAATACACTTGCTGGATGATGAGACAACGTGTCAGGCGTGTGTAGTGATCCATGGCAGCTATTGCCTCATTTTGTACCATTGAAACTAAATAGTTTTCTAAATGTCACTCTAGCATCAGTTTCAACAAAGCTCTTTCCTTTGATTTGTTGTTTGATTTGATTGTTTATACCACACTATAAAATGTGGTGACACATTGTGTGGATCAGCGTTGAATTTGATCACGTATAGTGCACATTACCATTTGCAAGATGCTGACTCAATCTCATGGGAGGAGGTTTCTTTGTTGTCCTCGGCACTCCGTCTTCTTTCACATCCTCCTTCCTGTTTCCGCTCTTCTCACTCATTTTACACTCCACTTTTCTGCTCCTATGCTATTCCCCCCCCCCCATTTTCCGTTCCTTCTCTCTTCTGTGTGATACTTACGGAGGTCTGCTGGCCTAACCTACAACTACAACTTCTCAGGCGTCTACGGCTCTGTGTTCTCAGAGGAGTGTCTTTAGTTTGAAGTGAAATATTTCTACAAGGCTTGTGACCTTAGAATCTCAATTGCACTCACAGCAGGTTCACACACACACACACACACACACACACACACACACATGCATTCTCTGCTCTGTCAAACATAGTCAGTGTCCCGTTTCCAAGCCTGTGCATTACTCCTCCCTGTACTTTGTGTTCTGGTTTTGTTTATGCCAGCAGCGCTTTTCACTGTGGAGTAGACCTGTGTGTGTGTGTGTGTTTGTTTGTGTGTGTGTGCATGTGTTTCTTTATGTATTCATGTGTGTTTGTCTCTCTGTTTTTGTGTGAATACGTTCTTCTGTGATCGAGGGTTTGTGAGTCCTCTGTGCACGTGAGAGTCAGTGTACCTGCACCCGTTGCTTTGTGTGTGTGTGCCTCTGTTTTTGTGTTGCTTTTGCTGGTCTGTATAAGTCACTTGGTGCGTGTGTCATTGCATTAGGTTTGACACACATTAAAACACGTATATACAGTATATACAATCCACAGAAAATCATCACCCCACAATTTCCCTTTGCTCTTTTCAGCAAGTTAGTTTTTTATGGCACGCAATGTAACTGTTTTGGTTCTCACCGTTCTCATCAATCTTATTTCCAGCCACAGCAGGCATCTGTTTTTCAGCGAAAATGCTCAATAAACCCTCTTTAAACTATCTGCCCAGCACCAAACAGACACAGTTGGATACTAGCTGGCGAACACAGCGGAGCATTTAGCAGCTAAAGAGCCAGTTATTTCCATCGGTAGGTGGTGGGGACCAAAGCGGAGCCAAAAGGAGAGTGAGTTTGAATGTATAACTGAGCAACTGAATGCTAACTAGATGGTATGTCAGCTGGGACATTACATGCATTACAACAGACATTATCACTTAGGAATAAACCATTAATTGTGTTTATGATCCGTACAGTTGACCTTGTTATTTGCTTATTGATATCTCCATACTTTGTACTCTGCAAGTGCTGCTCAACAATTTCCCTCGGTTAATAAAGTTCTACCTTGTCTTATCTTAGACCACACATACAGCACTTTAAGGGACCCCCCTGAATGTGAATGTGTGTATTGAAAAGACACAGTATATGATTAGTTTATACTTAACTTTGACATGTGCATAAATGCAGATTCTGTAAATGTACCTAAACTTTTGTTAAAATCAAGTCTCAATACCTGTATCATTTCAGTTGATACTGACACAAACTGCCACATCTAACCTGGGGAAGGATTGTAGTTCAAAATCACTGCCATGTGTTGTCTGCCATGTGCTCTTTACCTGATAAGTATTTAGCATAGGCTACATACATAATGCAGATAAAATGGAAATAATAATCTTTTCTTCCCCAAGTTTTTTTTTCCACCTTTTGCTTTGCTAAATCCTTAGAATAGTGAGCACTCGCATTTATATTCAGTTCTTTCTCCAATACATTTGGAGCTGTGCAGGTCAGTGACATTATGACCCCTACCTGAGACCCAAAGTCCAGAGAATAAGTGGTCAACAAGCAATATCAGACGATAGTTCTGGTGAAAGAGGATGGACATTTATTGGAGGAGAGGATTTTTTCTCTCTCTTAGAACCAGGGCCGCTTTTGCTTGAGACGAATCCATAATGGGACAATGAGACTGATCTTGGATGTGCGTCCTTATGTCACACGACGGATGTACTGATTTAGTTTAGTCCTTATTAGCATGTGTGCTGTATTATATTGTTTTCATATAACTGTGTATAGTTTTCATATAACTGTGTTTTGGATGATTTGTATTATTCTGCTTGATTTTATTGGTATGCTTTTGGTATGAAATATATTTGTTGCTCTTGACTTAAAGGCCCTGTCACACTATTGCGTATGAGAAAAACGTATGAGTTGTGTATGCAAATTCCCAAAAAAACTTTCATACGCACAAAAAACCCTTGAAAATACAGAATGTTTCGTATACTTACCGTATTGAACCTATGAGAAGCGTATGAGTAGCGTATCGCCAGCGTATCGCCAGCGTATGACCAGCGTATGACCAGCGTACGAACTGCGCATGTGTGTTGGAGAAGAGCTACCTCCATCCTCTCTCGTTGTAGGTCCACGAAGAACTGAAGAAGAGCTTGAAATGGGAGTATATATATATATATACACTTTCTCAAAACGCTGGCAGTACGCTGGCCATACGCTGGCCATACGTCAATCAAACGCTAGTTTTCAGTTAAATACGTTACTCGTTCGTCAGGCATACGCCAAGATGTCTATATACGTTGCAGATACGTCAGACATACGTTAGAAGTACGTGACTCATGCGCTATCAATACGCTAGCTGTACGGTACACCTTCATGCCAGTGTGTGTCGGCGTATGACCGGCGTGTGTCGGCGTATGACCAGCGTACTCCACCTATGAGTAACGTACCTCTGACGTAACTCTCGCGTATTCAGCGTATGCTTAGCGTATAAACCATACGTCCGCACACGCACAACATTTTTAAGCATGCTTAAAAAAACTTTTCTGCCTCGCCGTATGCGACCGTATGCGACCGTGCTTGAAACGTATACAACCTATGCCTAACGTACCCCTAGCGTATGTCACCGTATACCAGCGTATGAGTGATATTTTTCATACGCTCGCATACGCTAGTACGATACGCAATAGTGTGACAGGGCCTTTATGCATGTTCCTTGCCAATGGGCATGTAATTATCCTTAACTACCTGCTGAGCTCTCACCTTCTGATAGACATTTCTCTAACCAATGGGGCCCGGTGGTGTTACAGGAAGGAGGGACTAAACCTCCAAAAACACAGAAATAACGATAAAAGGCAGAAATCATAGATGACAGGACAGTGAGGGGAGGCAGGAGCACAATTGATAAAAAAACATGATGAGAGAGCAGAAACCACGTTGATTGCAGGCCCCTGTCAACAATAAAAGCTACCACCCAGAGTACTGCGGCGCCACACGGCAGTCGGGCAGAGTTCAGAGCACTGCCCTGGACAGAAAAGAAGAAGGATAGGTGTGTGTAGTTAAAACAAATTACTGCCACATCCTTCCCTGCTAACAGAATAAAAGCAGGGTCCGTGGTAGCGGTATATAGAAGACAGAGGACATTGAGTAGGTCAGCGGACAATTCTTCTTTTTTTTTTTACTCAAACCTCTTCAAGACTTTTTTTATCAAGTCGGGTCCAAGGACATCTTAGGACATTTAATACATGTTTTTAACTGGGTTTCAGGGTTTTAATGTATTTTCATTTCTATTTTTAAAAGTTTTGTAATAAATTATTCTCAGTCAACCCTAACTGTGTCTAACTCGTTAGTTGCCTCAGTGTCGCTCCCGCCCGATGAAATTAACATTTAAATACCAAACTACCCTTCCCCTCGTTCACAGTGAAGCGTGGAGGCTTCACTGGATATTAATTTGTGGTACTGATAGAATATGCTTATTAAATACATATGCAAGATACAATTGTTTGATCAGAGCCAAATAGGCATTAAACTATTCAAACTTTGGGTAGATAGAGCAGGTTTGAATGCCATAAGGGCCTCACCAATGGTTAGGTCCCTTACTGACCTGACATCCTAATGATTAAGGGTTGTTTCCTTGAATTCACGTCGGTTATATTTCTTAAGAATTTCTTAAAATCAAACCCTGTTCTTAATACTATTGTTTAGCATTTTTTTTCAGTTGCTTCACATTAAAAGCATTTAACTGGCGAAACACAGCGTGGCCTTCATTGGGAAGCAGTCTCTGGAAATGCGTCTGAAATGTGGTGTTTGTCACCAAGGTCATTGTGCTGCAGTTGTGTGGAGAACTGCAAGTTTGCGGTCGCTCATTGCTTTATGGAAAATGGTAAAACAAAGTAGCTGCTCAAGGAGTGTTAAACCAGACGTACTGATAACGTGAGTGAACTTAGGAGGAAGGTGGTGGTGACTATCGTATCGTCTATATTTATTTGACAGGAGTCAGGTGGAGATATTTTAAGCTGTTGGTCAACCTAGCAAGGGTGACTTAATGAAATCCAGTCGGAACACGTTGTGACCTCATTCCACAGGTGTCATCCATTCACAGTTCTGCCAATCAATTTAATGAGCGCTTTATATTTTACACTTGCCCTTGGTTTGAAAAAACACACACACACTTGCCCTTGTATAAAAAAAACCTGCGATAGACATTGGCTTAATTCAGACAGCAGTATTCAGTCACTGTGAATGGCAGGTAAATAGACATCGATTGTCAATAATTGTCACAGCACTCTATAGATTCTTGCCAGCCTCTATAAAGGGCAGACGCTATCTTGTTCTCGATCATGGCTGAAGCTAAATGGAGAGATGCCGATATTTTAGTCAGCTAGATTCAGAATGGGGCAGAAAGATGAATGTCTCATCTCGGACTCTTTGTGTGTGTTTGTGTGCGCTGGTGAATGCGTCAATCCCACTGTGTTGCATCTGTGTTTTTGTGTCTCCATTTCTTACTCACAGCCTCAGCCAGTGAGTCTTTCACTCTGTGTGTTTAAACCTCTCTTTTTCTGTTCCATCTTCCTTTTTTTTCTTCCTCAAATTAATGCATCAAACAACATTTCCAAGAAACACAGCTTACTTTCCTATAACCATAGTTGGAGCTACGTAACCCCGCAGATAAACATGCAGATAGTACTAAGTGGGGAAAACATGCCTGCAGGGTACAACTCTCATCGCTGCCTGACAGACTCCTATTTCCATCACATATTTTTAGGTTGTTAATGAACCACATCCGAACATTATGTATGTTTCCAGACCTTATACAATAATGCAATATCAATTATTACATACTGTATGTGTGTGGTAAAAACTCCTGAAAAGACCAAGAAAATGACCACTATTAAGATGAACTCACCTTGTCGGATAGGAGAGGTGCAAGACAGATCTCAGTGCAAAAAGCATATCTAGAATTAAATAGTAATTAGAACTGCTTGTCAAATGGTCGAAAAGCATCTGCCCCAACACTTTTCTGATTTTGGAAATGGGGGTTCGGAACACCTTGGTTGGAAGTAATTATTTTTCAGCACAACGTGCCATCCCCTAGATCAGGACCCGTTTTCAGTGGGTCGCGGGCCTTTGCCTGAAAAAAAAAAAAAAATCTTGTGCTTTTATTTTGAAGGGGATTTTTTATGCAGCGGAGTTATTCACACTCCTTAAGTTATTCACACTCCTTAAGTTATTCACACTCCTTAACAGTCCTTAAGTTTGTTTTTATGTGCTAATTGAGCGAAACGCAAGTACGACACCGACTACATGAGATATGGATTTTCTTACATTGAGGACAAAAGAGGGCAAAAACCTCAGTGTGTTTTGTGCAGCGAGGTTCTGGCACAAGAAACCATGAAGCCGTCAAAACTGAAGCGGCATTTGTTGGATCAATCCGCAGTGGATGAACTGAAAACTATACCTCTGTCAAATGACACTACAAGTAGGCGAATTGAAGACATGTCGGATGACATCAAACAACAGACCACAGCTCGAATTAGGGCAAGTGGTCATTTTGCATTACAAATGGACGAATCTACAGACATAACAAACAAAGCAGTTTTACTCGTTTACGTGAAACATGTGTGGGACGGGGACTGACGGGAACAATTTCTCTGCACAAGAGAGCTCCCTATACTACGACTGCAGAGGACATCTTCAGCTCAGGTTCAAACTGCACCATCTTTTCATTAAATACATTTGAGAAGTTGAAAATTTGGGTTGCGGCTTATCATTAAGGGGTGATGGTGGGTCCTGCAGCGAGACCAGTTGAGAACCACTGCCCTAGATCAAACATAGTATAAGAAACTCCAGTTCTTTCTGTTACATTTTACTTTCTGAAACATCAACTTGTGTAGATCTATGTTCACCTCAGTTCAGTATACCTCGAACAAATAAGCATCTGTTCACCTCCATGTGTCTCTCTATTGTCCAAATGCAATGGTGCCTCCTGTAACATTTAGCTTTCAGCCTTTTTAAATAAAGGTCAAGGACTCTACAAATCAATAGGGTCCATCTTCTGAGAACCGTGAATATCCACAGTAACTTTGATTGAAATGCGGCCAATGGTTAAGACTGTCTTGTGCAGTCCATCAAGTTGACAGTTTGACCTGATAGTGGCACTACAGAAAGACTAATGTGATATTTTTCATGATAAGTTGACATTTTGCGCTGATGGTGGCATAACATGAAGGTCATGGAGTGTCCAAAAACAGACTCATCCTGTGGGAAGCATACATTCACTCAACAAATGTCACAGTGACCTGCTGATTAGATTTTATTTTGGGGTACAATTGAATAATGTCCTTTGATGCTTGAGAAAATGTCAGGTGGCCACTTCAAAAAGTAGCCATTTATCCTCTGGGAACCATGAATTTCCACGAAAAAACCCGTAATATAAGTCCAGCCATTACTTTTGACAATGCATTGTCATGGACTTAAACTTTGCCCAAGTGTAAATTGACCTGATGATTGAAGGTCATTGGGTCACCAATATCTTTTTGAGTTATCTTCTTGGGACCATGATTATCCATACCAAAATTCATGACGAAGTTGCGAGTCGCACGGCTGCTATATGTCGCAAGTGCAGGGATAAAGCCAACAGCGATGGTTGTTAGCGGGCAAAGCTTGTACGTTATAGAAGCTGTTGTGACATATTGCTCTGGGTCACACTTTTGGACAGATGCCATCCTTCAGGCTACAACTTAAGAAAAAAAAGTGAAGAGACATCACTAGCTTCCAAGAGATGATCATATAAAATATATATATATATTTGCTGCTGTTGTTTTTGTTTTTGTTTTCATGTAATTGATCAAATGGTCCTCTTGTCTTCATCCTCCGCATGAACAAAATACTGCAGTTTAATGGAAAATGTCAGCCATATGCAGTACACCTGCAAAAATATTGCAAAAGTAGAGTCAAAGGAACCACTCTACTCGCAAAGCTACATCAACAACATGTCAAGTTGTATGTGGCAGAAAAGAAACTAACTCTAGCTGGGAAATGTAATTACTGGGCGCAAATGAAGGGAGAAGGGCAACGATACAGGAGGAAGAATGACATTGTATGTAGTTAATCTGTACGTAATTGATTGCCATTGTTCTGTAGTGAGCGTAATTCATTCTGTCACCCTCTGCTGCTGTGACAGCATATGGAACCGCAGTGTCATAATAACAATAATGCACCAACTGAACTGAGCTGAACTTAATTATTTCAGCCTCAACTGAGAGACAAACACAAAGCTGGATGGCAAACAGCAAACTATGAATATAACACTGAAGCAAATAACATATCTGACCGACCAATATGCTGATAAATGCCACAGCCTGGGGGACAATGTGATACCGAGACACTCGCACACAAATGCTCGGTATCCTATTTGGCCATTTATTTCAAGATGGCATCAGTAGAACGTCTTTATTTTCCGGTCTCACCTACATTGAAACTGAAGAGAATTATAAAAAAAAGAAATCTGAGAATGAACCAGACTCAGATATTGTGTGCTTGCGAGAGAGAAACCTTGAGATTGATTTTGTTGTTTTCTCCCTGTGTGAAAGTGGAAGAGGTAGAAAGGCAAAGGGAAATATAGTGTGTGATGTGGACAGACAAGGAAATGGAAGACAGAGCATGGTAGATAGAGATATAAAGTGACAGAGGGGGAGAAAAAAAGAAGTGAAATGGTGTGATGATAACAGCAATGAGTTTGAAAGTCAGACTACAGAGAAAAAAGTGACAAGAATGGAGAGGGACAGCAAAGAGACCCAATGACACCTATGAGGAGCCTATGATGTTGTTTTGTTTACTTCTGTTATCAGTTATTGCATGTTTAAAACTTAACTATTAAACTTACCTTCACTGTTTGCTAAACAGAAATTAACACGTTTAATTTTGACCAATAATCATAAAGTGAATTTAGCAGACGCTTTTATCCAAAGCGACTTACAGTAAGTGTATTCAAGAGAACTACTAGTCACCAGAAGTCATAAGTACATCACCTTTTCTAAACAAGCATCTAAGAGCTCTGACGACCCCTCCCATCCACTAGGGGTCTGTGTCCTGTTTGCTGCCTACTCTGTCTTTCAGGATGTTGATTGGCAGCTAACGAGCCCCACCTGAGCCTGCTGGAAATGGCAGCTATAAAGATGCACCACCTGAACATGGCGGGGTGCCTCCCCTCCTCTTGGCAGCTGATTCATTTGATTAATTCGTTGGTTTGTTTGTTTTAGTTTAGTTTGGTTAATTGTTCGTTAAATAAATGGCTATTTATTACTTTTATCACTCGTCTTGTCTCCCTTATGTTGCTGCCTTTGAGCCAGGTCGCAAACAGAGCATAAACCAGAGCAAATGTCCAGTGCAGAAACAAACAAATGTAATAAGTGCAACAAGCTAATACGAATACAATGCGTGCTAAGTGGAAGTCTCAGGGTAGTACTTCTTGAAGAGGTGAGTTTTCAGCCGTGCGCCGAAAGATGGGCAGCGACTCCGCTGTCCTGACGTCAGTGGGGAGTTCATTCCACCACTGTGGGGCCAGGACGGGAAACAGCCGTGACCGATGCTGAGTATTTCCCCAGATGGATTGTCCATCTACTGATGATGTTGTCAGGTGAAGGCTGTATTGTTCATACCTGCTGGGATTGGTAGTGATGTTATTCCCAATCCGACTTCTACATTCGCCATGTTAGTGTTGAACAGAAAGAGAAAGACAAAACAAAAGTCATGGCAACCCATCACAGTGTAATGGGAAGTGGCTAGAATTTGAATTAGAATTACCGTATCTCTGATCTTTTGCTCTTGCTGTACTGTTTGTGGACAGGGGTTCCACAGATCATGAAACAGAATCAAAGCAAGACATGACACCTGTGGTTGAAGTCCTTCCGACATAGTCCATTCTTGCATTTAAAAAGCTAGGATACTGTCTTCCTCCTCACATGCTACGACTTCAGCATTGACAGATCTGGAGGCCCACACCTTCCCCATGGGGTTTTCATTGCACACTATGCAACCTTTTTGCTTTCTTTCACCGATGCCGAGTGTTTCCCCAGATGGATTTGCTCTTACATTAGAGGAGCTTAACGATTTCCAGTTATTGCAAATACATCATGCATCACTGAGCCTGGATATTCAGTGCTTCAGCATATACCGACATATGCATGTTGATGCTGACATACGGCTGGCTGTCTGCTCACCCGGGTTTCAAGCTTGCAATATGCTCTCTGTTTTACATAAGTAAATGATAAATGCAGCTGTTCTCTGCTTCGCAAAAAAAAACCCTCAAGCTTCATGCTTTTGATGTAAACGCTGGCCAAAGCTGAGTTCTATGATAGTCACTGCAGTCATTGCTGTTTGCTAAAGAGTGCAGAGTAGCACATGGCTGCCTGGGCCTCATTTGGACCACGTTATCTATCTTAAGATGTGGTACGAGGTGGGCAGCAATTTCAGAGGAACCCAATGGCCGAGTAAATGGTTTGTTTTCTTGGTAAACCAGAGTACATGGCAGCATCCTGCTTTTGGGTACGTTTTGTAGGAGCTGCTGTAGATTTACAGATGAGAAAAGGCATCGCAGAATGTGTAATATCATTCAGTGTAGACAGCATGCTTCATCATAAACGCATACACAGTGATTCTATCTGTTTGGCTTTAGGTTGGAGTTTGGTTGATTATCTGATAGTCGAGATTAGAGACGTTATCGTCTAGAGAGGTCGTCAGTCTATCATAGAGCTTACACATGATGTGATATTTTTAACACATCTGTTTTGAGAGTGTGTGCAATGAGAAAATAAGACAATGGGAAAAATAATTTTATAAATTACAATACATGTAGTGTATTTAAGAAAAATTATTAAATTATAAAATAGCTATAACTTGATTCTGTTTAGGCCAGCAGAGAAGGCCTTGCTGGCCCTGACGGCCCACCACTGAAGATTATACCAGTTTGTACATATACAAAAACAAACATGATACTGTATGGTATTT
The DNA here is from genome assembly GCA_032191485.1 of Leptoclinus maculatus. Lineage (NCBI taxonomy): Eukaryota > Metazoa > Chordata > Actinopteri > Perciformes > Stichaeidae > Leptoclinus > Leptoclinus maculatus. The sequence continues at coordinate 21,330,048 of JAVDOI010000011.1, read as the reverse complement.
GTGGTGTGGTTGGCGCTGCTTTTATACAATATGCACAATTTCCTGTAGCTGTACTAATTTTGCAACACTATCAAAGTTATTTCTTTATTCACATCAGTACACTGATTCATTAATTTATGTCTGTACTTCATGTATTCATGTTTTGTGGCTGATGTAAATAAAAAATGGCTTCCATGAAGGGAAAGTGACATACAAAGAGGGAAACGAATGAAAGAGAGTTACTGAGAGAATGTGTGTTTCAGCTTGTACATTTAATATATTATACACTTATATGTTTCCATACAAATACAAACTTCCTCTAGTTTTATACACAAGTATTCCCCTAAGGAGCCATGTTAACACACAGGGGGGAGCTTTCCACAGAAGTCCCCTGTATGTTTCTTTGCATTCATATTTTAAGACGCACACACAAACAGTCGGATACAGCTCATCTTTAAAACATGGTTTTTATTTCCACGCACCTGTGGCAGCCCTTGAGTGGTCACATGGCATTACATTGTACATCTGTTTGCATAATTAACATATTGCAAGTGCATAAGCTCATGCACGACACATGCAAAACACACACATACATGCTCTACCTCTCTGTTTCCAACTCACCCAGGACAAGCTGTATTTAACTTATGCATAAAACATGATGTTTAGGGCCACCAGAGACCGACTCTCAGAGGACACTTTTGTGAGTTTACTACGTTGTACAGACCACAACTGAGAGAGAAAGAGATGGAGAGAGATCCATAGAATAACTCTAAAATCATGTTTGACATTGAATGATTAAGAAATATTTGCAATTCATGACATCAGTTGACAAAAGACTGACCTCTGGAGAGGATTGATGTGAGGATAAAAAACATTTGCATTGGACTTGCAGCCACATTAGGAATTCATCAAAACATTGTTGGCATGAAATTCTCGTTATCGGTATATGTGTGAAAAACTAGCTTGAAAGCTGTCCATCATTTTAAACAGACACAACCCCTCAAGTGTATCTTTTGCGGTTTTGTTTTATTGGTTGTAACTGACAATAGCTGTATTTTTATGTCTGACTTTTTGAGTGTCTCCAAACTCACAAAACTGGTTTTAAGTAAAGAAATATGTGTAGCAAATTCATTATAATATAATATGTAATATTTTAAATTAAATAATGTCAGCATTTCAAGAGCTGAGAAATAAAATTGCTTCCTATTTTCACTGACAAGGATATATTTAATTGTGAATAATGTTCTGATGACCCTTACATGTTCTCTATCAATGAAATACAGATGATTGGCCCATCCATTGTGATGATAACATCATGCTTTTAGATGAGAATGCAGGATTCAATAATATTCATAATTCTGCAGTAACCCAAGGCAACATCGAGGAGCACAAGAATTAGTGTTTCTGGAAACAGTGTTGAGCACTTCCTACCGAAACTTAAACTTAATTTTCTAATGAGCGCTCATTCCTATTATGCAGAGAGTTGATGAACAAAATCAATTATCTGGATTGCCAGATTTAAGATTGAATTGATCCAGCCTAAGGTCTCATGATGAATGATGATTTGATCACACTGCAAAGCATGAAATATTCACATAGAATATGATTGTTAATTGTTATATTGTATAATAATAATAATAATATAAATTGATAGATGTCTATTGGTCTGCATGTTCACATTACATGCTATTTTACTTCCAGAAAGGAATAGTTTGAATTTTACTAAATGATAATAATAATAATAATAATCATAATGATAAAAAAACAGCAGCTGTAACATCATCTGATCTAAATTGTACAGTGATTGCATTAAATAGTCTGAGCCTGCTGTCTGTTGGCCGTGTTTTTGTCTATGAAGGGAGCTGTGCTTGCTCTACGATACTGTACTGTAGCTGTACATCCATCTTTACATTAGCTGCTTATCTGAATGCTGGTATTTTGGAAGGATGAGGAACTATAAATTGTGTTGGGGGTCCCAATCTGCCCAGTAACAGACAGCAACGTTTAGTCATGTAAAAGGCTAACACGATATATGAACTAGTCTGTAACGACCACTGCTATATCGTGTAATTGAACTCATCCCAGAATTTTCTTTCCCCCCCCATAAGGCGTCATCACACATTTCATTCACACTCAAAAACAGCGGCGAGGTATGCAGGCAATCGGCTCGAAGTTGGCGTATAAGGCACGTCATGCGATCTTGCCAAGTTACAGTTAGTGTTTGTACTGGTTGTTAGCCAAACACACCATTCAGAACTGGGAAAAAAGGGACCAAACCCACACTTTGAGACAAGCATTTAATGGTGTTAAATTTGTACATGAAAGGATGAAAAACGCTTGAGAGAGAAGTTCAAACATTTACTATCCCCCCCCACACAGCTGGCCAAAATCACTGAACCAACGTCCGATTGTTTGGAAAGGTTCCAAACATTGCCGGTAACTGGGTGTTTCCGAAGCCGATAAGAGCTTCTGAGCTACTTTCTGGACTTCATTTCTTTTACATATTTCAGCTACATAAAACATGAAATTGGTGAGACAATGAGCTAAGAAGACGCTGTGCCAAGCACTTAAGTAGTGAGACATAATATTACTCCAGCAATATGATACCCAAAGGAAGTCTGGCGTCAAGGGCATAAGCATTAGACACAGAAAAGTAATGCGACAAATGAATGAAGGACTCCCAAGTGCACAAGTAATAAGGAACAAGGTCATTCCAGAAGTCAATTAAGGTTTGATGAAGCTTGCCCCCATAATGGTGATAAAGACCAAAATAGAGTGAACTGTCTCTTCAGCTGATAGGGCCTTGTGTGAACAAGTCCGACAGCCGGGGAAAAAAAGGACTGTATGCGTTTATATGCATTTCATGGCCTTTGCGGGACATATTTTGGGCCCAGTTTGGGATTTTGTCCCAGTTTATTGTACAATAAATAACTCCTAAAACCACAGGGACCACGAGGAAAAAACAAGAGCTGCAGAGAAAGTATAGCTGGCAGTATTGTCGTAATGACAGATTTAGACCTTCACTGAAGCACTCACTACGGTCTCATTTGGGGGGAGGCTGTGAATTGTTTTGCAAAACTGCTATCTTCAAATCTAGCCATCTAGAATGTCCCTCTAGCAACAGTGCAGTATAATCGTTCTCCCTCGAGCTTCACACTGTGCATGTATAGATGTAGAAAAAAGAATAGATTTACACGGATTTAAGTTTTCATTTTCTCACCCCGGCAAAGTGATTTGAAATTAATATTACAATATAATCATGCATATTTCATCTCTAACAACACAGCCTTGATGTAACAGAAGATGCAGCGGAAGACTGTGTATTTACTTGCTGAAGACAAGCCTTTCTATAATGAAACAAATGTCAAGACGACAGTGAGATTAAATATCTGACATTCATTTATTTGTCTTCATACATTAGGAGTTAAATTATAAACATTGTGTACGCAATGAGTGTGATATTGGGTGTGGAGTCCATGCAGCAGATATAGCAGGAAAGTTATAGGAATTTGGGCCCAAACAAGCGGAGTGAGGAATGAGAATTTCACAATATTTAAGAGCTGCACATCAATACAACGGCTAAAACCTGCTGTGAAAAAACAGAAGACGAAATTAGGTGATACATTTTGAAATTGCAGCGCCGAATTCCGTTTTGTGCCCAACAGTGTGGATTAATTAGATGGAGGACCGCTGCTTCGCAACACTGTACACGAACTCCTGCCATTGCTTTCATGAATTACACCTATTTAAGTCCTACTTACTCTAAACTCAAACTCCCAACTAGCTCGCCGCTCTTTGAGTAGTGCAATGCAACACCACACCACGTAGCATTCGTCGTTTTTGTCCCGCGTACCGGCACACCGGATAAGGAATGCAGACGGAAAAAAGTTCTCAATTCGCTGCTGTGGAGCAACGATGTTGCAATTCGGTCCCGTTTTTGTCTGCTTGACTTGTTCTCACACAAGCGATACACCACATTGCAAGTGCTTTCATGTTATTCCACTACGGTCTACAGGTGGCGGCAATGTGCCAAGAAATGCAACAATGCGTCAGCAAAGGCAGGGAAGAAGAAGAAGACTGCAAGCTAGTAGGCAGTGTGTGGGAGAGAGGTAGGCGGCTGGCGGATGACACGCAGCAACGGTAAACCTCCAGACGCCATCCCCACAACGTCGGGGGGGGTAGAAACACCTTACCGACTGATTCTGCCTCGGGACGTTTTTAATTATGCTCTCAGCAATCGTAACATTCTCCCTGTGTGTGTGTGTGTGTGTGTGTGTGTGTGTGTGTGTTGGGGGGATTGGTGGTGAGCAGTTGGATTTAAAATAGTCCCTGTTGTCTCCTATTGTCTCTCATGCTTTGATGTTTCTGGTAGTGAGTAGTTAGTAATTAGCACGCCCACACAATTTGGCACATCTCCTCTTTCTCATTCTCGCCTTCATTTTCTTCTTTTTTCCTGTTTTGGTCCCAGACTACCAGGCAGCACCCTGTTTCTTCCCTGCTCTCCTTCCATGATTATTTTCCGTCTCTATCCACACTGGTAGCATTTGCCTCTTGCGCATTTTATTCCCGACTCCAGTTTGCCTCGCGGCCCTCGGGCCTCCGATACAATAATTAACCCCACGCTCTCCCCCCCCCCCCCTCCCCATCTGTATTATTTCTTCCCATCCCGACCTCTTGCCCTCCCTCCCTCCCTAAATGCCTCTTCTTGGCCTTTTGTTCTTGTAATAGCTCCGCAGTGCGTTTTGCTCGCAGCGAGATGAGAGCCATGTAATTCATCAACACATGGAGAAATGACCACCTATCTTTGTTAAGGGGTGAACTGGGGCGGTGGTGTAAAATAGGTTTAAGCACGTAAATTAATCATCAAGTCGGGCTTTTCTAACTCTCTTTTTATTTCTCTGCATTTCTATTTGACTCTCTCTCTCTCTCTCTCTCTCTCTCAGTCTTGTTTTCCCTCTCAAGCCTGATCTCTCCTTCAGTCTTGTTTTTTTCCATTTCATGTAGGGGGCTGCTGCTCTGACCTTTGCGGTATTTTCTCTTGTTGCTGGCGATCCAGGATTTGAAGCTTACTGCGAATTCTCTCTAAATAGGGACTGCAGGGAACAATTATTTGAAGCAGGCTTATATTGGAGAAAAGACAAGTATTCTATCATAATAAACAAAACAAAAACAAAAAAAACATGCTGATTGCTCATAATGGAAAAGCAACACCTACATGTTCAGCTGTTGTGTTCACTGAAGCTTAGTTTATACTCGCCGTAGTGAAGAAAGGAATCACGGCCGGCTCTTGGCCCGCACCTCTGAATTTTTGTTACTTGGCTTCATTGAGTACGGCTACAACATGTCACCGTTACGGTTTCCATCAGGTGTACTCATGTAGCCACTTTATTAGGTATTCTCTCTAAAGTCAGTTCCCATTGTCTTGTATGAATGTATTTATTAACCTGAAGCTTAAAGGCAACATTCAAAACGTGAGGTCGGTGGGTGTAGCATTCCCAGCTTATCTTGCAAGTGTCACCTGAACATAACCTTGATATTTCAGCCTCAACCAAGTTTTTAAAGCCGTATATTATGACATTTATACATTTCAGAGTCTTCATATTTGGGGCTTTGTAATAATGCCAAATGTTAAGAGGTACCCTTGAAGGTATACATCAGATGAATCAGTAGCTTTCTCATGCATATTCCAGAAAAAAAGGTCTGTTTTTTTCTGAGCGATTTAATTTGCACGTACATTTTTTGTCATGAGTACGTTCACACATAACGTGAATGTCACGCAGCGAAAAGCGACATAACAAGCAAAGTTGTCGCTGGTAGAAGGTTGATTTTCTGAGGTTTCACACTGCAAATAAAGGCGTGGAACGGACATACTCAAAACATACAAAAGGGAGGCTGAACCAAGAATACTTAATTACTCTCGTCCATCTTGACAAAGGCAGCACAGACCACATCCTCTCTTTCAGTTCTGACCTTTCACAATAAAAGGCCCGGACATATACACTGAGCAACTGTTTACCAGAGGAAAATTCCCGCAGAGCATTTCACTAAAAGCCAACTCAATAAAACAGCTCACAGTAGCTTAGGATTTACAATGACTTCCCTCAGACTGTTGTTGATCCCGCGTGAATCTGTTTGAATCTTTTATAGAAAAAATGTTGCGAGTGTCGCAAACTTGCAATGCTGCTAGAATAGTTTTGATGCCAAAAATGTCTTGAGTATCGCAAGTTTCCATGTCGTTTATTTGTGACGCCCTCAGTATGTAAAGGCCTTAAAATCCAATACATCCGTTGCTAAAATGTATTATGTGCTCATTATACAATATTGGGATGTACATACAAGTATGGGAGACACATGGAAGCATTCCATTTCATTGACGGCAGCTTAACAGCGAACAAAAAGACAACCGTGGAAGCAGTCGGAATGAATTAGGACGTGAAGATAGAATTTCTGTTTTAAAAGAGAAACTTTTAGCAACAGGGTGGTAAATGTTTCATTAGTGTAGCATGAACCCAGCTGACCTGAATGTGTTTCTACCCAGCCTACATCAAAGACCAGCCTTTGTGTATTTACTTTTTGTGCCGGCTATTATTTGAGACACGGAACATTATTTGAATAGGATTCCACATTGAGAATATACTGTTTTCTCCTTTTTGTCCTTCGCTGTACATTGCTCTCGATCACATCATCACCCCGAAGGCCTATGATATAATGCAGCGTTTTTTCTCTCACTCTCTTTCTCTGCTTATTCTTCATCTTAGCAATTGTGTCACTGCCTCTGAGGGCTGTTTAAAATGAAATGTAAGGTTCAAACGGGCCTCAGCGAAATGAAATACTTATATGCCATATGCTGCAAGAGCAGTTGATAATAATGAAATTAAAGAACCGCGGTGACAGCGAGGGAACCATTAAAATTAGTCATTTCTCAAGCAACATCAATATTTAATCATCTCTTTCATACTCTGTATGTTTTTTTTTGTCTTTATACATTTTAGATGATTGTCTTTTTTCTCGTTCACCTTCCCTCTATTGCTGCTCGTTCATATTTATTTCCTCCCTAAGCCTGAGTGTCTATTTTAGAACAATAGATGTTACCTGTGACACAAACTGTAAATTCAATCTCTCTACCTCCACACTAGACACTCTCTGTCTCTCTCTTCACCACCCCCCCCCCCCTCCCCTCAATCTCTCTCTGTCTTTTGATAGCTCCTAGGAATGATCTTTATCAGAGGAGACAGAAATGAAACTTCACAGTTAGTCTTTCTTTAATCTCTCCAAACCCTCTGCCATCTCTGAGATTACTGAAGTGGTGCTTGTGTATGTGTGTGTGTGTGTGTGTGTGTGTGTGTGTGTGTGTGTGTGTGTGTGTGTGTGTGTGTGTGTGTGTGTGTGTGAGTGTGAGAGAGAGAGAGATAGCAAATTCATACATCCACTTGCATCATGCACCTACATATGTCCAGGTTTATAATTGCTTTGCGTAATTGGCATCTTTGGCCAATTACGTATTGTCGGCTCATTTAACCTCTGTGTGCACTGTAGATGGGACACGGAGCATCTTAAAAGTATTAATATATTTTTAGAAAAAAGTTGTTAAGACGTCATTTTCAATGAGTAATTCCTACGGTGATTCATTGTAACATTTTAAAAAAAAAACACAGTCTAGTAGCCAGCGAGCGGCTCCTGTGATCACCCTCGGGGGACAGTGCGCGCTCTAAAACCTGTGGCTCCCTCTGCAAGCGCTTACTCGCGTGAAGCTAGATTTAGCGCTCTCATTTGCACAAAATTCAAAGTACTGGTCCAAGCCAGACGTGACAGGTGAGATGAGAGGCGACGACTCTCGACCTTCGTCTCAGGTGCAACGTGCAGGCAACAACCATCTGATAAGAAACGGTGAGCAGAACATGACCCCCGGCGTCAACACAACACATTGTGCTTCAGGGCTCTGAAGTATAGCACAGACTAGAATGTGCTGTTCATTAACATACACGGTGGATAGTTGAGAATATTTCCTGGTTGAAAATTGTCTGTCTAAAGCAAGTTCTTTTAAAAACTTGCCACCAAATTAGCATAGCACAACCATGCTGGTGCTGTGAGGAAAAGCATTGCTGCTTGCCAGAAAAATGTGCAAACACAATATCTTGCGTGCTGTTACGACGCACAGCCCAACCACAAAACAGAGTGCAGTAAGTGAAAGGTCAGTTGAAACAAGACACATTATCGTATGTTCTTTTCCCCGAGTCTTAGCACGCACTGCACATACAGATGCTGTTGAATTTGCACGGTGTGCTAGAGAACCGTCTGCACCTCAGTTCAGAAACCGAGCGATGTCGAAGAACAACATCTACTCCACAAACGGAGCCGTTTGAGATGTAGATGTTCTGCACAGTCGAAGGCTAAAGTCTCGATTCCCCGCCCACAATACGGTGTGCTGTAACAGACCTTGGGCAGATCTTTATAAACAAAATACATCTTTGCTTGCTTTAATTGGTGCCTGGTTCTTCACATATCCTCCAAAGTAAATATCCGCTGCAGTATTCACTAGCATTCTGAGTGCTCCTAACTTAGCCTAAAAGAAATTTTGCAAAGAGTCCTAGCGTAGGAGTGATTTAGAAAACGTCTCAGAGCAACTCTGAGCAAGGAGGGGACAGCAACCTTTACATTAAAGAGGAGGTGTGTTTGAACACGTTGCTTGGTATGACACATTGTTTAATAAAGGTGTTATTTGTTGATCCCCAAAAAAAACAATGGGCATAGAATGGACAGTGACATTGATAGACCTAAATATAGAATTTAATGTCAATTCAGACATGGTGTTTCTGAATACAATTATATACAATGAACATCTCTGAATGTATTGTAAGCCACAGGCCCACTTGCGCTGTAGACTAGTCACATGCTGATAGTTGTTCATTTACTTTGTTTACATTTATATACCGTGCTGGTCATTTTAGTACTTAATCTAGTTGATATCAACGGGGGGGGGGAAATGGCTCAGCTTCCTGTGATTGCTATAAAAAAAAAAAAAAAAAAAGCCAACACTTGCATTGCATTTGTTTGCGTTGCCAAATATTGTGGTAACACTTGAACTGGTGTTGTGTTCACTGGTGTTATAGCGTTGTTGTGTCGGGTGGGGGATCTCTAGCTCATCTCGAGTGAGATCTCTAGCGTTTGATTAACTCACTGTCATTCAGCGTTTGGAGAATATTTCCACCATTTTCTCCCCTGCTTAAGAAACCCCTAAGCCTCTTATGAGTCCACTTAACTACTCCTAACAATGTTGCACCTAGGAGCTCTCTTAAAAGCTGAGATGCTTTGTGAATAACTTGTATCCTTACAAGGATCTTGTCTTAACTTTGTGAGGATATTCTTAGAAAATGTCATACTTCTAAGAATTGCCTTATAATCTTGATACTAGGTGCAACTCTTCGCACTAGGAAGCTTTTATTAATACCGCTCTGGGTAAGGTTCCGCAAAGGCAGCAGTATCAGCCTTGTGAGTTAATCATTGATGGTTTGAGTCCTCGGACACTCAGAGCAGGGACAAGCATTTAACCTGAAGTGTTGACACTTGACTTGATATGTGTGTGTGTGTGTGTGTGTGTGTGTGTGTGTGTGTGTGTGTGTGTGTGACTGCAGTTCATCTCTCACTTCAACTTGTCTATAATACTCGCCTATTAATAAGCAATTGTTGATGCAATATCTGGTGATCGATCCTTAAGGTGTTCAATACATTTTTCAAATCCGCCATAGTGTGATTGGGCCTCCGGTGTAATGCACGCCATGATTGATGACAATGCTGAAAAGGTATGTGGTTTAAATTGGCGCACAGTTCTTAATTACAATAGCACTAATGTGGTCTTCAGCTGGCCGGTCGACACCAGCGGTAAAGTGTGTTCTCCGTCTCTGTCTCTATCTCTTTCACACACGCATTACACTCAAACTGTGAACGTGATGCAAAATATCAAATCATGCTTGGTCATATGTGACGACTGTGCAGCTTCACCACTTCACTTGTAAATCTGTTGATGATAAGATATATGTTTATTCAACACGGGCTAGTGACTCCTCAGATAATCGGATTTCAAGATCCTCGTTTCAGGTAAGCTGGTGTTGCGTGACCACCCCCGCAATAACAGTGAGTCACGATACAGTGAATCTAGAAATGTTCAGTATTTCATGAATTAATTAGTAATTCATTTGCATTAAAGGCGCAGTCGGCGATTGTGCCGGGTTTTAACATCCCTCTCGCTCCCACTATCTCGTCATCCATCCTTGGCCTGTTTACAGAGCCAGGGTTGTGTATGAACATTGGATTTGTTGTTTGCCAACTTTCAATATATATTCGCTGAATTAGACAAAAAACCTACATTGGATTAGAATTGGCACCCTGTGGAGGTTTTTGGCCAATAGCAGTGCTGTGGAGCAATGTGTTTTTATAAGTGTATTAACTGTTTTTTATCTCGACTATATAATCGACTATACATTGATTCGATCTGAGGAGCCTAATTCCACTGGAACTCTTACAGTCAGATCATTAATAAATAACAAATCCGAGCACTCACTAACACTAGCAGAGCACTAGAAAGGCTTATATGTATTTATTAACTAGCTTAGGGCCCCACCTCAGCGTTGGGGAGTGGTTGGTGGAGATTAGCCTGGATGAAGCGGTTTGGAGAAAGGCTAGGTTGAGGGTCCACTGCGGCTCCCGGGCCTTGCAGACCCATCTGCGTCATCATTAGACAGTCAGAGCAATTGACATAGTATAGATAGTGAGAAAGTCTGCATAGGGCAGGCGGGAGTATGAATGGGGTAAAGCAAACACAGGACTTCAGGAAAGTTAGGAAAGAAATGCATGCAACGTTGTTGTCAAGCCAAAAGGATGCACAAACTGTGTTTTGGTGATAAATACTGACTGTAAACATAGCTGCTATGTAGCTGCAGTATACTGTGGCTTCTGACGGCGACAGACAGCACTGAGCACACTGTTGCTGAGAATCACTACAATTGGAGGTCGAGGAAGAAACCATGCCCTTTTACATGGTTTGTATTGACTTCAATGGAAGTAATCTACTCACTGTCTCTGCCTGGCATGGATTTTTTACCACTTTAGAAGTCATTAAGAGTATTGCCTACCACCTGTTAAAGTCCCCCTCCACTCAAAAATGGGGTTTTGCGTGGATACTGTTACTGGCACTTTAAAGTTACCGGTAAAGACCAGCTTTTGTATTTACAGTTAATGCTATTTTCTATTTCAGTTGAGTATATAACCAATTTGTTTACCGTGCAGCTGTCATCCAGAGGTATTACATTTTCAATTCAATTCAATTTTTTTTCAACAAATTTGCCCAGCAACAGAGGAGGGATCCCTCTATCAGGATGGACAGAAGTGTGATAGATGTCATGTGTACAGAATGAACAACATAACAGAGTTACAACTCACTCAATGCATATGACATAAATCATTCATATAATGAGAGTACTAAGCATAATAATGATGGAAAAATTACGACTACTAATAATGACAGCAGCAGTGGATATAGTAGAATAATAATGGTTATAAAAGTGGTAATGGTATCGGTAGTAATAATAGTAATGTGACTAGTTGCCCTACGCTTCAATCGTAGTCGTACAAGTGTCGTTCACAAAGTAGGTGTACTGAGTATCTAGGTTTACTATTTTTTGCTATTTGAAGACGGACGTTTATTTTGCATGTAACGAGTTGAAATGTGTTGCTGGCTCTTGTAGGAAAACGCTCTAAAAATGTCGGAAGTTATCATACAAAGAGTTGTATTAGGATACGTTGACATGTTAGGAGTGACAACCGAGTGACAAAAAAAAAATAAAAGTTTAAAATGGGATTCACGTCAGACATCTGTCCACACCAGTTAATCACTTTTGGAAAGAAATAACTGAGTCACTGTCTGTCTTCCTGGGCTGCCTCGTCCCATTATCCCCTTCACTGTGCTTACTAGGAGACATCTCAACAATAAATCTGAGCAAAACAAACCGCCGATTACTCCTCGTGGCCCTAACTATCGCCAAGAAAACTATCCTCATGAACTGGAAATCAAGGAATAAAACACACATCACACACTGGAGAAACCTAATGATAGAGTGTATTTCAATGGAAAATCTAACCTCCTCCATCATATACAATACAACAGAACACCACTCCATTTGGTCATCCATCACTATGTTTTTACAAACGTGACAATTAATATTAAAATGTGTATACATTTATATATAATTCTTATGTATTTATTATTATTATTAAAAAAAATTATAAAAGACGTTATTTTATAATTTATGTAAATTGCCCTTATTTATGTACTTTCCTGTTTTTTTGTTTGTTTTTTTCCCATCTTAAAAGGCTCAAGGACACACACACACACACGCACCATTCTCCTATACACTGACTATATGATGTTTGCTGGCTTGTATCTCACTGTTCTTGTCGTCCTCTTGTTGTTATGTCTATGTATTCTCTCGTTTTGCAATAAATAAATAGTAAAAAAAAAAAAAAAAAAGAGTGACAACCGGTTGAACAGAACCAGCACTTGACAGGCTCAGTGAGTTGGGGCTGGTTGGCATACTAGAAGCATCCTCAAAGGACGTGATCTCCTCCATTTATCTCTGCTTTGCTGTTTAGTTTTTCAATCACGTAAGTACAGCTGGTGACTTTGCCCCACCTCTGCTCAAGCAAGCCACGTAGACGATGATGGCAGCGTGCATGTTAGGATGATGCTCGCTCTTTGATCAGAGCAGCGCTGACAAATTGCTCCCCTCCCCTTTCTCTGCGGGTGCTGGTATTTAGTTGTCACACTCTGGTACACACAAAAGTTAAATACATGCATTTAGAAACGCATGTGTTTGCTTTCTGAAGCGCACACGTATTGTCATATGAATACATGCGAGAGAGGAGAGAGGGCACGAGAGCTCACCTCGGTAGAAGTTGATTTTGTGTTTGCACATGGCTCAGTGAATGACTCTGTGTCCTTGTGAGGGGGCGATAAATTCATTTATTTCAGCTGTCAGTGACGACAGGCTGGTGGGAGGGAAATTAAAAACTACTGCATCAGGTAAACACTGAGTGTGCTTCTTTTGTGTGTGGGTGCGAGTCAGTTCTGACTGTGTGTGTGTGTGTGTGTGTGTGTGTGTGTGTGTGTGTGTGCCAGTGTTTTTGTGAATGTATTTGTGCGTGCATGCCCCAGAAAAAAAATTAAAACTCCTCCCCTAGCCCCCCAAACAGATTAAAAATGAGCAGAAATAATTAGTATTTTGGGTACCAAAAACAATGATTTAACAACATGCAGCACACACAAATATAAGCATAAATCTCTACTGCGTAGGAGAATATTACATTGGGCTTAATAATTCAGGGAGAGCTAAAGAAATTAACATAAATGTATTATGCAAAGGTATAGGTATTCCTTCAGGCTTCTCTTCCTTTGCTCTAGTTTAGTCACATTTTGAGATGGGATATGTGTTTTGATAAGACATTGACATTGTTGTGCCTTGGCCTCTGAAGTAGCTCTGCGTCATATCCATTTAGGATTAAAAGTACATCATGCTTTAACTTTTATGTACTACTGAATGGTTTTTGACAGATATGTTCTGGAGGAAACGCTGCTGCCTGGATTATGATTAATGGCATTGTTTTTTGGGGGGGCAGGGATACACAGTGGAAGACTTGTGTTGACTGGTGTTGGTAGGGTTTGCATCTTGCGTCTCGCATGTGGTCTAGGGTCCTATTTAAACTATCTACAGCACATGGTCTAAAGTGCATTCAGGGCGTGTTCAACTCCACTTTTGCTCGTTAAAACGGTGCATAATCTGGGTGCTAAGTAAGGGTCAAGGGTCAAAGGGGTTGTATTTAGTTTCTTTCATTAAGGAGTTTATCAATTAATATTAATAAATACTATTATTTGAATTAAACTACTCAGTCTCACCTCCCATTCCATTGACGGGCCAGTTTACAAATTGCTAATCAAATGCTAACACATTTTTTGACTGCAGGGAAAATATTTTTGAAAGGCTAAATGCCAACAAATATGGATTGAAGCAGAATATTTTGTTGGATAAAAACATGTTGAATAAATGTTGACATTTTACATTTTTGGTCTTTACAACTCTCTGGAGTTATTGGAAGTGTTTGACTCGCACAATTCAGAAACAATCCTTCGCAGCCTGGAATTTAATTTCCAAAACAGTGAAATACTAATAATATTAGTGTAGCACAAGCTTTATCTTCAACTGTGCAGAAGTACCGGGAATGACAAGATGGAATAGACATGCAAAAAAAAAGAAAAAAGCAGTACAGCATTCAAATGTTGAATTAGAATTTGAATGTCAACGTTAAGAATGAAGCTTCTTAGTTTCCATCTACTTGGTACAGCCCTAGAATTGTCTTATAATGATGAGTTTCATATTTTATTTACTATTTTATTTATTTTAGGGGGGCACTCCATTTACTATCGCTGTCCAGTGGTAGGGGCTGCTGAATGAATGTAATGCAAATGTAGGCAAAAATAGACAGTGACAACGATCTTTTGACCATTTGAGTATAGTAGTATAGTGTACTATATTGAGTATACATCATAGCAACAACGTTACTACAGTTTCATATCTTTATCTGGAGAATATGGCATGGACATGTGATAAGTAAACATTTACTCTTAACACGTCCATTTCAAAATAAAAGCCCTCTAGCATTATTCTGCGGACAGAACCCCTTGATTTGTTAACAAAAGGCTTTTTTTTTAATAAAATATTTGCTGGACAATGTTGTGGAAAATGCACCTGCACCACTCCATAAATTAATTACCAGCTTTTAATTGCGTATTATTATTATTATTATTACTATTTACAAAATAGCACAAGCTTTCCGACCTTTTTTCTGTCTGAAATAAATTACATTTATACTGAAATGCAATGACACATTCTGGCCATTATGAAAGGCAAACTCAATGTAGAAAGAAAGGGCTGGCAGCAGCAGCAGCAGCAGCAGCAGCAGCAGCAGCAGCAGCAGCAGCAGCAGCAGCAGCAGCAGCAACGCTGTCTGTGTGGACACCACAAGCGAGCAAGCTGCAGCTGTTTTGTCAGGTAGTAGTCACACGCTGCTAACGTTGGCAGTGTTCTGGCAAAAGTCGTTGACAACCGGCCCTGCACTTGTTGCTGTAAAACTTTATTTTGCACTCGGTTCATTAAGCTATAACCCTCTTCATATGATCAAAGTGCCTCTTAGCTAATGCATTTGCCCATGGCCATGGCCGCCTCTGCATTTCAGTTCAAATGACTGTGCCATTGTCCAGCTGCCATTCTCTGGCATCCCGAAACTTGTCCAAACATTTTAGCACTCTTAACAAGATCAAAAAGCCTCCTACAACAGATTGTTTTCAATAGACTTTGCTGTTAGTGTCTGTATATGCTTTTAATGTTCAGTCATGTTTGTCCTTAGAGAACAACTGAATAAAGACCGGATGATTATTTTGCCTTTTTTGTGTTATATGTTAACAAATGTGCAGTGCCGGAGCAAACTATTATGTGTGTTCAATTCAGTTATTTGTGTGTTTGTTGTGACGAAATGTGTGTTCAAATGTAGCAAAAGACACATTCGGGTTTAATTTGTCAGCTTTTTGTCGGCCTCATGTTTTTACGGTGAACAGCCACAAAACGTTTTCTTTATCCCTCAACTATTCCACTGGATGATCTCATCCTTTATGCCATTTCATATTTTTACTAAACATTACTTTTTTTATTGTAACTATTCTGGTTTTATTCATTCTGGTTTTGGGGATATTTTCAATGTCAAACTGAAAATAGTGACCGACACATTTACAAAACAAACAATATCTTTTTACGATCAAGCTATGAATCCAGACGAAAGAAAAGAGGAGGCGACACAATGTTGATATGTGATGGGCCAGTCCGAATCCCGGACTGGGATTAGTCAACGTCACCTTGTGTATCTGCTACGACAGTGTTTACAGGATACGACTAATGCGTGGCTAGGCCCAATATGAAGGCCCACAGGCCACAGTCTAGCTCAGACTGGAGGTATTTAACCGCAAGTACCGGTAGTCTTGTTACCCAATAAGATACCTTGAAATTCCAAGAATGTAAGCAAACAATGAAACACTCAGCTTATGTACATTTACTACTAAATGCTGTGGAGGTTGTAAACTAAGACATCCACTAACCGAGACAAGCATGTAGCTTACACAATTAAAAAAAACAAAAAACGAATCAATAGGCGAGTGAGAATTAAAACCACATTTGACAGATACAAGGCCAGTGAACCCACATGCTGTCAGAGCTGTATGAAACGATAAACCAATTACGGAGTGATATGAATAGATGTTTCTCGGCTCCCAGTAGATGTATTTCAGTTAAAGCACATGAGTTGGAAGGATTTCCTCGGTGGCTCATGATGAGGTGAGGGAGCATCTCCCACTGGACGACACTGGCCTCATCATGACTGAAGGCCCTACTTCCCCCATCGCTTTTCTTATATGCCGTGTCCTAAATATACAGCATTGTTTTATGGTTCACACATGTATATATATATATTTTTTGTGCAAAATGTGTGCGCTTTGTTTTTGTTGTCCATTTCATTTTAAATCAAAGCACTTTGAGAGCGTTTTGTGCTTGATAAATTATAACAATAAAGTGGACTTGGCTGGACTTGAATTAGCTGAGACGGTGTTTGTCTGCACTCTGTGGCCTGTTGGGGAAAACAGAGTGATTGAATCAGCGGCCAGTTAATTACTGTTTCTCTTCTGTTATATTCTTCAAGTTTCTGATAAGTAAATCTCTGCTGCTGGTGTTTCCTCTCAAGGTGCTAAACACTCCATCTCGCTGTATTCACATCAGATTTAACTGCCTGTGTTTGTGCACTCTGTCTTTATTCCCCCAAACAGCCAATGTGCTGACTGTATAGACGCTTGCTGGAGCTATTACCTCTGACCATGTTTGTCTGTGTAACAAGTCAGCTTGATCTCAAAAGTCACAAGGAAGTCCAGTTCTTTCTTCCATTTTTTTATCATTTCCCCTCTTGTTTCACGTCAATTATGTAAGTACAGCCACTTAGCGTAGAGATAAGCAAAACGTTTTCACTGCGTCTGTCCACATCCATCTCCACTGCCTTTACAGTACATGTAATCACAGCTTCTCTCAATACTTACAGTAGAAATCTGTAAATGAAAATGTATTAGATGTAAATCTTGTTAGCTAGGGTAACAGCCAATATTTTGGGTAACTGATAGCGGGGCCAAGACCTCCTCTTCCGTGTGCCGTTCATGCAACCAAAGCCCCTTCGGTCAGTACTACTCAGACCACAACCGGAAAGCAGAATGCTTCCGATACCTACATCTATGGATTCTACCTTCGGATGCAGATATCTGTTTATAGAGATTTTACACTCAACACAAATGTAAATGTAGCACTTTTTTTTTTTTCACCCATCCTATGTATAATGGTCTTGCATTCCCATCTCCCTCAAGGCACTGATCAGCTCATCAATTTAGCTACAAATAGAAAGTTGAAAATGCAAACCCACTGGATGGATATCTGGTTAGCTAAAAGTTTGGAAAATTGAAGTCGGAGCCAAAAACCACAAAAAAACCACATTATCTGCTCAGACATTAAGAAAGGTGTCTTACATTACCCTCAATACAATACAATCCTTGATTTAAATGGTTTGTTCTAACAGTAATGAGAGAGACCTTAATTTGTCATGGGTCGCTAAGGAGATTGCCTACCAAGCAGCGGGTGCATGTTTTTAATTTCCTTCCCATAAGAAATGTTACGTGCTATACTCGGTGACTGAATTGCCCGAGCTCCAGGAGGAGCATGCAGGACAGTGATTTGAAGTATAACCCCGACTGCTAACCTACTTCCTGGGGGTAAACCATGTGGACTAGCTTCACTTAAATTGACAGGTTAATCATTATACGACTGCCTGCGGAGCACTATTAAAAAATAACATTCAAGAAAACCATGGCTGCCCACTTTGCCACACCAGGTGATCATTGTCATGGGCTCAGCCCGCATCGTGTTCATAAAGGGGGCGTTCAATATGCTGCTGTAGTTTACTGTACACTGCACTGTTAGTCATCGGGCAGAGAGCAATTGGCACATTTACAGCTAAATCATTATGGTGGATGTCGAATGCACCTGTGATGCAAAATAAAGTGTGTGAATTCTGTTTGTGCTTGTAAATGTATGTGTGTTTGTCTTATACTCTCCCATTTCTGCGACTCGACAAACTGATTGCACTCATGACAGTGTTTGTTTAGACTCTATTACCTATGCAGACCATGTTTCTGCCCTCAGTGTTGTTGGTTGATAAATGAGTCAATAAATTAGTTGGCAAAACTGTTGACGCTTAATTTTCCATCAATTGACCTGTTGTATTAAATATTGTAGCGACGGATTCAGACCGCGACCTCCAGCAACGCACTGGGGGCGGTTTGCAGCCGAGTGTGAAGCGGCCGTGATGAGAGTCAGTACCTCCAAGTCTAAAGGGCCATGTTTCTCTGCCATGAAAACGGTGGATTTCTCCCTTTGGGTCCGGGAGTGAGTTACTGCTCCAACTGAAAGGAGTTCAAGTATCTTGAGATATCAATGGAGTGTGAGATGGACGGGTGGATTGGTGTGGCATCAGCAGTGATTCTGGCGTTGTAGTGGACCGTGAAGGAGGAGATGAGCCACAACGCTCGCTGTTTCCCAGTCCATCTACGTTCCGACCAGCAACCTTCGGTCGCGAGCTTGCGGTGGTGACGGTAGGAATGGAGATCTCGGAGTAGAGCCGCTGCTCCTTTTTAGCGTTGTTAACAGGCCAGTTTTTCCTGGCGCGTCCAATAAGTAACATCCCCAAGGGTCGACCCAGAACACGCTACAGAGATTATATATCTGGGCATTGCCTTGGAATAGGTTGCTGGGGAAAGGGACGTCTGGAACACCCTGCATAACCTGCAGCCACCGTGACCCTGCCCCCAATAAGCGGATTAAAATGGATGGATGGATGGGTAGCTGACAATGGAAACGCACTGAACTCACAATCGAAATCAATTGTGACTTTTTCATTTTTGCAGCTATTGAGTAATTGCAACTTCATTCTTTTCTTTGACAGAGTGTGGAAGACAAACTTTCTGTGGGAGGTAAACTTGGCATTTGAAGACAGCGTGTGTGTGAGTTCACGCATGCATGTGTGTATTCATGTGTGTGGGAGGGTTGGCACGACACTGTGCACGCAGCAGCACCTGGCACTGCGTTGCAAGGGCAAACAGCGTAGTGAAGCTCTTCCTGTAAAGTATGCAAAATTTTGTGCACATTCCACAATCTTTGTTCACTCTTTTGGGTTTGGAACGGCACAAAGAGACTCATTAGAAAACTTTTCCTTTCCTTTCCCTGGAAGTAGAATTAAAAACCAGCCAAAAAGTTGAGTTGATGGAAAATGGCATAATGAAGCTACACGGCACACTGTTGGGTTCTGAGAAGCCTCATTCTAGTTAGCTAGCTTTACGTTTCCTTTGATGGCGCTACTCACATTGTGTTTGTACATTTGCTGGTGTGAAGTGTCACAGGAAGTTCAAGGGTCCTATATTTGAGGCATCAGCGCGTCTACAGACTAACTTTATTTAGAGGTAAGGATAATGATGTCTTAAGTCAGCCCTGAAATGATCTCGTCTATCTGTCCATGTTGGCAGTTCAATTAAAGTTGATCCATCACTTCCCTTTAGGGCCCCTCAGGGACCATGTATAAACCATATGATTAACTGTTTAAACACTACCTGAGGGTGATTTTCCATCAAAGATATAGCGAGAGTTAGATGAGGAGATTGATACTACTCTTATGTTTGAAGCTTGAACCAGGAGGCGATAAGCTTAGTTTACCATAAAGCTGGCCTGGCTCTGTCTAAAGTTTCTGCCGATGAACACCTCGTAAACTCACAAATTAACAAATGATATGTCATGTCTGAACGTCAAGGTACGTCACATTTGTATGCATTTCCATCTCCTGACAACCCTCCTTGTAATTTCGAAAATAAATAATAATTCAATAGATTAGTTGAGAAATGGCCCAAGTGGGTTTTGTGAAAAACATCTACTTTGAGGTACATATATGACACTACTCTTTGTTTTTATGTGTTGAGCAAATGTAGTAATCATCTTGGAAGATTTGCCTCCTGTGGTGAAAGAAGATGGGATGATGGGCAGGTGATATAAAACAAACCGCAGATGGAGACAAATTTTTTTTAATTTTAAGTAAAGTATTGGATTTTCTGACAATACAGTCTCTAGTTGCTCATCTGTTCCAAGCACATATACAGATTTTAGGCAACAACAACCAGAGTCCCATTGTTTTGAAGAGGAAAATTCAAGGTGACATGTGACGAACTTACAGTGTTGTCAAAAAAGCTAAACATTATTTTAAGGTTTGAGTATTACTTTTAAAAAGGACAGTGTGTAACATTGAGGGCGATCTATTGGCAGAAATGGAATGAGGAGTGCATATCTACATACGGTCCTCTTCACAGAGCTGACCGCCATGTTTCTACATCAGCTCAAAATGGACAAACAAAATACTGGCTTTAGATGGGGCCATCTGCGTTTTCGCATCGACCAGCGACCACACTGGCCCTTTACGATGTGTGAAGTCATGTCACTGAAGGGTGTCACATTTCAAAGAACAGGATACCAATTACGTAAAACCAACACACTTGTCGTGTTCTTCCACCCACCACAACAAGGTGCAACATCAAGCCAAGTATTCATAACTTACAAAAGCATTTTAATACGATACACAGCTCAGCTTTAGTCTAAAATTCCAGTATTCTTTGTTGTTAAGACACAGATTAAGGAAACGGTCTTCTGTTCAATAAAACATTAGGTTTTAAAGATCAGTTCTTAGCAAACCACAGAAAATGTTAACATACACTCTAAATTCTTATTTAAAAAAACAACCTGTAGCGTTATGAAAGACACACCAGATTTCATTGATGTAAGATGGTAAACATGCCAGATGACGACTCCTACACTTTCATCGTTGGCATGAATGAGTGTTGACAGTTCCATTATGTAATTTAATTTTGAATACATTTGAGTCAGATTTGCTGATAGACTGATCAGACTAGATCTGATAGACTGATCAGACTAGATCTGATAGACTGCGGAACCGTCCAGAGTGAAACATGCCTCCCCGCCCAATGCATGCTGGGATAGGCTCCAGCTCGCTGCCGACCTGAACAGCATAATGAACACAGAGACTGGCTGGATGCATGGACAGACTTTCTTTTTTTTTTTTTGTCTATCATCGTATTATGGCACATGACATGGTTTTAATGCAATCCAGTGCAAACCTATGAACTTATTCTTACTTATATGCCATGCAATGCATATAGGGTGAAAAATAGGGCAAGTCTCCATTCACCATATGAGAAAATAAATACTTGTAGGTAGGGGGAGCAGGAGGGAAGGATGACTAAATGTGGCTGCACCTCGCTGCTTTCACTCTAAATTGCCTTTTTCATTTTGTTTGTTGCACTGACCTGGCCACTGAGGTCAACCAGCAGGACAAGCCATCAGGAATTCTCCCAGGACCCCTGAGGGCTATTTGGAACCTGCTTGTAAACAATCCACAGCTGTGTCCGAATATCCCTCCTTCACATCCCCCCATTCACTATTCACTGCATAAATACTCTATATTCTCTCGTGAGCAGCATGTCTGGGATTTCAGACATTTCCGAATCATCATTTTGTTTCATTGCTGACGGGCACTCTAATTTGCACATTTAGCAAATGCAAAACCTTGCATGATGGGAAATTTTGCTCCAATATGAGGCAGAGATGACATACTTTGAATTCAGATCAAATCAAAGCGTGGATGGTGAATATGGAAAGCAGGAAACAGTGAGTGATTATGGACAGCCTGTGACTATGCTGCTGATTGTTGCAAATAGCCATTTTCAACCATCCATGTATCACTCTAGCAAATGCGATACCAAGCAATTATGATCATGTAGATGAGTTATTGCCCAGAACGACACTTCCTACGACACTTTTGTCGTAAAAACATCCTTACTTTCCAGGAACTTACTGAACTCAGTTGTAGAAATCGCTACGCTAAGCTAACAGACTGCTAAAGGTAGCTCAAGATACAACATAACCCTGACATGGTTTCAAACTTCACATCTTACACTCTGCAGGAAAGCAAAAAAGCATATTTTTTTCCCAAATGAACTATTCCTTTGAATCCACAATGCTAATGTCTCCTAATGACTAAAGCATTAGAAAATGCCTCAGAGATAACCGTGCAGAAAGAAAGCAAGAGATGAGCAGAGTGAAGATGAACCAGAGAGCCCAGTGAGCCAGAAAGAGTAAGAGGTGAGGGAAAGAGAGAGAGCCCCTCGCTCTAAGGCGTTCACCTCTGCTCGAAGAAACCTCATTTTTTCCTCCTCTGATGTCCACCTCCATCCATCACTCTCCTCCTCCTCCTCCTCATCTCGTCTCTTCCTCCCGGTGTCCGTTCCCCGCACTGATTAATGAACGGAGCCCCAGCTGAACCTATTAACAATGTGTAATACCGCTCAGTCTGCAAATAGCATGCACTGTCCAGACCTACTTTACACTCCTCAAGGTACCGGTGGCCTATTAGGCCGCTCTCTGACTGTGCCGCGTTGTCTCTTGCCGGGGCCGCTGTTTCTGTAGCTCCTTGCCGTTTTTTTTTTCTTCCCTTGTGTCTATTTCTGCCCTTCTGCGCCCCATCTTGTCTTTCGGCGCCTCCTCCTCCTCCCCAGTTGTCTTCCTCGTCCCTCTCTGTTGTCAATTATAACTCTCTCTCTATTCTCCTGCTATCCTTGGCCCTATTAGGGTGGTCAAGTTGGTAGATTAATCGACCTGAAAAGCACATCCATCAAAAGAAGCTTCCATGTACACGTGGCGCTCTCAACCTAGTTTTTGGAGCGAGGACTCCTTCTTTACGTGCATGTGCGTGTACAGTGCACATACACACACACACACACACACACACACACACACACACACACACACACACACACGCATATAACAATATTTTTGCAGTCCATATGTTGTCACTCTAATTCCTTTTAACCTGTTATTCACTCTAAGCAGTAAATACAAAGGTATTTGTGAAAACTTAAGTGTTCTACACACAGTAAGTCATTTGCCAGTGTTGGCTGAATACACAGCTTGACAAGGTATTTTGTGTTTTAAAAAACAATACTAGATCCTCTCGTAAGATCAACACGGTTTAGTCCACATCCACAGTCGAAAGCCAATGTTCCGAGAGCTTCGGAGAAGGAAAATCTAATTCAACATCCCATTGACATTTGTAGTAATACAAACAAGAAGAGTAAATCCAACTTTGGATCGTAACCTTACTCAACAGTATGTCTTGGAGTACAGTCAAATTGACTAAATAGGGATTGTGGATTCCTTGGAAGTTACGATGATATAAGTAAACAACTACTATTGTCTAATATTCAGAATCAGAAACAGGTTTTTCACATGCAGGGAATTTCCCTTTGTAATATTGGTGCATAAGGTATATAATAAAACTACTGCAAAATCCAAGTGTCATGAATATAATATAGAAATTTAGCCAGCTCTTAGTAGATTATTTTGGTCTTAGTAGATTTGTTATGCTTTTTTTTCGTGCTGAATGACTGTTAGAGTCAAAAATCTAAATGACTAATTATAATATGTGTGCTCACAATTCTGGTGTCCGTACGTGAACTTTATGGCCTGCGTCCTCATGTGAATGGGTGTGTGTGAACTTACTCTACAGCGGCAAGGGAAAGAAAGCTTTCTCAGGCTGTACATGATAATAAGGAAGATAGACGCAGAGTTGTTTTGAGAAAGTGAACTTTGTGCCAGAACAGATGCTCAAGTGAAGTTCTCTTCCCAGACTACATGGCGTTGTGTGTGTGTGTCACCTTTTGTGACGAAGACCTCATTGTAAACCAATCCTGTGGCAGCCATTGCATGTTGTTTACTCAGTATGAATATCAGAAGCTCAGAGTTAGAACTCCGAGCGGCCTTGATGCATGTCCTGATGTGAATCAACTCTGTCTCCTTCTTGCAAGAATAAATGTCCTGTGAATAAATGTCCAATTTTTTTCCTCGCTGAAAATGCGTTCATTGTGTTCACCAGCTCGTCTCTAACGGTGCCTGTCTGCTGTCTGGTGCTGAGCAGCTCATGCACAGTAGGCTTTTAGACACTTTTTTTAGCCAAGCTATTTTCACTTTCCTCAAAGTAAAATGTCCTTTCTTCATACTGCTTTAATGACCTCACTGAATTGGAATTGATGTCTTTCACTGAACACAAACTTAACAAGGAGAAGTGTTGTGGGGATCTGTAGAACGCAGAGGGAACAGTCCATGTTCATACTGTGTGATGTTATCCTCACAAAGAAAGTCCTGCAGACCAAAACGCTCTCTCGCTGCAGACTGTGCACGTTGCTGCTCTTTGTCATAATGCCATGTAAGGAACATTATATTTTTTTATAATTTTATAATAATTAAAACATTTTAATGAAGGCCAGGACGAATGCGATGCAATGTTTCACTCGCCATCAGTCGACACTTTTGCCCTCTGGACGTGTGGAGGGAAAGACAGAAACTGGTGAGATTTAGCAGGAGAAGATAGAAATAGCTTTTTGAGGAGGAGGGGGAGGAGAAAGAAGGAAGAAGCTAGCGAAGAAGTGGAAGAAAAGGCGATGCAAAGAGAAAATACGAGTGGGAAACAATGGTCAGTAAAGAGGGCACCTTGTGAAAAGGGAGAGACGGAGATTCAGATGGACAGATGAAAAAATAAAAAAGACTGAGAAAAATGAACAGTGGTGCTGGTAATCTGACTATGGAGATGGTTTGATTTGTGAAAACGGAGCTTTAGAAAATGTGACAATTTGACAGTAGCCTGGGGTGAGCGGTCGGGGATAGCCGCGCTTAAAAAACATCCTCCTCTTTGCCTCTGTGGATCCCAAAAAGAGGAAAGACCTACTAACCTGTTGTATAAAGTAGCAGCACCAAGTGAAAGGCTGGCACAGAGAGACAGTGGATGTCCAACTCTGGAAAAAAAAGAAAATGGCAAAATTCGAAGAGCTGAAATTGAGGAAAATTGGCAACAAAAACTTTCAAGTATAATCCTTGTGCCTAACTTGAAAGCTGATATACTGAGTGTACAAAAACATAAATGGAGGCTTGAGTGGAAATGGGTTGCACCCCCCCTTTTATACCAAGTCTTTGTACATCCACAACATATAATAATCTAATTGGACTGCACTCTGGTGTATTTCTAACCTCGTACTATTTTAATCTAGCCGCCGACCCAAAAACATACTTTGCAGTCTAACGTTTTAGAATTGTGCCACACGTAAATTGTCAGGTCAATAGTTAACTTAACCCTTTTTTATTTTCATCAACATTCAACACAGCTTCGTTCTGTTCTTCTTCTGAGCTGTAACTCAGTTAAACCAGAACACACACACACTGCTGGTATCTTTGGAACGTGACCTTCTTTTTCCAGGACTAATGTAGTTTTAGTACCTGTTACCACTCCTGTAAAATTCGCTTAAAACGCCTAGCCAAGGCATACTCAAAGTAAATTGAAAGCTGTTCTTGAACCATTTGGAGTACATGCATGGTTTTGGTCAGAATCGCTGTACGTGCTACTGGCATTGAGTAATAGAAGTTTGAACACACTGAAGTAGAAGGTTTTTATTTCCACCTGAATATCTTTTTGCAAACAGATGCCTGCAGATGACTATAGCTGTGACTCATTAGCTGGAAAACACAATGGGACCAGAGCATTTGAAGCCGTACCTAGTCCAGGTTAAAATTTGATAACAATACCACAAAAAATTTATATTTTACACATGGTTTACTGAGAGTATGTCTGGTAACTGATATTTGGGGAGCCACAGTAACCATGGTTACATAGCTAGGCTGTGTAAAAAAGTATATTCATAATAAAAAAAAAAAAAGTGATTTCACCATTATTTACTTTCACAAATTCTCAAAAAATCTCTAACACCAGACTTAACTTAGTGCACGGACACAAGGGCCTGACTCGCAGTGCCAAATGTGACTTCCACAATCTGTCTGTAAATCCATCCCCTAAATCTGCATATCATTGTTTTCGTAATTTCATTGGCTATACGAAGTCATCAGAACGATCGGTTGCAATTGGCTCGAGCTTTACCCGAAACAAGAGGGGCGGGCAATGCCGTTCAAGACGGACTCTCGTTGGCTATTGTAGGCTCTGGAGAGGATATGGAAGCTCCTATTGGGTCAAATTAGGTGTCATTCGAAAGGTCAGAGTGCAGCCGCCATTTTGAGATACAGATACTCTGTTTACATGCAAACTGAAGTTACGTTAGAAAACAGATCGCTATTTAGCATATCTGCCGGCTAATTTGAAATGATGCAACAGCAGTCCGTGGGTGTTTATGGACGTAATAATGTGTTTTGGACTAAATCTTTTACTGGATTGGATCCTGTGGACCTTTGGCAATCTAACAAGACCGTTTTTGTCGGACTTTTATGGATGGGGGAAATGATATGAAGCATAATTGGTGAGTAGCGTCGATATTTTAAGTGCTTGTTTTGGGGTTGGTGGTCTGACAGAGACGTTGAGTGTACCTGCTGTTGTGATTGTATCTTGAAATGGGTTCCATCAATCGAATTACAAGAATCTTAGCTTTCTAACGAGATATTGCATTAGTACCTACCTATACATAGCAGTTGTGTACATGACACAGATGTGTACACATGTACACGGGCGGGCCGTCAGAGTGGTAACAGGTTAAAGCTAATGAAGAATGACTTTTCATTGTCCAGGTCGGCCCTCCCCACTTCCTACGCCCCTACTTTCGGTACCCTTGCTCGGACCACAGCCACCTTCGACTTTGGCCTTCATTTTAATCTCAGCTACACACCTGTGAAGTTTCGTGACTGCATCTTGCACGGCTGTGACGCTATCGCGAGGTGACAAGGTGAGAACTATACCAGTAACAACCCAAATGTTCAACCATAAGAATAACCGAGACACTTCAAGATTCTACAATAACACAAACTATTGGCAGCCTGTAGAGAGAACACCCAGTTTCAAACTGAGTGTTCAATTTATGCTCTATATGGCTCAAAAACAGGCAACAATGGAACAGAAAAATAGTGTGCATAGCAAGCATGAACACTACTCCCCGCTAACAGACCCGCAATGCCTCACATTTTATGGATGGGGAAAATTACATGTTTGCTCCTCCACAGCTGTCGCTGACAAACAGGTTTCACCACAAGGTCCATTCAGTTGCTGTTCTGGAGCTTTTTGATATTATTGCATAATCGGCAGATGAAGCTTGCCATGTTGCAGAGAAAAACAAAACACTGGGAGTGACAATATCCATGAAGATGTGCTTACACGATGAATAACTTTTTTGACACTACCAATAATCACAATACACTATCAACAAGGTTTCTATACCCCTGGAACACTGACACTTTCCTTTACCCATGCATATGCATTTGCAGTGTGCTCCAAACTGTCATGGTCTTTAGTCTGTTTCCTGTTTTATTTTGAAAGTTACTCTCCCCAAGGGCCATGTTTGGTTTTACTTCCCGTCTTTGTGTGTGTGTGTTTTTTTCCGGCCTGTTTTTGCCACACCCTTGTTTCATTAGTTAATTAGTCCCTTGTGTATTCAATCCTCCTGCTTCCCTCTCCTTGTGTCCCTGAATAGACTGATGACGGGTGCAGCCGGCAGTGTTCAATGATTTAGCGCTCGAGAAGGCTCACAGCAGTGGGTCCGAAGGCAGGAGATGAATCCAAAAACAAATGGAATGCGGAATCACGGGAAATTGGAGCAAGGCAGGTACACAGGGTACAACTGATGACGAACTGACACAAGAAGAGGAAGGCACAAAGGGCTAAATACACAAGAGACTAATTAACTAATGAATGTGTGTTTTCCTGCCTGTTTTTTCCACACTAAGACCGCAAGTAAAACCAAACATGACACATGAGGGAGAGTGACTGTCAAAATAAAGTAAATAAAAATAATAAAGTAAAAAGAGACTTAACTAGAAAAGGTGCACTCAGTACAGTGCCGATCTCTACCTGGTCTATCTGCAATCAATACAAACCACAATTGGTTTTTTTCCAACCCCCTCCTTTTTAGACACCAAGGCGCCACAAACACACTTCATTCAAAGGGAAAAACAACTGGCAGCGAATGCAGGAAATCGGCTCAAAGTCGTCGCAGGAGACATTTCATTCGATCTTGCCAAAAAACTAAATTAAAGACACTAAGTTCAGTGCAGAACAATCATGACTAGAAGTAAGGAGAACTCTAAAATGTCTTGTGCAGTATAACAGTTACCATGAAATTATAAAATCATAAAAAAAGATAGAAATGCAAATCATTTTAAAACACTTGAATCTATATATCTATATATATATATATATATAATGCAAGTGTCTTAAAGTGAAAAAATGAAAGCTCTACGTGCTATAAACATTGAACTATTCAAATTTTTTTAATCTTTACTTATAGCCTCTCCTGTCTTCTCCTCAGTGCATTGTGTAAACAGCCTGCGGTTCAGTCCAAGTTTCACAGAGTTGTTGTCACGTGACTGTTGCAGGCAAGTCAATCATGGCTTCCTAGTTGTGCCGAGGAGCGCAGAATGTAATGCTTTTTACAGGATCTAGTCAATTCAAATGGCTTATTTGGTAAAAGATTTGAAATGAGGCATGTAGAATAAAATGTTTTTGATGAGATATCACCATTTCTGGCTTGATTTTGGTTGCTTTTTCTGATGGAAGCGTCGGTCACACATGATGTGTTTGAAAACCATCCAAAAAATGTAAATATTGACGGTTTTAACAGCTTCTGGCTGTGATAAACGGTGTAGTTTTGGCAATGGTTTGAAAAAAACGGGCTTTTCAATCCCGCCGGCGGGTTTTGGGGTTTAGAGGGTTATTGAAATGTTTGACCACTGCAGCTGTATCTTTGGTGTCTAACAAAGCCATGGGGGTCGGGCACATTATGTGCATGACACGAATATAAAGAAATCAATCAATCAACAACCAAGCTGTCTGCCTGTGCAGCAGCGGCTGAGCGGCTGCCATGTACTCAGCAGTGTGTGTACTGGTAGTTCCGTTAGCATTTTGTCTAAAACAATAAAAGTGTTTTTTAAGTGAGTGAGGAGTCAGCAGGCGGTCAATGGCAGCATAAAACGTTTTGAGAAAGTATGTCGTTGAACTGGCCACCTGAAATATAATACAGTTTGCTGCAGCAGAATACGGCGATGGACAAAGAGGTGCACGCTCACTCACTCACCCATTCACGGACGCACGCTCATACGTGACTGATCGCATGTTTCTCCTGGCGGAGATGACAAAAACCTTAGACCAAGACAAAAACTTGACTTGACAAAAACATTATTTTTCTTTTCATAAAAAAATATGCCTGAATGTGTATATTAGCATTCATGCCAAGTAAAAGATAACAGCTGCATGCATAACTACAACATGCAGTGAGGCAGCCAGTAGATAAAGGCTTAAAACAGCCTCTGTGGGTTAAGTACACAATCCTTTTTGGACTAGCGACTGAGTTTTTTTTTTTTTTTCTTCCATATGGTGTGCATCATTCTTTTATCCAGCTTGCAGTTGTTGGATGAGATCATCCGTTCACACAGAATCATCCCATTAATGCCAACATTTTCAAACAGAGCTGAGGGGGCTGATTGGATTATTGGAGTCTGAGTCAAGCTGCTCCATCTGAAGAAGTGCTAAACCAGTCCTATTACTGGATTACCAGCCTGTGTGTAAACTGAGTCATCAATGACTTAACTGTTTTACATAGAGTCCATACTGTCTTCCACATTCCACCGTCAATGTAGTAGTCGCATGACAGAAAGCACATGGAAGTAATTAAGCTGAGAGATAAACCTTCTCATTTAATCTTGGCGTAAACACTAATGTCACCGGGATAGCAATGAATGAAGGGATTCAATTAACATGCAAATGCACGATATGCATCTCTCTCCATTTGAATTAAGTATCGACAATTATGCCCTTCTAACTGGAGGACATTTTTGACCCTTTAAACTCATATAGTTACAATTAATTAAGGGAAGATTTGGCATAGCGGAGGCCGCATGTGTCTCACTTATTAATGTCAAATGGTTTTTTGCCTTTCAAGTTTTAATTGAAAACGTGGAATTGCCCGACTTTCTAATTGTGGCTCTTGCGCTCCCATTACAAGCCTGTGTGTGTGTGTGTGTGTGTGCTAGTGAGTGCTGAGGGCTTCTCAATAACGTCATCTCGGCAGCATATTAATGTCGGCGATAAGTCAGACTGTTAATGTTGCCTCTTGAATAAAAAAGGGGAAACAATAAATTCTGCCCTCATGTGAAATCAGAATGAGTAAAGTACAGTCTATATTGAGGACACGCTTCTCCTCAGACTCTTTTATTCAATTCCACTTGTCTGTCTATCAGCAGTGAATGGCTCATTATAGATTACAGGCAGAAATCATCTACAAGATGATTCAAAAGAGACAGGGATGCGTCATACATTGGAATCACCTTAAATAATTCAATTAAAGAGACGATATTAAAAATCCTTCAACTAATGAGTCCATAAAGTCAGGGCCTCATCAATGCAGCAACTCCAGGTTTTTCGTCTGGTGATTACATCATGCCGAAGAATCAAAGGAGACTCTCATTAAGCTTTCTCAACTGAAAAGTTTCTTCCTTTAAGTTTCCCCTCTGCCTCAGACGTGTGAGTCAAATGAACGAGCAGTGAATAGTTTGTTCATTAGATAGCCTGATGGGGAAATTCACCGGGTTAAATCAGCTTGATTGGTTTGACCAACTTAGAGCAATAATTCAATCAGCAAGTGTCATGATTTACGCCCATTAAAGGTTAAATTAACCTTTTTCCTAGTTTATGGTTATGATAGTTATGATTTTTATCAGAGTAAAGACACGTGACTCAGCCAAACAAGTTGTCAAAGGAACAATACAAGTTTATAGACAGCTAACCCACGCACATTGCATTGTGTAAAATATGCTAATGCTGTGCTCTAAGAGTTTCTTCATCACCTTTAGAATATTCATTGAGCTCATCATTTTTGGTCATGCGCCGTGAAATAATGATTGCAATCAACAGCAAACAACAACCTGTCAGACAAAGAGCCCTGCTATATTAGCCCCTTGCTAAACTGATATGGCTAACATGTAACAATTGCTTATTAGGACGGACACGGTTCGTTTTGTTCCCCCGCAACTAGCAAACTACCCTAATGGACGACCCTCACATCCACCCCACCCCCCACACCAAGCTATATATTTTAAAGGAGGGGTGGGACTCAGTAGCAATTGCAAATATGCCTGCTACTTCAGCACCAAGGACAGCGCTGGGGATTTAAAGGATTTGATAAAGGATCAAAGAGTCAGGGGGACTAGACTAACATAGTCAACTCAACAACCCCTCCGCCCCTGTTCTCTCTCTGCTACTTATTATTATAAGGGTGAGATGACAGGTCAACACCTTGTTGACCTGCATGCATTTTGTTAACAAGGGGGGATGGCATCCCATCTCAAATGGCTTACTGCTTGCACATCCAGTATACTTATTGACTCTCCTTTCCGTCTCCAACGACTAGTCAGAATACTATCTCACAACTGACGTAATACTGTGGATTAGTCAAAGTTTAAAAAGTCTAAAGTCACTGTTGCGGCTGGTAAAAATGATCTTATTGTTTCTTAATGTAGCACATGGAGCAGATCAGTGTATTTGATGAAGTTGATGTACTTACAATATTGTGGATACAACCCCAAAGATTGCAAGAATAATGAAACTCTCTTTGGATAAAAGGGCCAGGTAAAACAATATAATATAAAAAAGCCCGGTAGAGCCGCAGAACTGGGTGATCATTTTCTGTAGGTTCATCTTTCACATTTACACTAAGTGATTTGATTTGATAGTATAGATTTGTAAAAAAAATTGATTGTTTAGGACTGTATTATTAGTTTTATGTAACTACAAGCAGAGAACGGAACATTATGGCACATGCATGTAATCAAATCAATGCTAACATTGGTTTTGTTCAGCTGTGGTTCTTTCCCTCAGACACTTCAAATATCTTCAAATTCTCATTAATTAAGTGTTGCCTTTCTTGGATTGCTTTTTTAAAAGGTTTTAAATAGCATTGTTATTACCCTGAAGGTGAAGTGATACTGTCCAAACAGTAGAACTGGAGTGCATAATACAAATGAAACAACAAAACAAAGCAGTGTCGAGGTAATAGCTGCCGAAACCCTCTTGCTCTCTGCCATGCTCTCATTTGTTGAGTCTGTAAACGATGGTGGTAATTACCTGCTGGTGTTAAACTGCTGTACATGGCGGCTCCTTTCACGCCTTCTGAGATACGGCTCAGAAACGTGTCTGACCACTTTAACAGTGTGTCATTATGCAGTCTGCTCTTTCTCTCCATACTTTCATGTTTGAAGTCTACAAATTTCTCAGAGGGGCCGACTAGGACTCAGTGTGTTGTTCTTGATGGGGAATTAAGGTCGTAAAGCTGAACCCCCCCCCCCCCCCCCACAAAAAAAGCTGTCTCTTCTTTTAATCTTCTGCTTTTATTTATTCATGTCTTCAAGTCTATTGTTCTTTTTCTGTTGTCTTTGTTTCTTTTGTCTCCTCTGAAGTCTTTCTTTTCTCACTTCCTCAATGTACGGCCAAATTATGACCGCTCTGCTAACTTTATATCTAAACTCCAAGCAAGCCACAGGCCTGGCAGCAGCGTTACTATGAGAAATGGGAAGCAGAAAAAAAATAGTCTGAAGATCTGAAGTGACAGAGTAGCATATAGAAAAAAATCAGATGAGCGGAGAGAAGCAAAGCAATGAATGCTGAAGAGTTTCATTAGAGGAGATGAAAGAGATGTACTGGTTCAAAGGGTGTCGAGGCCCCTCTGTTGGCTGGGAAATGGCTTGGTGCTGCTAATACAGAGAGTGTGTGTGTGTGTGTGTTACTTTGAGAATGTGTTTGTGTGTACCTACCCATATGCTTATTGTTTTCTTTGTGTGTGTGTGTGTTTGTCTGTTAGCGATACCGAGATCATGCTAATCAGTGCTGTTTGGGACTTGAAGTGAGAAATATTCATCTGGACATGGCGCTAATTATCTCCGTGGTGATTTTCATCAAGTGGTTCGGTTTTGCTGGTTGGTGTGTGTGTGTGTGTGTGTGTGTGTGTGTGAGAGAGAGAGTGAGTGTGTGTGTGAGAGAGAGTGAGAGAGTGAGAGAGAGAGAGAGAGAGAGAGATTTCTTTTCTCATGTTTTTTTACTTTTTGTTGTCTTCATAATTTTTGGAGCATTTAAATGAAACACCCTGCTATTAATGAGATAAGGGAAAAAGCTAAACGTTAAATGGATCCCTGACTGTCTTTGAAGGCCCTTCAATAACAAACCCACTCACATACATGCACACTCATAATAATAATAATAATACACACTGACTATGTCAGTGACAACATGGTTCCAGACTCCCTAATCTGTGCCTGCATCTCCGATTTATTGAGCAATTCAACCAGGTCTAGTGTTGTGGAGTTGGAAAAACAGTCGACCAATCAATGCTTTGTGGGGGGAATGGGAGCCTCATCTTCCAATATTGCTAGTTAGCTACATTCATGAGATATAGCAACGCAAAAAAAGGTCACAAAATGGTAACAAGCGTGAGTAAGACTGATGCCTTCATACATTTTTTTATAAGGCAGTTTACAAGAGTAACAACTCTTAAATCTGCAGATTAGAAACACGTAAACTGCCACTAAAAATTGGGAGCGGCAGGTAGAGCAGGTCGACCACTACTCAAGAGGTTAATCCAAACATATGATTAACTTTACATTTGCAATGTAATTACCATTCTAACACATAGCATTGAACTGTAATTAAGTACCTACCTAGCTGCATATATTACAAGAAGCATACTAGTAAACCACAACTATGAGACCAATGGTTTTGCATGTTTTTACCCATTACCATACAAATGACTGTATTTTCATTGGCTGGCCATTTTTCCGAAGCATAATGTCTTTTAGTGAATTCTGTGCTTTACGAACCGCCATAAGTTTCCATCATAGACTTTATATAAGAAGTGTACGTAGTCATCATGACGTCACCCATTGGTTTGTGGACTTCTATTTTTGAAACCTTGAATTCGCAATTTCGCCGTCGCCATCTTGTTTTTTTTGCAGTCGCCGTCTTGGTTTTTTGCAACCAGGAGCTAGGTACACCCGAACGCTAATGACATTTTTTGGCAACCAAAATGATTACAATTAACTTCCATGAACTGAAAACACATTGTGAAAAGGTTGAAGTCATAAAACGAAATCGTAGAAAACAACCAGACCAGACAATGCCTAGCACACCCTGCTTTATCATCTATGTTAGACTTGAAATACTTAAAACTATAAATTAAGACCTTGAACTCATGTTTACACTGTTTACTTTGGAAAAAAATCAAGTGAGAAAAATTGTCATTTTCTCATAGAGTTCTATACAATCAACCAGAGGAGTCGCCCCCTGCTGGCCATTTTGAAAACTTTCCTTGGTGGTGTGTAGGAACACACCACCTATATAAATAAATAGAAGATAAATTAAGACTAAAAATGGTCACACTGGTTTGATGATTACTTCACTGTTATCTCTGTATTTCAAAGTGATCGTTTGAATAAGCCGCTAAGATGCCTCTCTTCTCAGCGTCAACAAAAGCTGATCTTCCGCCAGTATTGGGGTTGGGGGTTTGATCCCTGGCTCCTCCTGTTCACAAGTCCTTGTCCTTGAGCAGTGAATGAGAGGCAAATAGTAAAGTGCTTGGTCCGTTGAGGTAGAAAAACGCTATATATATATATATATATATATATATATATATATATAGCCATTTAGCATATCTTTAAAGACACCATATCTACCGAAAGGATCGGACTTCTTAAACAATAATTAATTTTGGTAATTAAAGTTTTCTTTTATCTCAAACCTTCAACCTAAAAAAATGAAACAGCCTGCTTCACACTGCAGTATCCTCTCTATAATGTGTTTTCTCTACTGCTGCAACACATTCTCACTACCAACTAATCAAATTCTGCAGCTTGGTCAATGTCACTACAATTCAAACTACGGTGCTATAGGTACCCCTCTAGCATCAGTTTTGGACATATCAGAGGTGGCGTGTCAGTTTCCACTTATTTCTTGCATAGTGTCTTTAAAGCAAAGCTACGCGTTCACAGGAAACGTACAGTTTCCACTCCTTAAATGCATACTCTCTTTTCAAAATGAACTCCCAAATTAGGTTTACTAAGTGATTAGGATTACTTAAAAGTACTTGGTTTGGCTTAGGAAAAGATCATAGTTTGGGTTAAAAAACAACTGTGGTTTGGTTGAATATTATGTACGTTACATAAAATAAGTATGCTTGTTACACAACTAGCCTTAGGCCACCCCAGTTACATAAAAAAAAGATGTCGACATTGACTTGTTTCACATTGGACCAGTGGCGGCTGGTGGAAAATGTTCTTGGTAGGGCTGTGCCACATCCAATCAATTTCAGCAAACATCCCAGAATGATTTAATGCAAACAAATTAAGGTATCAAACGCTCATTACTACTTTGCAGTTAAATATTTAACATTTATTCCAACACGAAAAAAAGCAGTAAATAACACTTTCACAAACACGTCAGGACATCTTATTTTAGTCACCCTCACAGGGAATTCAGTATAATATAATATATATAACATATAATAATATTCTGTATAATATAATAATATATATATATATCATATAATATTCTGCATAATATAATAATATATATATCATATAATATTCTGTATAATATAATAATATATATGTCATATAATAATATTCACTATAATATAAAACACACACACACACACACACACACACACACACATATATATATATTAGGGGTGCAACGGATCACAAACCTCACGGTTCGGTTCGGATCACGGTTCTTGAGTCACGGTTCGGATCATTTTTCGGATCAACAAAGAAAAGGGCAGGAGACAAATATAACTTTGCTTTCCATTTATTAATTAAAGAACTTCAAGAACACTTAAAGAAAAGAACTTTGGACTATAGTCTTACATAAAAACTAAAATATTGAAGATGTCCAATTTGAAATGAAATAAATAAATGCAATTAAAACATTCAAGAATATTCAATTCTGTTTAAGTTTAAGTGCAACATGAGGTATGTTGATGCCCTCGTCCTTTGATCAATATTGAAAGAATATGTGAGCTAGCTTCCACTGTTTCAACTGAACTGAACTGCTCGGCAACAACTTGGGTCTGTGTTTACTTCCTGTCAGGTTATGTCATTCAAATACACAATAATGTTCACCATTACTGTGACATTATTTTCAAAAAGATGAGAATATCTCCATTGTCTGGGGAGAGGGTAGACCTTTCTGTAGTGACTGTTACTATTGGGCCTGTCTAGCTTCACTCTGATGCTTCTGTCAGCACCTGCACCAGGTGTATGTATGTGTGACTCTCACAGAGGGGGCGTGTCTACAGCACCGGACTATGAATCACTCCGCCGTGGTGAAAGCGGTCACAGTCTTTTCCTTGTCGTATGTCTTTCTTTTTAAATAACGCCTACATACCGTAACGGTTTTGTCCACCACCCTTATCCGTCATTATACTTTACAGGGAAGACAAAATGATCCCAAACGTGTGACTTAAATGACCCGGGGGCTTCTGGAGTTCCTCCGCTCGCCGTGACTTTCGCCATTAAATGCTTTTAACCTGCTCCGTTCATGTGAACACATGCTTTATATCTGTTCACTGACACTTTGCATTGATATTCGGGGACTTGTTACTTGAAAAGGAACAGCAGCAGTAAAACTGTATTACACACTATGAGGATTACACTGTAAAAAAAAAAAAGATTAAAAAAAAATAAGTAAAAAATACTCAATTGATCCGCGGTTCACGAGTGATCCGAACCGTGAGGGGTGATCCGAACCGTGAGGGGTGATCCGAACCGATCACGGATCGACCCGTGATCCGTTACACCACTAATATATATATATATATATATATATATATATATATATATATAATAATATATATATATATATATAACTATATATCCATTTCTCAGACAGGTGCTTCATGTCCCTCACTCCCTAACTGTCCATGCTGGTTCTGTCCCCGTTGTTTTAAAAAGATAAATAAGTTATTATCATGACGTCATCCAGCTAGTCAAACCTGTCTGGTGTACAGCTAGTAGAGAAGCTTCATGTACTGCTTCTCTTTCCTGCTAGTCTGCTGTCTGATTGTGAGGTCAGGCTGATCTGGGATCAGCTCTTTCAGTAGTTTCTCCTCTCAGTTCTCCTCTCAAACGGGTCTTGGAGGAGTAGTGCTCACACTGGCGCTCTCCTGTAGAGACTTCTCCTGACGAGAACGCGCAGCTTGGGGCAGGAAAAAAACTGCCCCAAGCTGAATCTATTTGAGGACGCTGATTGGCTGAATTGTATGTCACTCATTTATATCTTTACTCAGCATTGGCTAAACTGCTTTATAGACCCGCCTCTTTGGGGCAGTTTTTCCAGCGCCCCAGCAGCTGAGACGTGCACACACAGAGAGGAAGAGCAGACAGGCAGAGAGGACAAGCAGGAAAAGCATATATTTACCGCAGATATCATATTTTACACATATTACTGGGTGATTCCATGTTTCAAAAACACAAATATTGACAATTTGTATAGTTTATTTTTATTTTAAATTTTATTTTTATTTATATTTTTATTTTTATTTTTATTTTTTGTAGCTCTAGGAGGGGCGGCGCCCTAGCGCCCTCTATGGACCAGCCGCCACTGCATTGGACACAGACAGCTGAAAGTCCTGTGTTCTTCAACATCTAAAATGTTTGTGTATCCGTTCGTACTGAATCAGTCGCTCCACTCAAAGTTACACAAATTGTGTGCGTGCGTGTGTTTGTGAGTGACAGACAAATTGTAAAGCACTTTGGATAAAAGCACTGTATAACTGTCATTGCAGCATGTATTGTACAACAGTTAACTTGTGCAAGGCAGGTATATGCAGGTTAAAAGTAGTAGGAAAACAGTTGTGTAACACTTACCAAATACAAAGTCCCAAAAGACATATGTTATGTGTTATATACAACCTAAATAAAGGTCCCACTTCATGTACTTTGAACAGTGGAGACCTCAGTCATTACATCAGCGATCATGAGGAAAAGAAAGAGAACTATGTACCGTCTTTCTGCGCTGGTGACTGTGTTTCCAAACTGTTGGTGAGAATTTGTCACTCGCTGACATTTGTTCCACATTTTTAAATATCCCCAAGGAGCCTCACAAACACCTCCAGTCATAATCACTCCCCAAACATTAAATACCTCAATTAACATGAACACACTACATCCCTTATCTCCTGCTCCGTATTATCTCAGGTGGCCAGATTAACGTTTTGTGCTGAAGTTATGCACAGTACCTTTCCTAATCCCTCTTATTAAATTCCAGTCTCCTTGTAAAGGGAAGCTATTACATTGTCAATGATGAGTCAAATCTTAAAAAGCGCAAAGAATGAGTTATCCTGCTTTGACAACGGTGCGGTAAAAATTGAACGGATAGGTGCAAGACGTTCCTGTTGTACTCATGCGGTCATAATTAGATGTTGTAAAAGAATGAAGTGCTGTACTGTGCTGTAATAAAAACTAATGGTGAACCATTCTTGGCCGCGTTAAGAGAAGAGTGTTCACATTTGCAGCTGCTGGAGCTGCAGGTTTGAAGATTTTTGGCAGGTATTCAAATGGGTCTGGTGATGTAACCTTCCTACCTAGCTACTACCTAGCAACATCAATGAAAAATAGCAAACACAGAAAAAGGCTACCCAGAACTTTTGCGTTCCTGCAACAAGCACTGTGCTGTTTTGTGTTCTGACTTCCCATCTGCACCAGAGGTGTTTTTTTTAGGCATTTAACAAATATCTGACCAATTCCACAATCTAACGTGAAGTCTTGAGGACTGACAGAGTAATTGGTATTAATGTGTGTTTTATTATGTGTTCATAACAATAAGCTACACCAGAATAGGATGTCTATGAATCTCTATAAACAGATATCTGCTTATGAATGCAACAGGAGATTTTGGTATCGGAAGCATTCGGTTTTCAATGGCATTCCAAATAGTATTGACCAATGATGCTTGAGCGGGTTTGGTTGCATGCAGGTAAACAGTCTTTGAGGAGAACAAACATTTCTTTGAAGTATAATCACCTGAAAATAAGAATAGCGTTTTCATTACCGTACCTACATAGTATAATGTAATATAATTACTGTTTTTAAGCTGAAATCCCTCACATTCCCTCGTTACTGTGGAAGTAATAATATTACAGTTATGTGCTACTTAGTAAGCATTACTGACCAACACTGGCAAAAAAGCTGTTTGTTATTATTATTATTATACAGTTGATGTATGTTGAGTACTTTGCCAGGTGTTCATATTTCTATCTGTCCGCCTATCGACAGATTTGTCACCGCAACCGTGCAAGATGCAATCACAAAACTTTACAGGTGTGTAGCTCAGATCAAAATAAGGGGTTGGTTTGACGTCACGGCTAGTGTGATCGCATCGCGAGATGGTCTCTAGGACGGATCTCTAACCTGGCCCAGTTTGTGGAGGGTACACTGAGAATATGTTAATGACATTGGGTTTTTAATCAGTCTACATTACTGATGACCAATGAGATTCTGGCACCATTATTTCTGATTGAATTAACCTGTTTACACTAGAACCATTACAATAAGTAGGCTACAAAGAGTACTAGCGATTGGCTCGCTGCCAATAAAAAACATTATTGGTGCCAGGCTGTAAACATCTTTACTGAAGACGATGTCTGCGGTCGCTCTAGCCAACAGGATCAAGCATCTAACTAGCTGGCAAACTGCCAGCGAGAGAGTGCTTGGTTGGTGGTGACAACTCCGCTAAGTGACATCTTGAAATTAAATGTGGCACTTTTAAACACATTTTCGCAATAACAAGTTGATCACAATTTGCTGGTTCATTGAAGTATTTTATACAATTCATCCACTTCG
This sequence comes from Leptoclinus maculatus, assembly GCA_032191485.1. NCBI lineage: Eukaryota > Metazoa > Chordata > Actinopteri > Perciformes > Stichaeidae > Leptoclinus > Leptoclinus maculatus. Next base: position 21,289,909 of record JAVDOI010000011.1, on the reverse strand, counting down.
AGACTCCATACGCAACATATCATGAAATAACCTACGTACAATATAAACTGCCTGTTTTCAAGCCACCGGTTTGAATCTGAAATTATAATCAGCCATGAAAATCATGACAGGGACGACACAAAGAGAGAGAGGGATAATAAGACAGATCAAGAAAATGATGGGATGCAGAGAGGATGAGTGATTAAAGAGAGGAGCGAGGAACAAATGATGGATGGAGAAAGGAGAGCGATGAATCTTTATCAGTTCATCAGTGAACCACTCCTTTATTACACTTTTTTCCCATCTCCTTCTGCATCTCTATTATGTTTCCTCTTTCTGCCTCCTCTCTTCCTCAGTCTCTCTATTATTGCACCCCTCCCTCTGCTCTTCCCTCTCTTGCAGTGCTCTATTTTTTATATTCTACTTTTTCCACCACTCTCATTCCTTTTATTTGCTTCCTCCCTCTCTTTTCCCACCTCCTTCTAACCTCTCTCTCTCTCTCTCTCTCTCTCTCTCTCTCTCTCTCCCATCACCAGCGTGGCGATAGAAATGACTAATGGGAGATTATTGCTGATATCAAGACAAAGAAGAACACTGCTGAGCTTCCTCATGTTACCTCTTCACACACACACACACACACACACACACACACACTAACCATTGAACACAATTAAAGCACTACGCGCCCACACAGTTTCAGGGAAATGAGCCGAATTTAAACTGGATCTCTTGATTTCTTTTCTATTAAAAATAATCAACACGGTGGAACAAAATAAATATTGTTTGTTCATTATTGTTTCATTTTGCATTTTGTTCCTGACATTTGAGTTTGTTAAATTAAAATAAATGTAACAAAAAAATGTTGTTTGCTTAGTGTGAAACACCCCCCCCCCCCCCCCACAATTCTAACTGTGAAGCTTGTAATAAAAAAAACTGAATTAAATCACTGCACCTATCTTCTGAAGTACAAACATTTGCTGGTTTGCTTTGTTTTATATGAGGTTGAATTAAAGTTGATCTTTGGGTTTTGGCAACCCTTAAAAATTACAAGGACCGCCCAATTGTTCCGTTGGCCCATTATTTCGAAATCCCATTTGTCCGACAGCCCGTTATCCTGAAAACACATGTAAGTGTGATAGAAAAATTCACTCAAGACCGGTTGAAAATCATTAATCACAGGACATTTATTCTTTGCGCACAAGAAGGAGTAAGGCTGATCACATACATACAATATGTCAGGATTGCTCAGAGGTCTAACTCTGAGCCACTTGCATATATACTGCAAAACAACTGCATATGATTGGTCATGGATAGTAAAACAATCACAATGATTGGTACATGGGTTGTTTCAAGTTGAGATCTTCGTCACCCGAGGTGACGCACATAAATTGCGTTCACGCCCCGCTTCAGTGAAGTGTATCAGTTACTTCACTTAAGCGTCTGCCCTGGCACTAAGGTCGTCTCCTCACAATCAGGACGTTCTCACAACATCTTCAGCGCCTCCACAATCCTTGTTGTCATTCCGATTTAGGACCTGGTGCCGAGGGAGCTCCCTCCCTCAGCAGGCCTTCGACACTTTGATAGACTTATCAGTCGCTGAGTCTAATGTCAGAGCAAGTTCACCATATGCAGGTCATGAACCTTCTCATGAGGACACCAAAACCCACATATGATATTCATTTAGATTTTCTGACCCAACATAACCCACCTCTTTATACTATTGTATAAACAAATAATAAAATCAAATGCATAAACAAATAATCAAAAACGTTCAGCCTTCTCCTCCTATAAAATTGAATAAATGTCCAGACATACATGAAATAAATGTGTATTTTTGAATGTGGTGTAATGTGTAAAGAAACATGTGTAATGCATAACAAAACAATACATGATGAGGCCTTCGTATATGGATTATATTGAAAGTTATATATTTTGTCTATTCTCTAAATTTTCGACATACGAATCATCATTAATTTACAGTTCAGTGTAAGCATTTCGTTGGAACAGGGCTATTACGCCCTCGTTGTAGTCGTCACCTCCCAGCTCCTCACCATCCTGCTGGAAAGTCTGTAATTACACTAGAGTCTGTTTAGTCATGTCAACATCAATTCTTCGCTGCAACAATCTCCTCAAACATGGTATGAAAGTACAATCAAACTGAACCAAACATTTTGTAGACTCCTCCCTTCTCCCGCTAGTAACACATCCTGACCCCTCTACCTATCGCTGACCACCAAAATAGCACTGATTCAAACCCCGCAGCAAACTGAGTTTCACCCAGGGACCCCCCCCATGTCATCTATGTACACAAAACTGACTGCACTGCCAGATGGTGCTGACCTTTTGGTCGTGGTCTGTCTCTAGGAGGTTACGCAGGCAGGAGCCATCCATAGGTCATAGAATGACCTCACCACTGTGCCGATGCACAAGTTCCGCTCCACTGCTTAAGCTTACCTCCCCAGAACCACTAGGTGCCAGCCCTCGGCATCGTCATATCCATCAGTTGTCTGTGTGATGTTTTTCATAACATGCACCATATCAAGGTCCCTACAAGGAACTCCTTCTGAAAACAAGTATAGTTTGCTGCATCGGGTGAGAAACAGGAGGCAACAGATAGTGTAGAGTGACACAATTGCTGCAACTAGTCAGTTTGAGGAAGAGAAAACAAATTGTAAAGCACATTTGAAACCTGTTTGGTCATTTCCCAGCTTGTCAATGTTCGTGTGGTTGTATTCTGTATTATTAATTGTAGTTTTTATCTTCCTTAACTTATTAATTGTCATTTTTATCTGCCATAATATTGGACTAATTATTATTAAAGCAAAACATCATTTTATCTGCCATGTTCCCCATACAATATATATATTTTAACTATTATTAACGCCGCTAAAGCAAAGCAAAACATATTTCCCCTTATCCCAAATAGCCCTGGCTATTTAATTTTCCCAATTTCCGCGATGTTAGTTCTCCCACTGAGCTCCTTTCTTTTCTTACAGACGCCCCTAACCCCTCTGAGCGTGTTAGTATGCCTTCACTGGTCAGACAAGCGGCCCCAGAGGCTTTCGCTTCCCTGTTCTCCCAGACTCACTCAGAGGAAACAGGTGTCTCAAGATTAAGAGTTATCAGTGGCCCTATTTTGTTGCGGACAATTGTTTCACCTTCTTATGCTCTGCTATGAGCTATGCTAGCTGTTGGTGTGTTTTACGTTCCCCCCCCCACCTCGGTGCATTCCAAGTTTTCATAACCTTGAGCGTGGACTTGTTATGAGTCCTCCTGAGTGGGAGAGGACGTAATTTATTTTCTTTTTAACATTTTTCTGTATTTTCTCCCATATGTTAGAAATGGTTTAGGCTCAGCAAGATATTTGTTCTTAATTTTGATCTAATTGTACCATTTGTTCCTTCTATCAACCCTGCTGACTGTGGATGATAAGAGCAATGATATTTTATTACAAATACCTCAGCCAAATGTTTTATCCCCTTGTTCACAAAATGTGTATCATTTTCACAACAAATTATTTCTGGTTAATCAAAACGTATTCATGTCTTTAGTCAAATCCTTTGCATTTGTTTTAATACATCTGGTGTTTTGGTTGGAAATACCTCGATCCATTTAGAGTATCTGTCAATTATTGTCAAACAATATTTCTTCCCTTCATATTAGTTTAGTTCAATGAAATCCATGCAAATGTGTTGAAATGGATTATATTTTGCACATAACGTGCATACTAGACCTAAAAATTATTTTTTTTGTAATTATTAAAGCCATAGGCTGTAAACACCCCGTTTACCATAGATACCATCCCACCTCTTGAGACATGGTTCAACCCATGGCTCAAAAGAGCCGCATATCTATATAAAGCTTTCGGTAGTATTAGTTTGCCCTCAGGTCATTCCCAAAAACCATCGTTTCATTTTGACCCAATCAGCTTTTTATTTTTCCTGCCGTGGAGCATTCGTTTGCATGCTTCCTCATCAGCTTTACTGTTTCCTGTTGAAACGGAGTCAGTACCTGTTTTGTGTGCTATGCACTTATAAACCGAATTGTACTGCATCTCGCACTTGTAATATCAATTTTGATAAAGGTTTTGCTAATTCAGCGTAATTAGAACCCCAATTTCTACAGAAATTAGTCATCTAAGAATGACATAATTTGTCTTCTTCTTTTGTTATCTAATGATCGGCCATCTTTAGATAAATCATAACACAAATATTTAACTTTTTCTTTCCAGAGTTGGAGTTTGTTTGCTTACTTTATGATCATGTTCATCCACATAAAGTAAGATTCTTCCCCTGGTGGGTCGAATTTAGCTGTTTTAACTGCATTCATTGTTTTCAAAGCCTCTTCCTCAGCAGAGGAGAGGAAAAAGTGTCTCACTTATTTTGTTTAATTTAGATAAGAGCACAGCCTTTGCTGTGACCATGACCCAGTTTATCAAGACCGTAGTAACAATTTGGTGAGTTAGAAACCTCTTGCACACAACAGTCAATCGTTTATTCGAACCACTTTCATTCTCTGCATGGTACCGATAGATATTCCGTTTGTACATGCCCCAAAATCACACAAAAATACTACTTCGCACATCTCAATAACTCTAACCCCACAATTCTATTTGATATAGTTCTAATATTTCTATCTATTATTCTTCACCGTCAGTCTGTGTCTCTGCATCAGTGTGTGTGCGTGTTTTTACATGACCTGATTCATCTGTTGAATGTGGTGTCCTGACGGTCTCCTCTTCCGATGTCCCTCCCCCGTCCACTCTTGTTCTGCTCCTGCACTCCCGTGCCCAGTGCCCCTCCCTTCCACAGATGAAGCAAGCTCCGCTCCTTCTCCCGAACCCTCCTCCTCCTCCTCGGCTCTCCCCTCGTCCTCTGTTCCGTCCGCGGAAAGCTCCACGTTTTTGGTTGTCTCGGAAATACACATTAGGACAATGTTCAGACATTTCATCATCATTATCATAGTCAAATAGCATATTTTGTTTCCTTTTTTTCTTTTCTTTTGCTGCAACACTGTTGCTGTGTGTACAGCATAATACTACTGGTGGGTGTTGCTCACCATATTCTGTGTCTGATTTAGCGGATGCTGGCCTGTAGAGCGGTCTGCCAAAAGTCTCGCTCATGACTTTTCTCAGTGCCGTCACAAGCTCAGTTGTAGTTGTTTCTGTGTTTTGTCTGAGAGCCTCCGGGACAGTGGGAGACGGGAGAGAGAGGAGAGGAGTTTTCGGATCGGGAGCCCGTGAAGTTTGAGCAAGCTCCTCCGCCTGTGGAAGATCTGGGGGTGAAGCAGAGGGTGGGGGAAGGTTCGGAGGAGGCCGCCTGGTGCATACCACTTCATTGTCTGGATTCCCACAAAAATGTAGACTTGGGAACAAATCAGGAGAATTAGTCACGTCAGCACTTTCCTCATTCTTCATCTTTATAGTGAAAAAGTTGAATCTCTCCTCTAGCTTAGTACTAAAAATAAAATCTTTCCTTAGTTCACTAAAGTGTTAGTTTTTTAGGCTCCTCGAGCCAAGGTCGAAACTATTTTTAAACCTAGTAGATTGTCAATTTCAGTGTTCCTCGAACCTAAGGTTACTATCTGAACATAATAGTTTTTTTTTTTTTTTTCCTTTTCTTTCCCATACTTTTTTCTTTCCTCTATCTGGTCAACCAAAACTTGACATCCTGTGACTGTCAATTTCTCATCAAACCCATATTTTTCTTTCCATCTCTTTACATGTTTTAATGCTTTCTTCATCTTTCATCTTCATGTATTTCACCTCCCCTTTTAAGGTTTCTTCCCACTGATCTTACTAGCGTTCGACCCCATTTTCTAATTTTGTTTTCTTTAAATTTGGATTCCTAAGAAAGTTTGCAACGTTTTCCGGAATATTTTCTAAACTGTTTAATATTTGTTTGCTCCCAGAGCCGCGGTCGAGTAGGTTGATTTGTCAATTTTATTATTCAGAAACATGAATGTACCAAATCCACCTCCTAAAGTGGCAGATTTGCCATTCTTAGTGTTTTATGAACCAGCGTCTAAACAGTCCACCCTATTGGCAGATCTATTAATGCTGTTGTTCTCTGAACCTCTATCAACAAATGTACCTAATAGTTTTTATGGTGCCCCGCACAACAAAGGTTACTATTTGAACCTAAGGTTATTAGTCCTCCGACTCATAGCTATTTTGGATTTCTTCAATCTCAGGTTACCTCTTTCCAGTCCCCAGAACTGAACGGCTTAATAAGTCCAGTGGACTTTTTAATTAGCGAAAATAGAATTTACTACTCTTCTCAGATTCGCTAAAGTGTTATTTTCACCTAAAATTTGGTTTTTAGATTACTTAACTTTGGTTGCTATCATGTCTCGTGTAGACCCAGTCTGAGATCACATAACGGTTTATATTTACCTGCAATGACTTTCCAACACGGTCTGGTTCAAGGCAATCGTCACTCCGTCTCCCCCCACAGCGAGTGGATTCCTGGCCTCTCAATATGCCAAACTATTCTCGTGTGAGAATAGGGCGGAGGGCTTTAAGCAAGAGTCCCAGACTCTCCCGTGCACGGTTTCAGGATAGGCTGGGGAGAAGACGGAGATGTTGATTCCGGCTCTCGAAGGACCATCTGATAGAAAAATTCACTCAAGACCGGTTGAAAATCATTAATCACAGGACATTTATTCTTTGCGCACAAGAAGGAGTAAGGCTGATCACATACATACAACATGTCAGGATTGCTCAGAGGTCTAACTCTGAGCCACTTGCATATATACTGCAAAACAACTGCATATGATTGGTCATGGATAGTAAAACAATCACAATGATTGGTACATGGGTTGTTTCAAGTTGAGATCTTCGTCACCCGAGGTGACGCACATAAATTGCGTTCACGCCCCGCTTCAGTGAAGTGTATCAGTTACTTCACTTAAGCGTCTGCCCTGGCACTAAGGTCGTCTCCTCACAATCAGGACGTTCTCACAACATCTTCAGCGCCTCCACAATCCTTGTTGTCATTCCGATTTAGGACCTGGTGCCGAGGGAGCTCCCTCCCTCAGCAGGCCTTCGACACTTTGATAGACTTATCAGTCGCTGAGTCTAATGTCAGAGCAAGTTCACCATATGCAGGTCATGAACCTTCTCATGAGGACACCAAAACCCACATATGATATTCATTTAGATTTTCTGACCCAACAAAGTGCTACACATTTATTGCGTAGTTTATCTCAACCTGACAAGTGACTTGAGCAGACTGTTAAACATAAGGACGTATAGGTTGTCTGTGCAAGCAGCTAATTACGACCAATATTTACAACAACGTCTCAAACAAACACAGGACTTTCACCCAGGAGACTGATGTTTGTGCCATATTCTAGTTTTTTTATTAAATAATGGCCAGTATAGTTTGACCAGCCTAGTGCTAGAAACACACACCAAATGTGGATTGTGGCTGAAAATAAAAGCCAACAAATCCATTATTTCTCTTATAGATTTTCACACATGGCAAGCCAATTTAACACAGAACAACTCAACCTCCAATAAATTAAGATTCCAATCCACTGCCAGATTAGGCCCAAATATATTGGAGGAGAGTTCTGATTCGGCCCGGTTTTGAAGTGGTGGCGACGGTGGCGAGGAAAAACTCCCTGTGACAGGAAGAAACCTCGGGAGGAACCCTCCTCATAGGGGCTGGGTGGTGGTGGGGGGAGGGGGGACTTCCTGCTGCTTTGGGCCACGACACAAGCTGATTGTCCGTCCTGAATCTCCACCTTCACCTTCACCGCCTGCAGGAAGGCAAAAGAGTGAGAAACAACACACTTACCTGTGCCGTTACCGTGGCAGCATGAAGTCCCCCATCGACGAACTCCTCTACATCTGAGAACACACACAAAAGTAACCGGTTAGATTCAAACACCATCAGTCAGTTAGTCACTTTGACTCCAGGGCGTGACGGCGTCCTCTTACCCGTCTTTGGTAAAAGAGGATGTAGGCGGCACGCTGACGCAGGTTGCAGACGGAGTCCCCCGATGTCTGCGTGACGAGTGAATCATCATAGGTCAGCCAGCTGTCGGTGGGGTCGTCCTGGTCCACATCTGGATTCACGGCGTCACAGATGATGTGTCCTATAAAGGATAACATTTAATTATGTCTCAAGAAAACAAGCTTTACACAACAATGTCTTTCAAAAGCGACATAAGAACTTAGCACAATGAGCAACACATGCTCATTTTAGTAAAAAATATATAGCAGATGTAACAAAACACTCCAAGCTGCTCAGTTACATTAAGGAGAGTAACCGTAAATAGTGCTAAACAGTTGTGTATGTATAACGTGTCTGAGAACGATGCAATGATACAGTCCTCAGACTTCCACGTGTGATTTTCTTACCGCTGTCTGGTCCGTAGCCGAGATGGCTGATGATGCTCACCAGGCTGTACCAGCCTTCAGCCTGAGAGGGAACACAGTTAGCAGCAGTTAGCTACACACACGCACACAAAAAACACCAGCACACACACTGACCAAAATGTTTCCCTCAGTATTTGAACTCGGGTTGAGTTCTTTCTCACCTGGCCGGAGGTCACCATCAGCTCCCTGAAGAGGTCGACCGGGTCACTCAGCTTCTCCAGCTGCAGGAACGGGGTGTAGCAGAAACGCTTAATGTGCAGCATCAGCACTCTGTGGATGGGAAATAAGAAGAAAAAGAAAACATGAGCCGGTTCCAAAAGATCGTTGGAATATTTGCTTCATAAATGACTCAATCATTTCATTGATAATCAGAATACACCATCGGTTAACGGACTACACTATGAATAAATGTCACTCACGCGGGCAGTGTCACGAAGGCCGACTGCTGACCGGATGCGTTGCCACCGCAGTTACACCTGAAGTCCAACTCTGTCTCCTGGACAACAGCAGAGACAACATGGTGTCAGATACACACTGGAGAGCGAGGGCAGTGTGTGTGTATGTGTGTGTGACGTCACTGAGGGAGGACAGGTGGATCTTACCTTCAGGTAATCCTGGAGCATCTCCTGGACTGATCCTCGTGGCAGAAGGTTGAGAGAGAGGTTGGTGAAGTCCTCCTCACGCGTAGACCCGGCTCCACAGCTGCTCATTAAAGGGACAGTTCACACAACTGTTACAGTCACACAAGTGGACCAGATGAATTCAGCTGATCAAGACACTCACTCAGAAATCACATTTGAACTACTAGATATCTTAAGTTTGTTTAAATATGCTGATGGTCTCTGAGGTCTGACCTCTTGCAGGTCCTGGTGTTCTGCATCTTGAACACCAGCTGGTCCTCGACGGGGCACCTGTAGCTCCGTCCCTCGATGGCAGCGGCGTGCTGCAGCAGCGGGGACAGTGTCCTGATCTGGTCCACTACGGTGGTCAGGAACTCGTGAGCGTCCTGAACACACACACACACACACACACACACACACACACACACACACACAGAGGGTTCGATGCTCAGAGGATAAACTATCAGGAGGAGTTGGAGCAAAAACAATCAAAGCGGATGACTCACTTTCTGGTGGTGATCTCGAAACTCCGGAGCCTCTAAGGAGACGATTTTCTTCAAGGATTTGAGCGCCACCACGTTCATGAATCTTCTGCAGGGGGAGAAGAAGAAAATAGGGAGTGAGTTTCTGCTGTCCTTTGGTCTCCAGGATCGCGCGTGTTTGTGTGTGTGTGTGCGTGCGTGCGTGGCTGCTGTACCTGATCAGTTCAGCCTGAGGCACTGAAGTCCACACCACCTCCTGGCTGCTGAAGTCCCTGATTAAGTCCACCAACGTGATGAGACTCTGGAGGCTGGAGCTGGAGTTCATGTAACAGGTCTGGGCTAGATTTGGAAACCTTGACACACAAACACAACATGTGTCAATATCAGAAAACTCTGCAGTGACAAACTGGAGCTCATTTACTCTTACTTTTTTAGATTTTTAGAAACATTTAGACCGTTTTTATCGAATGCGGTGAGTTTTGGGCAGTCGTGAGCACGGTAATCGTACTCTTACGCAAACAATTGAATTTGGACTGTGCAACTGAACCAGACCAAATTGAAAACAAACAAAAGAATCAACTTCCCTCAAGCCGGACTATCGCCCCCAACATCACATATAAAGCAAAAGCAACTCAAATTTAATTTTGTTTCTTGTTAATCTAGTTTCTCATTAAATGATGTCTCGGTCCCATCGGTGATCAGCTGATCATTGCACATCATTCGTTTCACTTTATTCTGGGGAATTAATATATTTTTCTGGGATTTTTAATTTACCAAAAATATATAAATAAATAAAACTGACAATTTAGTTTTTGTGTGTTTCCGTGCAGCTTTACTCACCCAAGCCCGATGACGAGACCCGTTTTGGTGCTACAGAGACACAAACACACACGGTCGATAAACGTGAAGGCATGAAGCTGTGAAATATTGTGGCTCATATTTTAAAGTCATGTGACCGTCATGAATGTATAAACATGGTTTATACAAGAAGCATGTTTCCATCATTCTTTTTTTACGCATTTAATACCTCTTTTTTTAGTTGTAGCCCTTCTCCTAACATTTTTGATTTGATTTGTATTATTGTTTAATGCAATAAAATAATTTTAATTTTAATAATAAGCTAAATGAATTACAAATAGTATTATACATTTTTTTCTGCACTAAATACTAAATGTTTTAAAAACATATTCAGCTATATGCAAACTTCAAACAGGAAAAAAAAAGTCTAAAAATCCAAGTTTAAATGTGGACCGGTCCGATCAAAGTATTTGATGAGACATTCAGTGGCAGCTTTGGACACGTCTACGGCCACATTTCAGTTGGTACCAAAACAAGTATTGAGCTTCAATCCCCAGCCCTGCTCTTGTTATGTTGTGGTTTTGAATAAGAACATAGAAAATGTGATTGTAATGCTGGACTGACCTGTTGGAGGAAGAGTCCATGCTCGTCCTCACAGCCTGCAGTTTCTCCACTTTCTCCTCCACTTTCTTTTCCAGATACTTCACTTCTTTTTCTTCTTCTTCGTCCTTTTTGAAGTCGTACACCTCATCAACCCAATCTGGAAGGTACATGGGGTCTGTATCGAAGTGCAACACAGAGGGAAAAACAAACGGTCATTCTTCTTCTCAGCCTCGTCGTCTGGAGACGGAACGACTCTACAGTTTCTCTGTGAGGGAACAGAAACATTACAGTGACTCACTTCTTTTTATTTTAACGCAGACGGATGAAAGTCTTGTGTAACTTTCTCTGAAGACCTTTAAGACTCTGGAAAACCAGCCACTCTTCTTCTTCTCTGCATTTCCAGCTGTTGTTGTGGCTGGATCATGAGAGGAGGCGAATTTGCTGATACACACAAACACAGCTGATTATTCTACAGTTAAGTGAAGAGGATCCCTCTCTAGTCTGCAGTCAAACACGACACAACAAGCCTGTCTCGTCCACAATCACGTCCCCATACAACCAAACTACATTCTCAGTTACGTCTGGAGGGAAACACTTTTCTCTTTGATTACACTCGCAGTTTTAAACATGTGGTTAACTTTGACTTTGACACACTGACACAAACAGCGGTCTCCTGAGTTAAAGTCCTGCATCTGTTTACACTGACTTTCACGGACTATGATTAGAAATATATTTATATGCCAAAAGAAAAGAAAAAAGCAATACAAAATAGGATTCCCTCGAAATGTAAATAACAATGCAGGTTTTTTGTATGGGAACATCATTTTTAGGAGACCCACACATTGAGGCGACTAATGCAGACACATTTTGTTGACATATTAGAGTCAGAAGTTTTTTCAGAGTGAATTTTAGATATCTCTTTGTATCACTCCAGAAATCAGAAACAGACAAAAAAGGATTTTTTTTAAGTAATAAAATGGTCTATAAATCTAACTAGGAATGGTGTAAGAATAAACCCCTCAGTAAAAACCTTCAGAATATAGATAGGGAGGAAACTGGAAAGTTTGGTGTATGTAAGTGCTACTGAGGTGGTCTCACTCTTTAAGGCGGTGACATGATTATTATTGTTCATTACCATGAACACACACTGTAATATATTTTAACTCAGTCCTACCTTCACAAATACTCAGTAGAGTACGTATACTAAGTAAATATACTAAGTCACCGGTCAAATAATAGTGAATGTTTTGCATAATAATCAGTGTTTGTAGACCAGAAACCCCCATGTGCCATAGACACTTAATTTATCTAAATAACTATGCAACACTACTGGACAGTTTCACATTTGACATTACAGTCATTCATTGGTGTGCCCTCATGTTACAAAAAAGTGTTTCTGTATCGGCTGCTCTTAAATGAATTCAATATGTTTAAGCTCTTAACATGGCCTTTTAAGTGCCCACTTAAAAAATGATGATGTTATGTGTGAGTCTGTAAATAAATCAAGTTAACACAGGCCAAAATTACATATTGGTTTCTGTTCACACTTAAAAACAACAATTTTTCATTGGTATGAATAAAAGTTACAAGTTGTTAAGACTTAGAAAGATAAATGATCTGCATTTAAAATAAAAACTTAAATAATCATTACCAGCTTCTTTGGGGAGAAAACAATGAAACAGATGCAGTGGTGTAAAGTAGCCTGCATTTGTAAACTGAAAAGTAAGAAGAAGAAGAAGAAGAAGAAGAAGAAGAAGAAGAAGAAGAAGAAGAAGAAGAAGAAGAAGAAGCAGCAGCAACGACTGGGAGTCCCAGGGTGACTGGGTCTAATTGAAATGAATTCTTAAAGCAATGACTTTAATGACATTTTGAATCCAGGACTGGAGCAATGACACGGAAAGGCCCGAAGGGAGAAAGGCACTTTAAGAAGCCAGGGTGAGAAGGAGGGAGGGAGAGATGAGGAGAGACGAAGAAGAATAGAGGAGAGACAAAGAGGGCGAGGTTGGAGGGCTTGTGTTTTGAGAGAGGGTATTTATTAAGAGAGCCAGGGGAGATGGAGAGACACAGAGAGAAAGAGATGGATGGAGACAGAAGAGCTTAAAACAGAAGAGACATCCGGGGAGAGAAGAGTTTTTTTTTTTCTTTTCATCAGACTGTCAAGCAGTTTTTAGCTCATTCCCCAGACTGCAAGACACTTTCGATAGGTCAACCTCATGAAGTCGCTATCTGAAACTCAGTCAAATCAACTGAGGCCTCACCACCACATGATATGGTTCTGTGATTAAATATGAATCACCTAATGACATATGTATGAGCCTAAAACCTAATATTGCTTTTTCTTTGAAGGGCTTTTATCGCCACATTGTTGCAGGGGTGGAGTTGCATTTCAAAGAACTTTGTATTCACAAATCACATCTTTTGAAGTTATTTAAAAAGGAAGCAAAATGGAAAGAAGAAAAAAAACGTTGCCATGGAAGAACGTTTGTAGTTTAATAGTATAAAATCAGATGACATTGTATAATGTAGCAACTTAATATTGCACTTCAGTCAGAGTCCAGAACAGAAGTACAAACCAACTAGCAATGTACTCGGTTGTGAATAAGAACCCAACTTGAATTTCCTTGCTTGGGGTAGTGACTCACTCCCAATCCAGAGGTCACGATCCACCATGGCCTCAGACCTGGAGGTACTGACACTCATCCCGACCGATTCACACTTGGCTGCGAACCGCACTGGTGCGGTTTGCAGATGATGTGGTCCCCAAATCGGACACTAAAAAAAAAATACCAAACAATTCAAATAATGATCTGATCAATGCATTTAACAGCCTCAGCCTTTATGTACCCCCGCACGGTCTGCGATTGGCTCCAGATCCCTCGATTCACCAACCAATAGTGAGCCAGTATGCTATGTTCCAGCTTTTTTGTAACTTTTCAAAACCAACAATCTGATCCCAGTTCAAGTAGTGATTGGCCAGGCGTGCTATAGGTGTGGTTACCCTGAAATCTCTGTCACTTTCTGTGTAGGTCACTATGAATGCCTTCGAACAAATGATTTCTCAAAACGTTATTTCCATTTGTTTTAAAATGTATCAAAAGATCCACTTAAACATAGATCTCTTGGAGACTAATCAGTGGAGATGATGTTAGCAGAATCTGAATGTACACTGTAAAAAATGGCTGTGAAATCCACAGTAATTTACTGTGTTTGTGAGCAGTAACTTATTGTATACTATTTCCCAGTAAAATACTGTGTATTCAACCAAATATTACAGTAGTCAAAGCTTTACTGTGAAAATCACAGTAATAACTCGTTTACTGTATAAAAACACAGTAACCAAAAAGGTATTGTAGAAAATCACAGTAATAACTTGTTTACTGTATAAAAACACAGTAACCAAAAAGGTCAAACAAACGTCTGAACACAATTACATTATTTCCACTCCCGAACGCAGGAAGGCCTAAACTTTGCCACGTGAATTTGTTAAAGCCATATTACGGTCGCGTAATCAACAGGCTTTTGAAAGGGTAAAGACAGTGTTGTGTAGTGCCCCAGTTTTGGCAGCCCCGCGGTTTGACTGTCTGTTTTCCCTTCAGGTGGATGCTAGTCACGTGGGGACGGGTGCTGTCCTGTTGCAAATTGATGATCTGGGTTTTGATCGACCAGTGAGCTACTTTTCTAAGAAATTTAATTCATATCAGTTAAATTATTCTACGATCGAAAAAGAGGCGCTGGCGTTGATATGGGCACTAAAACATTTTGATGTTTATATCTGTTCTGGGGTAGTGCCTGTGGTCGTCTACACCGACCATAACCCCTTGACTTTCCTCAGCACTTTGCAGTGTCCAAATCAGAGATTGATAAGGTGGTCACTGATGTTACAGTCGTATTGGTTAAACATTCGGCATATCAAGGGTTCGGACAATGTGGTGGCAGACGCTTTGTCCAGAGCTCCTTATCATTAATAATAGCCAATGCATGGTAGCCTATCTGCTTCTCCTTGTCTCTCCTGTTCCCCTCTTAATTTGCTTCCCACTGGTACCAGGTTGCTGAGGGGTGCTGGGTGACAGGGTTGAGGGAGGTGGATGACCAGCATCAGGTTTGTTTTTGTTTGCTCTGTAAATAAAAAAAGAAAAAAGAACAGAAGATGGAATGCTATTTTGGGTAAAACATCGAGTAATGCCAGTGGGTATTAAAATGTTTGTGTATTTTGAGTTAAATTCTGGTTCCGGGGTTGGGACCCGATTTCTATGGAGGGGGGTGTGACGGCCTCTGGAATTCAGCAGGGCCTGCTGTGGGCGTTCCTCTGTTTCTTGTCTGTGCTGTCTCGCAGGTCCCTTGTAGGCGGAGCCTCTCTGTCCAATTGGGAGCACCTGGCCAGTCTCCCAGGGGTATATAGGACCTGCCTGCCGCAGTCGGTGGCCTCTCTGTTCCTGCAGCACCATGCCTTTGTTTTGTTGAATAATAAATGCAAACTTTCCGTCTAACCACCCGTGTGTCTCGCGTTTTGTCATGGCTCAAGAGCCGGGTCGTGACAAATGGAATGACATTTTTATAGATTACGCCGAGCAGGAAGTCTCCATTACCTGCCCCTTTTAATGAATCATACATCACTCATGGAAAATGTAATGGATTTAACCAAAGGAGGTCATCAGCAGTGACCTGAGAATAGCAATGAGATGGATCTGATACTACTTCAATAAACAATATACGCAACGTCACTTATTAGAATCCAATACAGAAGCAACGAAAATATAGCTGAGACTCTGAACGACTTGTAAAATAGAATGGATATGGCTCTACTTACCAGACTATATAACCCCACTTGCCCGATATGATTGATATGACGCCACATATCAGAACGCAATTGATATGGCAATTAGTAGTGGCTAAAGGGCAGCCGTGCCCTGCTTGTGATGACTGAAGTAACCAGCAGTGGCTAAAGGGCTGCGTGCCCTGTTTGTGATGACTGATGTAGCCAGCAGTGGCTAGAGTACTGGAATGCTTTTACCTGGATGTGAAGAATTAGCTTAATACATGATTAGTAATTAGCTGAATTATACATAAATCAGATCTTGTGAATTATCTTTGACTGGAATTACCAGATAAGAGGAACCATTGAGCAGCAAAATAGCCATTGAGCCAGCACACCACTACCAGTTATATGCATGTATCTGGAATGTGAGCAAGAATGATTACTGAAGACATTTAGATGCAATACAGGAGATGAAAGCAGCCAGCGAATATGAAAGTAGTAGCAGTAGAACAACTGTAACACCAGTTAAAACATGATTTACGAGGGATGAAGGCGCATTTAAAAGTATGGGCAGAGCCTGACCAGTCAATTTATCTATACTTATTGTATAGAGCAGGTCAAGACGGACTCTGACATGAGATTCCCCCATGATGCTGCAATTAATGCAATTCCTCTTAACAATTCTCCCAATGCTGCTGCTGCGACGACATACCTGCAAATTCATAAGGGGTGAAAAAGGTGACAAGCCCGAAACCCTGTCGGGGGGGGGGGGGGGGCATGAATTTTCATTTTTAAATAGGATCTTTAAAATGTAGCATTCTGGTGTACTCTTGAGAATAACATTAAGTGATAAGACCATATTTACTTTAAGCAAAATAATAATGTATTATTCAGTTATTTATCACTATTTCAGTTCAAGTTGAACAGCTGGCTAGTTAGCTTCTTTTTAAAAAAAATCAATATTATTATTATTAACAACCTTTATTTAGACAAAATCCATTTAGAACGAGGTCTCATTTTCAAAAGTTTTAGTCAAATAAAAACAAAGATAGCAGAGTAGTTTTCATTGAACCCTGTTACTGTATGGCTTCATATTAATTTCCACTGTTACTGTACAGCTGTTAGAATAGTGGCCTATCTTCTATTTGCAATTAATATGCATTCAATCCAGTTCCATTTAAATTAAAATGATAATCTTCTCTGGCTGTGGTCATTACAGTGAACAGTGTGTACAGTGTGATGAGAGGGCACGTGAGCCCTTGTTGCTGTACTTTATCTCCTTGGAGCAGAGGCTGCATTCAGCATACCTGCCTCATCAATGTATTTAAAACACTGTAACAGCAGGAAGCTGTACTCGCGTCTGTTTAGACCTCTACCTTTATCCAGGCCCAGCTCCACTCACATCTCAGCCCTGTGTTGAGGCATAAATATAAACAGGAGCCGCTGCCGCTGGACTGGTTTGTTGACTAGTTACTGCGCATGTGCGCCAAAAATAAGTTCGCTGAATTCAGGTTTCAAAATAAAACATGTATTTAATAACAAATGCAATCTGAATTAACTATCGATAGTAAAATGCTCTCGAGAACAGCTTTCACACACACTCCAAACAGGAAGCTTGTTACCTGAAGGACGAAATGTGATGAAGAGACTGAAATACCCATTTGAATCTCCTTTCATAGTCCGTAAAATATCTGTCTCAAATTCTATTGGCCTAAATCCAGCTGACTCCTCCTAGCCTCAGTCAGCTGACTCCCTCGTCGTCTCCTATTGGTCTCCGTCTGTAGCTCCTCCTTCTTGGGTCCCTCTTGGGTCCTCGCTCTAATCCTGGTGTCCTCTGTTAAAGCCTGACTTAAAATTCCTGTCTATCCCTATCGACTATTCTTACAGATTAATACATTCATTAATAATACATCCAATAATTGTCTCTTATGGTTCAACACTCCTATAGTAAACATATTGTAAACACACTATACACTTGATAAGTATTCTGGTACTTCCTGATACTTTGACACTTTTTACAAGCATATGTGCGGCATTTCCACGATGCTTCCTATACACATACTGTAAAGATAATACATCTCATAGATAAATATATTGCAACTCTTTAACCCATGGTAACATTCTTATTATTTTGACACTTCTATTCACCATAAGAGGTGCTAATAATCATACTAAACTAATTCTAATACTAAAATCCTACTAATTCTATCTTTAATACTGAAATCCTCCACAAATCCCCCCTAACACACTCTTCAGAGTGTGTTACCTTTATGGTCCAAGGGTGAGTTTCCCTAACTAAACAGTCATATCATCAGTCGTTAAAATTCATCCTCATCATCTATACCTAACCAATTTCCCTACATCTTTGTCTCACTAAGCACAGTATCAATTAACCCCTGTAAAAGTCCACGAATGCAACGGCATCCACAGAGGACAAGGACTGTAGCTGATGTGAGCGGCTCTTGTCGTGATGCTGGTTGGTCCAGGTGGTAGGCGCATATGGTAGAGGTCATCTTCAGGTTTCATCCTGTACAATGAGGAATAGAAAGAACAATTTCTGAGAAGCTTTGTCTGCTCACTTAACAAAAATTATATTTAATTCAATGCATCTTTAAATCCCAATTTTACCCTATAAAAACAAAAAATCCCAAAACAAATTGACAAAACAATCTCTCAAGAGTCAATTTTCCAAAATTTCAATATCTCACCGGATGTTTTCAGAAGTCCATCTGGACTCAATCAGGTCCTTCAGAATCCCAGTGAAGATGATCAGGAACTGTGTTGTTCGGAATGAAAGTACTACAGCAAATCCAAACATTTTGCACACCTGCTAAAATCATATTTAATGCCATTCTGTTCTGCAAGGCCATTAAACTAGTCTTATCTACCGGCTCATGAAGTCCCACTATGGCATCACGAGTGAAGTTTATAAAATACTGCTGGTTACAGTAAATGTAATTAATCCAATCCACATCTTTATTGATTGTCGACCATCAAAAAAAATGCTGATTCGAAACCGGCTCCTACTTGATTTCTAGCTTTAAATTCATTAGGCACCCCCCTTGGTACCCCTATGTCATCTATGTAAACTTCTATAAAATGGATCTCTCATGGTCCAATCCAACTTGTTGGTCAGCAACACTTACACCTATGGACCTCATCCACAGCCAGCTACCTGGTAATACAATAGGAGACTGCTTTCTCCTGTCAGCGGCTGCCTCTGTGTTCATCACCTGTGAAAATAAAACTTAAAACATGTTAGTTCTTATTGGTCAGCACCAAACAATTGAAAGTCTAAATGTTAAATCAAAATTAATTAAAATTGTGAACTAAAGTTAAAATAAAAAATTACAAATGTCGGATCAAAATAAACAACTGTAGGATACCAATTGAATTACAACTGGAGGTTAAAATATTGGATCAAACTAAACTTACTAAACTAAAGTTGAACTGTTGAATTGGAACTAAATGAATAATTTAAGTTACAATTAATATTATCCATGGCTATAAAATACTGAATCAAAACTAAGAGCAACAATCTAAGTAAATGCAAATTAAAATATAGAGTCCAAAACAATGATATCACAAGTTTATCACCAAAAACTCACCTTATTGTAATGTATCTATCAATCTACTGGATGACTAAGTATTTGGTAGTCCTAAAGTAATTACTCCTTCAAATAATAGGTGAAATGTTCTGTAGTTCTCTAATTATTTCACCTCTAGGTTTTCTGGGTAGTGGAGTTTACTGTAATTATCATGCAATTACACCTCCAAACCGCTAGATGTCGAAGTTGTCTTCTTCTTCTATGGTGTTTTCCTCAAAAAACTGGCGCGAAAACGGACAAAGAAGCTAATGCTATTAGCGGCTATTGTTTTAGCTTGAGCTACACGGTCAAAACGTATCTTCAGCACACACAAAGCACCGTAGTCTCAACTCTTACAATATGCCACATTCACACACCTTCTCAAACTAGTCCGGGCCGTGGCTTCTCACCACCATACCGGATATTATAATCAATAGTCTCCTCTTTCACGATCTAAGGTAGCACCAGAACTGCACTCAGTCTCCAGCTTACCATATCATTCACACAACACAATGCTATCTTAGCACTGCAACACAATGCAACGACTAAATACACAGTTTCATGTATTGTTTCCCCTTTAGGTCTTATCATAACGTAGCAGCCAGTCTCTTCGATTTAAGTAGTTTAATGCCTGTTTACTAGACCCAAAAAACGTGCAAAACTTCGCAGTTCGCCATAGCTCACACTAGACCCACAGAGTCTTAACTACGTTTTCCAGTTCGCCATAGCTTACAAACACTCTGCTACTCTTCTAAGAGCTCAACCCTAACGTTAGCCACCCCTAATTGTCTAAGATACACAGTTAGTACCATGCACTATTTCCCATCATTACTATTAACTTACCGTAGCGGCCAGTCTCTGCAGCAGTTTAAACGTATGTTCACTGGACCTGAATCACGTGCACGTCCATGCATCATAATTCAGTATCGCCCAATTACACACCCCCTCCAACCCGAGATCTTGGCCCCACAAATCTATAATTTATTCCCTCCCACACAAGAGTCATCAGTTCCCCAGACCTGCCCAGCAAATCGCGAGGGGACCGACGCCTTAACCTCACGTACCTCTGAAACACAGGCCTAGTCCGCCTGAAAAACCAAAGCCCAGAACTTCGACCGCTTCAAGCTTCTTTCTAGCTGCTTAGTTCCAATAGCTAATACTATAGCGTGATCAATGCTACTTCATATAATTCAACGTCCCCCTCTCTCGGGGTTACCTGCACATCAGGCCTCACCGGTAGGATTTCACAACAAAGAACACCGTGTAATCAAAGCACACATATGTTCCTAATTCAGCTTGCAGATGCTATTCATACAGAGTTACAACCACTTTAAAGTTAAATCAATACAGTTACCAGTTGGCTGCGATCTCCTCCTCTGTCCAGCTTCCAGTAACGTCGAACATGCAGACACTTCCGCCTAAGGTTTCCTATGCTACCTAACAGATTTTTATTAAAACGGCTCTGCTCACCTTATAGTCGTGCGCACTCCGAAAGTGTCTACCCATCTCACGTCATGTCAGCCTTCTCAGAGTCGAATATTCAAAGCCCCTAATGTTTCATTGTCCCTTCGTGGTCGCCAAATTGTTGAGGCATAAATATAAACAGGAGCCGCTGCCGCTGGACTGGTTTGTTGACTAGTTACTGCGCATGTGCGCCAAAAATAAGTTCGCTGAATTCAGGTTTCAAAATAAAACATGTATTTAATAACAAATGCAATCTGAATTAACTATCGATAGTAAAATGCTCTCGAGAACAGCTTTCACACACACTCCAAACAGGAAGCTTGTTACCTGAAGGACGAAATGTGATGAAGAGACTGAAATACCCATTTGAATCTCCTTTCATAGTCCGTAAAATATCTGTCTCAAATTCTATTGGCCTAAATCCAGCTGACTCCTCCTAGCCTCAGTCAGCTGACTCCCTCGTCGTCTCCTATTGGTCTCCGTCTGTAGCTCCTCCTTCTTGGGTCCCTCTTGGGTCCTCGCTCTAATCCTGGTGTCCTCTGTTAAAGCCAGACTTAAAATTCCTGTCTATCCCTATCGACTATTCTTACAGATTAATACATCCAATAATTGTCTCTTATGGTTCAACACTCCTATAGTAAACATATTGTAAACACACTATACACTTGATAAGTATTCTGGTACTTCCTGATACTTTGACACTTTTTACAAGCATATGTGCGGCATTTCCACGATGCTTCCTATACACATACTGTAAAGATAATACATCTCATAGATAAATATATTGCAACTCTTTAACCCATGGTAACATTCTTATTATTTTGACACTTCTATTCACCATAAGAGGTGCTAATAATCATACTAAACTAATTCTAATACTAAAATCCTACTAATTCTATCTTTAATACTGAAATCCTCCACACCTGCCCTGAAGCTCTTTGACCTCATCATCTCATCAGTATCTGGGCCTTTCATTCTACTTTGAGTCTGCCAGCAGATCCGCCGGTGTTCTGGTTTAACGTGAAATGAAGACGCTGTAGACATCTTAACGCCGATTGGACAAGACACGTCACATCAAAGATGTTTTATTGTGAAGATCACCACGTCACCTTTTTTCCTCGTCTCCCTCCAATCGGAGAAACGCTGGCTGGCCAGTTGACCCCCCCCCCAAAAAAAACCCTCTACGGATCTACACGATTCACGTGGATGACATATTTTTGATTCAAAACGACGAATTTCGACGAAAAGCGTCAAGTTTGCAGGTATGGACGAATGAGAGTCCACTACCAGATCCAATGCAGCAACAAATGCGAGACCACTACAGATTCCGATGCTGCAACGTATGTGATTCTGCTAACGGATGCTCAATGCTGCAACGTATGTCATTCCGCTAACAGATCCCAATGCTGGTGCTGCAACGCATGCAATTACCGGATGCTCAATGCTTGTGCTGCAACGAATGCAATTCCGCTACCGGATGCTCAATGCTTGTGCTGCAACGAATGCAATTCCGCTAACGGATGCTCAATGCTTGTGCTGCAACGAATGCAATTCCGCTAACGGATGCTCAATGCTTGTGCTGCAACGTATGTAATACCGCTAACCGATGTTCAATGCTGGTGCTGCAACGTGTGTAATCCCGCTGCTCATGCTCTATGCTGCTGCTGGAACGTATTTGTTTCCGCTAAAAGATGCTCAATGCTTGTGCTGCAATGTATGCAATTCCGCTAACTGATTCCCTGAGCTGCTGCAACATATGCAATTCCACTGATCCTCCAGAGCTGCTGCTACATTGAATGTGATACCACGTGACAAAATAAAGTTACCGGCATTTGAGGTCATTACTTACCATAAATGCCACGGATTGAGACGGCTACCTAAGAACCTTGCAAATTGTTCTTTTACCATGACAATTTATTCAAGTTCCATCTAAGTGAGCCTGCGACACTGCATATCTAATACTCTTAGGAAGCAGAGGGGTTAAATACGTCCTAACTGCGTGCGTCTCTAATATCCCCGCTTAAAATTAGCCTTATAGATACCTTTGTGGTAAAGGTAGGTTAATTGAGGCCCGGCGCTATTACCGAATTTACGGTAATAGTGCTTCCGTTAAACAGGGGAACGCCGAGAAAATGAGCAATGTTACGGTTTGGACAGCACTTAGAACTACTGACGAAGCAGCCTGCCCAATCTATCAGATTGGGAAGACGGTGTCCGGTTACGACCCGCTGATTAATGTCTTTACCTTGATTGTTGACCGGTTTGAAGTGAATGAAATGCGGAGCGCATGAAGCTGCAACCACGAGGAGCCGGCACTGAGGGACGGCGGTATGACCTCTGGGATTTTCGGCCCTGTGGCGTGCATGGATCTTTTGCTGGATTTTTCAGAGAATGCGTGGTGCCGAGCAGGTTGTTACCTTGATTGTTGAGCTGCTTGAAGTGAATGAATGCGGAGCGCATGTAGCTGCAGCCACGAGGGGCCGGCTCTGAGGGACGTCGGTTTGATGTTGTTACCTGCACGGAGTGACCTGGAGTAACCGGTGAGATTCCCGGCAGGGAAACGAGAGGAGGAAGATGCTTTCTCTGCTGAGAAACTGGACGTCGGCTTGCTCCTAAAAACAAGACTGTAAAAAGGTACGTGGACGTTTTCCGATCGCGTCGGATCGTAATGAAAAACGCACAGACCCCGGGCTGATGGAGAGCACGCGTAAAAGCAACCTGACGTCATGGAGGGTTACGTAACTGCGGCATGAACGTACAGAAGGTAAAGAGACAATCACATTTAAGAGAGACAGCAGCAAGATGATAGGCTAACGATGTCCTTGTGTCATTGGCTAGAGAGACCAGCTGATCTAGACAGCTGATATTGTGATTGACAGCCCCACACAATAACAGCAAGGAAATGATGAGTATGCCTGCATGAGGAGTGATGGCAGATGTATGGTAAATAAGCTATGGGCTTAGGCATGCAAGAGTATAGTCTTCCTGTCTGAACTTATGCTAGAGCTACATTTGGTTGGACACATTCCAGGTGCCATGGGAAAAAATGAGGCCCACTCTCAAAAGAGCCATTGACGCTGATAAGAAACCAGAGGCAGAAGATCGCCGACACATGGTGAAAGTTACTGTCGATTCCATGAGAGAACACTCCTTGAACCCGACACGCAGACACTGCACAGCAGTAGCAAAAGCTATAACCCAGAAGTATCCAGGCAGCTTTTTAGATAAAACTGAGGAGGGAGAAATAATTGGATGTGGATACTTCTGTTTACTGAATCAGCTCAAGACCAGAGTTGAGTATGTCAATAGAGGCAACACCCTCTCCCGTCTAAGGAAGCCCAGGTGTTCTCAGACCAGTGATGATGACCAGCCGTCAGTTGCCAAATGTGCTAGAATTGACAGTTATGGGTGTATCAGCTGGCAGCCACAGGAGTACCCAGAGGGAGAAACATCAGCATCACTTGAAGAAAAGAGGAAATATATGGTAAATATATTCAATCAAGAGGGGCTAAGAGCAACAGAGAGGGGAGCTAAAGGAGCTAATGACAATCACATATACAAAACAGAGAGAGGACATAAATGCATACCCACCCACCAGCATTCTGGACTTAAGTAAGCAGTGGCCATTTCTCCTGTCTTGGAAGTTCTTACTTTCCCACTTCACCACCCTCACTGGTGTTGAACTGTACACAAGACTGAATGAAGACTTGGAAAAAAAGGGGAAGAGGCTCGTGGAGTTCTTCAGAGGTCAGTTGATGAAGTGGAGTAAGGACATTAAAGCTGTTCTTAAAGAAGCCTTGAAGGAGGATAGAGAGGGCACCGATGGTCTTGCAGTGATGCTGGTCATGATGGCGCAATTTAAAGAAGCAGATGACGCCCCTTTTCACAAAATGAGGCCCACTCTCAAAAGAGCCATTGACGCTGATAACAAACCAGAGGCAGAAGATCGCCGACACATGGTGAAAGTCACTGTCGATTCCATGAGAGAACACTCCTTGAACCCGACACGCAGAGACTGCACAGCAGTAGCAAAAGCTATAACCCAGAAGTATCCAGGCAGCTTTTTAGATAAAACTGAGGAGGGAGAAATAATTGGATGTGGATACTTCTGTTTACTGAATCAGCTCAAGACCAGAGTTGAGTATGTCAATAGAGGCAACACCCTCTCCCGTCTAAGGAAGCCCAGGTGTTCTCAGACCAGTGATGATGACCAGCCGTCAGTTGCCAAATGTGCTAGAATTGACAGTTATGGGTGTATCAGCTGGCAGCCACAGGAGTACCCAGAGGGAGAAACATCAGCATCACTTGAAGAAAAGAGGAAATATATGGTAAATATATTCAATCAAGAGGGGCTAAGAGCAACAGAGAGGGGAGCTAAAGGAGCTAATGACAATCACATATACAAAACAGAGAGAGGACATAAATGCATACCCACCCACCAGCATTCTGGACTTAAGTAAGCAGTGGCCATTTCTCCTGTCTTGGAAGTTCTTACTTTCCCACTTCACCACCCTCACTGGTGTTGAACTGTACACAAGACTGAATGAAGACTTGGAAAAAAAGGGGAAGAGGCTCGTGGAGTTCTTCAGAGGTCAGTTGATGAAGTGGAGTAAGGACATTAAAGCTGTTCTTAAAGAAGCCTTGAAGGAGGATAGAGAGGGCACCGATGGTCTTGCAGTGATGCTGGTCATGATGGCGCAATTTAAAGAAGCAGATGACGCCCCTTTTCACAAAATGAGGCCCACTCTCAAAAGAGCCATTGACGCTGATAACAAACCAGAGGCAGAAGATCGCCGACACATGGTGAAAGTCACTGTCGATTCCATGAGAGAACACTCCTTGAACCCGACACGCAGAGACTGCACAGCAGTAGCAAAAGCTATAACCCAGAAGTATCCAGGCAGCTTTTTAGATAAAACTGAGGAGGGAGAAATAATTGGATGTGGATACTTCTGTTTACTGAATCAGCTCAAGACCAGAGTTGAGTATGTCAATAGAGGCAACACCCTCTCCCGTCTAAGGAAGCCCAGGTGTTCTCAGACCAGTGATGATGACCAGCCGTCAGTTGCCAAATGTGCTAGAATTGACAGTTATGGGTGTATCAGCTGGCAGCCACAGGAGTACCCAGAGGGAGAAACATCAGCATCACTTGAAGAAAAGAGGAAATATATGGTGAATATATTCAATCAAGAGGGGCTAAGAGCAACTGAGAGAGGGGAGCTAAAGGAGCTAATGACAATCACATATACAAAACAGAGAGAGGACATAAATGCATACCCACCCACCAGCATTCTGGACTTAAGTAAGCAGTGGCCATTTCTCCTGTCTTGGAAGTTCTTACTTTCCCACTTCACCACCCTCACTGGTGTTGAACTGTACACAAGACTGAATGAAGATTTGGAAAAAAAGGGGAAGAGGCTCGTGGAGTTCTTCAGAGGTCAGTTGATGAAGTGGAGTAAGGACATTAAAGCTGTTCTTAAAGAAGCCTTGAAGGAGGATAGAGAGGGCACCGATGTTCTTGCAGTGATGCTGGTCATGATGGCGCAATTTAAAGAAACAGATGACGCCCCTTTTCTCCTTGCTGATGTAAGTTTTTGAATTTGTTTGTTGTTCTGCAGTTTAACCAGGAACCCTTAAATATGCATTTATTTTTTTAATGTATTGCTTGTTGGCCTGAACAAATTGTCAGATGATCATATTGAGATCATGCTGAAGAAATTGGAAATTACCCTTAAATGGCTTAAAAACTAAGCTTGGACTAAAGTGTTTTTCTATTCTTTTGTTCTAATCTAAATTAAAATACTCATAGGTGACTATGACTCCTGCGGATGCCGAGACCCAGTTCTCACTTCCCACCACCCCGAGGCTTATTGTGCTAGGTAAAACTCTCATTACATATAAGTAGTCTTTGGAAGATAAATACAATTAAGTGGACATAGAAAATACAGTCAGGTAACTCTTAATAAAGTACCATTTATGTCATTGGGTCTGTTTTCAATTCCACACAGGATAAAAATGAAGAGGAGTCTGCTGACATTACCATATTTAATTTGGTCATGTTTTTATTATTACAGGAGACACTGTGTGGTCTGTGTGGTATTCACACATTCACCCCCCATGACAGATTTTGCAACTGCCCTGGCTGTCTTGTTCGCCAGTTTCTACGTCTTTAATATTGAGTATCAGGTGGAAGCAGCCAGTTTGGAGTTTGTTCAGAGGTATTTCTCTAAATTCTTCTGTACATCGCGTTTCTTTACATTTACTTTACCTGCATTTCTCCTTTAAAGTCTGCTTGTAGCATTGACCCGGTAAATAGGGGTGACGTAAAAAAAGAAAGATATTTAAAAAACGACTTACTTTAGAACATGATGCATTCATTCTGCATATCTGATCTATACTGTGTATATCAATGGTTGAACTTCCTTATAAACCTGTATTAACTCTGTTATTAATTAACTTCATTAGCATACATCTGTAACTTGAGCGATTAAAAACAATTCACCAGCACACAAGGACACAGTCCCATTCGTTGACTTACAAGATAAATAATGAGAAAATCAATGGAACATTAATGAGCCCTAAACAGTGGCTCCCTAAAAAAAATTGTGAAAGAATGATGCAAAACATGTAAATGGTATCTTCAATAGCGTGGATAAAATCCACAAATTAAAGCTGACAGGTGTGCACTTTAACCTCATAATGATCATGTAATTTCATATTAAAAGGTAATGTGAGTATGCAGCCAAAACATGACACAGTATTGCTGTCCAAAATGGAATGCAAATTTAACACAACAGTCTGTTTTATACTATAGTATATGTGAATCATATGCAGTTACAGATGCAAATCCCTTACAGAATAAACAAAAAGTCTACCTTCATATAGACATAGTGTTCTGTGACAATTCTCTGTCATGGTCTGGTTGCCAGTAGCTGTTTTTTAGGCTGGATGTTCCTTTAATTCCTGGGCAAATGAAAACAGGATCTTAAGCTTAAATGAGCCGTTTTGGATATAGGGTTTTGACATTAATTAAAGTGTTTTTAATGAATCTGCCTCCCAGGGCAAGAGTCTACAGTCATTAGTGTGTCGGCCCAGAAAACACCCAAACCCAGGGCTCTGAACTTCCATCAGTTGATTTTAATGTTTGATTCAGAATAGTGCTTGATGGATCAGTTTTACAAGGATTGGTGCTTAGAATGTACATATTGTAGCGGACCCCAGTGGGACAATGGTGAAGCGTACTGATGTTTCCAGAGGCCTTTATTCATGCTCAACTGTTCTCCTTCGCAACCAATCTCAAGAAAACACGTTAAGAGCTATGGAACAGATAAAACATAAATGAGCTCTTACGAGTATGAACATTAAATTACATTCAACTATATATTTGGGCATTAATCAAAAAATGTTTCACTTATATACTTCTCAAAAGCACATGTAAATGACTGAAATCTAGCATTAGCTTAAAATTACAACATAGCAATTTAGCCATATCGATTAAGCTAACATTAGCATCTAGCTGAAAGAGTAATACATTTAACCACCCTTTTACAGGTTAATTAAGATAGAATGGTCATTAAACACAATACCTTGTTCCCGTTCCAGCTAGGCGCTTAACCGTTAGTAAAGTAACCCTTATATTGCAGAGGAATATCTTAAGAACACTTTTCTTTTAGTTCACACCGTCAATTATCTTACTTTTTTTATGCAAAGCTTCCGGTTTCGCCAGGAATTCAAAATAACGGACCCAAAACGTAAAAAAAAGCCACTTACAAAATAAAAGCTGGCAAGGCAAGTTTATTTGTGTAGCACATTTCAACAACAAGGTAATTCAAAGTGCTTCACATAAAACCATTAAAAGCATCAAAACATAAGGCAAAAAAAAAGGAGATTTAAAAACAATTAAGAACATTCTTAATTGCAGGAAGTGATTATCTTATTAAAAAGGTCCACAATTCAGTCTTTTTATTCAGTCACCAGTTTTAATAAAAAGAATACACCAGCAGTGAAAAAACCAAAGCTGTGTCCCAATCCAGCGGCCGCAACCTTCGGAGGCTGCATTTGTAGACTGATTGCGTCATAGCGGCTGCGACTACGAGGCTGTCCTATTTCGGAGACTCCTCAAATGCAGCAGGCGAATGCAGCCTTCTTTTCCCAGATTCGGAGGACACAACTGATGGATCCTTCGCGGCCCAACATATCTCAAGATTCATTGCGTGCCGATAAAGATTTGATTTTTAGCAACATGGCAACGAGTGAAGCGGCAGCATTCCCTTTTAAATGTAAGTATTGGGTTTCAACTCACTCGAATATCACCGATACAAATGTTGTACAAAACTAAAAACAAGTGACCTTTTAACATTACGTTTGTTAAAATGATCGGTCAAGTTACGTGACGTTAGAAGCTGACAAGCTAGCTAACGTTAGCGGGAGCCGCTGCGCTATTAAAAGGAGCTCGTCTGCCTGCATTCGACCGTAGTTAGCCTAGGAAAGTAACTTTTAATGCCTTCACTTTCAAACTTCAGAGGTTGACTAATATCTTAGTGATGTTGTGACGATTTTACAGATGATTTAAACTTCACATTATGTCCATAAACGGACCAACAGGAGCTCAGGTAGACGGGTTGAGAACCTGAAATATCAAGTCCGGTAACGTTACAAACGTTGTGATTAACTAAACAAATAAACTGAACTTGGTTATTTTGCTCCTTTTGTTTAGTGGTGTGAAGCAAAACTAACTCTACATTTTGTTTTGTTATAGGGAGCCAGGAGCTTTGTAATTTCTCCATTTGACCATCTTGTACTTACTGCAAGCAACAAAAAGGGACAACTTATGGAAAAAATATAAAGTATGTGCATATGTATTACTGCAAGTTAATAAACACGTTTGCTGACATTTATTTAGCTGCTGTTGTTTTTGTTAACTGTCCTCTGCCTTAGGATTGCAAGTATCCAGGCTCTGTTCTCTACTAGAAAGATTCATTGATAAATAAATAAATATATATGTGTATATATATTAGGGGTGTAACGATACGCGTATTCGTATTGAACTGCTCGGTACGGGGCTCACGGTTCGGTACGCATTACGAACCGAACAATACGTTTGAATAATATTAAATTGCTTTTGAAAAATAAAATATAGCTGAAATTGGTGGAGCCACTGCGCTCAAACATGGCAACCCACCCGACGTAACGTGCTGTCCTTCCCTGATTCGCCACGCACCCATCACGTGACCGTTCCCGGATGTTCACAAACAACAACACCCTTGATTACCGATCGACTAGCAGGTTAATTCCATATGAACAACTGATTGCAGGCGTTGTTGACCGTGTTGTCTTTACTAGCAGCCGTTGTTCAGTTAAAGTCTGCATTTCTGTGGAGGAAGCAGCTGTTATTGGAGCGATTAGTGAGCGGCGTGTCCAGCGGAGGTATCAGATCTACGGAGCAGATGTCTGAAGTCACGTTAGCGGCTTTAGGGAGGACGGACACAAAATGGAGGACTTTCCTTTTCTTCTTATTGTTTATTTTGTTCTGTACAACTATGTACAACAAGTTAACACACAAACTATAAAAGGAACAAAACATGGATTGCTCTCCAGTATGATAGAGACTTAAGACACCAGCAGAGCTACAAGTGAGAACAGACAACGAGTGAGAGACGTGTGTTGACCACATTTATGGATCATAATCTAGTAAACTTTATGTGTAAGTGTTGGTTTTAATGTAAATATGATGAGAGAGAGAGATAGAGCAAGACCCCCAGCGCTGTAACTAAGTCTGAAAAATAAAACTTCTAAAACTTTCTACGCACTGTCTGTTTGAGTTCATAGAGGAAGATTTTAGAGAAGATCGAAATATCAAACACGACCTTTCATTATTAAAGACTACTTTATTACTCTCTCGTATTTTTTAATACTAAGCAACCAATCTACTTCCTGTTGACACCGGCACCATCACGCCCAGTGTACATGAATAGTCATGAAATATTCATTACAAACTCTCCCCGCAGCATTTAGGTATCTGTTCCCTACTGATTCAAACAGGGCTAAAGGTATATCCCTACTCTGTAGTGATAAACCAGGCTGTACGCACATGCTTAATGCTATTCTATTCCTTCACCAGCCCATTTCTCCAGACCATAATTCCTGCTTTGTAAAAGAAAACAAAAGCCCAAACAGAGAATCAAATCAGACAAGCCCCCTTGAGAGTCTCACCAGCGAGGATTTGGCATTTCTGCTTTTTTGCTGGATTGAAAACGTACCGAAACGTACCGAACCGTGGCACCACTGTATCGTATTGAACCGAACCGATAATTTTGTGAACCGTTACACCCCTAATATATATATATATATATATATGTATATGTGAATATATGTGTGTATATATATATATATATATATATATTAGGGGTGGGAATCGCCAGAGGTCCCGCGATACGATATTATCACGATACTTAGGTCACGATACGATATCATCACGATACTGCGATATTATCACGATACTGCAATATGCTGAGTATTGCGATAACATATATTGCGATTTATTACTTTTTTCAACTTCAAATTATGTCCCCAAAGGAAAACTGTGTTAACATGTTTTATCTAATAAGATAGCAGTTTTTGAAGTTTTCAGTCTGTTCATCTCACTTCAATCATTTTTATTGCAGCAAAATGGGATTGTCAAGCAGACAGACTGACCAACACTGTGTGGAGGTTCAGGGACCCGTATATTCTGTGGGAGAGCCACACGTCTCCCGGCCGTGACAAACTCTCAGCCGGTTCAAATTATGATCAATGGTATTTAATTTTACAGAAGTTAAAGCAATTGCAAAGTGAATGACACTATGTACACTATCGATAGAAATATGATCCGCGGAAAAGAGTTCACACACACTCCAAACAGGAAGCTTGTTACCTGCAGGATGGAATGTGATGAAGTGGCCGAATGATTCCTTTGAATCTCCTTTCCTAGCTCGTAAAATATCTGTCTCAAATACTATTGGCTTAAGTCCAGCTGACTCCTCCTGGCCTCAGTCAGCTGACTCCTCCTTCGTTGTGACCTATTGCTTTGGTCTGTTACTCCTTCTGCGCGCGCATCCCTCTGTTAGGCCCTCTGCTCTGGTCCTGGTGTTCGCTGTAATGCCTGTCTTAAAATCCCTGTCTATCCCTATCGACTATTCTTTATAGATTAATACATTCAATAATTGTCTCTTATGGTTCAACACTTCTATAGTAAACATACTGTAAACATTTTATACACTTGATAAGTATTCTGGTGACATTTCACATACTTTGACAATTTTTACAAGCATAATGTGGCATTCCACATGCTTCCTACATTTCACTATCCACCACTAGGGTCGCTATAAATCCTACTAAAAAACACTTCTAACTCTAATTCCTCACAACTGTCATAAAAACCTGTACGATATAAGTTATATAACTCAGTATAACTTGCGATGCGCGGACGTCAAGGGCAGAGAGCCAGTTATGCGCTGCACTCTCCCCATGAGCCTGCCCAGTGAGCACTAACCCGGATTTCAAGGTTGATTTTTGGTTGAAATCGCGTTTAAATGGAGCCTGAACGTTTAAGACCTATTTTCAACGTGTTTTCAACCGTCTGAAATTACGGTTACAATAACAACGTGTCACAAAACACCAATTTCTTTTAAAATATTGATGGTTTGTTCAGTTGTAGGTTGAAAGAGACGCGATTTTGGTTACTTTAAACGTATTTCTCCAAAATCATATTACGCTGGCCGGTGATATGTGGTCCACACGAAGACGTGATTTCAACGCATTTAATGTTTCATATAAAACGTAATCAATATGGAACTAAAGACTGTGTGCTGTCAACAAGAAGCTCCCAGGACATCGCAATGAGAGCAGAGCACATTCTGTCAGTATGTTCACCTAAAAATAAGAGTCAATGTTTACTCCTTGAACACGCATGTGCACAGACTCTGTGCATTTTTCTAAGTTAGAGACGATGGCTGCAAAGACACGATTTGAGCCAGCTCTTACTGAGTTGATGAGCAACTGAACGAGCTGACGGAATAAACGAGGCTTCACGCTAACGACATACTCTGCAAGTACTTGAACTACTTTATTTCAATATTGCAAACCGAAATATCATTACCATACCATTAATATCATGCCGCTCACCATGCGGGTGCGGCTGCTAGCTAGTATCGTTAGCATGTTAGCTTGTAGCGTGGTGAAAAGATATTCAAAACTGGTTCAAAAGTCAATATGTTTTGCTAATAATGTTTTATTTACAGATGTCCATGTTGAAAATATGGCAGATCTTCTGAAACCGGCTCCGACATTTAAATCAGGAAAAGGAGATGATGGTTGTATAAAGAACATTGTTTATATTTAGCTTAATAAATACAAATTAACTGTTGCCTGTGTCACTTGGTCTTTTGTCCTGTAAGTGGAAACTGATGATGTGTTACTATGACTAAGTATTTAGTTGCTACATATTGATCTGAGAGCATTTTGACGTTGAAAACACGTTCAGAATTGGTTCAAAAGTGAAAGTTTTTTCGCCGACTATTTATAGACGTTGATTAGACGTTCACGTTTAGACCAGATTTCAACGGGATGTGCAATACTGGCTTTCAACTGATACATGTGGATGCGGTTTCTTAGTAAGCTTCTAAAATTATGATATATTAGTATTAGCACAATGTAGAGGAAGAAAAATTGTAGTATTGCAAATCCCGTTGAAATCTGGTCTAAGCGTGAACGTTCAATCAACGTCTACAAATAGTGGTCTAAAAAACGTTCACCTTTGAACCAATTCTGAGCGTTTTTTCAACAGTGGGCGTAGACGTCTTTTAAACGTCTATTCAACGGAAAAATGCTCACTGGGTGGCTACTGTCGGCAGATTTAACCCCCGTTGTGAGGCCAGATTGAGCAGGTGAGCGAAACATGCAGGAATCCCGCTAACTGACCGGCAACGCCCACGTTAGAAGCGCTGTCGGTTACAACCACCAGTTTATTATTGGCAATCCCCCATTCTTGTGCTGCATTTTGCAGGAGGTCTGTCATGTTTGCCCCGGTGTGACTTACGTGTACTGCTCTAGTTTGGAGAAAGGTGAGACAGCAGTCGCCAGTCCTCTGTGAGATAATGTGCTGATATAGTCACATAGGAATCCACTGTGCTTGACGTCCACGCATCGCAAGTTAATGCAACTCGTTCTGCTGTACTCAAAGATTGCTCCACTTTAGGCTTCACTTCTCTGTAGAGCTTGGGCACGGCTGTGCTCGGTGAAAAAACGCCGCGACGGAGTCATATCCATGTCCTTCTTCCCTTCCTTGTTAAAAAATCCAAAATAAGTCCAGACGTCTGATTTAAATGCGGCGAACGGCGCATTTCTGATTTCTTTATCCGACTTCAACTTCCTATCAATCACACTGACCCGGGACCTCTGCTGACCTCACCAGAAAACAACTCAGCACCATCTAGTGCAGTGATTCTTAACCATGCGGCCCACGATTGGGCCGCGAGCGCCACCTAGAGGGCCGCAAAAAACGTTCAGTTTTGCACCGCGGGACCGCATAGGTCAGACCTGGGCATTGTACGGCTCACGTACATGGCTGTCGCCAACCGGCCCGCGGGACGTCAATGGGAAATTAGGAATAAAACATAAATAATTGTAGCTACATCATGCACGGAATACAGCTGCATTGCTTTTATTTTGAAGGCGACTGCTGCTGTCTTTTATCTCAATGTACGTACGTTAGTACGTTCGTGGATGTGTGCGAGCAGCGGCTCACTGCAATCCCAATAATAGCAGTGTCGGCAGCCGGAACCGGGCCGGTGTATTTGGCCCGATTCTGGGGCGTCATTCATCCCGAGTTTCAGCCGAGTCGGCAACCGGACTCAGACCGACGTGTTTCTTCTGGCATGCCGAGCTTACTCCGGAGCTGGGCCAGGTCATGTTGGCTACCTGGGATGTGTTGGTGATGCAGAGCGACACGGACATCTGAGGCTTTGTAGCTAAGCTGCAAAATCAACATGCTCAGAAGATGTTGGTTCTCTTTGGATCGACCTACATATGTGAACAAACATTCTCCGTGATGGAGTTTAATTAATCCAGATCCAGATCCAGATCCTCTCTCACTGACCATCACCTGTCAGCTGTCCTTCACATCTCACCTCACACATTCAACCTGACTTCAGTCACTCGTTCACTGAACTAAAACACAGAACATGAGGTCATTGGACTACAAACAATAGTAATAAAAGTACTAATTAACAGAAACATGATTCCTGTCAGTGTTTTACTATTATATATGGATATTACATATTTATATTTGTTTGGATCATTATTCCTGCAGCAGATGTTTAAGGTGGAGCTCATTTTAACTCAAAGGAGTTAAAATGATACACTGTTCAGTTTGGGTAGTTAGGAAGGGTTTGACAAATTATAATGTGCAAAGTAACTAAAGCTGCCAGACAAATGTAGTGGAGTAAAAAGTACAATATTTCCCTCTGAGATGTAGTGGCGTGGAAGTACAAAGTTAAATAAAATAGAAATACTCAAGTAAAGTACCTTGAATTTGTACATAGTAGGAAATATACTTAGTTACATTCCACCACTGATCATAATATTTACTCTTACCACTCGCAGCTTATCAAAACCATACAATGTACTGCTTTTTATAAAGAGGTGGAATAATATTGAGCAGGATTGCGTTCAGTGTATTGGTCCGGCCCTCCACAACAGTCCCTGTTTCTCATGTGGCCCTGGCATAGGTTATCAATTGAAGACACCAGAGATATTACTGTTATCCATGAGACGCTCAGTTACAATAGCTTCCCGCCACTTGCTGGCGGTAATGCGTCAGTCAGTTGTTTAACAAGCTCCAATAAGCAGAAGATGACACTCAGCTAGCCGCTAGCCTGTAGCGAAAGTTATGGATACGTTTTTAAAAAGAAAAAATGAAGACAGTGGTGCCATACCCCCCCCCCCCAAAAGTCTAAATGTGTGCGCAAGTACAATCCTGACTTTCTTAAGTACGGCTTTGTGAACGGAGGCAACGAGGCAGAGCCGAGAGCCCAGTGTGTGGAATGTGGGCTAATGCTATCAAAGGAAGCACTGAAGCCTTCGAAACTAAAGCGACACCTAGCGACGAAACATCCAACGCTCGTGGGAAAGCCGGTGGAATTTTTCAAGAGAAAGGAAAATGGCCTATAGATCCAGAAAAGGTCTGTCGTGTCACTGACTGGTAACTCCAAATGTGCTTTGAAAGCCAGCTACCTCGTAGCCAGACGTGTGGCACAAAGTATATTTGAATGGGCCCCGGGCCACTTTGTATTTGAAAAGTTGGGCCCCGAGGTCAAAAAGGTTAAGAACCCCTGATCTAGTGGACTGAAAAAGCAATTGATTTTATTTTTCTAGTATCAAAAAGTTTATAGTTTATATACAGGCATGAGACTTTTCCGCTGTTCGGCGGATTTCCGGCTATTTTAGAACTCCAGAGACCATTTCTGAGATCAGTGTAAATTCGAGGAGTTTTTTTTTTTAGGGGGGGGGGGGAGGTACCTCCGTGGGCTCTGACGATCGCGTACATGTGAACACACTGTGACTCGGTAACTATCCGGAGCGCTTCTACTCGTATCATTGTCTTAATGTATGTGCTTGCTAACATAACGATAAAAAGCAGAGTACGTCGAACTGGCCAGCCAGCGTTTCTCCGATTGGAGTGAGACGAGGAGAAAAGGTGATGTCGTGATCTTCACAATAAAACATCTTTGATGTGACATGTCGAGTTTTGTCCAATCAGCGTTCAGATGTCTACAGCGTCTTCATTTCCCTCCGTTACAGTTTAAGTTCCGTTATGTTCCGTTACCGTTCAGACTTGCTGGGTTAAGTTAACGTCCACTGCATGCAGAACTCTGTCGACTGTTAACGTTTGTCATTATCGCGAATTTGGAGGAAAAAACGTAACGTGATGAAACATGAAGCCCCCCCCGCAGGGCTGAGATGTGAGTGGAGCTGGGCCTGGATAAAGGTGGAGGTCTAAACAGACGCGAGTACAGCTTCCTGCTGTCACAGTGTTTTAAATACATTGATGAGGCAGGGTATGCTGAATGCAGCCTCTGCTCCAAGGAGATAAAGTACAGCAACATGCCCTCTCATCACACTACCAGACACTTCACTGTGATGACCACAGCCAGAGTAGATTATCATTTTAATTTAAATAATAGAACTGGATTGAATGCATATTAATTGCAAATAGAAGATAGGCCACTATTCTAACAGCTGTACAGTAACAGTGGAAGTTAATATGAAGACATACAGTAACAGTAGAAGTTAATATGAAGACATACAGTAACAGGGTTCAATGAAAACTAATCACTTTATTTGCAGGCGATGGTTCTCGCTACTCTTGCTATCTTTGTTTTTATTTCACTAAAACTTTTGAAAATGAGACCTCGTTCTAAATCGATTTTGTCTAAATAAAGGTTGTTAATAATAATATTGATTTAAAAAAGAAAAAAGAAGCTAACTAGCCAGCTGTACAACTGGAGCTGAAATAGTGATAAATAACTGAATAATAAATTATTCTTTTGCTTAAAGTAAATATGGTCTTATCACTAAATGTTATTCTCAGAGTACACCAGAATGCTACATTTTTAAGATCATATTTAAAAATGAAAATTCATGCCACCCCTAATATATATATATATATATATATATATATATATATATATATATATATATAGTGCTGGGCAACGATTCAAATTTGAATCGCGATTAATCCCATGATTTTTTTGCGATTAATCGCATTGTTATGCGCAAAGTTCAATAATGAATTAAAAAGTAGTATATTGCGCACTTTTATTTTAAAAGTACTGCTATATGAACAAAAGTGCAATAACAAGGTGCTTTTTAACAGCAGTATTCCCTTTACACAGTAGGCAGCAGCAGGAAGTGACGCCACACAAACACAGCTGTTCACCGCTCGCTGCCCGGTTGTTGTGTTAAAAATGCCACTTAATAATAAAAATAAAAAAAAACTGCGTTAACGCGCGATAAAATAATTGTCGGCGTTAATTAATTAATGCGTTAATGCGTTAACTTGCCCGGCACTAGAGTGTGTGTGTTGTTATATATATATATATATATATATATATATATATATATATAGTTATATATATATAGTTATATATATATATATATATATATATATATATATATATATACACACAACACTGTTGCATGACAACAGAAAAGTAAGTCACATCATAGGCTACACTTGTTTTACATCCACGATGACACTGACATACGCTTAGTATTACACTCCACAGTCACTGTTGCTTGGATTAGAAGTGTGATTTCACTGTGTGTTGCCTTTACTGCCTTCACTGAAAATCACTACTGACACTACTTTGTTTGTAAAATAAACTTGTAACTATTAACATGTTGAGAATCCTGTCACGGGGTGTGGTGGCGGACCCAAACGCAGGCACAGACCAGGGAGTACGAGAGTGTAATGGTTTTATTACAGAGAAGACACAAGGGGAAAACAGTCAGGGAACAGCAGGGAACTCTAAGGAGGGCGAGGGTGGATTCCAGGTAGGACGAGGCAGGGCAGGCAGACTGGGGAACCAGGGGGATACACCAAACTGCAGGAACAGGGTCAGTGCAATGAAAAAACACTCGGAAACAACTCTGAACTAGTCTCTAAACAGAGCGGCCGAGAACGAGCAAACTACCACGTAAGTTGTAACAACGATCTGGTGAAGAGTGGATGAAGAACCAGGGTAGATTTACTGTTGAGTGATGAGTTGATGGAAGGCAGCTGGGTTGACTGGGCAGGTGAGGTAAATTGGAATCAGGAGGAAGCCACGAGGAGACCAGGTCGGAGCCACGCCCATACCACACACAAACACAGGACAAGCAGGGAAGAGGAGGAGGCACGGCCTGGCTATGACAAATCCTTTATTATTGAAATTCTTTTTCATTTCTATTAAATTATTAAATGAAATTTTGTTCTGTTTAAGATCTAATTTTGTACAGCACCAGTTTTGAATCGTCTCTCGTTTTAGCCATCTTGTGGCTAACAAGCTTTTTCTAAATGTCTGAAATTGTAAAATGATAATGATGGTGTTTATTATGACAGTGATGAGGGACATAATTGTACTTAAAATAATCCAAATATGATCCAGAAAAAAAAAGAAGTGACAAAATTATGACAAATGCCAGAGTTAAAGTGAGAAGCTGTTGCATTTATCAGTCAGAGCTGCCACTTGTGGCTGTTCTTGTTTGATGAGCTGTGTTTTGTTAGACAACCCATTCCTCCCCTTTCTCTTCAACTGTCGTGAAAAAGAACATCTATCTACGTGTGTGTGTTTACTACGTATTTCTGCCCAAGTGCATGTTCTCGGATGTGGTAATGTGTATTATAATTTATAAAATGACTGTTGTGTCCCTATTTCCAGAATAGAGAACTCCAGTAACACTGACGGGTCACACAAAGACAAAGACGTGCTTCGTTATTAATAGGTAATCGGTCTTTTATGGGGGTGATGTGAGAAGACAAAGAAGGCCCCCTATTCAAATAGTAATTGCTCACAGTTAATCATTGGTGCCTGCGTGTCATGAGACTGGGCAAATTTAGCTTTGGGGGAAAATTAGAGTGTGATTGTACAACAGCGGTCGTCACAAAAGTCAGGCGTCAAATTAAAGATGAAAGAAAGTAGGATGGGGATTTTATTGCACTGGATTCATTAGATTTCATAGTTTTGACACAGAAACCAATACACCTGGGAGGACCATTTCGAGAGCTTTGGTTAAAAAGGGAATACTGCTTAATTTCTGAATTCCCACACCATAGGAGGCCGCCAATTGTTCCCCCTCATGCTTTAATTGATATTGGAACATTATCTCCCACGTGGAAATGTTGCATAGCTGATACGTTTCCTTCTGGGAGAAATCGGGAAGCGATTGCAAAGTGTAGGCCAGGTGTCACAGAGAAGATGGAGAAAAAGAAGCTGGAGTGCTCTGTGAGGACTGTAATGCATTCAATTACACAGTTACACAGAAAATGAGAGCGCAGCCGAGGAATGAGATTGTGAGAGTAAGGGATAATTTGGACTATTTCCAAACGTGGTTCCATTTTCCCATCTCTGTCCATCATGTCTAACGAGCCAATGAAGACCGCAAAAATTAAGGCCTAGAGCTCCCACAGCACGTCTCTTATTAGATAGTAATGCGGTGAGAGTGCATTTCTTGAATATGTTATATAGTACAGAAAACTAAAGAAATACCCTACTTCTGCCTTCCTTTGGGTCATGAGGGTTTGTACTGAATTAATCATGAAGTCAGGTTAATAATAATTAATATAATAATAATATTAAAAATACACAGTATTCAGAGAAATTTTCATAAAAGAGATGTAGGCCACAGTGCTGTACAAACAAAGTTAATAAAAATGCAACACATTTAAACAAGGTCAAACAGACAATACAATTTGACAATAAAAAAAAACAATGTTTGATTCAAAAACAGACGATTAAGAATAATAATTTAAAATGTGTAAAAAAAAAAAAAATAGGTTCAGAGCTGTCATTTAAAAGTATTTTTTACATGTTACTATTACACTGTGATATTTGTGTTCTGATGCAATCACAAGGGCACTAAAAATTTAAAGAATGTGGAAAACCATCAGAGATTATCCTTCACAATTTAAAATCATGGTTGAACAAACAAAACTAGAAGTCTACAACCTAACAGTGCCAGTAGCATGGCTGTAGACTTCTAGTTTTGTACTTTTAGCTATCATCATGCTAACATACCCACAATGACCATGCTAATGTAGGAACAGACAAAAATTGACTCTAACCTGATAATGGCGCTATATGTAAAGTAAGTAAGTAATCACCATAGTAAGGATTCATCCTCTCGGGACCATGAATGTCGTGGCAATCCATGCAATAGTTCCATCTGGATCAAAGTATTGGACCAATCGACTCGCTGACATTGCTATTTCTGGAGCCACACTGCGACCATGGCTAAAAATGTACCAAATTGGTTACTAGTTTGAGTATTGCAATTGGAGAGGGAATAAAATAATGGAGCTCTAAAGTGTAGGAACTGAAAAAAAACATACATTGGATTGATGAAGAAAATAGAATATTCTGCATTTTTAAAAATGCGCAAATTCTGTCTAAAGGAAGAAGACTGCACTCACTTCCATTTTTCTTTGAAAACCATATGTTGTATTTGAAGACATTTTCTGACAGTTATGTACCTACAGAATAACATGTCCATCCAAGCACCACTTAAGAAAGTATTTAAAAGTTGTAACTAAAGGCTTTATTAATAGTTAAATCATTCACTGATGCTTTTGTGAAGGATTTCAGTATTAAAATTAGTATTAGTATGATTATTAGCACCTCTAGTGGTGAATAGAAGTGTCATGATAATAAGAATGTCACAATATGACACAAAATAGGTTAGAGTCACAATATGTTTACTTATGGAATGTATTCTATGTTTACAGGAGGTCTACTGATAGAGAATATTATATGTTACAGTATATTGACACATTGAATGTATTAAGCCATAAAAGCATAGTCACTGTAGGTATTAAACACTGTAGAGAATAAGTCTTAAAGGGTCAGATATAGGGATATCATAAGTGAGGCTTTACAGGCATGGAGCAGACAAGGAGCCAGTGAGACCATATAAGGAGATGTCCAGGAGGAAAGCAGAGGTGATCACATCAAAGGACAATGCGGCCGGAGAGGGGGAAGGACAAGCCGAGCCAGGCCCGGAAGAGAGGGTTGGACATTCAGCCATGTGGGCTGCTCAGAGGGAGTCTTGCCACAAAGTATCGATTAGGGGAGGAACCAAGATGACCACAAGCCAATCACTGATTGACACAGACCTTTGTTTTCAACGTTTTGTGACAGTTCGAACACTTTCCGACTTTCAGAGGGCATAAAAGACGATGTTCAAGGGAATAGTCTTCAGATTAGGGCTGCAACTAACGATTATTTTAATAATCGATTAATCTGTCGATTATTTTTACGATTAATCGATGAATCGGATAAAAAACAAAAAACAAAAAAGCATTCATTTCCAACCCTTTATTTAACAACAGAACTCACAAATAAAGAAAAATACAAATCAGAAAACTTAACAGGATTTGTCAGAACTTACACTACACTCACAAACTCTCACACTCTCACACACACACAGACACACACGCACTCACTCTCTCTCACTCCCTTTGTTCAGACACTTTGCATTGCAATGCAAAAATGTGAGCATGTCCACATGCTCCTGGCTCAGGCTCGCTCTTTTCTTGGAGGCTATGTTTCCAGCTGCAGAAAACAGCCGCTCAGATGGTGTTGAGGTGGCAGGGATACATAGGTAGGACTTGGCTAGCCTGGCCAACATGGGATATCTCTCATTGTTAGCCTTCCACCA
The DNA here is from genome assembly GCA_032191485.1 of Leptoclinus maculatus. Taxonomy (NCBI): domain Eukaryota; kingdom Metazoa; phylum Chordata; class Actinopteri; order Perciformes; family Stichaeidae; genus Leptoclinus; species Leptoclinus maculatus. The sequence continues at coordinate 21,247,781 of JAVDOI010000011.1, read as the reverse complement.
CAGTAATGGGTTTTCTTCCTTGGCAAGGCTCTTTTCTCCAAAGTATGTGAAGACTTCGTTCCTCACTTGGGTGTGGACATCATCAGCTTCGCCTGCTCTATCCTCTTCTTCACCATCAGAACCAAGGAGTGAGTCAAGTAGAGTGGCTAGAGGTGTTGATTCAGTAGCTGTAGTATCGGTGGAGGTAGCACTGCAACTGCCATGCTGCCGCACATCCATCTTCCTTCTCTCTTCAAGTGCCATTGTTTGCACTTTAGTTTGAACATGTAGGACTTCATCAGGTGAAAGAAACTTCAGTTTCCTAAACCTTGGGTCAAGGACCATCGCAAGAATCACTGTGTTTGGTGCTCTATCTGAGAAAGCAGTCTCCCTTTTCCATCTCTCCTGCAACTGCTGCACAGCAGTGAGTTGGAAAGCCCGCAGCGGGGCTGACTCGTAGGCAGCACTCTGGGTGGTCTTCAACAGCCCCTTCACAAGTGGAGGTATTGCAGATATTGTTGCATATTTCTGTCCACTCATGAACACAGTGACACATTCAAAAGGCTTGAGGACTGTTGAAAGCTCTTCCAGCAGGCTCCACTGGTCTGGTTTCAGATCGAGGTACCTTTTGCCTCTCTGTGTGACAGAGCTGTCGGACAGTGTTGCTGTTACAGGCCACCTTTGCTCAAGCAGTCGGCTTATCATATAGAATGTGCTATTCCATCTTGTGCTTATGTCTTGAACAAGGCTGTGCTCAGGTGTGGCCATTTGTTGTTGTTTCTCTCTGAGCTTACTGCTGGCTAGCTCGCTTTTCTTAAAATGTTCTACCAGACATCTTGCAGCCCCGACAGCTTTTTCAATGCTTGGATGCTTCAACGCAGCATTGATCACAAGTTGCAAAGTATGGCCAGTGCAACGGACAGAGGACCACCCATGCTTCTCCTCCAGGATATTTGCCGCAGCCACAATATTAGCACCATTGTCATGGACTATGGCAATGATTTTGCTAGGAGGAATTTCAAATCTGGCCACTACCTGCTCCAACCACTCTGCAATGTTAGATGCAGTATGTCTGTCCTGCAGTGGCATGGTGGTGAGGCAGATTGACTGCATGTCCCAGTCATCTGTGATGTAGTGGCATGTAACGCCAAGGTAGGCTTCAGTTGCTACACTTGTCCATACATCAGTGGTGAGAGCAAGTTTGCTGTTGTTGGTGTTTATTGCAGTCTTCACTTCCTTGAATGTCTCTTCATATTTTCTCTCCATGAGCTTTGTGAAGTGGGTCCTGGAGGGCAGAGTGTAACCAGGGTTCAAGGTGTGGATCATTTTAGTGAAGCCATCATCTTCAACCATCGACAGAGGCCTCATGTCAGTGACGAGCATGTTGAGGATACTATCCGTCAAGACAGCGGCTTGCTGTGGTGTACATGATGCATTTCCCATCAAGAAGCCTCTCATGGTTTGCTGTTTTTTTCTGGAATCAAAAAGATAGTATGAGTATGTGTAATAGCACAATTTACATCAACTCAATACATACTTACATACATACTTGTTGTTTTAGTTACTAGTTGTGTAAATGTAAGTAACCCAAAGAGCAGATACAGACAAGACACACACACACACACACACACACACACACACACACACACACACTCAAGTTCACTTGAAGCTTATTCATTAAATTATTACCATCATTGTAGTAAGTGCAAGTTAAGTTCATTTATACACCACATTTAAACACAGTTTAAGATGACCAAGTGCTATAAAAGAACTTTAAAATTAAATTAAAAAGTACAACACACACAAATATATTTGTCAACAATAACCGATATGGGACAAAGCACAGAATATATATACATGACAACAGATTGAAAAATGAATGGGCCAAAAAGGGCGAGTGAATAAAAACGTGTCTTTAGGCTTGCAAACTATAGCTTTACTACTGTTATTAACGAGCTAACGCTAATTGTCATGCTTGTCAAGCTGGATAATGAGTAAATACCAGCACCAGAATAGCTACTGGAGGGACGTTACGTTCCTCACTTCAAAACGGAACAAAGGTAGGATTCTGTAGTGACTTACCCTGCTGTTGAACTCCCTTCCTCCTCAAGGACTCCAACATGTTTCCGTTTTAGGTGCTGGATCATCACCGTGGTGCTCCCGTGCCATGTCATGGAGCCTTTGCATATTTTGCAATTAACACACTTTTTTGAATTATCTAGTGTGAAATGCTGCCACACCTTGGACGACTTAGGTCGTAATAATTTCTCTGCCTCCGCCATGTATTTTCAGCGTTACGGGTCTCTCCGATGGTCTCCGATGGTCTTTTTTTTTTTTGCTCCGCTCTGCTCCGCTCTGCGCTCAACTCAACTTTTTTTTTTTTATACTCAAACATCTCCGCGACTTATTGAGTGGCGAAATAATCGCGCGACACAACGAATCGATAATGAAATTCGTTGCCAACACTTTTAATAATCGAATTTTATCGATTTTATCGATTCGTTGTTGCAGCCCTACTTCAGATCATATCATACCTTGCTTTTTTCAGAACCTGCTTAAATAGAGAACTGTGAGGGCGAGTGTGTGTGCGATCTATGTTCTCGAGAACATTACTATTGATAGTTAATTTAGTTTGCAATTGTTATTAAATACTTGTTTTACTTTTAAACCGGATTCAGTAACTTTTTGGGTGCGCATGCGCAGTAAGTAGTAAATAGAGAACCAGCCCTGCGGCCTTGCAGTTTCATCAGAAAATTCTACCCTCCACACTTTCCAGATTGAATATAATAAATTATTAGGGGCAACTTTTGGGTTATCAGGTCACGAAAAATCCCTGATCTTTTTTTAGCTCTTTAGTTCATCAGGTAGACACCTACAATGGACCATTTGACCTCTGACATCCTGGATGCACCAATTTGATAAACCAGTTCAGCATAGTGGCGCCAATACTGGCCTTATTAAGCGGATTGGACATCAACCATGATCTGACTGATCCCCATTTAATACAGTTTATTTGGTAATGTTGTGAGAAAATTCATTGTTTCTACTTTCAGTTGCATTCATTAAGTCACAGCGGCTTGCCAAATGAGTAGCAACATCAACGTATGGTGCTTGAAGCATGTTAGAGACCATATTTGTGCGCCCAAGAAACATCCTGCTAAGTACCAATAAAGGTGAGGTCTATTGTGAAAGACGGCCTCATGCATCTATGGATCTTTCCCCACTGTTGTCAACGTCTATCTCATGAAGAACAAGTAGTACAGCTGGTAGTCTGTCCATGAGGTTATTACGAGCCTGGTGCCTTAATGCCCACCTGTTGCCGCTAAATCCCCATTTCACCTGGACCTATTTATCTGAGGGAAGAGCTTTCTCATACGCCATTTAAGGAATGTCTTATATTGAAGAACTAAAGTATTTGAGTGACAATTTAAATGTTTTTTGTGGAACTTAAATGTCTCTTTAGGAAATATTAACAGAATTTTTAAATGCAAACTTAAGATGCTGCACGCAACCAGCGACTGGCCTCCGTGTTTGTCAGTGGAAATATACACACATGTTCGCGGCTCATGAATCTCAGATTAGACATTGATTATATGTATATTTTGCTACATTCGTATGCCGCTTGAATAATGCTAAACCCTTCAAGCGCCTATGAAGTGTGAGTGTCTTTATTCCAATCAATCCTTCTGCTGCTGATGAAAACACTTAGCAGCACTCGGGCTCACTGCAGCTCAGGAGGATGTAAATTGCCAAATGCTAAATGGAGGCTAGTAGATTGTTCTTCACAGAAGTGCAGCTGCGAGCATGTACACCCTGCCATATGCACTGTACACAGCACGTGCCGCACGCTGTCTCTTTCATATTCAGTGCCTTGCATAAGTATTCACCCCCCTTGGACTTTTCTACATTTTGTCATGGTATAACCACAGATTAAAATTGATTTCATTGGGATTTTATGTAATGGACCAACACAAAATAGTCCATCATTTGGAAGTGGGGGGAAATATTACATGGATTTCAAAATGATTTAGAAATAAAAATCTCAAAAGTGTTGAGTGCATATGTATTCACCCCCTTTTACTGTGAAACCCCTAACAAAGATCGAGTGCGACCAATTGCCTTCACAAATCACATAATTAGTAAATAGGGTCCACCTGTCTGCAATTTAATCTCAGTATAAATACACCTGTTCTGTGAAGTTTGTTAGAGAGCATAACTGAACAAACAGCATCATGAAGACCAAGGAGCACACCAAACAGGTCAGGGTTAAAGTTGTGGCGAAGTATGAAGCAGGGTTAGGTTATAAAAAAATATCCCAAGCTTTGAACATCTCACAGAGCACCATAAAATCCATCATCAGAAAATGGAAAGAATATGGCACAACCGCAAACCTACCAAGACAAGGCCGTCCACCAAAACTGACAAGGAGAAAATGAATCAGAGGAGCAACCAAGAGGCCCATGGTAACTCTGGAGGAGCTGCAAAGATTCACAGCTGAGGTGGGAGAATCTGTCGTGTACTCCACAAATCTGGCCTTTATGGAAGAGTGGCAAGAAGAAAGCCGTTGTTGAAAGTGAACCACAAGCCATGTGGGAGACACAGCAAACATGTGGAAGAAGGTGCTCTGGTCAGATGAGACTAAAATTGCACTTTTTGGCCTCAATGCAAAATGCTATGTGTGGGGGAAACCCCACACTGCCCATCACCCTGAGCACACCATCCCAACAGTGAAACATGGTGGTGGTAGCATCATGCTGTGGGGATGCTTCTCTTCAGCAGGTACAGGGAAACTTGTCAGAATTGAGGGAAAGATGGATGGAGCCAAATACAGGGCAATCCTTGAAGAAAATCTGATGCAGTCTGCAAAAGACTTGAGACTGGGGCGGAGGTTCATCTTCCAGCAGGACAATGACCCTAAATATACAGCCGGAGCTACAATGGAATGGTTTAGATCAGTGGTCACCAACCTTTTTAAGCCCAAGATCCCTGACCTCTGCCTTGGTGACAGGCAAGATCTACCTATTGAGGCGTCGAGAGAAAAAGACTGTCCAGACTGTACTTACAACTTGAGGTTTTTTATTTGGCCTAATTGTAATTGAATAGTGGCGGCTGGTGGAACATTTCTTGGTAGGGCTGTGCCACATCCAATCAATTTCAGCAAACATCCCAGAATGATTTAATGCAAAAAAATTAAGGTATCAAACACGCATTACTACTTTGCAGTTAAATATTTAACATTTATTCCAACACGAAAAAAAACAGTAAATAACACTGACAAACACGTCAGGACATCTTATTTTTGTCACCCTCACAGGGAATTCAGTATAATATAATATATATATATATCATATAATAATATTCTGTATAATATATATATCATATAATAATATTCACTATAATATAACACACACACACACACACACACACACATATATATATATATATATATATATATATATATATATATATATATATATAATTATTTATTTATAACTATATATCCAATTCTCAGACAGGTGCTTCATATCATTCACTCCCTAACTGTCCATGCTGGATCCGTCCCCGTTGTTTTAAAAAGCTAAATAAGTTATTAGCATGACGTCATCCAGCGAGCCAAACCTGTCTGGTGTACAGCTACTAGAGAAGCTTCGCATGTACTGCTTTCCTTTCCTGCTAGTCTGCTGTGTGATTGTGAGGTCAGGCTGATCTGGGATCAGCTCTTTCAGCTGTAGTTTCTCCTCTCAGTTCTCCTCTCAAACGGGTCTTGGAGGAGCAGTGCTCGCGCTCGCCTGTAGAGACTAGTCCCGACGAGAACGCGCAGCTTGGGGCAGAACGAAATCTGCCCCAAGCTGAATCTATTTGAGGACGCTGATTGGCTAAATTGTATGTCACTCATTTATATCTTTAATCAGCATTAAAGCGTCATTGGCTAAACTGCTTTATAGACCCGCCTCTTTGGGGCAGTTTCTCCAGCGCCCCAGCCACCTGAGATGTGGACACGCGGAGAGGACGTGCAGACAGGCAGAGAGGACGTGCAGACAGGCAGAGAGGACGTGCAGACACGCGGAGAGGACGTGCAGACAGGCGGAGAGGACGAGCAGGAAAAGCATATATTTACCGCAGATATCATATTTTACACATATTACTGGGTGATTCCATGTTTCAAAAAGACAAATATTGACAATTTGTATAGTTTATTATTATTTACATTTTTTTTATTTTTTTTTATGTGTTTCTGAATGTATTTTTATTTCATTTTGGAGAGCGACAGGGAAAGTCTCCGAGATCGACCAGTCGATCGCGATCGACGGGTTGGCGACCACTGGTTTAGATCAAAGCATGTTACTGTCATAAAATGGCCCAGTCAAAGCCCAGACCTAAATCCAATTGAGAATCTATGGCAACACTTGAAAATTGCTGTTCACAGACGGTCTCCATCCAATCTGACTGAGCTTCAGCTTTTTTGCCAAGAAGAATGGACGAACATTTCCATCTCTAGATGTGCAAAGCTGGTAGAGACATACCCCAAAATACTTGCAGCTGTAATCGCAGCAAAAGGGGGTTCTACCAAGTATTGACTCAGGGGGGGTGAATACATATGCACTCAACACTTTTCAGATTTTTATTTGTAAATAATTTTGAAATCCATGTAATATTTCCCCCCACTTAAAAATGATGGACTATTTTGTGTTGGTCCATTACATAAAATCCCAATGAAATAAATTTGAATCTGGTTATACCATGACAAAATGTAGAAAAGTCCAAGGGGGGTGAATACTTATGCAAGGCACTGTATGCACACAGAGAGTAGTCAATTTTCTTCTCCCTCTCACACGCACATAGTCTTCAATAGCATACGTACATGTGCGCACACAATCCTAGGCAGGCAGGACACGGGTGTTTTTGGTATGTTTCA